>CM034153.1:678584272-679270337 GCA_019776745.2 Taxus chinensis | reverse complement strand
TTATAAAATGTTTTAATATAATGTTTTAATGGGTTTGCCTATTGTGTTGGCTAGCTCTACTATATTATGTAGTTACATAAATACTAAATTACATAAATTAAAAACTAATAATTGTGTATGAATATTTGCAGTAGATATAAATATATTAAATAGGGTATTAATCCAAGTGTTTAAACACATTAGTATGATGTTATTGGGGAAGAATATGGATTTTTTAATTGAGTTATTAAATCTTCATTCATATGACTTTGGTTTTGACTGTCGAAATGGATTTAATTTTTTTATTTCTTATTCTATTTAGAAAATTTAATTTTCTAATTAATTATTATGTAGTTATTACTTTTTATAAAAAAAAATTGCTAATATTGTCATTTAGTTTATGTGGAAAATCTTTTTCATTGTATAGTTTGGTGTGAAGATGTGTTGTGTATTATGTTTTTTTTATGTTAAATGTGTTTTTCTTCGGCCCCTTTTCCTGGTACAGGGAAAGTGGTGTTACAATTTGGTTAATCAGGAACACTGTTTGATGTCCTTGACTTATGAGTTTTGATCATTGTAAGTATTGATTTCTTATGGGTTTTGTTTCTATGTCAACATAGTGGATTATCACATTGGGGCAGAGAGTGTTACTCAAGGGTGCAAAATAAATAAGCAACTGAATGAAAAATCAACATGGGCACATAATTTGAAAATATTTCCTTGTAATTAGAATCTTGAAAAATCAATTTTGCGGAAGGTCATTTGGTAAAAACAAGATAGATAAATCTGTTAAATCGGAACAATCTACTAGAACCCGTAGAAAAAAGTAAAAGCACCTTCTGATAGCGATCTATTATATTGAGAAAAATGAAAGTTCTCTGATTTTCTAAGTTTCTTCGAATTCTGAAAGAAAAATGTTAGCAGTCATAGAATTTCAAAGGAAATGTACTTATTTGCTAGGAAAATAAAGTTTCTTGAATATAATGGAGAGTAGGGTCAGGTTACAAGCTAAAACTGGTTAGCAAAATTTAGAAAGGTATTTTTAATTGCAAAGGACTAGTAAGGCTAGGAAGAAACTCAAATTACTACTTGCTTTTCAATTAAAAGACATTGCTTTAAACTGGTGGGAAAGCAAATAAAAACATGAAATATTAAACCTCCAGGTTCAATGGAGTAAACTTTTAAAATCTTTTACAAATAATTATCTACTGTATCGTTTCTTAACAACAACACATAAAATGAGTTTCTTTGTTGAAGCAATGTTTGAAAAGTGTGAATGATATAAGAAATTTTAAAAACAATTAAATAGATTGTACCGTTTACTTACTGGTTCTGATAGACTGGTTAAGATTTATCAATGGTTTAAGGAATAGTATAAAGGCAAATGTTGGTGTTGTAAACGCATTTTAGTAGATAATGTTGCGCAAATCACAGAACAATTTAAGAATCTAAAACTGTGATTAATCAAAAATGGGAGAGTTCAAAAAGAAAAATAGTAAGTTTTCCATTCAAGAATAAAATGAGGCCTTCACCAGAAAATTTCAATGGTTTAAAAATTCAACAAGGAAAGATTAAAAAACTAAACTGAAGATATTTAGTGTTGGGATTGTGGTTGAAATTATCTTCATAGAGGTTTTCCTCTAAAAAGAAAAAGTGAAAACAAGGCCAAAAGACATAGGAGAAAAAATTAAATTTTTTACTCTGTGTACACAAGGATTGTTCATGAACAAGTGTCTTATGTAGAGTTTATCACAGGCTTTTTTAATGGTATTGATCTTTTTTTTCTTGATTGAGTTTTCCAGTATTCTACGTTTATTTCTCCCAAGATAGTTAAAAAATTGAATTTTTTTTTCGCGTCCAGAAACTAAACCAATTTGGTAGAGATGGTGATGGAAGAATAGGGCGTCAACTGGAGCTTATTAGAAAGCAAATCATGCTCGTATTAGTTGTTAAGAAAACAAGTTTGTATTCAGACTCTTTTAAAAACTCACTTTTCTGAATGGATGAAAGTCCTCTTACTTTGAAAACTATTTTTTTCTATAATTTTAAAATATGTATTACGGAAAAATGTAAAATATTTTTGTTGTTTGACTTAATCCTGGAAAAGTAGAAATAGATGTTGATGCTCATCCCTTAGTTAAAGATTTTATGAATGTTTTTCCTTTTGGTGATGAAGATTTACCTCCTAGGAGATCTATTGAGCATGTTATTGACATTGTTCCTGGTAACGAACCTATTTCTAGAGTACGATATGGGAAATCCATACCTAAAATAGATGGGTTAAAAATTTTAATTAGCTGAATTTATTAAATTAGGAAAAATCAGACCTAGTGTTTCTCCATGGGGTACTCCTTTTTTGTTTTTTAAAAAGAAAGATGGCACCATGAGACCATGCATAGTCTATAGGTAGTTAAAAAAAGTGACTATTAAAAACAAGTATCCTTTGCCTAGAATTGATGATTTGTTAGATAAGTTAAATGGTGTTAAATTAAAAACTGGGAAACTTCAACATCTAGAACTACAAGATCCTCTACTAGGAAGAGCAGTGGATTTTGGAAGCAGCTCTAAAAGAGGTAGACCTTCTAAGAGGGCTCTAAGAACCAAAATAATAGAAGAAGATATTACTGATGGCACTCAAAGCCTATTGAGTCATCAGGAAATCACACTACCAATATCTTTTCGATGAAGGTCATCTCTTGGAACATACAAGGTCTTAATGGAAATTCTAAACAAAGAATAATCAAAGATTTAAGAGTTTCTAGTAGATTGAGCATTCTGCTTTTAAAGGAAATGAAGATGAATTCTAAAATACTTGGGCATTGTAAAAGTAATTTTTGGGAAAATTTGGACATGGTTGCGATGGAATCTCAGGGAGTGTCAGGCGGCTTGGCTACCTTTTGGGACAAGAAACATTTCACTGGTACGATTCTCTCTGAAACTAATAATCATCTTGCTATTAAATTCCTTTCCATTGATAAAAACAATACTTGGATCCTTTCCAATATTTATGTGCCCAATATGATTAGTGAAATAAGGAAGCTTTAGAGAGATTTAAGGGTTTTTAGATCTTAGCATAACATTGACAACTTGCTCATAATGGGGGACTTCAATTTCCCTTTAAATCCTAGATAAAAACAAGGGGGAAACTCTTATTTCTCTAGGGGTGTGGATGATTTTGCAGACTTTGTGGCTGAACTGAATCTCATAGATGTTGATCTCCATGGAAATCAGTACACCTAGACAAATAGGAGGTTGGGAAAGGATATGATCCAAGTCATATTGGATCATGCCCTTATCTCAGCTATTTGGATTCTTCACCAATATTTTCATCTCACATCCTTGCCCAGAATCAGGTCTAATCACAATCCAATTGTTTTAAATTTTGTTAACTGGGTCAAGCCGATTAGGAGCTCCTTTAAATTTGAAAAAATGTGGATGGAGCATGATGACATCTTCTATAGGATCAAGGATTGGTGGATCTGGGGTGGTGAGGGAACTACCCAGTTTAGGCTTGTTCAAAAACTTAAAAATGTTAAAAAATAGATTAAAGTTTGGAATAAAGAAGTCTTCAGGAACGTTTTTGTAAATAAAAGGAGCTAAAACAAAGACTTCAAGATCTTGAAAAATAAATAAACTTACAGGGGAGGTCTAGGGAGGATCATAAGGTGGAGAAAAAACTCCTCTCTGAGTTGCACATGGTTTGTAGCAGAGAAGAATCCCTATGGAGACTCAAATCTAGAGCTATATGGCTGAAAGAGAGAGACAGAAACACAATTTTTTTTCATATGACCATTTTGAAGCATCGAGCTTGTAATAGGATTACGGAAGTATCTAAAGGCAAAGATAACATTATAAAAAAACCACAAATTATCAAGGAAGAGGCTCTCAGATTCTATTTTAAATTGCTGAATGAGTAGAGTGTTGTAAATGAGGTGGTTGATTCTTTTATGCTTGAAGCCATCCGTACGGGAGAATTGAGGAACTTAGATTTAAAGACATTACCAAAACTGTTACTCTAGAGGAGCTTCAGAAAGTTTTCTTTTCTCTAGAAGGCAACAAGGCTCTAGGACTTGATGGCTTCTTTGTAAAAAAATTTCAAAAATTTCATTTGTTCGAATGATCTCCTTAGGGCAGCTAATGAATTTCTTAGAACCAGAGATCTTTTGAAAGAGTTTAACAATACCCATATTTTCCTTGCCCAAAAAAATGGATGCTAAAGATTTCAAAGACTTTAGACCCATTAGCTTGGTTAATGATATCTATAGAATTTTTACTAAGATTATTGCCACCAGACTGTAGGCCATTTTGAATGATTTAATCTCAAAATAGCAAAGTGGATTCATCAAGGGGAGGATTATTCAAGATGGGGTGATCATGGTGCATGAGGTTATTCATTCTATGGATAATAACAAAAAGGATGGCATGGTTCTTAAACTAGACATGAATAAAGCCTTTCACAAAGTCTCCTGGGCTTTTCTTGACAAAGTTTTGGCCAAATTTGGATTTCTGGAAAAATTCAAAAGAATTATTAAAGCTTGCATCTCATCATCTAGATTCTCTGTAGTGGTAAATGGGAAACCTGTGGGATACTTCACCAGTAGTAGGAGGCTAAGGAAGGGGGATCCTATATTCCTTCTTCTCTTTATTCTAATGGCTGACAGCCTTAGCAGAACAATCTCCGAAGCTTTTAAAGATGGTTTGATAAAAGGCATCAAACCTACCTCCACGAATCAAGCAGCTTCTCATCAGCAATTTGTGGATGACACTATCCTTCTCTTAATGGCTTCTTTTCTGGAAGCTAAGGTGATCAAGTCTATTTTAAAATTCTATGAGGCTACATTTGGTCAAGAGATTAACTTTGACAAAATCTCCATTTACTTTTTTAATACTCCTTTGGAAAGGCAGAATAAAATTGCTAAAGTATTGGGATGTAAAATTAATGTGCTTCCCACTACTTATTTGGGTCTCCCTCTGGGTACTAAAAAAGTTTCCAACAAATTTTGGAATGATTTACTAGAAAGATTCCAAAAGAAATTGCCAGGATGGAAAGGAGCCATTCTTTCCAGCACTGGGAAATGTTTGTTAATCAAAATCACCCTTCAAAATTTACCTATATACATTATGTCTATGTATAACATCCCATCTGTATTCAGAGAAAAAATTGATAGGATTTAGAAACATTTTTTATGGCACGGAATGGAGGAAAAATCCAAATATCACCTGGTTGCCTAGGATCAAGTGTGTACTCCTAAAAGGATTGAGGGCTTAGGTATAAAATACATTAGCAAAATTAATATGGGCTTAATTTCAAAAATGGGGTGGAGAATTATCTCGGAAGATCAACCTTGGGTTGATCTCATTAGGAATAAATATTTGGGCTAGTAAATTGCTTCCTCCTTCCTACATTTTGAACTTCTTCCTCATGGCTCTATCTTCTAGAACAATTTGATTCTTACTAGGAATTTTATCAAGCAAGGAAGTAGATGGAAAGTGGGAAATGGTAGGGACATCAGTTTATGGAGTGATAATTGGTCTAACGGAAGCCTCAATGAAAGATTTGGTGCAACTAAGGAGAAACTGGAGCAAAAATATGGTACTAAGGTCATAGATTATATGGAAATTGATGGTAATCTTAAGAGATGGAAGAAGCTTTCTGTGGATGGCATGGGTGTGCACTTTGTGCTATCATCTCTTCAGGAAGATTTGGATCTCATTTCTTTGAATCAATTAGATGTCAAGGATGAAATTGTTTGGTACAATTCTAAAGATGGTGACTATTTGGTGAAATATGGGTACAATTCCTTCTTTATGAATACCCAGAATGAATTTAATTGGAGAAAAATATGGATGACTGAGCTAACCCCTAAAATAAACTTTTTCTTTTGGCTTGTTCTCAGAGGTAGAATTCTTACTAATGATAACCTGATTAAGAAAGGATTCATCATGCCTAATAGATGTCATATTTGCAAAAAAGATTCCGAAGATATTAAACACTTTTTTATCCACTATGATTATGCTACCATGATTTAGAGCCATGCCCTTTCTAAGTTCAATGTCCTCTAGACGGTTCCTAAGGACTTCATCCAATTCTAGACCCAATGGAACCCCCCTTTTAAACACTACATTGTGAGAAGAATATGGAAACTGATCATGCCTCATATTATTTGGAGAATATGGAAAGATAGGAATGATATCATCTTTAGAAATAACAAGCAGCACTTCAAGATCAACATCACTAAGATTGGGCATGCTGTTAAAGCTGATATTGGGAGATTTAAACCCCCAAAAATAAAAAAATATCCTGTAGAAAAAGAGTACATTTTATCCAATTGGAAGATTGGAGATGTTAGAAGGCTGATCAAGAATACCTCAAATATTGATAGGTCTTTGTTCCATTGAATTCCTCCTAAGAGAAACTGGTATAAACTCAATTTTGATCGTGCTTCCAAGGGTAACCCTGACATGAATGATGGGGGAGGAATTATAAGGGATAAAAAACGATATTTAGTTGTTGCTTATGATGGTAAAATGGGGATTTAGACAAATAACTATGTTAAAGCCCTGGCTGCTCTTTGGGGGCTTAAGATTGTAAAATATTTAGATATCCAGAATTTAATGTTGGAAGGAGAATCTCTTAATATTATCAATCATTTAAACCAAACTTCTCCTCCTAGCTAGACCACCAAGGATTTTACTATGGAAGCTAGAAATATTTGTAATAATATTGAGAATATTATTATTAGACACACCTATAGGGAGGGGAATAAGGCAGCAGACACTTTGGCCAATATGGGCATTAATATTAATCTCACCATTTGGAATAATGCAGAAAACATCCCTAAGGAGGTTCAAATCAGCATTAATGTGAATAATAATGGAATTACATACGTGGCGTAGTTTCAATTATGACATGGAGTGGATCTTAATGGAAGTGAAAGATCTCACTTGTGTGATTTATCCCCCTCTCTACGGAAACTATAAAGAAATCAAGCCTCGCACAGATGGGAGGTATTTCAAAAAATAGGACAGACACATGAAAAATTGCAGTCCCTTACGAGGGTTTTGAGCAAGATATTTGCCAAATTTTTAGGAAGAAGAAGAATATGGGAGGGGATCTATGTCAGTTAGAGCCGAGTTGCGACCCGGCCTAGAAGAATAATGAGATTCTCTGGAACCTCCTACATAAAGGAGACATTTCTAATTTCATCCAATGAATTTAGGGGCAAGACCTGAATATTTCGGTCCAATTTTCTACGGAGTGGAAGGACATGAGGGTTAAGTATGGTGGACACAGTATTATTGTCAATGAAGAGCTAATTGTTGAGGCTACAGGCCTGGAATTGGAGGGCTTTTAGTTCTACAGCAATAGGGTGGACAGGGTCGCTGAGGCCAATAAATTTACATCCGAGGGCGAAGAGCTAGATTTTGTTGCTACGGGTTTAAAGGTAAGTTCCATCCCCACACTGTATGATGAAGTGACTAACATGATGGTCAGATACATTTCATTGGAAGGGCATTATAAACTGGTCCTCATTAAGCATATTATTTTTTAAACCACTTTAGAAGGGATCTCACCATTTATTTCCCACATTACCTTCTTAACTCTCTTCAGCACTTTGTGCTAGACTTTAAAAAGCATGTCCAAGCTATTCCCTTGCATCAGGGCCTTATCCTTTTACTTCACAAGCTCTGTGTTGCCAATTTCCTTGGCTTTCTGATTGCTCCTAGTGAGCCACTCATTACCACCTCCTCTGTTCTCATTCCCACTCCTGTCGGCCCTTCCAAGTCTAAATCCAAGAACCCCATGAAAGCTGACACAACTACCACTGACAGGATCCTTAGAAGCTCTAAAGATTTGGAGGTTTCCCAAAACCTACTTCATATCAGCAATGATGGTATTGAACAGGCCCTGCATCCAGAAGATTCTCAAGTGCCTATTAGACTGGATGCCCTGGAGATTGAGTTGAAACAGATGAAGAAGGACCTTTAGCGTTTGGGAAAGCAAAAAAGGGAAGAGAAAATTTGATGAAGAGAGTGACATTGATAAGGATCAGTTCTCTGATATTTACAAGAAGTTGATCTCTCTTGATACCAGATTGGGGAGAGCAAAAGATAGACATGAGCATAATTTGGCTATCTTTAAAGCCATAAGTGATTTCTTGGAACAATAGGTTCAAAGCATTGCTATGCTAAGTGGGATCCCTGCAACTATATGGGGGAATGAGAAAGAGAGGAATATGAACATTTCACAGCTGGATGCTTCGGACTCAATCCACATAACCACTCTAGCACTTTTCACCTCATTGCAGATGATTTTGTCCAAAATTAAAAGAGCATCCAAAAAATAATCTAACTCAGGCTAGTGGAATTCAGTTTTGAGACTGTTATTGTGTTTTCTTTTTGCTGTGTAGATGCTACTTTTTTGCCATCTTGCTACGGGCTATGTCCTTTATTTGCTTCTTGTTGTTACTTGATATTGGTTACCTTTGGTAACAATGTTACATCTGGATTTTTATCTTTTGTCATTGTATACTCATTGTTATATCTGGCTGGTGAGTCTTCCTTGTATTAGGGTATAGTCCCTCCAAAACTATTTACCAATAATAAAAAAATGGTGTTAAATGTTTTTCTAAAATTGATCTACGTTTTGGCTATCATCAAATTAGAGTTAAAGAATCTGATATTCCTAAAACTGCTTTTCATACTAGATATGGCCATTATGAGTTTTTTTGTGATGCCTTTTGGTTTGACTAACACTCCAACCACTTTTATGACTTTGATGCATGATGTTTTTTGTCCTTTTCTAGATGTGTTTGTGATCATTTTTCTTGATGACATTATGATTTATTCTAAAACTAAAGAGGAACATAAAAAGCATCTTAGAATGGTGTTAAAAACTTTAAGGAAGCATCAAATTTTGGGGAAACTGAGTAAATGTGAATTATTTAAAAATGAAGTTTCTTATTTAGGTCATATTATTTCTGATAAAGGGATTTACCCCTTATCCATAAAAAAGTAAAAGTTGTAGAAGAATGGCACTATACCTAAAGATTCCCATGAAGTTGGAAAGTTTTCTTGGATTATCTAGTTTTTATTGTAGATTTCTTAAAAATTATTCAAGAATTACTTCTCCTCTTACTAATTTAACTAAAAAAGGATAGAAATGTATTGTTGGAATGAAGAGTGTTATCTTTATTTTAATAAATTATAATAGATTTTTAATTACTGCACCTATATTATGCACTCCAAATTTCTATAAAAAAAATTATTGTTGTTACTGATGCCTGCAATTCTGGAATTGGTTGTGTGTTAATGCAAGAAAATAGAGTTGTTTGTTTTGGTTCTAGGAAATTAATTACCTGCTGAGAAAAACTATCATACTCATGATTTAGAAGTTTCTTGGAATTGTTCATGTTTTAAAGATTTGGAGACATTATCTGTTAGGAAATAAATTTGTCTTGAAAAATGTTCATATAGGTTTACAATACATCTTCTCACAACCTTTGTTAAATATGAGGCAAAGAAGATGGGTTGAACTGTTAAGTCAATATGATTTTGATATTTTGTATGTTCCTGATAAATAAAATTTTGTGGATGATGCTTTAAGTAGAAATTTTTTTTATTGTAATGACTATGTCTATAAAATTAAGTCATTTTGAGGAAGTTATAAAATAATCTTTACCTATTGATAAATTTTTTTAATATATATATGTTGGTTTGAAAAATGGAACTCAAAATGTGCATTTGCAAGACATAATATCTCATTATTTTCTTGATAATTGTGGATTATTGTATTATAAAAATGGAATGTGTATCCCTAATATTACTATGTCTGATGTCAAAGCAACACATTTTGAAATATTCTCATGACATACATATAACTAGTACATCCTAGGTTTCATAAAACTTACTCATCTATTAAGAAAAATTATTTTTGGCCAAAGATGAAAAAAAGAAATTCATGAATGTATGTGCGTAAATGTATGACTTGTCAAAAATTAAAAACTTAACAATGTAGTAAACCTTGTTTGTTATAACCTTTACCTAGTACCTGAATATAAATGGGAATATGTTAGTATAAATTTTATTACTGGTTTTCCTAAGAACTAGAAATGGACGTGATTCTATTCTTGTTTTGTTGATAGGTTAACTAAGATGGCTCCTTTTATTCCTACTAAATTTATGTTCATATGTTTCTAATGTAGCTCATTTATTTTCCAAAGATATAATTTGTTTGCAAGGACATTCCTAAAAAATCTTTTAACTGATAGATATCCTAGATTTACTTCTTCATTTTTGGAGATCTTTTTTTGATGAATTGGGTACTAGTTTAAAATTTAGTAGTGCATATCATCCTAAATTTTATAGCCAAACATGAAAGGATTAAAAAAAATTATAGAGGACATTATTAGGATGTATACTAGGTATAAACCCAAAAACTAGGAGCAATATTTACACTTGATTGAATATCTCTTACAATCAAGGCTATCATACTTCTAATAAGATGACTCCTTTCAAGGTATATTTATGGTAGAAACTATGTGCTACCCATATTTCCTGGTCTAATCTTGAGCATAGATCCTAGTATGGTAATGGCAATGTAAAAGAAATGGAAGAAATCATAACTAGGGAAAAACTAAAATATGAAAGTTGCTCATGATAGACATAAACAATTTGATAATTCTAAAAGGATCTGTTACAGAATTTGTTGTAGGAGATAAAGTGTTTTTGAAAGTTAAACCAAATAGACATTTCTTTGAAGTTATGTAGAATATGCTAGGTTACTATGCTCCGCATATTGTGGATCCTTTTGAAATTATTGAAAGAATAGGAAATGTTGGCTTATAGACTTAGCTTTACTTCTTAAGTTATCTAGAATTCAGAATGTTTTTCATGTGAGTTTGTTGAAAAGATATGTTTTTGATAATAAACATGTTGTGGATTGGAAGAACATAACTATAGAACCTACTTGTGAGTTTCAAATTGAATCAGAAAGTGATTTGGGAAACTAGAACTAGGAAACTTAGGAGCAGAGAAATCAAAGAAATAAAATTAAAATGGTATTCTTGTGATGTGGATAGTACTACTTGGGAAAAATAATATTATCTCAAGGAACAATATCCTGATCTATTTGACTAATGACTTGTGTTTTGTTCATGTTGAATTCTTCAGAATAGACTCTGACATCTGCTTAAGGACAATAGTTGATTCAAGGGGGAAGAAATGTTATGTGATGAAATCCCCAAATCATTGTAAGCAATGAAGAGTTTTATGAAATTCTAACGACATAGTTCATATAATATTGTTTATAAATGGCATTGTAATAAAGCTATTAGCTAACTAAAGGGATGCATATCCCAAGGGATTTAATTAACAATGCTTAATTTGATTTATAAAAAGGTGTGAAAGAACCATTATGGTGGTTTGTAACCACCTGTGAAGTATTATAAAAGAGATTGTAAATATGGAAAATAAAAATAGTGGGAGAGAATGGAAATGAGTAATTGAACGAGAGTACAAGGTAATCTAGATGGCTTGTGAATTTGCCAGAGAGCAGTCGGTAAGTGACTTTGTAAGCATATTTAGTCTATCCCCTCAGTAATTTGGCCAAGGATGACTAGTGCTTACATCCAAGCCGACCGGGAATTGAGCAGAGGGGAATCCAAAGGTGTCCTAACAAGGGGATACAGTATTATAACTCTCGGATGGTTCCTAGCCAGGGAAATTGTGCAATTACGGACAATGTAAATTAAATAAAAGAGTAAATTATTCTAGTGTCTGTAATCTTGTAATATTTTGCATTGGAATTTAGAATAAATAATTCCTGAATTAGTGTTCTCTCTCTCTCTCTACATTGGATATTGCATTGTTAATTTAGAATTCAGTGATCCGTATTGTCTTCTCCTGACATTGGGATTTCATATCCATAAAATAAATTTACATATGTGTTTTGTTAAATTGTATAAATCTTACAAACTATGTAATATTATGTTTATAAAATTATGGAACTAAGTTTAATCTTTTGATTTTCAAATAAATGAGAAAAATGAATTATTATGTCTTGTATTTTTTATGTATTTTTTAATTTACAAAATTGTCCCCCATGGTAGAAATTCTAAGTGTGTATTTGTCATCTTTAATATTCAGTAATAATACATAATTTTCCATATCTAAAAATACCCCTTTAAATAAACTTAATTAGATTTATGTTGGAATAAAGTATTCTTATGTCTAACCTATGACCCCTTCTAATTTTCTATTGCAATCCTAAAAACTATATGTTTGTAAAGGTACTAACCTATGTGCATTATTGTCCCCATTTATTCTTACATTTTTTATACATATTAAACTATATATATTTAAATATTAACACGTATGTGTTATACCATATTAATTCCTAACTTAAATTTATAACCTTCGTAGTTAATTAAATTAGAATAAACTACCACATATTCCCTAAAATTTTAAAAGAAATGTTTTATTAAATATTATACTTATATGAACTATACCTAAAACCCTATCACATTTCCCTGTCTCTTAATGTCTTGTCATATTTTATGTGGCCATCTTGAATATTATAATATTATATGACATATAACATTTAATTAAAAAAATTCTAACCTAAGACCATGTTGTGATGCCTATTTCCTAAGACATATGTTGTATATATTGATACTAATCATTAGCCCTCCATGTAAGATCTTAATGCAGTATTTAGACCCTTTTTAATAAAATACGAAATCCAAACCCATGAGATTTAATGCCAAGTCATGTTTTGTCTATTGTGTTGGCAATATTAATCCTTATTATTTTTTTTAAAAAGGATTTCATGGTGTTAGTACATTTTCAGGTTTGTCAAAATGTTATCCAATATAATTTGATGAATGTTTGCAGGAGATATAAATATAATTAAATAGGTAGTTAATGAAAGTGATCAATTTAAATACATTAAGTAAGATTTTTTATATGGTAAGATATTAGGATTTTTATAATTGAGTTATTAATATATATCATTTCATAATGACTTGTTTTTGAATGTCTAGTAAATGGATTTATTTCTTTCTTATTCTATTTAGAAAATAATTTTCTAATTAAATTATTATGTACACTTGTTACATTTTTTTATCCTGCTAATATGTCATCGTTTCTTTTATGTAGAAAATCTTTTTATGTTGTATAGTTTAGTGTAGAAGTGTTGTTTTGTGTATGATTATTTGTCATTATGTTAAATGGTGTCGTTGGCCCTTTTCCCGTGGTGTGGGAAAGTGGTGTTAGAATTTGGTATCAGAGCACTTTTTGATGTCCTTGACTATGAGTTATGAGAGTAAGTAAGTGATTTTCTTATTTGTTTGTTTGTATATCCACATAGTGGATATCACATTGCAGGGAATGGTTACTCAGAAGGTGACATGGATACAATGAGCAATTGGAATGAAAAAATCAAAAATTGGGAAGGGAAGTTTAAAATATTTATTTGCAATTAGAATCTTTGAAAAATCAATTTACCGAAGTCATTTGTAAAAACAAGAGAGATAAATCTAAGAGTTAAATTGGAAAAATCCTACTAACATAAAATAGGAGGAAAATCACCTTTTGATAGTGAATCTACTTCTATTAAGAAAATAGAAATTTCTTGTAATTCTTCTAGTTCTTCGCATTCTGAAAAAGAAAATGTTAGTATATAGAAGTTCAAAATAAATGCAATTATTTTCTAGGAAAATTAAATTTCCTGAATATGTTGGAGAAGTAGGGTCAGGTGAACAAGCTGAAACTTGGTTAACAAATTTAGGAAGGTATTTTGAATTACAAAGGACTAGTAAGCTAGGAAGAACTCAAATTTTTGCTTTTCAATTAAAAGATCTTCTTTAAACTTGGTGGGAAGACACATTAAAAACTGAAAATCTAAACCTCACAAGGTTAAATGGAGTAAATTTAAAATCTTGTTTAAAAATAAGTATCTCTCTGATCATTTCTTGTAGCAATGAAAAAATGAGTTCTTTGATTTGAAGCAATGTTTGAAAAGTGTGAATGAATATAAGAAACATTTGAAAAAAATTAAATATATTTGTATCTTTTATTACTGGTTCTGATAGAGTGGTTAGATTTATAAATGGTTTGAGGGAAGAGTATAAAGAAATATGTTTGTGTGGTAAACCGTAGTCAGTAGATGAGGCCGTGCAAATTGCAGAATAATTTGAGAAATCTAAAACTGTGATTAATAAAAATGGGATGAGTTCAAAAAGAAAAATACTAGTTTTCAGTTTAAGAATAGAAAGAGACCCTTCATAGAAAATGTTCAATGTAAAAAATCTCAGTTTAAAAATCAACAAGGAAAGATTATGAAAAAATAAAACCTAAGATATTAAGTGTTGGAATTATGGTAGCAATCATCTTTGCAGAGGTTGTCCTCATAAAAATAAAAAGTGGGAAAATAAGGGCATGGAAGACAGAGGAGAAAAAAGAAGAAAAAATGAAAGTTTTTGCTGATGTGGACACTGTACTATTCATAAACAAGTGTCTTTAGTAGAATTATCAGGATTTGTTAATGGTATTGATCTTGTTTTCTTGATTGATTCAAGTAGTAGTCATAGTTTTATTTCTCCCAAAATAGTTAAAAATTTGAATTTTTTTTCCATAAACATAAACCAATTTCAGTAGAGATGGTAGATGGAAGAATAGTCAGGAAAAATGGAGCTTTATTGGAAGACTTAGAATTTCAAATTGATAGTTTTACTTATATGGAGTCTTTTCATGTCTTGAATTTGGGTCAATATGATGTTATTTTAGGAATGACTTGGCTAGAAATAAATCATGCTCTTATTAGTTGTGAAAGAAAAACAGTTTGTATTCAAGAATTTTGTCAAAATACTCATCTTCTATAGGTAATGAAAATACCTCTTACTTTGTAAACTATTTCTGCTATTCAATTTATAAGATGTATTAATGAAAAATGTAAAATATTATGTGTTGTTGTGACTAAAAATAATGGAAAAGTAGAAATAGATGTTGATGTTCATCCTTTTGTTAAAGAATGTATGGATGTTTTTCCTTCTGGTGTTTAAGAGTTACCTCGTAGAAGATCTGTTGAGCATGATATTGACATTATTCCTGGTAGTGAACCTATTTATAGAGTACCATATAGGAAATCCATACCTGAAGTTGGATGAATTAAAAATTTAATTAGATGAATTGATTAAATGAGGAACAATCAGACCTAGTTTTTCTCCATGGGGTGATCCTATGTTATTTGTGAAAAAGAAATATGGAACCATGAGATTATGCATAGACTATAAGCAGTTAAATAAAGTAACTATTAAAAACATGCATCATTTTCCTAGGATTGATGATTTGTTAGATCAGTTAAATGGTGCTAAATATTTTCCTAAAATTGATCTACGTTCTAAATATCATCAAATTAGAGTTAAAGAATATGATATTCCTAAAACTACTTTTCGTGCTAGATATGGCCATTATGGAGTTTGTTGTGATGCCTTTTGGTTTGATTAACTCTCTAGCCACTTTTATGACTTTGATGCATGATGTTTTACATCCTTTTCTTAATGTGTTTCTAATTATTTTTATTTATGGCATTCTGATTTATTCTGAAAATGGAAGAGGAACATAAAAATAATGTTAGAATGTTGTTATATACTTTAAGGAAGCACCAAATTGTTGGGAAACTGAGTAAGTGTGAATTCTTTAAAAATGAAGTTTCTTATTTAGGCCATATTATTTCTTAAAAAGGTATTGCCCCTGATCCATCAAAAGTAAAAGTTGTAGAAGAATGGCCTATACCTAAATATTCCCATGAAGTTTGAAGTTTTCTTGGATTATCTGGTTTTTATCATAGATTTATTAAAAACTATTCAAGAATTGCTTCTCCACTTACAAATTTAACTAAAAAGGATAGAAAGTATTGTTGGATTGAAGAGTGTGATCTTTTTTTTAATAAATTAAAAGAGGCTTTAATTACTGCACATGTATTACGCACTCCTGATTTTTCTAAAACATTTACCGTTGTTACTGATGCCTGTAATTCTAAAATTGGTTGTGTGTTAATCCAAGAAAATAGAGTTGTTTGTTTTGGTTCTAGGAAATTAATGCCTGCTGAGAAAAACTACCCTACTCATGATTTAGAATTTGCTTGGAATTATTGATGCTTTAAATATTTGGAGACACTATCTGTTAGGAAATAAATTTGTCTTGAAAACTGATCATAGAGGTTTACAATATATCTTCACAAAACCTTGTTAAATATGAGGCAAAGAAGATGGGTTGAATTGTTAAGCCAATATGATTTTGATATTTAGTATGTTCCTGGTAGAGAAAATGTTGTGACTGATGCTTTAAGTAGAAAAATAATTTATTGTAATGTTGTGTCTATAAAAAGAAGTCATTTTGAGGAAGTTATAAAATAATATTTACCTACTAATAAATATTTTTGTGATATATATGTTGGTTTGAAAAATGGAACTCAAAATGTGCATTTGCAGGATATAATCTCCCATTATTTTCTTGATAATTCTGGATTATTGTATTATAAAAATAGAATGTGTATCCATAATCTTACTAATCTAAAATAATTTTTTTTGAAATATTCTCATGACATACCTATAGTTGATTCATCCTAGGTTTCATAAAAACTTACTCCTCTGTTAAGAAAAATTATTTTTGGCCAAAGATGAAAAAAGACATTCGTGATTATGTGCGTAAATGTATGACTTGTCAAAAGGTAAAAACTTGAGCAATGTAATAAACCTGGTTTGTTACAACCTTTACCTATACCTGACTGGAAATGGGAATCTATTAGTATTGATTTTATTACTAGTTTTCCTAAAACTAGGAATGGACATGATTCTATTCTTGTTGTTATTGATAGATTAACTAAAATGGCTCATTTTCTTCCTACTAAAATTAAGTCGTTCTGCTTCTGATATAGCTCATTTATTTTCTAAAGAGATATTTTGTCTACATGACATTCCTAAAAATCTTGTAAATGATAGAGATCCTAGATTTACTTCTTCATTTTGGAGATCTTTATTTGATGAGTTAGGTACTAGCTTAAACTTTAGCACTGCATATCATCCTGAGTCTGATGGCCAAACTGAAAGGATTAATAGAATTTTAGAGGACATGCTTAGGATGTATACTGGGGATAAACTTGAGGAAATTGGGAGCAATATTTACACTTGATTGAATTTTCTTACAATCAAGGTTACCATACTTCTACTAAGATGACTCCTTTCAAGGTTGTTTATGGTAGAAACCGTGCTACCCCTATTTCTTGGTCTAATCTTGAGCATAGATCCTGGTATGGCAATGGGAATGTAAAATAAATGGAAGAAATCATAGCTAGGGAACAGAACAAATTATGAAAGCTGGCTAAAGATAGGCATAAACAATTTTCTTGATTCTAAAAGGATTGTTAGAGAGTTTTTTCTAGGTGATAATTTGTTTTTGAAAGTTAAACCAAAAAGGATTTCTTTGAAAGTTAGGTAAATATGATAAACTTGCTCCTCATTTTTGTGGGCCTTTTGAAATTATTCAGAGTATAGGAATCTTGACTTATAGATTGGATTTTCCTCATGAGTTGTCTAGAATTCATAATGTTTTTCATGTGAGTTTGTTGAAAAGATATGTTTTTAATGATAAAAATGTTGTGGATTGGAAGAACATAGCTGTAGAACCTACGTGTGAGACTCATATTAAACCAAAAATGATTTTGGAAACTAGAACTAAAAAACTTAAGGAACAAATAAATTAAAGAAATTAAAGTGAAATGGTCTTCTTGTGATGTGGATAACGCTACTCGGGAAAGAGAAGATTATCTTAAATAACAATATCCTTGATATGTTTGACTGATCACTCATGTTGTTCATGATGTGTTTTTTCAAATTTGCTTTGGATCTAATGAGGATAGTAGCTGATTCAAGGAGGAGAGGATTGTGATGTGCCAAAATCCCCATGATATTGTATTTGTTAAATAATAATAATAATAAATCAATAAGTATATTATTGTGAGTACTTTGGAATATTGTTGTGTAACTCCAAAATAAAAAAATGAAAAAGGTTTAATTAGAGAGGAACTCGTCGGGACACTATTATTTACATTAAACTAATTGTAAATTTATAATTGATAAATTTACCGTTGTAGCCTTTGGTAATGTAACTGAATTGGGAAAAATATTATTTAAACGGCTTGTAATACTTGTTGAGGATCTATGGAGGAGAAAGAAAATTTTTAGAATATTTACACAGATCTTGTAGATATTTTCTAGGCAAGTTAGGTTTGTAAGCAGTGTTATGGGCAGGGAGGGAGGGCCTCTAGAGGAGTCCTAATAGGAGGTTTATATTAAAACCTCGGATGGTTTCTGGCCAGGGAATTGGTTTGTGATTTTAAGCATATTTTCTAACTCTCATGTAATGTGGCCATAGCTCTAGTTTTTACATCCAAGTCGACCGGAAATTGAGCATAGAAAATCTAATTTCTAGATTGAGATAAGTTTTTTCTCTGTATTTTGGTTGTATATTATGCAATTACACTCCGAAATTAAATAAAAGAGTAAATTATTATGGTTCTTTTATTAACAATATTTTGCTAGATTAGATATTTACAAATAATTTGTGATACGAAACTATATTAATTGATATTGCATTGTTAATATATTTTTACAGTGCCATATTTCTTCTCTGTATTGATTTCTAAAACATAAAAATAAATTTACACAAGTGTTTTGTGGTTGGTTGATTTAAAATAAATATAAGTTTATATTAAAACCAAACATTTACTTGAGGAAAAAATTATTAACTCTTATTTTGTCTATTTTTACTTGTATAGTAAAATTAAATAAAATATGTACATTTGAATAGTTAACTTCGAGAAAAATAATATGGTTTTATTAATAAATACCTTTGAAAAATGTTTAATATTTTTAAAAATATGTATATTAAAATAATGTTATAATATAGTTAAAGAGAATTTATTTAATATTTAATACTTGTATTTATTTTTAGACTTATATTCATATTTATATTTAATTAGTTTCTTTTAGTGCTGGAAACACCTCGGTAAAAGATCAAGTGAATTTAATTTACATAAGTTGTTTCTACGGGAGAGAACTCTCCTTGAGAATAGGAAATCAATTTTTCCTATTGGTTAGTAATTTAATCTTGTCCTTTGTGTAAAATTCTAAGTGTGTATTTTAATTTTTAATACTCGAAAAAATATTTTTCCATGTCTAAACATACCCCTTTAAATAAAAACTTGATTAGATTTATGTTGGAATAAAGTATTATTATGTCTAACCTATGACCCCTTCTAATTTTCTATTGCAATCCTAAAAACTATATGTTTTAATGGTACTAACCTATGTGCATTATTGACCCCATTTACTCTTACATTTCTTTTTATACATATTAAACTGTATATTTAAATATTAACACTTATGTGTTATATCGTATTAATTCCTAACTTAAATTTATAACCTAAGTATTTAAGTAAAGTAGAATAAACTACCACATATTCCCTAAACGTTTTAAAATACATGTTTTATTAAATATTATAGTTATGAAACTATACCTAAAACCTTATCACATTTCCCTCCTCTTAACGTGGAACATATTTTATATGGTCATCTTGAATATTATAATATTATATGACATATAAGATTTAATAATTCTAACCTAGACCTATGTTGTATATATTATCTATATACTATAACTTAAGATCTTAATGGCTTATATAATGTTTTAGTAAAAAATTTTAATGTGGTTTGTCTATTGTGTTGGCGAGCTTGACTTGTACATGTAATTAAATAAATTTAAAACATATAATCTATATAAGTGTGTGTGAGTTTGCGTTGGCGGTCTAAGTAGCTAAATCTTAAAAAGTTTAAACCTATACTATTAACTACCTAATCCTAAACCGCTATACATATTTAAACATTATACTTACCCATATTTAAGACCTATATATGGCTAAATAAATTAAAACTTCAACTTTTTAAACTAAAGTACTTACATTGGAGTTATTTAAACATAAAATGTTTTACTTATTATTATTTTTTAAAAAGTAGTTTTTTTATCTTTTTAGTTTAACATTAAATAATTTTAACATATTGTTAAATGTTTTTATATTTATAAAGATAAGGGATATAATTTGATGAATATTTATAGTAGATATAAATATAATTAAATAGGTTGTTAATGCAAGTGTTTAAAATACATTAGTAGGATTTTTATATGGTAAGATATTAGGATTTTTTTAATTGAGTTATTAATATCTATCATTCATAACGACTTGCTTTTCGAATGTCGAAATGGATTTATTTATTTCTTATTCTATTTAGAAAATAAATTTATAATTAAATTATTATGTATTTGTTACATTTTTTATGAAAAAAGCCAATATGTCGTCGTTTCTTTTATGTGGAAAATCTATTTACGTTGTATATTTTTGTGTAGAAAGTATTGTTTTGTGTATGATTGTTTGTCATTTTGTTAAATGGTGTTGTCGGCCCTTTTTCTTGGTGTGGGGAAATTGGTGTTATAGAAACAATCAACTTAAGGATGAATGAAATAGAAAATAGGGAGGAAGAAAGTAAATAAATTATGTACTATGACTTATTGTGTATATCCCATAAGGGTTGGGATATTAATGCTAGCCAATATAACCCTCTAAATTTTCATATAACAATCATCTATCGTCATAATTGAAATCAAAAAATTCCAAGGACAATGATTCAAAATACTCATAAGAGTAAGTAGTAGTATCCAAAAAGTAATCATGAGTTGTATAGTAACATAAATCATCAACATTAGTATTGTATTCATGAACATAAATAGTTGGAGTAGTTGTTTGATCCTCTTGTAATGAATAAATTCATTTGATTGTCTAGTTGAAATATTAATAGGTGTTTTAACTTGAACACGTACAAGAGGTTTTGGTAAGATCATCTTAGTGTGTGAATGAGTAGGTACTTGTAATCAATATATTTTCACTCAAAGTTATGCGATTTATTTTTTTGGTATTTGTTGTCCATTTTTGCACCCCTTGAAAAAATGGGATAACTTGAGAAATTGGATTTAAGCACTTTCTTCACAGATTCAATGGAGAATTTAGAATTTCAGGTAATTTTCATGCTTTTCCCTTCTCCTAGGATTTAAAATCTCAATACTTGGGCCAAATTTTGAGTAAAAATGGGTAAAGTCGAATAATTTGGCTTTGGGACACTCCTTCACTTTTTTTCTTAACTCCTCAATCTAAGAAAAATCTAAAAGAGTTAGGAAAATTCAAGAAAAATGCAAAAATGGCTCAAATTTAGTGCATTGCAGACATTTCAACTTTTGGAGACCCACATGGTACAAGTTCCTTCGGGTCTTTATTTCTCTACATCCCTAACTTCACTGATTTGCAAAGGATTTGGGTGGATATAGTGTTTTATAGAGAAGTGGATGTCGAATGGAACAAATACAGGTGGAATGATGTTCCCGGGAACACATTGTTCCCCGCACCGGCTTATTTATCACATTGTATTGGAAGGAGCATCGGTAGTTATATGTGGATGCAATAGGGATTTTAAGACTGAAAGGCTAGCATGGAACAAGTCAATGGGGGAACGAGTGGCTGACATGGCCGAAGCAAGGGTGCAGAGAACTGGGGAGTGTGGGGAACTTGTTCCTCGCGCGAACAAGTTCCCCACAGTATTAAGAAACCTACAAAGAAAAGAAAAGGTGGCCGGACTAACTTAGAAAACTGAACCCCAAAACCTTCAATCAATGGACCCCAAAAAACCCACACCGAAGGAATGGAGTAAAAACACCTCACAAACCCACGGACAGGGAGAAATAAAGGAGTTATGTTGAGTTTTGGGGTGTAACTACTTCAAATTAATGGCCCGTCGATTCTCCGAGTCAAGTCATCCTAAAAACCTGATGAATAAGAGTAAGATGGAGAGTTTTGTAGGGATGCAATGGGGGATAACTTCCAAGTAAAGAGATCTCAAATCCATGAGTAGAGCAATTCAAAAAACCCACAGAAGGAAGAAGTGAAGTAATAACACCTCGAAAACCGAATTGGCCATAAATTTTGATTGGATGCTCCAAATTTTAAAATATTGGACTTTATAGAAATGTCTCATTAAGCCCTACACCATGAAATCAAAAAATATAGAGTTTAGTGGGAGTAGGTGAGAAAATGAAAAAAAATAGTCCAGGATCAAAAGAACACTTCTAGTTTGCCCAACAACCTGAATTTAATGTGATATGATATTTTCTTCTTCCAAAAGGCATGGAACATTAGAGAATGGATTTGGGGGGCACCCAAACTCTTTTTTAGAAAAATGTTGATAGATCAGGGCATATTTTTGGATTTATCTCCTCTCTTTTCTCAACCTCTTCTATATATTATAAACTTCTCATTTTGAGAAAGAGGGGATGTTAATGGAACTATGTCAAAATGGTTCCAGAACAACTGTGAGTTACCAGCCTCATGTTTTGTCATATTGGATGGTGATCGTTGCCTCTTATCCTCTAATGTAATGGATTGTGCATTCATGAAGCAATAAAATATGTGTTTTGTGGCTCTCTTTTGCCATTTCTCTATTTTATTACATTTTTCTTGCCTTTCATTACATGTGCAAGTGTTTTGTGCAAATGTTTCTCTCTTGTAGGATCTCAGATTTGTTGTGCTCCATAGAAATTGTGGTTTAAATGTTGTTGTGGATTGTGGCTCTCTTGTCTTCCCTCTCCTTCATCATTTTACTCCCATTTTCACTCATTGGAATGTCTTTGCCCCTTTCTCTAGTGCTATTACCTCTGTAGTGTAAGATTTATATTTTATGCATCTCCTTCTCACCTTGGTCCCTTAGAATGATAGAGTAGAGTTAGGTAGTTGCATTTCAATTCCTAGAAGTATTTTAGCATTAGGAATAGGTAGAGGAATTTGGCCTTCTTTGGAGGTTTTTCGCTCTTCCTGAGTCCCAAAAAGGAGAGACAGTCCCATGTTGCCTCAGAATTTATGGTCTTTCATGATCATATCCAAGGTGAAATTTTGATCTCCAACAGTTTTGGCACACTCAGTGGGAAAAGCATTGAAAGATATATATTTCACAGGTGTGTATCTTGCTTTACAAATTCATTTCACCAAGTATGATATGATCTTGGTGAGATCTCATCCTTTGGAGGTAATTTCAAGCATATCTGACGACTCCACTGATTCAGGTAACCCATTTCTAGAGTTTTAGAACTTTCCTTTTCTTTCCATTCATTTTCATTCACTTTTCTTCCATATCTTCCCAATTTCCTTCCATTCATGAAGTTTTGCAATCATGACTTCATTTCCTTCTTAGGATTCTTGTTTACAGTAACAAAATCAAGCCACCCCATCCTCACAATTTCAAAATATTCCTCTAAATTAGTTTTATGAACCCCATCATGAATAATATGCACATAACCCACCCTACATGGATCCATATGGTTATTATCCTAACAAAAAATATCAATAAAGAACAAGGTTATATAGGTGATTGTGGAAACTATATGGCAGATGTTGATTTCTAGAGAGAGATTCAAGAGATGGAGATAAGCATGGTGCAGGCCAGAATCACATGTGTAGTGAAGGAAACCACAATTGGTTTTAGGAAGCCTTTCCCATGGGTAGGATTTACACCAAACTAGTTCAGCCCTTAAAAGAAGCTACATATTTTGGTTGAAATGATGCCTCAAATTGCAAAGTGGGTTGAATAAATGGAGGATTACCAATCTAGTGTTAGGAAACCCTATCAATGGGGGAACTCTACACCAACATCAAACAACCCTATTATTACTCCTCCTCAACCTGCACCATCTCAGTCAAATTTTCATATCCCTAGCTTTCTACTTTCTTTCTCCATTGAGAATTCCCCTTCCTATCTTCTTCCCTTCCTCCCCACCTTCAATTATCTACTATTTTATCTTCTATAACTCAACACCCTCCAAAAAAAATATCTTAAACCTTCCCTTCCACCTCAAACATTGAAAAAATGTGTTGAAACCCATCCCACCCTCCTCTTGCATTCTAGAATCAATTTGGGGAAGTAAATAATAAGAAAATCAGTCATGGAGGACAAAAAATTTAACACTCAATAGGGATGAAATTGTACAAAATCTTAAGGATTGGGATTTAAATTTTGATTCTAATCAAATATCACTACTGGTGAAGCCTTCAACAGAGGCTGGAGTTCAAGAGCATATGGTGGAGGTTGACTTTGTAGAAGAGAAAACACAAGAAGAAGATGACAAAAAATATATTTTCTCTGGATGTAGTGTTTATGTTAGAACCATGTTCATGAAGGTTACTGATTCATCTCATCCTGCGGAAGAAAAGGAAGTTTCATCTCAAGAAGAGGGGCACAAGGAGGATGATGTCCAAGAGGTGTGTGTTGCAAATTAGGACAACGAGGAGGCTAATTTTTTTATTAGACTTGGAGGAATATTTTGGTGAGGAAGATCTCATTGATATCACTACCTTCTCAAGCCCACCATCCTCCTTCCAACACAAAGAGCCTCTTACTGTAGAGAACTCCCAAGAGTCATCCATGGAGGAGAACATTGAGGAAGAACATGTTGAAATATGTCCTCATGAAGACAATGAAGAAGATTTTGATCTTTCAAAGTTCATATTTCAACAAGAGGAAGATGATGAAACCATTGTAAAATCAAAATTCATCATGTAGAAGGAATTTTTAAAGGAGGGATAGTTGTTTTCAAAGGCAGAACAGTGTTTAAGTTAGCTTACAAGTGACCACCTTCTTTCAGAAAGTCTACAGGATGACTCCACTCATGAAGTTAAGATCCAAAGAGATGGAAAATCACAAGGATTAGCCTAATGGTTCCTAAAGGCCCTTTCCCAATCAAGTATCTAGCTAGTTTAGAGCCAAAACCATAGTCACAACTAGTCATGCTCAATTAAGAGGATGAGAATGAGATTCAACATGCAAAAGGTAAGCAACTATGCCTCCCAAATAAAAAATGCAGAGTAACTTGAGGAGGTATATGTTATTTTTGTAGATGATACTTTAATGAAACAGGAAGTTTGGATCATGTTTACACTTCTACCATGTGATTTTATTGCCAAATCAATTACATGGTCTCAAATTATGAGAAAGGGTAGCTATTTCTCACAACCTATTGCAGGTTTCGTTTAGCTCCCCTTTTCCTTTGATTAAAGTAGGGTAGGAGTAGGTTTGTTTTTAGTAGAAGAAGTGCCTGTGCACACCCTACATATTTCCACTTGGAACATGTATGCTATTTCTAATTTTGTACACAGTTTTTGTTTCATTGTTTTTGTTACAAAATCCATTGGAAAAGTCAATGTTCATGGGGAAATTAGGTATTTAGGTAGTTCTAAGTGCACTTTGAATCAACATGTGATTCTTAAAATCTACAATGTTTCATCCTTTTCCATGATTCAGTACAATTTTCTTCAAAACTTGGCAGAGAAATCATTTTTTGGGACAACTTTCCACTCTCATAAAACATTAATTCAGAAAAAATTGTAAAGGAGATGGAAAATTCCATTAAGAAAAAGATCGGCATCAAGTCCAAGCAGCACTTTTAGTGGTTTAGGGGTATTTTCTTCAAGTTCATATAAGCTTTCAGATTATTAGGCTGACTCCATGCCCAATGGATTCTTCAAGGCCATTGATCAGTTCATTTAGCAAGCAAATGTCCCCTGTGAGCTGCCAAAAATGCTATCCATTTTTGCACTCTTTGAAAAAATGGGACAACTTGAGAAATTGGATTTGAGCACTTTCTTTGGAGCTTCAATGGAGAATCTGAAATTTCAAGTAATTTTCATGCTTTTGGGGCACTTAGAACCATTTGGATGCTTTTCCCTTCTCCTAGGCTTCAAAAGTTCAAAAATTAGTCCAAATTTTGAGTAAAAATTGGTAAAGTGGAAGAATTTGGCTATGGTACATTCCTTTACTTTTATTCCTAACTCCTCAATCTAATAAAATCCAAAGGACTTAGGAAAATTCAAGAAAAATGCAAAAAGGGCTCAAATTCAGTACATTGCGGACATTTTGGCCTTTAGAGGCCCACACGGTATAATTTCCTTTGGGGCTTGAGTTATTTGCATCCCTAAATTCACCAATTTACAAAGGATTTGGGTGGTTATATTGTTTTTTGGAGAATCAGGCATCATATGGAACAAATACAGGCAAAACGATGTTCCTAGGAACACATTGTTCCCTGCATCATATTATTTTTCACATTGTATTAGAAGGAGCATCAATAGTTGTATGAAGACATGGTGATGGTTTTGGGCCCAAAATGCTAGCATGAAATGGGTTAGCAGGGGAACGAGGCACCAATGCAACCAAAGCGAGGGTGTGGAGACCCAGGGAATGTGCAGAACTCATTCCCTATGGGAACAAGTTCCTCGTATTATTACGAAACCTACAAAGAAAAGAAAAGGTGACCAGAGTAACTCAGAAACCCAACCCCCAACAAATTAAAGAAATGGACCGTAGAAACCTCACACCAAAGGAATGGAGTAAAATCAACTCGCAAACCCACAGAGGGAGAAATAAAGGAGTTATGCAGAGTTTTGGGGTGTGACTACTTCAAAGGAATGGCACATTGACTCTCTGAGTCAAGTCATCCTCAAAAGATGATGAACAAGAGTAAGTTGTAGAGTTATGTGGAGATGCGATAGGGGATAAATTTCAAGTAATGGTGGCTCAGATCCATGAGTAGAGTAATTTAAAAAACCCATAGAAGGAAGAAGTGAAGTAATAGCACCTTAAAAACTTGATTGGCCATAACTTTTGATTGGGTGCTCCAAATTTTGAAATCTTGAACTTGCTAGAAACATCTCATCAATCCATATGCCACAAAATCAGAAAATATGGAGTTTGGTGGGATAAGGTGAGAAAAAGGGAAAAAACATAGTCCAGGATCAAAAGAACACTTCCAATTTTCCCAACAGCCTAAATTTAATGTGATATGGTCTTTTCTTCTTCCACAAGGCATGGAACATTCGAGAATGGATTTGGGGGGAACCTAGACTCTTTTTCAAGTCAATGTTGACAAATCAGGGAAGATTTTTAGATTTCTCTCCTCTCTTTTCTCAACCTCTTCTATATATTGTAAACTTCTCATTTTGAGAAAGGGGGGATGTTAATGGAACTATGTCAAAATGGTTCCAGAATAGCTGTGAGTTACAGGCCTCATGTTTGGGCATCTTACATGGTCATCCTTGCCTCTTCTCCTATAATGTAATGGATTATGCATTCATGAAGCAATAAAATATGTGTTTTGTGTCTCTCTTCTACCCTTTCTCTGTGTAGACTAGGATTTCTATTTTATGCATCTCCTTCTCACCCTAGTCACTTGGAATGATAAATTAGAGTTACATAGTTGCATTTCAATTCCTAGGAGTAGTCTAACAAGAGGAATAGGTAGAGGAAGTTGACATTCTTTGGAGGTCTGCCTCAGATCGCAGGTTCCACAACTGATAGATAGTCTCATGTTGCCTCATAATTCATGGTCTTTCATGATCATATCTAGGGTGTAATTTTGAGCTCTGACAGTATCACTTTAGATAATACCTCATTTTGAATTTGAATTTGTGACTAAAAGAGTTCCTTTAATATTAATCACTTTACTTACATACAAAAACTTTATACACTAATACAATACGACTGGGACAATTTGTATCTCATTTAACTAGGGGATTCTAAGTAATATATCATATGCTCCATTTTTTATAAATACATGAACTGCATAAGAAATTTACTAAGACTTAAGATGATAGACAATATGTTTCCCTTAAATAATTATCGAGTAATACCATCATATCCCTAAATAAGATAAGATGATAAATTTATATCTTACTGAGTGTTTTTATTATTAGTAATGAATTACATTTTGGAAAAGTTTATACTTGAACCATTTTACACCATAATTATTTTTATTAACTATAAATGTGAATCTACGAAATATTTTATGAATAATGGTTCATTGTTATAATCATATGTTGGAATCTCATGGCCATGCAAAAGGTTAGAAAGAACGTCTTTATTTTCATTTGTGATCTCACATATAAAATCATATAGAATTTGATCATTTGAAACTAGAGAATGTTGTATAGGAGTTTCTATATGAACCTCATCTTGCTTTATCATAATTTTGGTATACATTTTGAAAGAGGATTAATAAATATTTTCAAGTGGGTTATGTGAATGATTTTTTCAATATACTATTATGTCCGTATTAAATGTCATTACTACCAATTATGTCATGAATCTTATGTGCTCAATCAAAAACATCTATTATATAGAATTCCCTTAAATTTTATGATAATCAAAATAGGAATTCACATTATAGTTCTTAGGTAGAGTTCTAAATGAGTCAATCTCATGTTGAGGATACAAATAGATCATATTATATTTAATCAACCATTTACAACTTGGTGAATAATCTCAAATAATCACGTGAAATGTATCTTCCCTTAATAAGGAAGGAAAAGCCTATTAGGTGGTTGTGATATTGTACTAACTACATTTTTGTTCTTTTTAAATTATCCTTGAATATTGATTACCTTGAAATTAGATCCACTAGAAGTAGAGGCACTAATCCAATATTTAATAATTTTGTCTATAAAAATCTTGATTTCATAGTTCCTAATTGTATTAAATAGTTCATCTAAAGATATGCGTGGAAAACATGATTTTTTATTTAATAGCTTAAGAAATTTTTTGAGAGACGATGTCTTGTAATTCACTATCATGTAATGGGTTAGATATCTATGTAATATTTTGTTTTTGAATCTAACAACATACTCGCTAATATATCATTAGGTCTTTCAACTATAAAAAAGTGACATTTTTAATGAAGGAACATATAAATCATAATTGCAAGGTGTAAAAACAATCAAAGGCATAATATTTAAGAATTCTATAGAATATCTTAGTTACAATTTATTATTGTGAGAAAAATATAGACAAAAAACATATAATGATTTGAAATTATGTGAAGGATCATTATTTTCCTTGCATTGAAAAAAATTAGGAGAAATAAAACCTGTAAGTAAAGGGTCATTAATAACCTTATAATCTAAAGGATCAAGTAATATATCATGACAATTAACCATATGACTTGAGATTTTTTTGTAATTGTTAATTTTTCACTTTCATATCCTAAATAGTTTGTTGAAGGAGAATATCCTGAGAGATAGGAGAAGAAACAGGTGTAAGAATGTGTGCCCTAGAGTTATGATAAAGACCTTGAATAAAATATGTAGCTTGAGAAACATGTATAGGATCTATAAAATAATAATTAGGCCATGAAGGAAGGTTCACATAGTTTGAGTATTAACAATAGTTATAGGCACCAAAATAGGAGAAATAGGTGGAGGCACGCAAGTATGATAAATAGTAATAGTATCCTTGGAACCAAATGTATAAGGGAAACATCTACTAGGTAGAATAGGAGCATTGAAATTATTTTTTGTAGTATGCACTTCCTCATATATGGATTCCTTAAATAGCATATTGTATTCCTCTCTAGATACATGGAACATTGCATCAATCTTATTATGATATACTAAAATATTTTATTGAAATAAATCTGTCATGTTCATTTAGAGTGGTAAACTTTAAAATATAATCATTACTAACATTGTTACCACAAACATTTCATTCACAACATGATCATCATAAGAGTATATATTTGTATCTTTCACAGTTACATCATTTTCATTATCATTAATATAAAGAGTGGGAATATCATCAAGAAATACCACACTATTTTTCAAATAAGCATGGTATTTAAATAAAGGAACTAGACCAATATTTGTACCACTCAATCTATCACTGTCTATAGTATGTGTCATAGGTATAGATTTTTTAATTAAAATAAAGTATAAAAATAGAGTGTATTCAATAATTATCCATAAGAGAATGAGGACCTAGATAGGTAAATGGATACCAAACTCCATAACTTAGGACTCATATCTCACATTCAAATGATATACATAAACACATGGAATGTTTATGGAACCAAAGACATTCTTTATTGATATCAAATACTATTACAAAGATAAAATGTGCGTGCATGCACACTCCCCAACCATAAAAGCTATGAATAAGTCACATTTTCATTCCAATGAGTGATTAAAACTCATGAACATCACATGTATTTCCTTATGAGCTAAAATATTTTGATTATTTCTATTCTTCTCTCTTATTTTGAGTTCTCTATAATGTAGACATGTTTTTCTCATCCTCTTCCTTTGCATAAATGACTCTGACTCTTTACCTCCAACTAAATTTAAATAACTTGTCTAGCATTGGTAATAGAATTATGTTGTTCCTACTGAAAAAACTAGACCATGTGGAATTTTTTGGAATTATAGGTGTTATTCATGAGTCTCTTATACTATGGGTCAAACGATTAATTTAAGTAGACTAGAAAGTATGTAACCATTGTGGTGGTCATGAATCCACGGTGATAGTTACATAACTACCACCTATACAATTCAAAATATTCATAGCCACTACTTTGAGAAAATTGCCAGTTTTTCCATTTTCCCAAAAATAGGCCAATTGACCCATGGGAAATGATTGAAACCATATCCTTATCCATTTTCCTTAGATATGAAATAATTATATGATTATAATGATGTTTCAAAACCATTTATAATAGTCCTCCACATGCACAACCTTTTCCTCTAGTTTGACATGTTGTATAACCATAACCACATGTGCACAAGAACCGCAAGCCATGTTTATTTTGGTTGATATAAGATTGTGCATGCACCTAAATTCTCTTTCATCAAATAATATATGGATAATAATATATTAATTATATCTAAACACAATATAAAACAATCCATAGAGGGATAATGTGTATGAAACCCCTAGTTGCATAATCGATGGATTGGATTCTTAAATAGTGGAAACCTTAAAGGTATATGTTCAAATAGCCCAGGTTCATCAATATATTTTATAAAGTTTGATCACAAATACTCAAAAATGATAAAACAATGTAATATGAAAGCATACATAAATATCATAAACTACACTAACCTCGTAATCTAAAAAAGTGAATAAATAGATAATGAAAAATAGATAAGGATATTACAAAAGGCTCAAGGATAATGTATACCTTTGATCCATAGGGATCTAAAAACACACACCACTTAATCAGTTCCATCAGCACCAAGAAGGAGAAATAAGAAAAGTGAGAAAAATGAGGTAAATAGAGGTTCTGGAAGGAACCGTTGCTTTGTGTAGAGCAGTAGTTTCAGAACCATCGCCCTGCAGGGTGGCGGTCCTGAGACCGCTAGTCTATATAGGGCGGTGGTCCTGATACTTTCAAATAGAAAAGAAGAATGGAACGTAAATGGACACAAACTTGAAGCATTCAGTCGTGTCTCTTCCCTTCCATGCCCTTTCACATCCTCCAGTGCACAAGAGGACATGGGAAGGACTATAAATGCATGAAAGGAGCAAGAGAATAGTTATTCGAAGATCCAAAGAGATCAAGAAGAAGAGTTTATTGCGAGCAATGAGTAAGATCTTCAGTGTTGTAATGGAATTGTAGGAGTAAGGTGTAGAAACATAGCAAGCAAGTAATTGGGGAGAAGGTTTACATTATTGCTTCCTTTCATACTTATTGTAATATGTAATTGTCTATATTAGAATAATAAAAGTGGGAAGAAAGAGAAATTACCCTTCCTGAGTGGTTTTCCTCCATTGGAGGCTTCCAGGATAAAAATTGTTGGTGTTGAAGTTTTGAATTATTTCCTTCTCTACACTAGATAATCAGTCACGAAGCTCTAATTTTCAAGGAAATCTGTCATTTTCCAAATTTGAAAGTAGAACGTCATAATTGTGTGATTCATAGAGTTCCAAAGTAGAAGTTTACGGATCATTTTGGTATCAGAGCTGATTATATATCTAGGACTGTGGTATTCAAATCTTTCTTTTGATTTTGTATGATAGTGACAAGGTCCAAAGGTGAAGAAGTTTTACCTTGCGATCCAAATATTTCTATGAAGAAGTGGAAACAGAGAATTTGAGCTCAAATGGAAGAAGAGAACTTGGTCCGTCGAGTCGAGATGCTAGAGACCATGATGGATAGATTACATAGAAAATAAGAAGAGATTTTAGATCTAAAAAATATGGCTTCAGTTAAGAAAGATTCCATGGACTCGGTGGTTCAAGCACTAGCCGAAAAATTTGGTATTGGAAAGAGTCATGAAGAGGAAGAATGGGAAGAGCATGAAGAGACACCAATTGTAAGCGAGAAGGAAAAATCTGCACATACACCTTTTAAAGTTGAAACAAAAGTGGAAATAAAGAATTTTGAAGGACAAGTAGATGTAGAATTATTAGATAAATGACTAAAATAGTTGGAAGTCTACTTTAGTGTGCATAATGTCATTGAGGCACAAAGGGTCACCTTTACACGTCTCAAAATGGAAGGTCATGCTCTAGTTTGGTTGGAAACCCTTCTAGCTACTTGTGAGAAGAAGAAATGTCCTATTGTTAGTACTTAGAAAGGTTTTAAAGAATTGATAAGAGATAACTTCTATCCTATTGGCCATAAGACTGACATGATGATTAAGTGGTAGTACTTTAGATAGGGCAGCAGTCAAGCATGCAAGACTACACTACAGAATTTTGGAGACAAGCCATGTTGTTTGATATGGACTTGAAGGATGAGGACATTCTGACCAAGTATTTGGGAGGACTTCACGCTCACCTTCGGAGGAAGGTAATCTCCACAAATCCCAAGGATCTCAATGAAGCTTGTGTAAAATCATACTACATTGATGCCGAGAAGAAGCAATGAGAAATAGAGCCAGAAGGGAGACCAATCAACAGAAGAGAAAGACAAAGAACAAGGGAAGACAAGTAGCAGAGGTAAATGGAAAGGTAAACATGCCGCTACGGCTTTGCATAATTGTAAAGATCCTAAGAATTTTTGTAAGAATTGTGATGTAAATGGACATACTGATGCCACATGTTGGAAGTTGCATCCGTAATTACACCCAAAGCACCGAACTAAGGACTCTGAGAAATCCCTGGCCACTATGAAGACAAATAGAGAGGTGGAGATTGAGGATGATTCAGATGTAGATGAGAGGCTAGGATGCATGGCCACTAACATGTATGGGGCAGCAGAAGAAGAAGAGATGAGTAAGATCTTTCAAATCAAAATCCAAATCAAGAAGACTAAGGTAAACACTTTAGTAGATTCTGGTTCACAGTCAAATTTGATTTATGATGTAGTTGTAGAAAATCTTGGTCTAGAGACTTATGAGAATTCACATCCATACCTACTAGGGTGGGTGAAGAAGGGTGTAGAAATACAAGTTACAAGGAAGTGTAAGTTTCAGTTTGGAATAAACACCCAATACATAGATGTATTAGAGGCTAATATTATTCCACTTGATGCATTTGACGTTTTCTTCGAAAGTCCTTACTTGTATACCAGGGATGTTGTGTTCACAAGGAGGGAGAACTAGTACAGATGGGTCAAGGATGGAGTCAGTTTTAACATCTAGGCACACCAGAGAAAATTAAAGGAAGGATATGGTAAGTGTCAACCAAGCACCAAGACTTATTCAGATAAATCATCATTTTTGTTTGATTTCATTAGAAGAAAAGAAAAATGGACGTGAGAGCACGGATATTTCTGACCAAAGGATGGATAATTTTGATAGCACTTATCGTTTTTTACAAAATAAGCCACCACAGGAACTTCTCATTCTAGGAGAAAAACAAACTTCCATTATGCAATCAATGTATCTACCTACATATTCAATGGACCTAACCGTGGGGTAGTGAGAAGAAGAGGAGATACAATGAACGATGGTGACTATAACAACATCGTACTTAGAGAGGATTCAACCAATCCATCTCAAGAGACAAAGTAAAGAAAGGACTAAACCACTATAGTATGGGACCTTCGCCATACTTGAGCAGGTTGCAGAAGAAACCTTCAAGTCATACTTCATGCAGATGCACGTGATAGTAAGTTTTCAAGAGCTCACATCCACTAACGACATCTATGCATGAAAAAGAAGGAAAGCTACAGGAGTTACCTTCTAAAGAGGATTGTACTCGAGGAAAATTGAAGGAGGATGTAGCACTGGAACAACAAACCAGAGATCCACAGGAGTCTTGGTAGGTTGGACGAGATAAGAAACCAAGACAGGACCCAGTGGTACTCAAATGAGCACAAGAGGGAGTTGATTCCTCTACCACTCCCCTACTAAGCTTTTGTGGGACCAAAAGCCTCATAAGTAGGAGAGATATGATCCATAGAGATCCAGAAAAACACACCAATTCATTAGTTCCATTAGCATGAAGAAAGAGAAACAATAAAAGTGAGAAAAATGAAATAAACTGAGGTTCTGGAAGGAACCGCCACTCTGTGCAGAGTGGCAGTCTTGAGACCACTGGTCTGCACAGGGTGGTAGTCTTGACACTTTCGAATAGAAAAGAACAATGGAATGCGAATGGACGTAAACTTGAAGTGTCCAACTATATCTCTTCCCTTCCATTCCCTTTCACATCCTCCAGTGCACATGAGGACATGGGAAGGCCTATAAATGCATGAAAGGAGCAAGAGAATAGTCATTCCAAGATCCAGAGAGATCGAAAAGTAGAGTTTAATGAGAGCAGTGAGCAAGATCTTCAGTGTCTAGAATGGAATTGTAGGAGAAAGGTGTAGAAACAGAGCAAGAAAGTAATTGGAGAGAAGGTTTACATTTTTGCTTCTTTTCATACTTATTGTAATCTGTAATTGTCTATATTAGACAAATAAAAGTGGGAAGAAAGAGTAGTTGCCCTTCCTGATTGGTTTTTCCTCCATTGGAGGTTTCTAGGATAACATTGTTGGTGTTGAAGTTTTGAATTATTTCCTTCTCTGCAATTTCCTTTCTATAGCACTAGATAATCAATCACGAAGCTCTAATTTTCAATCAAATCTATCATTTTCCAAAGTTGAAAGTAGAACAACATAATTGTGTGATTTGTAAAGTTCCAAAGTAGAATTTTACGGATTAACCTTAGTATAACATAGTTGATTGTTAAAAGGCACAAAAAATTCACAAAAATCAATATGGAATAACATATGGGAAGTTTAATGTGTTTAGATGAAGACTACAAGAGATGGACGGTAGTAGTCATTGATTATGATAATAACTAGTAGTAAATGCAAATAATGCCAGTTTCTTGTCTCTAGTAGTTGTGTTGGTATTGATGATATGAAAATATATGGGAATATTTCTCTACTCTTTATTGGAAAATAACCTCTTCCAGATATGAAACTGACGCATAAGAGTATACAAATTTATTCTTCTTTGACCAGACCTCAAACTTTAGCATAATTCACCCAAACAAAATAGAAAAAATGTAATAAAATTATCCCAAGCCTTTTCCTCTTGGTGTTTCTATGCATATCATTCATGTAATCAAGAATCATTTGGTTCCATGTAGATTTATGATCTATAAAAATGCAAGAGAAAACTCCACTCTCTCCTAATATTCTCAATCAATACATAAAAAATGAATCTTTTTTTCCAACAAAAGTATATGGAAACTACAACAAATAGACTAAGGGAAATTTTTTGATAAGGCTTGATAGAATTTAATAATATTATAAATTCTTGGATAAATATATGATAGATGATCGAAATCCATTGTATGTGACGGATTATCCATAAATGAAGCTAGGGTGTTTCTATATATCGAGTTCATTAGGATGATTTCCCATGCAAGCCAACACAAAAAAAAAGAAAGTAAATTTTGACCTCTAAGACATGAAAAAATAGAAAATGGACTAAGAAAATAAGGTGGATATGATTGAAAATCGTTAATGGCTAGCAATCTCTACTAGTGGTTGATGGATTATGATAATGGTTTGGGGATAAGAAGTTGATATATAATAATGGATTATTCTATAGAGGTGTAATGGATGTCTAAGGAAAAATGAAGATAAATTTTAGAGTATCTACAAGGATTTTATGGTGTGGATGTTGTGTGGGATCAACTAAAAAGGGGGAAGTTATGTAAAAAGGGTCCCAATGTGCACTAGTGGAAAAAGTGTCCAAAAAATATTGTTTCCATATTTCATGTACCATAATTAGGTGTTTATGAGAGGTGCATTAGTGGATATAGGAAACACAAAAAATCACACATATATAAGATAAGAGGTATTTCCACATTTATTTATTTTCTTTACATTATATTGATAGTATAGAGAATGATCTAATATATTTTTGAAGCATTCCCATTCCAAAATCCTAGGTTAAGTATTTATATATTAATTCTAGATGATAATAGTAGTTGCACACATAGAAAGATAAGAGTTGGGACTCATTTTTGTCTGGTGACTTTACATGAGTGTTGATTGTGATTTAGTTCAAAAAAGGGGGATAGGTAATAATCTAAAGGTATAAAAATAATTTCATTAACATCCCATGTTTTGAAGGTTTTTATAAGGGTCCAAAAATGGATTAAGGTTTCTATAAAGGGAGTTTATTTTAATGTTGGTTCAAAAGTTACACTCACACACACACACACATTTTCATGAGAATGTGACCATTTTCACACAATGTGAAAATGATCACCTCCTGCTCAATCTAAATTTGTGCATGTAAAATTAAATCTAACTTCATAATTATGTTTAGTGTACATTAATGTGTAACAACATGTCTCAAGGTATATATACATGTTGTTTACACATTATTGTACACTAAATATAATTATGAAGTTAGATTTAATTTTACATGTGCTAAATCTAGATTGAGCAGGAGGTGATCGTTTTCACATGGTGTGAAAAGGGTCAGGTTCTCATGAAAATGGTAAACAGAATTTCACAAATTTTTTTTTTAGGAATATTCGTGTTGACATATGGAACTACTTTTTCAATCTTATTTTGACAACGAATCACATATTACTATGAGAAAGTTGGTTCTATTCTACACGCCATAAATCCCCAAACACTTACTATTTTATCATTTCATATTTTCTGCAATTGTATCTTGTTTCTTACTCTTTATTCTTATCTTATTTTATTATATGAAATTAGGTGTAATTTATTAAGATATTTACTAAAATCTTAATTGCATAGTTTAGGTGTAGTTAGGTTGGTGTAATTATTATCTAAAAATAATTTCCACTCCTATAGTTTTGTGAATTCATAATCTTTGAGTACCTAACCTAGCGTTTTTACTTTGGATAAACTAGTTACTCAACTAATACTTAGCCATGGGTTTTGAATTTTAAAACCCTAAATTTATTTTTACTTTTTATGGATTGCTAGCACATATTATTTTTAATTTTCCTAAGGCTTGATATTTTTGTTCTAATATTTTAGCCCTATATCTTGTGTGTGTAATATTGTTTGTGCATCAATTACTTATATGTTATCACATTGATTTACATAGCCTATTTTGGTATAAAATGGGGTGATGATGAAAGAGCATAATAGTGTGAGATGTCAATTAAAAATTGACATTGAATTTGACATCCATTTGACCATCATCTGACATTTCTTCTTCTTATTTGACTAATGCAATAAAAATCATAACATATGAAGCATACATGGATCTTTGGAGATCATTTTTTTCTTGGAAAGAACTATTTGATCACATTACGTGGGCAGAGTTAGATTGAGAACCATTATCACTAATTTGTAGACAATGTATAGATAAGTTGATTGATTTTTCAATCAATTTTGAACCATTCAATAGATTAAACTATGTGAAATATATATTATATATATATATATATATATATATATATATGTTGGTGTATTTTTTATATACACATTTATTTAAGTTATAGATAATAGTGTGTGTGTGTTTGTACACACACACACAAAATACATCCATTTTTATTAGATCCAAGACTCCAACCCAATGTCATAGTAGAATAAATTCGAATCAGACTCATCTTGTAGAAGTTCCCTTGTTTCCTCCTAGCATTTTTGGAACAATAAGATGATGAATCTAAATGATGCTCAAGCTCACCCTATGGTAATTCCAACAACTCTTGACCTATATCGATAAAAATTCGTTCATTGCTCCTCATACTCATATCTAAGGTAAAAATAGTAAAGGGAAATATAATGCTTTAGAAAAGTCGCAGTTATATTATAGATATCACTAATATTAAAGTAAAAATTGTTGTAAATATTAATGAAATGAATATTGCTATTATAGATTTGTAATGGATATTTGATTAAATATTTGATGTGTTGAAAATTACAATAAGCCAATTACTCAAAATAAAAACCTATAAGATGAACCATGGATACCTCAATGTTATAAATGATAACATGTCTATTGGGAAACTTTGTATTCTTTCTCATGTGGTTGTATTCCATATTTCTTCCAATAATATTCAATCACATGTTTCTCTTGATACACATGGATTAACATACTTCTTCACATCATATTTTACTCTCATATTGTTCTTCCTTCACTCAATCCTCTGATACCTTCCATTTCTCCTAACAAGAAAATTTTCCTCCTCACCTCATACATTTGTTCCTACATATCCCACAACTATACCTTATGAAATGAAAACTCACATGAGTAATTGTTATTAATTTACAAGATAATACTACAAAATTATCTCAAGGTTCCTAAAATCCATGCAATAAGATCACTTCTAAAGAAAATATTACTCAACATTTTATCTTATGATGTGTTATATTTCTCCCTTCCTTTGGGTTTCACACTTTCAAAATTAAATTATATAATGGGAAGGGAGATCTATCTCATTATATTAGGTCCTTAAATTCATCATGGTTGGATTTTGTACAAGATTATTGATTATTGAACAAGCTATTTCCTAGGAGCCTAAAATACTATGCACTTGATTTTTTCTAGGAATTACCTCAAAGGTCTATCCATATTTTTACCTCACTTGATTTTGATTACAATTTTTTGAGAGTTTACTTTATTATAAGGGATTCCTCCTATGTGATTTTATAGTATACATTTCTTCATATTTTTCATTGAATTTACTTTCAATGCCCACTTCTATTTTTATGTATACAATCTGCTACCTTTCTATTTTCCTTCAAGAAAAATTTTAGCTTAAGGGGTTATTTTTATTTTTCCTTCATTGTGTATATTGTTTTCGTTTTTTTATAATTATTTTCATCTTTGTACCAAACTTATATTTTTATAATCCCGTCTCCAAAACCTATGTTAATTCTTTAGTGATGACAACACAATTATATGAGAGCATAAGGTCCCTAAGAATTCATAGATCTAATGAAATTCATAGGAAAGGAGGGACTCATTATTTTTTCTTATATAATATTTGTTTTTATAGTCACTTATTAGTAGTATAATTTCACTAATTGGTCATTGTCCCTAAAATTATTTTCCTTTATTTGTTTATTAAATTAGAATATACTCATCTTCCCTAATTTTGATATTTTACTATGTGGTTCCTTGATATATATCATGCCCATATTACTGGGTACTTTTTATTATTATTCATGATTCATATCATGTGTATATTGGGGTCAAAAATCCTTTTAACTTTTGTTATCCTTATGATTCTTCATTTTTACACATTTGGGATACTTCATTTCTACTTACTCTGGTTTGATCTTTTCGACCTTGGGGCATAGCCTTCATATGGCTACATTATTTTTTTTCCCCTACCTTTGGAAAATTAATTTTTTATTGATTTTACATTAATCCTACCTTTCCTAACTTGGGGCATTATTCCTATTTTTTGAGCTTACATTGTGTTATCCCCGTTTTCATTTTTTCTTGCATAGAATATAATATTTACTTTTACTCATATTATATCATTCCCAAACCTTGAGGTATGTTTTACAATTTTATTTTTCCTTAAATTTTCAGGTAACCACATTTTATTCTAAAATCAATCTTATCTTACCCAAATTATGGTAGTCTTACTATTTTTCAAGGTTACTGTTGTCACCAAATCACTGCACCCTCTGAATGGCCAAAATGTGAACATGACATTCAGTGTGATTGGTAACACATGGGATCACCTCTCAAGCTGTGGGACTTGGGCTCGAGGTGAACATCCGGAGAAGGCTTGACTTCATCTTCCTAACTAAACACAACACTACTTCTAATGCAAGATAAAATGGTTATCTAGTCCTATGCTAACATTTCATGGGATTAGGGAAAGATATTTGTAAGAAATAAAACCTATACTAGAAGTGGTGATGCACCAAATTAAGTGATGTTCAACATCTGGGAGGGTTAATGTGGGAGGTATGCTTGCATTCACTGACCACCTTCACCTATCGCAACTAGAAATGGTAAAAAATACCACAAACCAAGGGTGAACGTTCCTCTGTTTAAATTGACTGTACATAAGGGTAGTGTAGACACTAAAATTAGGTCATGCACTCCCCTTTCGTACCTTGACCAATAAGCACCCTTTATTACATTTACCTAGCCATGACCCCCCTTCACCCCACTAATATTAATTTAATTAATCTAATTAAATTAATTCATTATCCTCACTATATTTATTATTTAAATATCTTATTTAAATAATATCCACACATACATTTCACTTAGACACCTCACCAAGCCAACTCAACCTAAGACTTATTCTTAGTAAGTTGTCACTAACTAACTAAGACTTACCCAAACCCTAAAAATCAATGCCTACATTCCCTCTAACCACATTCCCACATGCTCACAAGAGGATCTCAGTCTAATCTGTGGGATAACGACACGATATCCAAGGAAATTAGGAGGATCTCCCTAGTTTATAAAACCTAGGAAATCCCACCTTAACCGACGTCGGTTACCCCTAATCATAGCCGGTTAAACCGGAACCACCGTCAGTTACCCCTTTTAACCCCTAAACTACCTTATTCTCAAGGTTGGAAAAACATTGGGAGACAGTTGATGAGCAAGAACACATCTCAGAGAGATAACACATCTTCAGAGAGTGAATTCCAGCAAAAAACTGCATGCAAGTAAGGAGATTACAGCATCTTCTCATGCACAACCATCCCAGCCATGATCTGATCTATCCAAGCAAAGAGGAGTGTACATGCAGCCCATGTAGAAGCTTTTCTTTAGTTGGTGATCACTTGTAACCTTCAAACCCCTCATCAACACCTCCATCCCACACACACAAGCATTCAGGACCGGAATCCAATTAAGTACAACATCATACTTTCCTAGTTTATTTCATTTCATCATCATATTATCATCCATTGCTTACCTTGCCCCCTATTGACCTTCTCCAACATTTTCACCTCCATATACCCATTAAAACCTCACCAAAGCCTACTTCAAGTCACCCAATACCTCATCTTGACCAACCAAAGTCCTTTTTGCAATCACAAAGGAGACCAAAAGCTTGTTTTGTGACATTTTGGCAGATCTTACAGTAACTGGCACCGGTTACACCTAACTGGTCGTCGGTCACCCCTGACCGACACCAGTCTCTATATTTTCCCACATAGCCTAGAACAGAGACCTACCCACCTAATTTCATCTCACCCTCATTCACCTGTGATCTACCTAAGACCTCTATCAAACCTGCAGAGACCCAGATACAATCATTTGACCTTTGGATTCTATTCTAGCTTAGCCTGTTAGATTAGATCTATTTCTTATTGTGTTTTAAGTGAGATACCTAAATCATTTTAAATAACAATAGGATTTACTTTGTTTACAACATTAAATTGTTTAAAATCAGTGGAATGACAGCCATCTAGGAAGTATCACACTTCCCGGATCTAGCATACGCTAGGCAGTTCACTACCCATATTGTTTAATTCCTTCTGGTGGTCTTGCTTTGCATTACAGGTAGTTCCTCCTAGCCAAAAGGAAGCTCTCACAATCAGCTGTGGATCCGAAGTCATACGTCATGCAAAAACCCATCAACCAACATTTGAATAGGTATTCCTCCTACACCCGTTACCCTATCTGTTTTGTCAACACTTCAAAGAAATGATCTAAGAATCAGGTGAAATAGGTAGATCAAATCAGATTCAACAAATAATTCATCATAAGGAAACCAAACATGCATACATCAAACATCTATTTATGCAACCAGGGATAATAATGACATAAAATTAACGTGGAAGGAAAATAAGACTTCCACAACTGACATAAAAGATAGTAGTATTATTCCTTCATAGCATGAAATAAATAATTTGAAATAAAGGTAGGATGATCACTCTCACTAAGGAAATGTGAATTCACAATGTAAACATTGGTTAACCATTCAACACAATAAATCAGATTTTCAACAGCAAGGTGTAACTCTGAATATAATTAAAAGGTATCTTAGAATCTCAGAAGCACTATTCCAAGCTTGAAGAGAAACTCCTCTAAAAAATGATCTATATCTACTAACTAGAAGCATTCAACTATTTATAAGTTCTTAGGCTGAGCCATTACAGTTGGGGCCTTTACTAACATTTAACTAAAAATAGAAATCTCATTAATATTAAGTGGAACATGCTCCCATGAAAATAGAAAATTTGTTGTAAGGGTTTAACTCAGTCAACCCTGTAACTTTGACCGATCTAGAGCTTGGACTTGTCCTTTCATGGCTGCTCAACTTTGGCTTGGTTCAACTACACCTCCCTCTCCTACAATTTTCTATTATCCTTCTTCCCACACAGCCATTCAGTGTTTGTACTCAATGAAGCACTTGATAATCCCCTAAATTTCTTCATCTCTAGGCCCACATGCATAGTGATTCGACTACATCTGTTGTCTCGATCTCTTTTGTGATCCTGGTTGGAAATCTTTGAAGAAATTTGGGTCCAAACGGATTACCACCTTATCATCACTATCTCTGACTGGAATATGGAGTCTTTGTCAAAGTGGGATACTGTAGCTAAAAAAAATTCTAGATAATGCATGGATATGAGAAAACCAATGACAAGGGCAAGCCCACTGTTGAAGATGGCCTGCATCAATGGTTTCTTGTTTGGAGCCTTTAATCTATCCTAGAAATCTAGAAAATCAATTTGTCCTAGGTCAGTGTCCCCTATATTCCCTAAGTCGGAAGATAGGCAAGAGTGAGGAGAAACCCCAAGAAATGAGTACTTCATCTTCTCCTTTCCCTTTGAAGTGGAAGGAGACATCAAGCCCTATCTTTCGGAAGCTGAAATTGTAGAAATTCCGAAATCTTGAAAGAAAACCTTCCGAAATCCTGAACTGAAAACTTCCGAAAAGAATCACTGAACTAAATTCTCTGAAAAAAAAGTTCCAAACCAATTTTCTTGAAAGAAATCTTTGAAAAATAAGATTTGAAGGAAATCCCCGAAAGAATTTTTCCGAACAATTTTCCCGTATGAAATCTCTGAAATAATTTTTCTGAACAATTTTCTCGAAAGGAAATATTTGAAAAAGAAGTTTCCAAAAGAGTCTCCCCGAAGTAAGAAGTTCCGAAAACCTGAAAGAACAAACCTCTAAATAAGTTTCCCTAAAAATAGATTTCTGAAAGAATCTCCTCGAAGGAATTCTCCCGAACAATGTTTCCTGCTTAATAAATTTCCGAAGGAATTCTCCAAACAAGTCTTCCCACTTAATAAATTTCCAAAGGAATTCTCCAAACAAGTCTCTCCAAACAAGGAAAAGGACCTTGCCGAACAATGTTAACTCACAAATTCTACAAAACAAGAAACGAGAAGAATTATGGGAGGCTTAAGAGGATCCTTTGAATAACTCTAAATACCTAAAGAAAAATCAAAATGTGAAACATGGTGAACAAAGGGAGCGACATTGAAAAATACATAGAGGAAGACCAAAGAGAAAACAAAATGAGAGGGAAATAAAGAAAAAGATCTTAAACCAAAAAGAAAATAAACAAATACCATACCTTGAAAAGACATCGCAAAGTACAAGAAACAAATGTCAGAGAAAATGTGTCAGGTAAAAATGACAATTAAAAAACTGAGTTTAAATAGAAAACCTAATATTAAAGGTAGAAATTCAATCCGTATGGAGGTAGGTGAAAAATTAATTGCATGGAGGACCTCCGAAAGTTCGAAACCCGCAAGCCTGAAATTCATAATTTTGGGGTTTCGGACTTCGGAGATTCGGAGACAAAAAAATGAATTGGCAATGGAAAATTCTGAAACCTGAAAGTCCAAAAATTCAAGCTTTCAAACTTTCAGACTTTGAAAGTTTTTAAAGTAAAAATCCTAAAAATGACTCAGAGAATTCTGAAACCTGAAAGCCCAAAAGTCTGAAAATTTGGACTTTCAAACTTTCAAACTTAGGAATAGGAATTTCGGACTTCAAAAGTCCAAGAGGGATTTAAACAAAATGGGGCCAAAAGTTCGGAAACCCAAAAGTCCTGAAAGTTTGTATTTTCAGAATTTTGGGGTTTCGAACTTTGGAGAGTCAAAAAAGAAACCCCAAATCTGAGCAATAAAACTCTGAAAGAGAAAATATCTGAAGTCTGAAGATTGAAAATTTTAGATTTCGGCCTTGGAAAATTTCATTGTACAAGGAATTTCTATATAAAAAATTGTTTGACACATTTCTTTCAAGGTAGGTTAAATGGTTAACATTTTTGGACGACCTTTAGGGAATGCTTTCCTGCTAATCTTTCAGACCAGTAGCCTTAAGCAAAACATTGGGCAAAGGAGTCTAAAAAACTAAAAACTATAATAGAAAACACACAAGCAAAAGAAAACAAAACAAAAATGATGTGCAGAGCACTTGGAGGAAAAGACAGAACACTATACAAGGTGGAACATCCTCAAAAGAAAGCTTTGAGGTGTATCCCATTCACATGAATGGGAAATTCTTCTCCATTAAGTTTGGATAGGAAAAATGAATTTGCCTCTTTGCAGCTTGTAATAACATAGGGCCCGCTCCAGAGAGCATCAAAATTGGCGTGCCTGCCAGATTTGGTGCGATCTTTGTCCCATTTTAGAACCAAATCTCCCTCCCTGAACAGCCTATCAGAGGATTTCTTGTCGAAGGATTTCTTAACTTGAGCCTAATGTTCTGTCAATGTATTCATGGTGGTGTTTCAAATTTCCTCCAGCTCCATGAGTTCAGAAAACCTCACTGTTAAGGCATCATCCTCCATAGCTTCAAGCTGATAAGCCAAGTCTAGGGAAGGTATCTCCAAGGAAAGTGGAAGTTTCACTTCCCTTCCATATACAAGCATGAAAGGAGAAACCCCGATGGCCTTTTTAGGTGTTATCCGATCAGCCCATAGGGAAATCTTGAGTTGTGTATGTTAGGTTCTTTTATTTGCCTCCATCATGCATTTGATGATTCTTATGAGATTCTTGTTACTGGATTCAGCCAATCCATTCCCCTGTGGGTAATAGTTAGATGAATTCTTGAGATAGACTCCATTCTTGATGGCCCATTCACTTATCTTCATCCTGAGGAAAATCCATAGCATTGTCTGAGATAACAGTAAAAGGAACACCGAACCTTGTCATCAAATTTTCTAGAAAATCCATAGAACATCCTTTTCATTACTTTCCTTTAGGGCCACTGCCTCTATCCAGTGAGTGAAATAATCTGTTGCAGTAAGGACCCATTTATGCCCCTCACTGGATGGAGGATTGATCATCCCGATGAAATCTAATCCCCACTGAACGAAGGGTTTATCCACCTGAACAAGGCGTAATGGGAGAGCTATCAGTCTCTATTTTACTTGTGAAAAGAGCACACTCCTTACATTTCCTCACCCAGATATGAGAGTCTTTGAACAAGTCTGGCCAGTAATAACTGGCTCGCATGATCTTGGTGGTGGTTGTTCATGCAGAGTAATGTCCTTTGGATAGGCCATTGTGGAATTCCTCTAATACCTTGTTCACCTATTCTGGCTTGATGCACCATAGAAGAACACCATTTAGATCCTTTCGGAAGAGAATATTATCTATCACGACATACATAATAGACTGAAGATGGAAAGTACATCTTTGGACTTTATCCATGTTTGGAGGATATATCCCCAAAAGAAGGAAGTTTTGCATCTTAGTTGACCAATCAATCTGATCATTTCCTTCATCAACATTCAGAAGCATAGACATCTTATGTATCTTTGGTCTCCATGTCCACAGCTAATCTGCTGACATAACCCTTTTCCCCTGACAAGCTTAGTGACCTTGATGTGTATGTCATACTCCATTACTTTCGTAATCCACCCAACACATTTCTCATTCATCTCTTTATTCAACAAAAATTCTTTGACGCCAGGATGAGAAACCATTAAATGGATTTTGTTGTTAGACAACATATGCCTAAAATTATTTAGGGCTCAAATGACTGCAAAGACCTACTTTTCGACAAAGGAATATTTGAGTTCGTATTCCTTAAGAGACTGACTGAAAAAGGCAATGGGCTGCTCCATCAAGTCATCATTATGTTGGGTGAGGATTCCTGAAATACTTCCCTGACCTGCAAAAGCATAGAGAATGAAATCCTTGTCAAACTGGGGATTTACCAGTGTCGGAGCTTGGGAAATAGCTATCTTGATGGCTTCAAAACTTTCTCTTCCCTCCTTCATCCATGAAAATGGGATATTCTTTTTAAGCATGGCCGTTAGTGGTTTTGCCAACGTTGCAAACTGAGGAATGAATCTCCGAACAAAATTTATATTTCCTAAAAAACTTATAGAGACCTTTTTTATGACTTGGGAGGGATAAGGACATAATTGACTGAATCCTAGCTAGGGTCGATAGACAACCCCTCTACTGAAACAATATGCCCCAACAACTTTCCTTCCTGCACTGGGAAAATGCACTTCTTCGGTTCAGTGAGACACCAAATTCTCTACACCTTTGAAAAACTTTCCTTAGATGAGTGATATGATCCTTAGCATGTTTAGAGTAGATAGTGATGTTATCAAGGTAAACCAAGATCATGTCATTGATGAGTCCTTTAAACGCCATATCCATGGCTCTCTAAAAGGTAGCCCTTGCATTAGATAATCCAAAGGGCATCTTGTTGTAAGTCGTATGTGCCCCATTTGGTGGTGAAAGCCATTTTGAATTGATCAGATTCTTGAACCAGAATCTGATTATATCCTGAATATCCATCAAGAAAAGAAAATATTTGAACCCCTACCACTATTTGGAGGATTTTCTCCATTGAAGAGAGAGGGTAGTGATCCTTTAATGAGGCCTGGTTTAGATCCCTGAAATCTACGCACAGTCAGATTTCACCATTCTTTTTCCTTATGGGCACCAGATTGGAAACCCACGAAGAATGCTTGATGGGAAAAATTATGCAGGCCTCGATAAGCTTGGTTAGGTATTTCCTCATCAAAGGCTCAATTTTGGGATTGATTGGCCTTCTATTTTTGACGAACTGGCTTGGAGTTCGAATCTAGTTCAATAGTATGTTGAGCTAAGCCGGGATCAAAACCATGCAATTCCTTGTAGCTCCACGTGAAGATATCATGATATTCCTAACATAATTTGATGAAATCTTTCTTTTCGTGAGTAATGCATACCTTGCCAATTTTTAGAACCTTTTCGCTTGCCACCTCAACCTCTTCAAAATCCTCCTCCTTGACCACCATATTAGTGCTCTGCTTGGCTTGATCATCAAAATTAAAGATAGATTCTAATGTAACCAGGCCTTTTGGCAGCTTGTTTCCTTTCAGCTGTATAATTTGATCGCCGTAAGAATTTTGGAGTTTATCTTGATGTTTGGTAGCGAACTCTGCTTCTTGCTGTAGGAAGAGAACAATCTGTTGATCACTATCGAACACCTGCCAACTACTCACATTATCTGGTACTATGGGACGGACCACCATTTTGACTTGTCTGCTGCTCTTCTTTCATGATGTCCATAGGTACATCGTATTGAGAACCAATAGTATCCATTCTATTAGCATCTTGATTTTGCTTCCTAGGAATTGCATGAATTCTGAAAGCCTCTTAATCTTCTATCAGATCCCAAACTCGATTTTTGTATGACCACAATAGATCATTTTTTGATGCACTACGGGTTGTAACTTGGTGCACAACCAATTCCCTATCACCAAGGACCATCAAGGTTTGGATTCCTCTTCTTTGGGCCAGCTAAATTCCTCATATAAGAGCTTCATATTCAGTAACATTATTAGTGTAACTAAACTGCAACCGAAAGGAAGAGAAATATTTGTTTCCTTCTGGAGAAATCAACATAACCCCTACACGAGATCCATTTTTACTTCATGAGCCATCAAAGAACATCTTCCACAGTTCGTTTGTATCACTTGATGCCTTAACTAGTTGAGGTATGATGACATATTCTTCATGAATGCAATATGTACCTAATCTAGTCTCTTCCAAAAACAACAGACCAGATTCTTCATTTTCCAATAAATCAACATAAGGGTCATATTGATGATCTATACTCACCTCATCAAGAATTGTATCTGGAACCTCTTCTACGAGAGTATTTGGCTCATGATCTACATCCTCATCTTCGGGGTCACAAATGGCGTAGTTACCATTTATGGGTTTGGCTGAGTAAGGTTCCACGTGATTGTGATAGATTGGTTCTACCCTTATAGTTACCTTAGTCCCATACCGGGTCCTTGGGATCATATGCGACCAGTCTGATGACAAATAACCACCCATTTTTGCGTGAAATCCTATGATAAGAAAATGGAAAAGAGGGGAGGAAGATCAATGACAGATATGTCATGTGTGAATGTCAAGCTAGGACATGCATGGATAGTAAGTTGAAGCCCCTTAATGACCCCCATAGTTTGGACTGCAGTACCATCAAGTTGAACAACCCCTCTTAAAATCAAAGTATATGGAATTTGTAGTACGTTTGCAACCTGCTTGGGCAGTACGAAACTGTCAGCTCCAGAATCGATCATACAATTGTGTACCAAATGGTCACCGATAATCAACGAGATATAGAATGGTGGAGGTTTGTTGGTCTTAGCATATATTTTTGTTTTAGGTTGGCATAAGCTGGTTTCCACCGCTACTTCTTGACCTGATGATCTGTTAGTAGTGCTAAAGTTGTTCAAAGCCTCCCGTAGCAAGTTCCTCTGAGAAGGAATAAAGAGTGCATCCCACATTATGACACTCAAATTGGTCTTCTTCATTTGATCCACAATGCTAAATGGAATCACTCCCACTTTGTTAATGCCTTTTGGGGCATTGGGGTCCTCTTTTGGAAAATGCCTATTCGGCATTGTGACACTTGGAGTCCCCCTTCTTTGTAGACTGCTCTATGGATACTTTTGATGATTTCTTTTTCATGCCTTTATCATTTGGTATTTGTGTTGGGGGCTGAGAAGTAGATGCATGATCAGTATTGGAAGACTGTGGATCTATTTCCCTTTTCTTGAAACATGTGTTGGATGCTATAGTGGAGGCATCAATATTCAAACCACAAAATTCTTCTGCTTTCCAATTTAGTAGTGTGGTTTCATCAGGAGGTTGGTCTTGAATTTTGGGAGTGGATGGTTCAACAGATGATTCAGGTAGAGCAAATATGCTTTGGACCATAAGGGCTCGACTTAAAACTCCATTTGGGAAAAGATTCTAGTTATGGGGCTGAGAACAAGGGTAACACCATTCATAGTCTTGGATAAGGTTGTTCTGGACTAGGACTATAGCTCTGGAAGAGCTGGCAGCAGAAGGATTCTGAAAGTTAAAAGGTTTTACATTCGCATCTTGGCTTGTGGCCTGATTTTGTGACTGACTGTTTCCTTGGAATGGAGGACAGACTTGTCTGATATTGGGGTTGAAAGGGGTGAGCATACTGGGACTGTTGCCTCTTCATTTCTATGAGTTCATTCCCAAAATTTTGTAACAGTGATTTTACCTCAGCCAGATCATTTGAGGATTTGGATGCATGCATAGCCATCAGACTAGAAGCTTCCAGAACTGGGGCAATGACTGGTTGTTTTCCTACAAGCTCTACAAATACAAGTATGGGAGGTCTAGGATCAATTTTACCTGCTTGAATCAAGAAATTTTCTACTCTTATGGAGATTTCGTAAGCATCAGGGATAACAGGTACCCCCATGGATTGAATCATGATGGTGACATCACTATTCAATGCCCATAAGTAATATAGAAATGTGCTCTCCGAAGATGGCCTTACGAGTGTTGGGATTCGTTTCCAAGTCTTGTCAAAATGGAGGTTGAAGTCACTCATATACTCTTGAGGGGACCGCTTGATAGTGTGGAATTGTTCCACAAGTGAGAGATTATCACTTTTGTCCTCGAAATGCTTACAAAGTTTCATGCCTAACTCATTCCAAGTGGTAACAGATCCAGACAGTTAAACTTCAGAACCATTGAAGTGCTCTACCTTTGAATGAAGCTAGCAAGGATTCGAACTTCCATGTTATCTTCTGTAATACTGTGTACCACACAAATGCTAGCTACATCTAGTATGTGCTCCCGAGGTGAAACATTAGTCTCCCCAGTGTAAAATGGTAAAATTTTTAAGGCAGCTGCCGATATGGTGTCTCTTTGTGCTAATAGCAAAGGATTGTTGGCATTGAAAGGAGGAAAAGCATTGGCTGCCATGACATTCAAAAGTTGGTTGTGTCTCGGTGGAGGAAAATGTCCCTCAGGAGGAGTTGAATGTCCTCTACGAGGTAAAGTGGCAGCTGGTGCTGCTGAAAGACTTCTTCCCCTTCTCCTTGGGGGAGACAAGGAAAGCTCTGTATGCTTATAATTTTCCTGCCGTGAAGAAGCTCTTGTGTGAATTCTTCACATAATTTGATGTACTAAACTTTGAAATCTAGAGAGATGGAGTCACCATGTACTTTTAGGTTAATGGAATGAGAAGATAAGTACCAACTCTGTCCCACTGGGCCCGCCAAAAATTGTTGTCACCAAATCACTGCACCCTCCGAATGGCCAGAATGTGAACAGGACATTCGGTGTGATTGGGACACATGGGATCACCTCTCAAGCTGTGGGACTTGGGCTCGAGGTGAACCTCTGGAGAAGGTCGGCTTCCTCTTCCTAACTAAACACAACACTAATTATAATGCAATATAAAAGAGTTATCTAGTCCTATGCTAACATTTCCTGGGATTAGGGAAAGATATTTGCAAGGAAATAAAACCTATACTAGAAGTGGCGATGCACCAAATTAAGGGATGTTCAACATCTTGAAGGGTTAATGTGGGAGGTATGCTTGCATCACTGACCACCTTCACCTATCGCAACTAGAAAGGGCACAAAATACCACAAACCAATGCGTAGATGTTCCTCTGTTAAACTTGAGTGTACATAAGGGTAGATCAAATCAAATTCGACACACAATTAATTCATCATAAGGAAACCACACATGCATATATCAAACATTTATTTCTGCAACTAGGGATAATAATGACATAAAATTAATGTGGAAGGAAAATAAGACTTCCACAACTGACATAAAAGATAGTAGTATTATTCCTTCACAACATGAAATAAATAATCTGAAATAAAGGTAGGATAATCACTCTCACTAAGGAATTGTAAATTCACAAAGTAAACACTGATTAACCATTCAACACAATAAATCAGATTTTCAACAGCAAGGTGTAACTCTGAAAATAATTAAAAGATATCTTAGAATGTCATAATCACTATTCCAAGCTTGAAGAGAAACTCCTCTAAAAAATGATCTATATCTACTAACTGGAAGAATTCAACTATTTATAAGTTCTTAGGTTGAGCCATTACAGCTGGGCACTTTACTAACATTTAACTAAAAATAGAAATGTCATTAATATTAAGGGAACATGCTCCCATGAAAATAGAAATTTTTATGCAAGGGTTTGACTCAGTCAACCCTACAAATTTGACCAATCCAGAGCTTGGACTTATCCTTTCATGGCCGCTTAGATTTGGCCTTGTTTAGCTACACCTCCCTCACTTGCAAGTTTTTATTGTCCTTCCCACACAGCCATTTGGTGTTTTTACTCAATGAAATGCTTGATAATCCCTTGAATTTCTTCATCTCTAGGACCACATGCGTAGTGATTCACTACATCTGTTGTCTCGATCTCTTTTGTGATCTTGGTTGGTAATCTTCAAAGAAGTATGGGCCCAAACGAATTACCACATTATCATCACTATCTCTGACTGACATGGAGTCTTTGTCAAAGTGGGTTGCTGCAGCTAAAACAAATTCTAGGAAATGCATCGATGTGGGAAAACTGGCGAAAAGGGCAAGCCCACTACATCGTAGATGGCCTGAATCCATGGTTTCTTGTTTGGAGCCTTTAATCTTTCCTAGAAATCTAGAAAATCAATTTTTCCTAGGTCAGTGTCCCCTATATTACATAAGTTGGAAGATAGGGAGGAGTGAGGAGCAACCCCAAGAAATGAGTACTTCATCTTCTCCTTTCCCTTTGAAGTGGAAGCATACATCAAGCCATGTCTTTCGGAAGCCAAAATTATAGAAATTCCAAAAAACCCAAAAGAAAACCTTCCAAAATCTTGAACTGAAAATTTCCAAAAAGAATCACCGAACTAAATTCTCTAAATCAAATTTTCCAAACCAATTTTCCCGAAAGAAATCTCTGAAAAAAAATTTCTGAAAGAAATCTCTAAAAGAATTTTTCCGAACAATTTTCCCAAAAGAAATATCTGAAAAATAAGTTTCTGAAAGAGTCTCCCCAAAGTTAGAAGTTCCAAAAACCCAAAAGAAAAAACCTCTGAGTAGTATTCCTGAACAAGTTTCCCTGAAAAGAGATTTTTGAAAGAATCTCCCCGAAGGAATTCTCCCAAACAAGTTTCCTGCTTAATAAATTTCCAAAGGAATTCTCTGAACAAGTCTTCCTGCTTAATAAATTTCCAAAGGAATTCTCCAAACAAGTCTCTCCAAACAAGGAAAAGGACCTTTCCGAACAAGGTTAACTCACAAATTCTGCAAAATGAGAAACACGAAGAAATATGGGAGGCCTAAGAGGATCCTTTGAACAACTCTGAATACCTGAAGAGAACTCAAAATGTGAAACATGGTGAACAAAGGGAGAAACATTGCAAAATACATAGAGGAAGACCAAAGAGAAAACAAAATGAGAGGGAAACAAAGAAAAAGATCTTAAACCAAAAATAAAATAAACAAATTACCATACCTTGAAAAGACGTCACAAAGTACAAGAAACAAAATGTTAGAGAAAATGTGTTAGGTAAAAATGATGAGTAAAAAACCAAGTTTAAATAGAAAACCTGATATTAATGGTAGAAATCCAATCCATATGGAGGTAGGTGAAAAATTAATTACGCAGAGGACCTCTAAAAGTCTGAAAACCCGAAATCCCAAAATTCGGAATTTCGAGGTTTCGGACTTCGGAGATTGGGAGACAAAAAAAGAGTTGGCAATGGAAAATTTTGAAACCTGAAAACCTAAAAGTCCAAAAATTCAGGCTTTCAAAATTTCAGACTTTGGAAGTTTTTAAAGTAAAAATCCTAAAAACAACTTGGTGAATTCTGAAACCCAAAAGCCTGAAAGTTTGAAAATTCAGAATTCGGAAAAATTTTTAAAGTAAAAATCCTAAAAACAACTCAGAGAATTCGGAAACCCGAAAGCCCGAAAGTCTAAAAATTCAGACTTTCGGAATTTCAGACTTTGGAAGTCCGAGAGGGATTTAAACAAAATGGGGCCAAAAAGTTCAGAAACCTGAAAGCCCAAAAGTCCAAATTTTTGGACTTTCAAGGTTTCAGAGTTTAGATAGTTAAAAAAGCAACTCCAAATCCGAGCAATAAAACTCCGAAAGAGAAAATCTCTGAAGTTTGAAGATTGAAAATTTAATATTTCGGCCTTGGAGAATTTCATTGTACGAGGAAGTTCTAAAAAAAAATTCTGACACATTTCCTTCAAGGTAGGTTAAATGGTTAATAGTTACATTGATTGCATATTTCCCACCTTAGGGCTTTATTCATATTTTTCGAGATTATATTAATTTATCTTGCCCACTCTTTGGCATCACCTTATTCTTATTTGAGTTCAAATTGATCGTATATTTCCCACCTTGAGGCATTACAATACCTATTCCTTGAGTTTACATTGATTACATCTTTACCACCTTAGGGCGTTACTCATATTTATTGAGTTCACATTAATTAAATATTTATTTCTTTGGGGTATTACCTTAGTCTTATTTGAGCTTACACTGATTATACGTCACCCTACTATTGGGGGAATTATTTTATTTTATTTTTGAGATTGCATTGATCTTATCTTGACCATTTTGAGGCATTATTATAGTCTTCTTTGATTTTACACTAATCATATCATTCCCACTTTAGGCAATATCTTATCTTTTGATCCTATATTATTTTGTCCTCCACTTTGGGGCATTCTCTTGTTATCAAGAATACATTAAATCTATCTTGGCCACCTTGAGGCATTATATTTATTTCTTTTGAGACTAAATAATTTATATATTACCTATCTTAGGGAAATTTCATATTGTAAGCTTACATAGGCTACATCCACCCACTTAGGGAAAAATACTCATATGTATTATACTATGGGTAATTTACATACCACTTAAATGATTTGCACAACGATAGAAATAATGTTTGCACTTGAGATTTAATTTTATATCATACACATAATGTGTGTAATCCCTCTATTTTTGAGATTTTTTATTTAAAGTTTCAGTCCCATGCCTTAAAAGGGGTCAAATATTCAAATTATTTTATCTCTCGTTTACATTTCTACTCTCCAAAACATGACATAGCCACGAATTCCCATTGATATGATGTTTGACATACATGTATCATTTTCAGACACTTTGGCAACACGTGGTTAGATTTAGATACAAAAAAAAACTCCAGGGGCATTCCTATTGGTTGGAGTAGAAATAGGTGTAGTTTATTCCCTTTTTTCCTGGATTATAAAAATTCCCTCTATTATATTATTACATTTATATGTATCCAAGTGTTCACTTGCACTATTTTTTGTGTTTGCAAGTGCATGGATTCATATATATAAGAGTGAAGATGATCCAATACTAGATTTTTGTGAAGCATATAGTTTTCTTGATTTGCAAGTTGTAGGAGTTGAGCTTTGTGACAAGGTAACCTCTATCATTCCTTTTGAAGTTTCACATAATTATCATTTTCTATATTGAATTTGAGAAAACTTTATAGGTTTTAATTGCAAAATACATATGCAAGATTTCTCAAGTACACTTTTTTTTGTTTACTTTGATATGTATTAACACTTAAGATTGGGGTTTAAGACCTCCTCTAGTGTGTGTGGATAAAATTACGTGTGAGTTATAGGTGAATTTAAAAATTCATGTTGAAGGTTTTGTGAATTGAATAACAAGATAATTGGGTTTGATTATGCGAAAATATCCATTTTAAAACACGCTTAAGATGGAGTGGTACTATTATATGTGATCTCCCAGGAAGTCATGTTGCTTCCTAAAGGTTGTGAGTATCACCTAGATGTAATGATTTTTAAGAGGACTGCTTATCCTCATGATCTTATGAATCACTAATTTTGAAATGTGGATGAATGTAGATCGACTTGAAAGTACATCGGTTGAATCTACAAAATTATGACATAATTTGATGTAGAAATACCACTTATATAAATTGAAAGAGTTAGGGAGCTCCATAATAAATGGTTCACTAGGTGCAACAATCATTTTTCAAAGGTTTTAAAAATGGGATACCAATCTTAATGGATTTAAATGTGGAGGTAGTTGAGAATGCTTGAGAAAAATTATTATTACTATGGGTGACGCCTCCTCAGATGTATCAATGTGTTGCCCTTATGAGCATCCACCTAGATGTAATTAATATCAAGTGGACCATTCATACTTATCTGAGATGAAAATTACTATAAACCACTATTCATAATATATGAACCAAAGCTACGTAGTTGAATCTCAAAAATTTATATTGAATAACATGATATACCCTTTATAAACCCTCTTATGTAAAGGCTATACATCCTCCTGTGAAGATTGTTAAGTATAGAAAGGCTTCATTCACTTGGTCAAAATTGATCCCATGTCATTATAATAACCTAATGTAAGAGTGAGACTATTGAGCACTTCGATAGTAGAAAGTTAGGTGATTACTCTTGTGATTATGTGCATTCACTAGGTTATCGCTCTTATAGAGTTAGGTGATTTTGTTATCACTATCATAGAGTTAGGTGATGTACTTTTACAATCATGTGTAATCGTGTAAGTCATTAAGCTTATCACAACTATGTATGTATTGTGTATGTGTGTGTATATATAGAATTCTATTAAAAGTTGTTAAATACCCACATACAAACACTTAGAATTTTACTTGAAAATTTAAGACCAAAATTTATATACAAGTAATCTAGGCTTTGAATTTGCCAACCACTTATGGTCATTTCAAATTGTGCATAACAACATTGTTATTATAACATTATAAAAAATAATAAAATGCAATTTTTTTATTTTTCTATAAAAAATCAATAAAAAGATATTCATATCAATATATAACTTTGTTGGTCCGAAAATCTGTCGCGCGGACAGATCTATGGATAAACGGGCCAACGGTGTTGCAGGGCTCAGCCCCTCTTTGAGACAGCAAAGCGAAACTGGTTTATTGCTACTTCTACTAGCAGGAACCTATGCAAGTCTCACAGATTCTGCCTTCGGGGGTTGGGATCTTATCCCAGTAGAGTGTTCTAGGCTGTGACAGAGAAAGGAATAAAAGAAGGAGAAGAGAAAGAACAGATCCGAAGGAAGAAAAGAAATGAGTTCCAAAGCGGAAGGGTCAGAAGATCTATGCTTTGGGCTTGGTAGTAAACAGAGCCAAACCTACTCGCATAAATAAACAAAGCAATACTGATAAACAAGTGACGGAAAAGTAGATATGAATTCAACAGAAAAGACACATGCAGATCTAACATAAGAAAGATCTAGTGTATAACACAGCCTATTGAGCACAAAGTCTGAATAATTGTATTAATTGTTTTTAATCTGTTACAAGAAAGCTCAAAGTCTTTCTCTCTCCTCACCTCTATTTCTATCTGAAAAATGTTCACCACCCTTGAATACAACAAGTATTCTAGTATTTAGTATAGAAAGTGAGGGAGAGAGAGGGCAAAATGGAGCCAACCACTTATTCACAAGATATTTACAAAATATCCAAAAGTCATGTTGACTTTTACAACTTGGATGGATGACATCATCCCATGATGCAACATGGATGACTGTCATCGTTTGTGCCAGACACACTTCAGATATATTTCGAAGAGAAAAGTCGGAGAATAGAGAGGAGAAGAAGAAGGAGAAGAAGAAGCTATTCATCATCATCATCCTGTGGCCTAAAAAGGGGTCACCTGTTTCTGATGCTGATCAGGAGATGAGATGTGGAACTGAGCGCCGGTATTTCCAAGAACTTGCTGATCATTGGCGCAAATTGATCCTGTGACGGATCCTTGTGCCTTTCACTAATTGCTTCGCAAGTTTCCCGCTCATCAATGAGCTTTTCGGGGACCTTGGAATAGTCTTTACCCGCCTCGATTAGGGACCCGATGAAGTCTCTACAGGCCAGTAGGTTGTTGATGGATTCGATGTCGAAAGTGACTTCTGGCCCTGTCCCTTGAGAACGCTAGCTCCTTGAAAATTCGGATAGTATCGTCAGCTGATCTCAAGGTGAGGGAAGGAGTGAGCAACCCTGGAGTCATAGATAGAACAATCTTCTCCATTTGATGCATCGCATCCAGGGCCTCTTCCTTCACCTTGTCTATCTTCTCTAACACAAATTCGAGCTGATCTATCCGATAGTCTAGAGTGGACATGATCTTGTTGAGGGTCCTTGGATGACCTGAATACTCCAAACTTGACCAAATCTTTGACTGAACAGTCGAACATTTTGTTGGAAGAGCCTCGTGTTGGAGTCTGGCATTTTTCGAGCTCTTCTGATACTAGGACTTGCTAATGTTTGGAGTTCCTTATTTCGCCTTCTCGATGTTCAGGTATAAACTAATATACTCGGCGATCACCTTTTCACTATCCTTAAGGATTTGGCTCCTCCAAGCAGAAAGCAGCCAATACCTTGCTCGCCGATCTTTGAGTATTCATTGATCTTCTCCTGGCTGAGAAGCTCAGGAGTCTCGGCGGCAGTTGTGGGAGGTGCACTTCCCATCTTCTGTAGGGCTTGAAGCAGGTATTTATTCTGCTCCTTCAGGTAGCCTCTTTTCTTCCTTTGTTTCCTGAAGCTTTTCGCAGAGTGCATTCAATTGCGGAAAGAGCTTCCCCCTGGAGACTTTCAAAGGATGTCCCCATTGTGACTTGGGTCACTGTGAAATCTGCCGGAGACAGATCTTCTTTTTTCTTTGGTGAGATCGGGGTAGGCAATTTCCATAACTCTCTCTCACCTGCAGCGCTCTCTTGGAGAAGCGTGTAACCGGCTTGTGCTTCTTTGCTCCTTTAGCCGGAATAACCGAAAAGTCCATCGGAGCGATGGGGACTTTCCTCTTTTGGCTGGCTCAGCTGCTGAGAGATCCAAGCTAGTCCTATTGAAGAAGGACCAGAGACAGAGGGGGAGGCGCAGCAACAGTAGAAAGAGGGGAAGAACGTGGAGACACGCGGCGGGTGGCATTGAAAGAATAGCCGCGGAGGTGTCCACGGGAGGAAGGGAAACCGGGGGCTGCAGAAGACATGGGAAGGGAAAGGGAGCCCGGAAATGAGGGAAGAAATGGAGGAAGACAAATCAGCGAGAGAGGAGAAGATGGACGAAGAGGCAGGGGAAAGGGTAGAAGAAGGGGGAGAAGACACAACCAAAGGAGTGGTTGCCGACATCTGAGGAAGGGGGGGAAGAGAAGAAGAAGGGATAGAAGGGACCTCTGTAGTTGTAGCGATGCCGACATCCTGGGTGGATGGGCATATAGGACTATCCTCTGCCAATTCCTTCTCTGGCGAATCCAGGGTTATTACTTGTTCAGGCTCTGAAGGAAGAGGACTTTCAGGGGCTTCCTCCTGAATGGTGCTAGGTCTCACCTTCCGCAGCTTTGCCTTTTAGCTGCTTCTTTGACCTTGGAGGTGCATTACCCAAAGGAGAAGTTTGTAAAATCTACACCGAGGTAGATTAACCCATTCATGCGGCACCAATGCTCTGTTCTCCGCATAGTCTCCTTGACCCTCTCCTCGATTGTCTGAGGAGCCTTGCTTCTGTCAATGTCCGGGAAGGGCCAACTCATCCCCTTCTGTGTCATTATATACTTTGTCTACTTCGTCTTCCGTGGTTTGGAAGCCTTTTGGGACGATGGCCACTCCGTAATGGATGATTTCCGTTAATGCTAAGCGAGAGTGATCCTTTCTTCTGAGTTCTACCTCATGGAGAACGTCAATGTAGATATCCTCAATCTGAGGGACGTGAATCAGATCAAAGCTTAGCCCTTGGTAGACAGCCCCTAGGGTCGAATGTAGGCCTTGCTGGGAAATCATGCTTTAGGTTGAGCAATTCTAGCTCAGCAAACATCTCCTTCGCCTTGTCGATAGCTGGAGCATGTGTAACGGCCTACTGTGAGGGGGAAAGGAGTTCCGCCCTTCTTTCTCTTGAGGCACTTTTTCATGGTATGTGACGAGCTGTCTTGATAGTTCCAAGTAAAATCAGCTTTGGTCCAGCATACCTTGGCAACCTGGTTGGTTCGCCCAAAAAGTTGACCGCCCTCAGATAGGTGAACGTGGGAAACTGGAGTGAACAAGGCCCCCCACTTCTCTGTGACTGCCACTATGTTTTTGGTTGTCCGGCCATGAAGTCAAATTTGGCCGCAACATGCACGATGATGTGATAGAAGAAAACATCATTGATCTTAGCGAAGTGTTGGATGCTGTTCTCCAGCTTCAGCTCTTGATAGTATTCATATATTTTGGCCTGAGGCCAAGTTCCGCTTCGGTGCAGCCCTGGATAATCCCTTTCAGACGCAGCAGCATACACTACGTAGGAGTTCATGTGGAACACTCCTGTTGTGGCAAACTGTTGTAGCTGCTCGGATATTGTGCTGCTTATTATCTCCCCCCAGCAGAAACGCTGATCTAGGCAGATTTTTATTCATTGTTTCCAGGTACTGCAGCATCCACTTATGGAAGTAGTGAGCATCTGAAAGACCGAAGACTCTGCTCAAGAAGGTGATTGTATCACTGAGTTCCTCCGAGAAATCACTCCGGTGGATAGTTTGAGGCCACCGGGTCACTACCTTCTTATTCTTGAGGTAGACCTCATTCATTAATTGCATGCACTTGTCTTCATTGTCCTCCCAATCCTTGAGGCATTCTTGTTGGCTAACAGCCCACATAGTTTCGGTGGTGAGTGGATTCCAAGCATCAACTCAAAGCGACGGGCAGTAAGGTTTATAACTACCTTCGCCTTTGCTGTTCTCGACACATCTCGTGTCTTTGTTGAAGGATTGTGCAACAATCATCATGAACTCGTTATTCCACAGCGCTGACAGGGATTCCTCCGGCAAAAGTGCAGGGCGCTGCCTATCAATTTATCCATCCATGGACTCCTTGTCACTTTCTGAGTCCTTACCCAGAATTCCTCTATGTCAATGTGGCCCAGTTCAGAATCCCCTGACATCCATATTACACTCTGCCTGTGATTCGGGCATTCTGACCCTCTGATATTTGTATTTCATTTCTTCTTCTGTTAGTTTTTCCTTCCCTCTTGGTTTGATGGGTCTCTTGCTAGACGTAGACATGTGTTCTTCAAGGCTTATCTGATGATCTGCACGTAGAAGGAGCGAAACCCAATCCAAGAAGCTTGAATTAGTCATTTGACTCTTCCATTGGAATACTAGCAGAAGAAAGAGTTAGAATCTTTTAAGGTTCGGGATGCAGCGGCGCATGAAAAATGTACTATAACAGGCTGATAATAGTCAAGGCGCACAGGAAAAGGGTGCAACAGAGGTTAAGTTGGCGCAAAAGGCGCATGGCGCATGGATGAAGCAGACTGCATCTTATAGAAGGGCGCACAGGAAATGCATGTTACATTGAGGTTTGGTGCGCCCTTTGGCGCATGGGCAGATTGTGCAACATAAAAAAAAAGGCGCGCCAAAGAGGTATATGGCGCGGCGCATTGGGGGGGCTACACAACATCATGATACTTGCAACGGAAGGTGCGCCGCGCGCCTTGGAGGTTTTACACGCGCAAATAACTCTTGCGTTGCATGGAAGCTGGGCGCAGGCCCTTTAGCGCATAGAAGAGGGATGCAACAGGGGTAAAAGATGTGCCAAAGGGATATAAGGAGGCGCGGGTTTTCGAGCGTGTTACAGGCCGAAAGGGTGGGCGCCTAGGGGTGCATGATTAATAACTGCAAGCATGCTGGGTAGACGCGCCGAGGGGCGCGACTGTCTAAGGTGCAACATGACGCGGCAACGCGCCAAGGGGAATACCAAAAATACTTTAAACATTTAAGCATTATTCATTCTAACACCAAGCCTAATCAAACCAACTTCCCCTACAAACTGGAAATGAGGGAGGGAGAGAAGGAAGAAGTTGGTTTATGCGGGATAGGGGAAGAACCAGTCCAATGCAAAACGACATTTAAAAACGGGCCATCAAACGAAAACCAGACCGAGCACACCAAAGCACAAAAATGAAAAAGAGGATGAACCTCTTACCTTCGAATGTATAAAGATGGTTGGAAAGCGGGCCCACAGAGCAAATGACAACGACAGAGCAGAGCTGACACACCCAGAGCAATCACGTGCCTTGAAAAAAGAACAATGAAAATGACATGACGCGCATAGGTATATATAACAAAATTTGTCATTAATGCGCCAACCACCATTTGAAAAGGCGCGCGAAAACGGTTGTCAACAGGAGCATAGGTGCGCCTTTGGCGCGCCCAAAGGGATGTCGACATGGGGAAATGTGCGCCCTTTGGCGCACCCAAAGGGATGTCGACATGGAGAATACATGCGCCTTTGGCGCACCGAGAAGCGTGCTAACATGGAAAACCATGCGCCAAAGGCTTTTAAGGGGGCGCATCAAAAATTGATGTTGCAAGGAAAAACCATGCGCCCAGCCAAAAAAGGCTCAAAAAGACTAAGTTCAAAAACTGAATTTCCCGGGAAGGGATTTTACAATATTCTGAATGCGAAGGATCCCTAACGAGGGATCGAAACAAAATTTTCGGTAAGGTTATCGGTAAAATTGCCCTTGTCAATTTTACAGGATAACAAACTTGAATATAGGCCTATATAAAAACTGATCCCATGTGATTATAAGAAATTAAATGTATGTAGGGGTGAGATTATAAAGCACTTTGGTAGTAGAAAGTTAGGTGATTACTCTTAGAATTATGTTCAATCGTTAAGTTATGAAGTTTGTCATAACTATTCTATTACAAATTTTAAGAATATTATTAAAAATATTATAATTTTTCTTAAAAAATTAAACTAAAATTTATATTAAAAACAATCTAGGCTTTTAATTTGAGAGTCACTTATAGTCATTTCAAATTATGCATAACAATATTGTTATTATAATACTATAAAAATAAAAAATAAAAACACAACTTTTATATATATAGCTTGACAATCATATTTTGAATTTATAAATTAGAAAAAAAAATTCAGAAAACCAAGGAAAATGCATATACACCTATCAAATTTAAGCCAAAATGAACACCCATTTTAATCCAAAGACCACTTTCTCTTGTTCATTTGAGGACAAAGAGTCATTTCGTTAGTTACATCTATTTGATTTGGTCTTGATCTCACACTTATATAGGCACTTATAACTAGAGGTGGTTTGCCTACATATATTTTTTGGTTTTATTATGTCAATCAAAGATCATTGTCTTCTAGTTATGGCCCAAGATCTCACGGATGATTTTGTTTGAAATTTAAAATGACTAGTTTATTATACAAATGTAATGATTTTTGGGAGATACTTTGTCTTTGTCTAAAAATGTCATGACTTTAATTCACCTGAAAATGACCTCATGATGGGAGTTCCAAAAGCAAACGAAAAAGAAGGAAATGGGATTGGAGAACATTTCTTTTAAATGGAACCCTCCACCAATTAAACCTTGCTCGTCACTTATCACGTATATGAAAACCAATGGAAATCTTACACAGCACGTGTCACGAGTTATAATGTCTTATAGCTAGTCAACTAAGGATCTCATTCTTAATGCTTTTTATTCTCTATTTTATAAATCATCCCTTTAATTCGACAAAGTTATTTTGGAATGAGTTAAAAAATCTTCCTGATTATTCTACCACGAGGAGGAAAATAATGCATTATATATATATATATAAAAGAAATAATTTATGTGGGATTTGTCACTTTGCTTGTAAAGTGTACTAATGAAAGACTTGTAAAGCACTACAAAATAATAATTATAAGTGAGACAATGTTCATATGAAATGATTGTGAAAGCACCAACATTGTTATTAGGGGGATTTGTGATGAGTACAACCACTATTCCAAGTTCTCACTGTGTTCTTACTCTATTAGAAAATATTTTAGTATTGGTATTGCCTCATGTGTAGGTGTAGACCCCAAATTTCGTATGCAACTATATAATTGTTTTCGTGTTGATGCATTTTTATGTTTATTTATTATTGATCTATTTAAGGTTTTTATTGGAATGTGTTCCTTATGCCATTTATTAGTTGTCTTGTTATGTTGTGTCCCTTGTTACTTTCTCATATATTTCACTACGTTTTTCACTTCCCCTTTGGTCATTTATGAATTCTCGCTTTCTACTTACCAAGTAGGCTCTTTAAAATATCACCAATCAACTCAAAACAACCAAAAACCTATGGAATGACTCTTTATTTTCCTCATGTATGATCATTGATGCTCCAAGAATGTTAAAAACATTATTTTTCAATATTATGGTAGATTTGCCTAGAAACATGAAGAATGCTCGTTTTATAGCTACATTTTAAATCAATATCGATGGTTTTAGTCATTTGATTTTTTAGGCCCTTTGGAACCTAGACTAGGGTTCTTGAATTTTGTTCCCTTTTTAGTCGACTTTTCCCATCCATTATGTTTTGGCTTACACATTAGTATGGTCTTAATTTGATTTCAAGAAGTTCATAAATACATGAGTACATTAGTGCATTTTGAGGGGCCTAACAATAATAAAGGGATACCATTAGTCCCCATCAACATCCCCTCTTTTTATGGGTTTTGCAAGGGTTTGAGGTCAAATTAGGGTTTTAAAGAAGGATCTCAGACTCCCAATGAATCACAATAGAACTATTTATGCTAAGCAAGGTTTTTATAGTTTAGGGCATGAAGAGTGCATCCATATAGTCGAGTTTACCTATACATAGAAATTTCTATTTTTGTAGAAACTAGCCATTTAAATGGGGTTTTTCATCTTTATGATTTTATTAAATATTTACTATGATCACCACATTCGTTTTCATCAAATTTTGTGGGTGGGTTTTTCATCTTCATGATTTTGTTAAATATATACTATGATCACCACATCCATTTTCTTCAAAATTTGTGGGTTTTATTCATCCTAGCTCTTGGACCCATTTCTCATTGCCTATCACTCATGACTACCTTTCAATTCACACAAAATTGAGTGTTTTACTGCATAACCGTTATTCTCTTATGTATTTTATTGTTTTATATTTTCTATGGTCTAGACAGACTTTTTAATGTAATAGAGCATGGTATTCTAGTCTTTATTGGTTTAGATATGAAGTATAATGTGTTGTGGTTAGTTTAGTGCATTTGTTAATGTAAAATTACTTTTCACATCTACATTTTGGTAAACATGCATTGATTAACACCCAACCTAGGGTTTCCTTTTGCTAAACCCCACCCAACTAGTATTTAAATTAGGGTTTCACTTTGTGTAAACATACATTTATTTGTTTTTTATTGGTAAAATGAGGGATCATATAGAGGCCTACAATGATATTCAAAATATTATATATTACATCATGAAAGTTATTAATAGATGTTTACTAGAGATAAAATAGAAGAAAAAGCTAATAATATAGCTCGTACGGCATAATAACACTACAAAATGCCACCATATAGAGGCAGTGAGATACCATCTAGTCTATAAAAAATTTACAAAAAATCCACCGTGAGAGTACAAAGGAGACATTGTATCAGCTCCCTTTAAATGGATAGTGTACCATATAGAGATGATAGTCTATAATATTATGACTATATTCACATAAAATAGAAGACTTCATTGTTCAACAACACAAAGTATGAGCCTACATAAGTTAATCACCATCTATTATCTTCTCTTTTCCTTTCATTTACTACTAGAGGGGGCCATAATCAATAGGAATAAATATCTTGGTAGAAAATGGTTTCAAAATCTTGGCCTTTCTTTTTCAAAAAATCTTCAACATTATCCTTCCCTGTCAATACAAAGAAACATCACAAGAAAAATCACACACAAACCTAGGTCTTGGAGTTGAAACAATGTTTTATCCAGGCTTTTTAGAATTTTATCAATATTCATTTACCATTTTCCTCCCACAAGCCACTCATTAATGGTATAACCAGACACCTGATAAGATCGTCTCCCTCCATTTCTTGTAGATGATTCAGATAGGGGAGATTGATGGGTCATAGTAGGTACTTCCTTTTTATGTGGGTGGATCATGTCGATATCAATAACCTTGATGCAATTTTTTATTTTCTAAAATAGATAATCTACACACGAGGGCATTGAGAAGGGAGTACAAGGTGGGTTGGGTAGGTTAAATCTATCGGCATCAGGAAGAAACTTGGGGAGGTCTATCTTAAAATCTTCTAGCATTGGATTTTGAATAATATTGTGATTATTCGAAAAGTAAATGCCTTGTGTATATTATAGATACCCTTGAGATATTTAACATGGATAATAGCAAGACGTGGAGAAATATGTTAAACTATCATCTAGAAAATATAAAATTCATAGAAAATATGAGTAAATAAGACCATAAAATTACCTCTTACTATTGATTCAAATGGTTTTAATGATAAGTGGTCATCCATTCTAATCGAGCCTGTAATATGTCTTACATAGTATATGTTTAGTCCCTCCATTCATAAAGTTGATCTATGTTTCCTTATAGATAGAGCTATGAAATTATATCCACCTTGAAACTCATTAGAAATCATGATAGAACTTGAAAATAGAGTAACAACGAGGCATAAAAAAAAAGGTGTGGCTCACTTTTTGACATTTAGCGTGGATTGGTGCAATGCAGATAGGTTACGACCATAACACATGTGGCTGGAAAGTTACAACTATAACCTAAGTGGTAAAAAATAGGTGAGGGCTATACGATATTATGGCCATAATAAGTTATAGTCGTAAGTATTATCATCCTAAGTTGTTATGGTTGTAACTACTTATGGTTGTAAAATTTGTTTATATAAAAAACAAAAGTTACTATCACTCTCACTTTTCTCTCCAAGGTTTTTGTGGTTGGTGTTATTGACAAGTGCATGGTGTTATTGGTGGGTGTTTGGTGTTTGGAAATCATTCCTGAGGTATGTAAAACACACTTTGGTATGTTTTTTATTTCTATTCATGGTTAAAGGAAACATTTTTCTATTCATGGTAAAATTAACCCTATTATGTTTATGGTAATTAACCATATTTTTATTTTAAAATAAACCCTATTTATGTTAATGTTAAAATGAACCCAATTTTTATTAATGTTAAATGAACCCTATCCCTATCAATTTTAAAATGAACCATGTTCTTGTTAATGTAAAAATGAACCTTATTCCTCTTAATTTTGAAATAAACCTTATTCCTATCAATGTTAAAATGAACCCTACTCCTATTTGTGTTAAAATGAACCCTATTCATGTTTATGTTAAAATGAACCCTTTGACTGCTTATGAGAGAAGGAACCTTGTTTGGTGTGAATGGTGTGTGTTTCATGCGAGTGGTACGTGTTTTGCATTTGTGTCTAAGGAATGAAAAAAATTCTTTGTTAAAAGCAAACCCTTTTTTGTTATGGTAAAGCAAACAATTTTTCTATTAATGGTAACATGAACCATGTTTTTTATTTAAAACAAACCCTTATTTTGTTAATGATATAAAAACCCTTGTTTTTATTAATGTTAGGATGAACCCTATTTTTTGTTAATGTTAAAATGAACCATGTTCCTATTAATTTTAAAGTTAACCCTATTCTTTGTAATGTTTGATGCAGCCTAGAATTTACCAAAAAAACCTAAGCGCGCTAGCACATCACTTAGCCTAGACTAAGATCTCACCCGAAGTGCGCAAAGGTACCAAGCCCTCTTTAGAGTTGCTTGTGGAGGGTGCAAACATGATGAAGGGTTAATGCATTCAGATCCATAAATAATATAAACATTCTACAGAGCATATCCCAAATCTAGATCTAAGGAGCAATGGATTTAAACAATAGCCATAATGAATTCAACCATGTAATAACTAGTTATGATCATGTTTAACACCTTGAATTAGTCAATACACTCCATTATATTAAACACAGTAAATAAAAAGAAGCTTCTTACAATAAGTAGTATCATAAGTTCACGCATGCATCAGATCTAGCAACATAACTTCACAATAACTCATATACAGTCCCCTTTTTTAACATACACAAATTACTACATATTTATAAGGGTGGGGAATTTCCCTTCACCGCTTACATAATTCCCAAAATAGGTTGCATGCTAAAAGTAACCATGCGCCTTTACAATAATAGACACACATGTAAGTGCGCTAATAATAGATCTTTTCTAGTTAACTGGTAGTAGTAATTATATTGTTAACTCGAACCCATACAAAGCGTTTAGTAGATGCTCTTCCAAAAATAGCCTATGTCTGTCGTGCAAGTATTTATCTGGTTTGTGTGCTCTGCACGCTATCTCCAAAAATAGCCCGTAATCCTGAAAAATGGATAAGTCTTGAATTTTTCCTTTTCTTTCACACGTATTTCCTTCCGTATCCTTTCGCGCCTTTGAACACGCCCTATTCCCATGCGCGAAGCTTCTGCGTGCCTTCTGCTAAGTGTTATACTTTTTCTTCTCAACATTACCCCACACTAAACTACATTTCCACCCTGGCAATGGTTTCCTCTTGATACTTTAAAGAATAAAGAATGGGAATGAAAATAAATTAAATAGTTAGTGTACAAATAATGAAATTTTCACCCTGAAACGTCCTTTGTGTCAACTGGAAGGATTAACTCCAGATATTCTTCTTTAATTTCAGCCTCTAAGGTTTACTAATCACTTAGTGCGGCTTCTTCCTTTTCTGGAATATCCGATGCAATAGAATCTAACTCCTGTTGCATAATCTCTTCCTTCTCATTCTATAATACTCTAAAAATGTTGGACATTGTAGTCATCCTTCCTTCCAGAAGATCCATCTTTTGCGCTATAAGCTTTTCAAATTCATCTAGCCTTTCTTTATGTGGGTCTTGGGATGCTTTGTTCAACTCTTCTTGCAAATTTTGGAGCAAGGCTTCATAAGATGAAAAATTTCTAACTACTGAGGCCCTTTCTCTCTCTGCTTCTTGTTCAGGGTCCTTTGGTTTTGGCATCCAAATCGGTCCATCCTCAAGCACAAAATCAACTAAGGTATGCATATAATGCATATCTGAAGGGAATCTCTAAGGTATTTTGGACTCCAGGTGCGGTCTTGCCTTTAGGACATGATCACTAATCTCCTCTGCCATGGTGATGAGAACCCCATTCTTCTTTTTCTCTAGGTACTTCTCTCCTTTTAGACACACTATTTCGACATCTTTATTTTTGATATCTTCTCTTAGCACTCTAATAATTATAGCCTTATCTACATTCAACCACACCAAATCTATAGATACCTTCACCAAGGCATTACTCACCTGTTCACCAAACATAACAGTGGGCTTGATAGTTATGTTCCTATTTTGTGGTTCCTTTCTCATTCTTCTTAACACACAAGACTCTTCACATACATCAAAATCAAGCTCATCTATGTGAGTTTACATGGAACATGAAAAATGTTTCCTTGTGTGCATAGTGGCCATGTCTGGGTCCATTAACTCCCATCTATACAACTCCTTGAGGCCTACTGTATTCTGAAATCATGCATGGAAAAATTTACTTGTGTCCTCTTCATAGCCCATGATCGGTGCAACATACTCCCCACTTTCCCTCTTTATTCTTGGCCCCTTAGGAACTTGAGCGCCAAGGTTTGGAGTTGGATCTTCTCTGTTCAGAGAAGTATCTTGTTCTATTTATCCTACCTCCTCTACTCCTTCTTCATCCTTCATTTCTTCATCATTGGGTTCTTCCACATCCTCTGGTCGCACAAAATTTCCAAGAGTGCTCTTTTCATACTCCTTCACCTCCTCATTTAGCTTCAACTTTCTCCTTCTTTTCACAACTACCTCTTTTTGTGAAGATATTCATGGTGATCTTCATACTGAATGTTGAGTTCCCATGCCTTGTGTTCTTGTTCTTCTGAACACCCTCTTAAAATGGTGCTCTCCTTGGAATGCTTCCAAGTCATCTTCTTCCTCTTATACCTAAGGTGGGGTACTTACACACTCAACATATACTCTTTTTGTGTGTTTCCTTTGGCCCCTATGTTCTAAGTCGCATCTGTCTTCATTTTCTTCTTCCTCTTCATCTACCGCTATCACATACAAAAGACTCTTCACATACATCTTCGTGCCTCATCTATAACCTTCTAGCGCTCCTTCCTACCTTTTGGCTATAGACTTCTCTTCAACGTGCTTCCATGTGCCAGAGTACCTCACCACTATGCCTTATCCTGGTAGTCTCCACAACCGCTTCTTACCTTGCATTATATTGTTCCTTCATTTATCTCCATCTATAGTCCTTGTTTGGAAGGAATCTTCTTTTCCAACAAATCTCCAAACTTGAATAGAAACCTGTAGCAGTTTTTTCTTTTATGTGTACCCATTTTTCAATAGCCACCCCACATAAATGGTATGTGCAGTCCTCTGTACATAAAAATTCTATAAATGGTAATTAGCTTCCAGTGCACAAAACGCGCTTATTACACAAAACACCAACTAAAATAACAAAGCATAGTGATGAAGAAGGAAATACATTAATGGAATACATAAATGAAAAACCTACTTTAAATGGACAACGCTACCTTATTACAAACACCAAGAAGTACTTATTTATAATAGGGCTTCAACCTACTCCCATTGAAGTAATCAGGTAACCGTATTTCATCAAGCACCTCTAACTGGAAAGTACCTTGTTTCAAGTATGTGAGTGATAACATACAGTCCTAACCAATGTAATTTAAGTTTTCCTTGATGGCACAGAAACTTAGAATCATAAATAAGAACCATTTTTCCAATCTCAAATTTTTTTTCCCTAATGTTGCCGGTCATGCCATGCTTTCTACCTAGACTTTTCTTTCTTCTGACTCTAACGTGCTATTGCATCATTGCTCATCTAGTTTGTTTAACTTTTCACCTTTGTTCTTCTGATGCTTGCTCATCAGCTATACCTCTTGTGCACACGCAATACACAAAGAAGGTAACATGAATTATATAAGAAGAACTACTTATATGACAAACACCAATTGAAAGGGTGTAGCCTTGTTTAACCTATTGTATGTTGTTCCATACGCTCAAAGCACGATAGAAACTTTATCATCCCAATATTTTCTTCCAACATCACATATTTTGTTCCAACGCCAATTTCTGGCTCAAAATCTTGTTGAAAGCTTCAGCAATCCCATTTTCCTAAGGATGATATGGCATAGTCTTACAATGTGCAATAATGAACTTATCCAATAGAATTCTAATTTTGTCATTCAGAAACTGTGTACCCCTATCACTTGTAAAAATTAGCGAGCATCCATACCTTGTAATAATATTTTCCCATAAAAACCTGGCTGTTGTAGTTGCAATACAATCCTTTATAGGTGTTGCTTCTACCCACCTTGCTCAAATAATTTATACAAGTGATGATGTAGCGCGATTCAGTCCTACGCGTGGTTGGTGAAATAGGACCCACAAAGTCTATAGCCCATTTCTAAAACATGATTCTGCACTAGGAATAGGTCTTAAAGTCATTTCATCTCTTTTCCCTAGTTTTCCAAGGCATTTGACAGTGATCATAGGCCTTGTAATATGCCTTACAATCCTTATACAAGGTCTCCCACCACAATCCACTGACTAGAATTTTGTGCGCAGTGGCATCACCTGCATAGTGCCCACTTGCAATACCACCATGAGCCTCTTCCATGATATTTGTGTGCTCATGCTCCAATACACATTAGTGCAGTACTTCATCTTAGCCTAACTTATATAGGTCACCACTAATCAACATAAATGGTGCCACATGAATTACAAGTTGTTTCTTCTATAAGTCTTTTAGTCCGTCTAGCGCCATACCTGTGTATAGAAAGACAACAATATCCTCCAAGTCTTAAGGTGCATGTAATGTAACATGTATAACTGTGCATCTAGAATTATATTCTTCAATTTTTTGCATGCGTCTTCCCCTAACTGTATCCTTGATAAATGGTCTGGGCCAGGATTACTTTTCCTTGGTTTTACCACAATTGTAAAATCAAATTCTTAGATTAAGAGCACCCATTGACATATGTGCCCCTGTAAGACTGGATTATTAACCAATTATTACAATGCCATGTGATCGGTATAGAATATAAATGGTGTTGTTAGTAGGTATTGTATGAATTTATGTAACATGCATAGATCATTGACAAAGATTTGCGCTCTGTAGTTGTATAATTCTTCTTTGCATGAGTCAACTTTCTACTAGCAAAACAGATAGGATGATCTATAATACCTTCACTAGGCTGAGCTAACACCACGCCAATGGCTCATTCCTAAAGGCATCCACATGTACATGAAACATGGTTGGTCCCATGAGGGAAAGCATAGAAATAGACATTGTAGTAATTTTCTCCTTCAATGTCTCGAATGCATGACTACTACGGTTTCCCCTAATAGAATGCCCCTTTTCCTTTTAGTAACGTCCTCTAAGGGTGTGGAACAACCTTAACATATCCTTTGATAAATTTTCTATAATACCTAGTGTGACCCAAAAAAATTTGCACCTAGCTAACTCTGACTGGTAGGTTCTTTTAGGCTAACAATGAATGCAATTTTAGATAGATCTACCAACAAACCTTCTCTGTAGATAATATTCCCTAATAGAGTGCCAAAAGGTGTAGAAAACACACACTTTTTTATGTTCAAAGAGATTATTAACAGTATACATATTTCAAACATTAAGTGTAAATTGTCACAATGATCCTTAACAAGCCCATATATCGTCCAATCATCTAAGTAAACTTGCAAGAAAAGATGAATAAAATATCTGGAATGCTTGAACAACTATTCACGAAAACATAGCAGAGGGCACATTTTTTAGTCTAAACAACATCATAGTATATGTAAAACTTCCCCATTTAATGGTGAAAGTAGTATTTTCCTAATCCTCCTGTGTAATCCTAACCTGATGATACCCAGAGAATCCATCTATAAAGGAATAGATCTTGCATGCCCTGCAACACATTCTAATATTTCCTCTATGAATGGCATAGTAAAAGGATCAGTCACACATCCATCATTTAGATACATGTAGTCCACACCGATCCTAATCTGACCATCTTTCTTTATACTCGATCACCATTGGGCTAACCCATTCTGTCTCATCCAGGGGCTTGATGATTCCAGAATTCAACATTTTGTCAATTTCTTCTTTGACCTTTTTACGCAAGTTGGGGTTCATCCTGTAGGGTCTCTTCCTGACCGGGTGTGTAGCACTTTCCTTAAGATTTATCTTCATTTTTCCTAATAATACATGCACTCCTTTCAATTCATGGTAGCCCCTAGGAAATAAATCCTAAAAAATCATGGAGCAAACTCCACTATTTTTTCTACTTCAAATTCAGACCAATAATATCCAATTATTACCTCTTTAGGCTCAGTATCCATACCAATATTCACTTTCTTGATCCTCATAGGTTCATGATAGGCGTGTGTGTTGTTATCTACACTCTCTAAGACCTCGTGCACACCTGTTGAATGGTCTATAGCTATTTCTTCTACCTCTTTATCATCCACCATGTATACCATCTTCCCTTTTTCTTTCTCTAAGCAAGTACACTTAAGTAGTGTGGCATCTATCTCTGTTTCTACATACAAAACACGCTCCTGAGTCATTTCCATCAAATAACTCCTAAATGAGTTCTTTCTGCCTTTGCAGTGTCTCCCATAGTTAACTGACTTTATAACCCTTAATGCCTCTTCTATTGGAGGTTTAGTAGAGAAGTAGTCAAAATTCTGGACCATACTTATAATCAAATCCTACCAATTTCCATTTTCTCTATGTAGCTCTACACAAACATACCAAACACATGCACAACATTATAAAGTAGAATAAAGTTTGTGCACCCATAGCGACAGGTGGTAAATATTCCTACCCCTATGTCCAGTTAGCCTCTCACACTACTGGATGTGGTGCTGAACAGATTGATTACCATGATATGTGCATATTCAAGTTAGTGCATTACTCCTGGAAAACTGAGTTGTAAGAGAAATCATGAATTCATTCCATTCTACAAGATTATCCCTGTGAACCACCTTCTAGTGTGTTGATGTACCATGCAGGGTATATGCTAGCATACTTCTTCTCTCCAATTAGATCCATCCATTGTTCCTCAATGGCACGTAGAAATACCGTAGGGTCCCCTTCCCCAGTGTACAAAGGTTCAGGGTCTATTACCTAATCTCCTAATGCAACGAGGTTTACTATTCCACGCAAATATGGTCTCCTTACTTCACTTCCTACCAACTCATAAGTAGCATGAGCCCAATTATCACAAGAAATACTCATAGTATTTCTAATAGACTGTGCATATTCCCACTAAAGGATTCCTTCTTTAGTTGGCTCAAGCACTTTTGGGTCCCGGATGACTGCGTACATAAATCCTATTCAAATATTCCTCACTCAAAGGCTCAACATAGGGCATATATTTCCCATCAGTTAAAGGGATAATAACTCTTTCCTCCTTGTTTTCAAAACTGATATATCCCTTGTTGAACCAAAGATCAACATTATTTACATAACACTAAGGGCATCCAAGAAAAGTTGGGAAACTATCTGCTTCTACAAGTGCTAAAACCTCAAAATCCCCAATGAACTTGGCCCCCTGTATAGTAATGGATGCATCTTTTAAAACTTCTGATAGGATTGGCCTTGGTTCAATTAGCTATGAATAATACATTAGAAGATGGCTGTAATGTAGGTCTCTCCATCTGTACCCATGCATCTAAAGTAAGCACATTGACTTCTGCACTTGTGTTAATCAATATATTACTGAAAATCCATCCATCCACAACAACATTTAGAGTGATTTCCTTATCAGTAGTCCAAGCTATGTGGGAAGATTTACATGTGGGATATACTGTCACCCAGTCTCAATACTTTCCTGCATGAAGTGTTTCCCTTTAGGAAACTTCCCTATTAATGGAATGATATTCTACTTGGTGCAACATTTTTCACACCTCCTTCAAGTCATCAATATTTGACTGGACCATCTCTGTTGCTTTCTTTAGTTCCATCTTCCGTGATTTCTCCTTTAAACATTATATTTCAGGCTGAATATTTCTAAGGACCTCCATGGTATCTTGATAAACCTCTTTCTAATGAGTGCAGGATCTAGGTATCGAGGCATGTAAAACCTCCTCTTTAATGATAGTAGGCTTCTATTGTAATGCCTCTCTAGCATGCACAAATTCAGTACGTGGTAGTGATCTTTACAGGAAATACCTCAGATTCCGATTCCAACTTGGGCATCCACAAATTTTCCATAGCGTCGTTGTATCCTAACCATCCATGTACCTTTGTTTTCTTTTTTATGATGCTTACTAAGATGCTCATAAAGTCTAGGCATTCCTCATAACTATGATTCTTCCCACAAAAAGAACTAGTAATATTCTGAGGACATTCACACTTGTAGTGGTAAGGAGATATGCATGTATAACATGTTCTGCGAGGAAACTCACCTCATCCACCACCACGACCTTAGCCTCTGAATCCACCATGGTATCCTCGACCCATGCCATGACCTCCTTTAAAATGCCCTTCATTTCGATCATAGCGCGCTTGATTGTGATCCCGATCTTGATGCTCACCCTTACCCTTAGAGTTATTTGATACTCTCTATCTTTTGTACACCAATATCTATAGCATCATGGATCTGACCAATCAGCCAGCAATATTTTGTATCATGAGTCATGGACCTACAAATTTTACAATAGCAAGTGACGTTCTTCCTTATTGTGCGTTGCAATAGTGGGCTAGTAGACTGACATCATTGTTCAAATAACATATCTCACAGTCTAGTAATAATGAACACACTGATATGCGGGGAATAACTAAACTTGGTGTGGCCTTCTACTTCAAAATATGTACACCAAATCCCCGTGCGCATCTCATGTGTTGAGTTTATCGATAGTTTTTCCAACTTCTTTTCCATAGCTACAATCTGTGCTTCCAAAAATGGGTTCACCCCAGTGTTTATGCTCCCAACTGCCTTAGCGCATAAAGCTGCTTCAAGGGCTTCACGTGGATTAGTGTATGTCTTATGTGACAATTCCCTTCTAAAAGGTGTAATCAGACCTCCAATGAACCACTGTGCATGATGGCTTGTTCGAATATCATAAAAAAGTTTAGACAAAATAATTCTTGAAACAAGCATCATAATCCCTGACACTCTCAGTAGTGCCTTGCTTAATATCCTTGAGCGCACTTATACTCTTCTTCTCAAACTCAAGGATATAGAACTCTTTAAGGAATGCATCTTTGAACGTTGTCATAGTCTACGTAAGTCTGATCAAGGTAAAACTTCTTGTACCAACTGTGTGCGTGTCCTTGCAATGTAGTTACAAATTGACTTGCCTTGTGCTCAGAAGCCATGATCCATTTTGTGCACCACATTATTTCACACATGTGCACGTGCTCAGAAGCATCTTATATGCCCCTATATTCTAGTAGATGAAGAGACATCTCCATGTAAATATTATGGGGTTGGTGTGGACCTTGCCCACCTGATCCAAAACCACCAGATCCACCAAAAATAGAACCACCTATACCTCTTGATCCTCCACCTGTAGCCGGAAGTGGACCAAAAGATGTACTTCCCTGTGTCCCAATAGTAGTACTGAACTAGACCCCTACAGTCTGTGAAGTGTTACCACTCCAAGAAGTGAGTCCAAAATTATGTGTGCACTCAAATTTTATGCAGATGATGTACCTGTAAAAGGTACCTCCAAACAACAACAAAGACATTTTTCCTACCATCGATGTACTTGCTATATGACTTACTCTTGCTCTCCACTACCTAAATTAACTTTCTGACTACTTGTCATACTAGTTACTGGAAAACCAAGTGCAAGGGCGAGGTTTCCAGGTAGATTCAGATACATGCCCATGGCCCAGGTCCTCTCTGTTGGTGTGCTTCCATGTGAGGCCAAGGGGGATTCCCTATCATGCTTGCCCAAATGGGGGATTTCCTGATGCTTTAGCTCCATGCCTTCTACATGAGCTCCAAATCCTTCATGAGCTATCTCTCCCTACAATGCCATTCACTCTACAACATCCCACTACTTTTCTATCTCCCTCTTACGCACCTCATTATACTTAAGCCACCTTTCTTCTATCTACCTTTCTTGCCGCTAGGTCTGCCATCTTTCACCAAACCTGCTCCTGCTCCTTCCCCCACATGTGGTGGGGTTTATTTAGCCATCAGTTTTCTTTCCAAGTTTAGGGTCACCATCAAGATCTTAATCGCCAGTGGAATTCCTTGTAAGTAATTTCCCCTGGGATACCGTAAAAAATTGAATTCTACTACCTCTAGGCAAGAATAAGTGGAAATTGAGTACTCCATAATATAGTTGTTCAGAACACCACAAAACCAAGTATCCACAAGGTGTGTCTAAATCAAATCAACATCATAAAGGCCCTGAAATTCTTCCTACGTCTAGACAAGTGATGTGATACCTGTAATTCCTTTTAGACGCATAAGCAACCAGCCACTCATGTACAGTTCTATCAGAAAAATAGCAAAGAATCTCTCATACAAATTATCATATAGATTCTATTCCACCCACGCACATGCGTTAAACTCAAATCCAGTTCTGAACCTCCATGCGTACTCTTCTTCTAGATCTTTTATCCACTCCTCAACACTTGTTAAGGTCAACCGGTATGTCTTCATCGTGAACCATCCTAAAAAATAACTGAAAAAGGGGTCGCGGAAACATAACCAATGATGCATCCTAGAATTTACTAGAAATAACCTAGCGCATGTTAGCACATCACTCAGCCTAGACTGAGTGCTCACCCGAAGTGCACAAAAGGTACCAGGTCCCTGCCTAGAGTTGCTTGTGTAGGATGTTAACATGATGAAGGGTTAATGCATTTAGATCCATAAATAGTATAAACATTCTACAGAGCATATTCTCAGATCTAGATCTAAGGAGTAATGGATTTAAACAATAGCCATAATGAATTCAACCATGCAATAAATAGTTATGATCATGTTTAACACCTTGAATCAGTTAATACACTCCATTATATTAAACACAGTAAATACAGAGAAGCTTCTTACAATAAGTAGTACCATAAGTTCATGCATGCATTAGATCTGGTAGCATGACTTCACAATAGCTCATATATAGTCCCCTTTTTAACCTACACAGATTACTACATATTTATAAGGGTGGGGACTTGCCCTTCACCACTTACATAATTCCCAAACTAGGTCGCATGCTAAAAATAGCCATGCGCCTTTAAAATAATAGACACACATGCAAGTGCGCTAATAATAGACGTCGTTCTAGTTAACTGGAAGTAGTAATTATATTATTAACTCAAACCCATGTAAATTTCTTAGTAGATGCTCTTCCAAAAATAGCTTATGCGTGTCATGCAAGTCTTTATCTGGTTTGTGTGCTCTCTAAAAATAGCCCGTAATCCTGAAAATGGCTGAGTATCGAATTTGTTCTTGTCTTTCGCAGGCATTTCATTCCCTATCCTTCCACGCCTTTGAATGTGCCTTATTCCCACACACAAACCTTCTTTGTGCCTTCTTATAAGTGTTTACACTTTGTCTTCTCAATAATGTTAAAATGAACCATGCTCCTATTAATGTTAAAACTAACCATTTTCATGTTTATCTTAAAGAAAACCAAATTTGTATTTATGTTAAAACAAACCCTATTCATGTTTATGTTAGAATGAACCATGTTCTTATTTATGTTGAGATTTTGCTTTTGTTTTTTGTTTATGTTAAGACAGATTATGTTCCTATTTTCAAATTAATAAAATTAGAATTTACTTTCCTGGAAACAAAAAATTGATTTTATTTATGTTTATTTTGAAATAAATTCTATTTTTGTTTAATGTGAAAATGATTTCTATTTCTGTTTACATGAAAACATTTTTGTCTTAATTTTTATTAAATTAAATCTCTCTTTACATTGTTAAATCAACTTTCTCTCTCGGGTATTAGCTAGTGTTGGTGTTGGTTGGTGGGTTGGAATTGGCATTGGCATTGGCATTTGTGTTAGTGTTTATGACAGACATTAGTTCATGGTGGGTATTAGGTATGCCAATCCCCCTTACGTACTTAATGCAATAACCTTTCTCTCTTTGCATGGTTGAATGAACTAGATATTTTTTTATTTCTCTATAAAATCATCCTTTTTTAGCTACACGATATGCAATAACTTTATAAATTAATATTATTTTGAACTTTGATAAAATGTAATAGTTTAATCATACAAAGAGGTATATTTAACTTAAGCATGCAATATTGATCAAGCGGCCAAGAAGTATTGATCAAGCGGCCAAGAAGTAGTCCTGGATACTTCTACTGCTCTTTATTGTTAATATTACTGTTTCTTGGCTGTCGTCTTGCTGTTTTTTTGCCGTTGTTTTGCTGTTAAGTCTTGTCTGTGTAGCTGTTTCTGGGCTACGTTGATTTTGTTGTAACTCTTGAACTGTGCTACAGTTACTCTGCTCCTCTCTCTTATTCCGGCTTATAGGCCTTATTTTGTATTCAAGGGTATAGTCCCTTTCAAAAAACTATTTGCCAATATTAAAAAAAAACTTAAGCATGCAATATAGTTCATTTAGAGATGCACTGAAGGTTTTGTTTTATAATAAATATAAACATTGTTAATTTTATCATAAATAGAAACATGATAAATTCAATGATCTATATTTTTATGTTGGTCTTTGCATATTTTTCCTAAGTTCATTGCATATTATGCGTAAGAGAGATTTTAATACTAGGTTTGTACTTAAAGTGGGATTTATAATAGTTTATGTAGGTTTGTGATGTGGAGGCTCATGACAAACAACAACCAATCACATTGTTATAACAATAATTTGAAAACAACATTCAAAATCTTTCAATTTTTATCAAGATGAAAATCTTGCATTTCATCAACAAGAACTATATACAACTTAATCAAAGCTTAAAATCAATTCACACTTGTTATATTTCATGTAACAACAATATTCATATTCTTGAATAAGTCTCAACACCTCATCTTCACTCAAACTCTCTCTAGGCGTTCATCATTGCTACTAGCCCTGTTAAAATGCATGTTTTAGCATAAAATCCACATTTCTTTGAATCTAGCCTCACTGGCAGTTTTTTTAAGACCAATTTAGTCTACTATCCATCCTACAAAGTTTCATCAAGTAATTCCTTACCCATTTTATTTTATACCCTTTTTTACCGTTTTTGCCAAATATCCCAATTAGCCCTAATTTCATGGAAATATCCATGTATAGAACAAACCACAAATTTTCATGCAAAATTAAAATGATTTTTGGATACCCATTTTCTTATTCTTGCTTTCAGGTGAGTTTTAGAATCCAACTCCATTCTCATCTTTCATAACTCAACTTTTCCTCCTTTCTATGTCTCCATTAGGCTTGTCCTAGGGTTTCATGATCTTTCTTAGGGTTTGACTCCTTGGTTGTTTTTCCACACCTCATACTTCTTAAATCACTTGATTCTAACTTTTTTAAGTCCTTTCTACATCTTCTTTACCCTTGTATCTTGATTCTTGCCAATTTTCCACTTGGTGCTCTTAAGGCTACTTAGGTTTTCCATCGTCTACTTAGGGTTACATATTTCTTCACTGATTTTAAACCTTTTTCTCACCTTATTCATCCTAATCCTGACTTAATCATGTTTATTTCAAGGTTTACTCGCTCTTCTATCTCTTTTTATGCTTCATTACTCAGGTAGGCTTCTTAGCTTATTTGTACTTCCTAGTTCATGACAACATTTACCCTATTTTGACACTTTTGTCTTGACTTGATTTAATTTTTCTTTTCATTTTCTTCTCACTCTACTCTGACAACTCTGTACATTCCTTCATACCACGCAATCATTCTCTTTTAATACTCTTTATACCTCATATTCTTATTTCACCATCTTAGATGCACTTGTTAAAGGGCAGTCACTTGTACTTTGGTCTGATCACTATTATCAAGATTTGTTTTCCCTTTCAAAGATTAATTCATGGTTTACCCTTCACCACCATATTCTTCTTATCAAACCTTCCTTACAAACTCTAACAGGTTCTAAGGTCCCCCTTTTCTCTCTAGGCTTCTAACTAGACAGTCACAAGTTTATCAACAAGACTGTATTCATCTTTGTTCTCTCCCAACTTATTTTGCTATGAATCTTGTTAAGGTTTTTAAAACTTCTCAATGCTCCTATATCCTTCACTCTCACCACTACGTAGTACTATAAACCTTCAATCACATGAATTAAAGCCTTTGTCTGTACCTCACGGTTGACTGTCTCAGAGCATACATATCTGCTCGTGGCAAGAAGCAATAACTGACTGAGCATTTGAATTCATTACTATATGAGTGTAACTATGAACCTCCTTGTTCTTTAATACAATATTCAAGGTTTAGCAATGATCACACAAGATTCTATGGACGAAAGGATGACCTTACTTCTACAATTTTCCTCTTGAAACCCTCTCAACTATGCACACCCAGAAAGGTTAAAACTGAAGTTAAAATTTTAGACTTAAGAACTCACTTTCACTGATCTTAGCCTTATTGAATGACCCTTATCACACTAATCCATTGAGCACCCATCTTACATCACATTAACACAAAGTCTTGTCTTGAATTCATCTTGAAACCCAAAAACAGGGTATGTAATCAGAGTTGGAAGAATCAATACTATCCAATCATTTATTTCCGATTTCTTGATCACTGTAGGGTTTATCAAGGTTCCATTACCTACCTACAGGCTTCCCAACCACTTTATAAACTTCCATAGTTTAGATACAATCTGATCCCGAGTTCTTGACTATACAACTGAACATGCAAAGGATTGTTACAAACACGTACACACATCCACATGCACATTTGTATAGCACAATATCAAATCCCCGATATTTCATGATCTAGAACTATTAACATAACAATGTCAACAAGTTTCTTTCCCTATAACTCTCTTAACTTGCATTCATTCCACAGTTAACTTGCCTCTCATACAATTTCCCGTTTCCTTGACTTTATAATGTGTAGAGTATTAATATCATTCCATTAAATCATTTTCCTACCTTCCAATGATCTGTGCTTCAATCATACACCTAAAGAGTCATTTATAAAACATTTAGAATGAAAATCCATTCGTCTTTTACTAGCTAATCAATCCAAAATATCAAAATCACACAATCATACATAATTTTTACACAAAATGAAGCCATTTTTATCGATAAGAACACAAAGACACATGCTTCATGAGCCTTGAGGCTCAACTACATAGAAGTTCACCTTTCCACACACTTCTTACCCCTCCCTATCCTCTTCTCATTCGAATACATGATATAATTTTTTTTAACAAATGAGCAAGAATGATTTAGTTAGGGTTGCCACACAACCAACCCCACTTTGATTTTGACCTAACTCATGATGAGTTAAGGGCTTAGGTGAGTCAAGAGAGTCAAGCCAATGGTGGTAAAGGTGTTTTAAAACTCTCATTACAACATTCATGACTCATTTAATAACATCTAACCCTATTACTAACGCCTAGGCTTAAGAACTGCATTAACTAGACAATTTCAAAATTCAAACATGAGGTTTTGGAAGGAAACCTCTTATTACACAAAATGAGTCCAAATGGACTATTTACAACCCATAAACCTCAAAATGAACTCAACGCACACATAATGAACCTAGACAAACTAAAATTTCTTATACACAATGATGCTCTTACATCAATTGGTAATGTGAAGAAGATAGGCTAAGGAAATGGTTTACTACAAAGAAATGTTATACTTGGAAGAAAGTATACTTTGATTTGAAGAATTTTTTGTATCCTATGAAGAAAATTTTGTACTACAAATTTGTACTTTGAATAAATTATTATACTCCAAAATGAGGAGTTTTTTACACTTGGTGCAAATTGTAATATACATTTGAAAGTATAAATATAATCTTATAAATTATAATTAATGTTTGTTAATTATAAATATGTATAGTAATTTAAAAATATCTTTTATTATTATTTATTAAAATGATTATTTGTATTTAAATATTAAATATTTTATTCATAACGATTTTTATTATTGTTATTAATTTATTAAGTGGAAAATATATTCTAAATTGTAAATTTTAGCAATAATTAAAAATGTTTGTTGCAATTTTTTTTATGAAGTATTGCTTTTTATTTTTAAACACTTTGACAAAGCTATGAATCAGATGGTTGGTGGGACCCCACCCATTACAAAACGTTGAAAGATGAGATGATGAAACACATACCAAAAAGAGGAAACACAAAGAAAGCATTCTACAAAACAAATCCAAAAAATTGTTGTAAAAATAATAGACCAGATTAGTCATCACAAAAAATATCAATTTTGTCTTCTTTGACATTGGAAAAAGAGTACTCACAGAGCTACCCTGAGTAGCCATATGGCAATAACCACCAAAAATAGTGGAAATATTGATTAGGAAAGTGTAGGTGGGACGCAACATCTCTCGCAACACTGAAACACCAGCAGACTCAGGGCTGAGAGGAGCATGAATATCCGATAAATTGGTTCTTAGAAGATGGAAAGGCTCTGGGTCTGGGGATTCAAAAAATTTGATAATAGCTTATGCAAAATAGGAGAGGGCATGGTTCCATTCCACCAAAGCACGATAAACCTAACCAACTTCTGTGACAGTGCCCAACAACATGGAAAAAGTGGCGAGATTAAAATGCTCAAGTTCTTCATCCAAACCAACCCTATGAGAGGGAAAGATAAAAATGGGAAATCATAACAACTTCGAATTTGTTACAGCTAACCTGAAGCAAATTTGAAAAAAACACCAAAGCAATTACAGAGTTTACCTGAGATATTTTGGAATCACATAGAAAGGCATCCCCCAGAACACATTCAATGGCCTCACAAATAGATGATGAACCAATCCTGAAAACCCTCTTGAGACGGGATCGAGAAATGGAATTGAATAATTCCATTTCTCTTTTTTCACTATGTAAGAAAATAGAAGGAAGAGAGGGCACTGGGCCATGAAGACTGAAACAATAGGGAAGGAGTAAAATTGCTGAAAGGGGGAAAGGAAGTCTACTTAAAAACAAACCACACGAGCCAAGTCTGAAAGCAATTAATCCTCATTGAACTAGCCATCACTATTAATAATTATATGCAACCCTTCCCAATCTTCAAATTACTAGGAAATAATTACCTCGTCCCTCAAAGTGGCACCAAATTTAGCTAATAAATCATCCTCTTTTTTAACTTCTCTAAATGCATGGGAGGTTTCCAAAAAGATAATTTGGCTAACCAAAACAAAAAAATTATTAATATAATAGTTAAGAGATCAATTCTCCAAGCTTCCTTTACGGATGGCATGAATAATCACTTAAGAGTCTCCTTCAATAAAGAGACTCTCAAATCGCGAAGCAACTACAAGTTTCATGCCTTCGAGCAAGGCCTAAACTTCAGCTAAATTACTAGATCCATCCTCCAACGGAAAAGAACAATTTTTTTTTTCCCAAACTCATCTCTAATTATACACCCTGTCCCTGATATACTAGGATTACCCTTGGAGGGTCCATCTAAATTTGGTTTGCAAAATATAGGGGCGGTGGAAAACTTTGGGTGGTAAAAACTTTTATTATACCCAAAGCTATGAACTAGAGTGGTGGAGGAGAACTTTCTCTAAGTGGGACATGGGGGCAGGATTGGGTCCTTAACATCTGTCGAGCGATCCAAATTTAGAGTGCCCTGATATGTTCCACTTGCTCCATATGGAGAAGTTTGACCCCTACTTCAATGTTTCCCCATGACCACTTATTGAAAGCATCCAATGAACTCAATGGGAATGGAACTTGGGTTGATGATTAGAAACTACTTGTAACTCACAAATAGCCCAAGGCCTTGAGTTCATCAAATATTGTTTATTAAAATTGATCTAAAAATTTGATTTCAACAAATTTAATTATTGTTATTGAGTTGAAATTATTTTATTTAGAAGTGTTATTTTTTATAATAATTATATAACATTGTTTGGAATATTTTTTAGTTAAGTGTTAATTTGTATAGTAATTATAACTAATATTTTCTTATAATTTTTTGTTTTGTTGTTTAATTGCATATGACAGATAGGAAGGGAGAAAGGGAGGTTTTACTTAAAATATATAATGATGCAATTATCTAGATTAAATCAATCTTTGGAAAATCCTTCACTTCTACATCATGATAATTTATTGGGTATTCAAAATGAATTACAATGCATAACTCAACACACTGAAGCATATAACTCACATGCTAATATGAATTTGAATATTTTTTATTTTTTATTTGTCAATAGTGTTAAAGGGACACTTTTTTGAGGTGATGTGTATTATCTTGTGAAAATAAAATAAGTTAATCCTTTATTTCAGAAATAAAATGAACAAAAGTGAGTTAAAACCTATTATGAGACTTCTTGTGAAGGTCCATTAATGACACTGTACGTACTCGAATTTATAGGGTACTGCACCACCGGAACAGATGTTACACATACCCCAATGATGATACAGGTCTCCTTGCAAGGTGTTCAGGATCCAGAAAAGCTCTCCAAGTATACGTGTGTATCCCGCATGCCCCACTCGGCCTCCGTATGCTTTGTTTTTTCCCTCTACCCCCCTGTTTTCTTGCATTTTTGTCTTTAGTGACGAGACCACTGCCCTGCCTAGGCAGTGGTCCCATAACTGCCTGCCATGCACAGGGCGAAAGTCCTATTTGCGTTTTCCATATTCTTCCGACGATCATGTCAAACATAAATCTTCAATTTCACCCACTTTCTTCAACAACTTTGGCTTGCATTAATGTTTTTGGTCCTTTGGTAATAGTGTTTTCCCTTCGTTTATAGTAAAATAATTCAACTGGGAGTTACCCTCTAGTAAACGCATTTGCTATAAATAGCCAACTTGTTTTCAAACAAATGGCCCCTCACCTTCTCAATTCTATTATTCAATATTTTGAATTTCTCAATTAGAATTCCCATATTTTCATGTTTTGCTTCCATTGTTAGTTTTCCTTTGTTGTTTAGAGGTCATTCGATATTCTTGTTTCAGTCTTGCTTCATTTCTGTTCCATGGAAGTGAGTTTAGAGTAAAATAGTTTCATTTGTAGATTCGAATTCATTAGAGTTACATGTTCTATTCGTCACAAAGGATGGTTTCAAAAGCTCTCAGCATATTTGTGTTGTATTCCTGCAATAAATCCCGCTAGGAATTGCATAGTCAAGCTCTATTCACTTGCACTATCCCTCTCCTACTCGCATTGTATTCGGTCTATATCCAAAGTTTCCATTGTTCGAACACCTTCTTCTTTTGATGCTACCATATACACGCTTTTCTGGATTCACGAGAACATGAAGGTACGAGTAGATCACAATGAGGGGATGAAATCACAAACAACTCTATTTACCACTGTTCTGTAAACGCCAGGTTTGAGCTACCAAAGTTCTAGTTACAACGTATCAAATAGAGTAGTGAATTATTTTATTTCAGTCAAAAGCTCACTCTCGATATCGCCAGGGAAGCTGTGGGGATTGATAGTTTCTGAGAAACTGTGATTCATTCCTCACTTCTGAGGTAGGATCGAGAGTCTTTCAATTTAAAATAATTAGTTTCTTAGATATTTAGGATAAAATCACAACTGCACAGGAAAATAGCCATACCGAGCTATTTTGTTTGTTTTAAATTATGTTGCTAGATTAGTTGTTCATTTTTCTAAATATACTAGAATAGCTGCTCTTTAATTCCATTAAAATACGTCATCAAAAATACAAAAAATCGAAGAATGCTTGCATAGTGTAAATACATATTTCGTAATCAGTTTATTAATTTTAGTTAAAAGTGGGATCACTTTGTATGACAATCACAGGACCTAGAGAGCCTAGAGAATATATATTTGAACCAATAGTGCCTCAACAAAATCTACCCAAAACATTAGCTGATATAGATCAAGACCTCATGATACAGGTCTTCTGAGCAACGAAAAACCTACAAGCAATTAGTGAACAACTGAGAGGGTTAAATATCGAAGATGATAAAGCTTACACATTTTGGTCAAACCATCCTAACTATAGACTGCCTTGATAAAATATTTGAATTAATATACAAGGATTCGAAAGAGAACAAGTATTTGGTTGCGATCCTTTAGTTCTACAACGTGATGTAGGAGACCTCCTCGTTGACATAGATACTAGCTTATGCATTCAAGTTGCCAGAACACCTATAAGGTATTCTTAGAAAATTATACAACTTCTAGTTCTAAACATAGAGGCTGAAAAGGTGTATGATTACTGGATAGTCAGAAGAAGGGACTGATTCTTCACATGACCATAACAGGTCCACAACAACCACGAACTCACAGTTGTGATCCCCAAGTCCCACAACCCAACGGGCCTACAAATCAGTTAAGTATTGATACTGGTTTATGAACACTGATTTTTAGATCCTCACCACTCCCCACCAGATATCATCACGTAGTTCTCCATATTAAATATAGAAGCTAATTAATCTAATATTTTATGGACTAGACCAAAAAACCACCCATAGTTCACTACAAATCCACTAAACCTCCTACAACTATCTTCATGACCCTATCTGGAGATACATACGAATCTCCCACAAGTCACTTCCCATGTATCCAACAACCAAGAAATAGGATTTTGGTAGAGCTCGACATTGACTGGAGCCTCTGAATAGCTATTAAATCTGAACGAATCATTACACCAATTCAGGTTAGGAGGGCCTTCTTTGCCTTAGATTCGTAGATTCCATTATTGCATAGTGAGGATATAAGATTACCCGATTATTTTGTCTGTATCCATTTATACTCCACATTTACCAGTCATCTCGGCATGACCTTGGGAGGTCGGGTACAAGGAATAGGTACTTGTAGATTCCCATGCTCACATGTCACTTTTACATCATACAAAATTGGTGAACCCGATGTGAAAAAAATAACTATTTCATCTTATCTACCTCATTAGCCTTCACATCAGCTTCACCAAAAAATTGGTGAACCCAACGTGAAACAAACAGTTCTTCCTATTTTATTTTTCATATCTTTTATCCACCTTCACTCTTTACCATTATTCTGTGGGTGTTCATATACCCCCCCGAATATGTCGGGATACGATGCATATGGTAGACCTCTCTCAGGTCTTGAAGCAAGCTATAGTCAAATAAATAGACAACCATCACCCTCGCTTTCTGCATGGGCTGATAACTATTCAAGTAATTACTTATCACCTCAAACTCCCCCTCATGGAACTATTTCTAGTTCTTTGTTCCAAATTGAGGAGTTAGATCAACTTGTACAAACACAACAACCAAAGCCATCAGGCTCTAACAATATGAAATTTACTAGAAAATCCATTTCATCTCCTTGGGTCTTTAGACAGTCAGATCCACTCCCATTTTTAGATGAGGAGTACTTAACACACTATGCTAAAAGTGAACAACATTTCCAAAACATGTATCCGCCTATAGGGAGTTTGCAAACACAATCTGATACCCCTATTCCAAGATAACACCCCCCATTCCTCCACCTATGGGAAATACCCTCGGTGAAGCTTGGTAGGGTAATGATCAATTCATAGCAGGGTATCACACCCCTTTACAACCTCAAGGTATACAACAAATTCCATTGAGGCAAAACACTGTGTCTTCACCAATAGAGGTCATTTCAGCCTTAGCTAAAAAGGTTAGAGGGATGGAACTTGTGCAAGCAAACCAAAATTCATATTTTGGGCAAGCATGGATCCCCAACCCTCTGCATCATCCTAGTCAGGTTGACCTCCTTACAGGAACAGGCACGTTAGGCATGCCTTCTAAACATTCATATAATTACCCATAGCAAATGCCAACTAGGACCCGCATTTTCAACGCCGCTCCAGTAGAACACATGACACCTCCAGGCTTGGCACCAAACAACCCATACCAAAACAATGCTCCTCCTTACTTAAACTATTATTCAAAGTCACCACAAGGAGACATGTTCTCTTCTCCCAGGATGTTCTTTCAACCACATGGATTCCCTTATGCTCCTACAAATACATATGTTATGCCATATCAACAAACCATGCCACCACCACCACCCCCTCAGCAAACACCATCAATGGTCGAGGCCTACGCAGTAGGGACTTATTCATAATATTTAATAGAGCCCCTATACTTCACCATACGAAGTGTTATGCTTCCAATACCTCTCCCTGATTTACACAAATACAAAGGGGAGGGGGGCCCAAATGCACACATTAAGGCCTATGCAACAGCCATATGGGAATTACTCCCTTGGGACGGGGTTATTACTAAGATATTCCCTAAGACCTTAGAAGGTATTTCCCTTGATTGGTATTACAGAATACCTGAATCCTCGATACACTCATTCAAACAACTCGTGTATGAGTTTATCAAAGATTTTGATATGAACAAATTTTTAAGAACGAGAATCAGGGAATTCTCACATATTAAACAAGACCATAATGAATCCACTGCTCATTTTATCCAAAGATGGTGTACGGTTCTATGCTCATTAGCAAGTGATCCAAACATGGATCAAATGGAACTATGTGATTTATTCCTTAATTCTCTCAATAGAGAGATAAAGGAAGAAGTCCAGAAGTTCCCACTAAGAACTTATTATGAAGTACTCGAGAGTGCTCTTCGAATCAACCAAGCAGCGATAGATAATGGTCATAAGACATATGGAACACATGGGAAATTAACCACTCCCAATCGAAACACCACGGCCTATCCTAATACTGGGAACACTAATCAAGGACCTAAGATCCTAAAAAAAAACCGTGGAGTTTACAACAGATGGAGTAACTGACCAAGTTAAAAGGGAAAATGTTGTAAACATTTCACCACTTGCTAATAATCAGTGAAATAACAATTTTACTCTGACAATCAACGCAGTGGATTTTAATCGTCCACAACAACCACAACAACAAAAAAATGACAATGAAAAATCCAAACACAAGGTCCAAATCAAAAACCCAACTGGATATCAGGGTCAAAACCAAAGGCAACAGCCTCAAAATTTTAACCTCTAACAACCAACAACCTTATCAGAATTTTGGGCCACAACAAGTTTTAAATCAACAACCTTGAAAATTATAATCGCCAATTTGTATTGTGGCTTCCACAAGATTCAAGGCCACGATACTAGGACTTTGTCGTGACTGCAATAAATTCATGCAGCGTTTGCCAGAAGATCAAAAGCAACTCTTTACAGATATGTTTTTAGCAAATTTTGTAATACCTATGCCAAACACTTACATGCAGGGGATAGTTTCCCCTCAAAATACACCCCTCAAGATCTTTAATGATCCACTCCCAAACCATTCTAACAATAACAGGCTAGATCCTAGTGGGAACAAACAACGGTGTTGTAACAGGAAACAATGATCATGAAGCTTCAACTTCATTAAATCCACCAGTCGCACCCCAACTAGGAACTCGACCCCAAACCAAGATAGTTGGTCTGGTGGAGTTAGACACCCAGCTACCCTTAGAAACCATAACAAGAACACGGGATTATTCTTTTCAACCAATTCCAAGTTATCCATTAGAGCTAGAACAACATTCAACAAACGTTGGTAAAAACCCATAGGCACCTATGATTTAATTAATGACTTAACTAAAACCTTCTCTCACATCTCCTTTTTGGATTTGTTAAAGAACTCTCCCGCCCACAGGGTTTCCCTCTTAGAAGCATTAGGCCTTGGTCATTTAATCAACATCACTCCTCCTCCAGAAACACAAGTAAACCATGCAGACTTTTGACATTTATCCTCCAAGGCAGCTAGATAGGGATACTGAGTTTATATTTGATATAAGCAAAATGCCAACAGACACTGAGATTGCATGAAGAGGTGACCCAACCTTACATTTACAAGTATGGGTTTACAATAATTATGTTAAACGTGCAATGATTGATGATGAGGCAGCAGTTAACATAGTCCCCCTTCTCTTTTCTTCAAAAGTTAGGATATGGAGAGACAAATTGGTCCACAACACGAAATACTCTAAGAGGTTATGATAGCCTCAAGGACACTTCAATTGGAACCATAGTTTTACCAGTCACTTTAGGACCCAAGATGGGTCCCTCACCGAGTTTTATATTCATATATTGGGAAACCAACTAAAATATGATCCTTGGTCAGCCATGGATACACCGCATGAAGGCAATCCCTTCCACGTTATTCCAAGAAATAATATTTCTACATTTAGGGAAAATATTTGTGGCACAAGGTGACCCAAAACCCCTTCGATATACACCTAGCTGATTTGAAGAAAAGACCAGGTGTTCACTCCGAGTTTGAACTCCCAACGAATGAACTTATCAAACCAATTAATTCAAAAACCAAAAGAGAAATTCGATACCCCACCACAGAGTTGGAAATTACAAATCTATCCGAGGACATTCCAACACTCAAAAATGAGACCAACGTCATAGAAACAGTGTCACTAGGGACTACCAACAAAAATTGTCGAGTTGTTAGAGAAATATTTACCTATTCTCCTACCATTTGATTCTATGGGTATGGGACATACCTTAGGAATTGCTTCTCTTCCATCAGACGAAGTTTTTATGGTAGAATTAACCAAAGTAAAAGAAATAAATACGACAGATATCCCAACATCCATTTTTCCAAGAAAGTACTGGACTCTCCACTTTGATGGAGCTAGATGTCTCTTTGGAGCTGGGGGCGGGAGTAATCTTTACTTCACCTGAGGGGAAAGGTCCTACCTTTCACCTTTAAAATAAACTTTGAATGTACAAACAACGGGGGCTGAGTATGAAGCTCTCCTCCTTTGGCCTCATCCTAGCCAAAAGAATGGGTGTCGATAACATTAGAGTGCTAGGAGACTCGCAACTAGTTGCAAACCAAGTCTCTGAGGTATATGAAACTAGAGCTGAGCATTTACAACTCTATAAAACAACAGTATTAGATCTAAGCAAGGTATTTAACTTCATATCAATTGAAGCAATCCCACGAGAGCAGAACCTTCTTGCAGACTCAATAGCAACCTTCAGCTTCCCATTTCACTCTAAACAGTGAGTTGGAAGATACAAATTTCACAGTATCACTTCGTACAGAACCATTAGTGCGTAAAATATCAACAAACTCACTCCTGACTCATGGAGAAGCTGAGGATTGATTTTTCTATCATAGAATCACTTTGAGGATGATAGGGTCACTCTCAAATATCTAAACGCCTATGCAGAGCTACACCTTTCTCACCATATAGTTGATCTTTCCCTAATACCACATTCCTCTTCATATTTTGGAAATACCATGGTAGAGTCTCCCCACAAGAGGATCTTGATATCTACGAGATAGAAAATGGAGAAAGCTTGGAACTACCTCCAGCCCCACCTGAATTTGAAGAAGGTAACACTTCTTTAATAGAAGAAATCATTGACATAAACATCGGAATGGAGGAAGAACCAAAAATTTTGAAGTCAGGATCCTCGTTAACTCCGGAGGAGATATAAAGACACACCCAAATCCTCAAAGAACATCAAAAGGCCTTCACATTTAACTATAAATAAATGACGGGCATTACACCACACATCATAGTACATAACCTTGTCACTAAACCAAATGCAAAACCAATTAAATAGAAGTCAAGACCAATGAAGCCAAAAGTGGCTCTCATGGTAAAAGAGGAAGTAATAAAGCTTCTCCAAGTGGGATTCATCAAACCTGTTGACTATTCACAATGGGTATCTAATATCGTCCCTGTCCTAAAAAAGAATGGGAAGATACGCATTTGGATAGATTTTTGGGATATTAACAAATCTTGTCCCAAGGATGACTTCCCATTACCATCCATTGACATTATCATTGATGCAACAACTAGATTTGAACTGTTGTCGCTCATGGATGGGTTCTCAGGGTATAATCAGATTAAAATATTTGAATAGGGTCAAGCCAAAACTACATTCATAACTCCTTGGGGAACTTATTTCTATGTTGTCATGCCATTTTGTCTTAAGAACGCCGGCGCTACATATCAACGGGCAATGACATACATATTTCATGATCTCATCCATAAAATTGTGGAAACCTATATGGATGACTTATTGGCCAAGGCCAAGAACTGTGATCATCCAGAAGTGTTACATATCATCATCTCACGATTAATTAATTATGGCATCACATTAAACCCAAAGAAGTGCGTGTTTGGTGTGAGAGGAGGGCAAACTTCTGGGCTACATTATATCTTCACGAGGGATTGATGTTGATCCAGCCAAAATACAGGTTGTTCTTGAAATGATCCCACCATCAGACGAGTCTAGAATCCGGTGATTTCTTGGGAAGCTCGGTGTAATATGAAGGTTCATCCCAGATTTAAGTTTTTCCATTCATCCAATCAACAATCTATTAGAGAAATATTATAGCATTAATTGGACTGAAGAATGCAACGAGGCCTTTGAAGTAGTTAAATGCTTTTTTTTGTCTCCACCCATGATAATGCCTCCCAAAATAGACCGCCCTTTGATCCTATACTCACGAGCCACTCATGTCTCGCTAGCTTGCATGTTGGCTCAAGAAGACAATGATAAATAGGCATGTGCAGTCTATTTCATTAGCCAAATGTTGCTCAATTATGAAACACATTATACAAATGCAAAGAGAGAATGCCTTGCCATAGTCTTCGCAACAAAATGTTTAAGACATTACATGTTAAACCAAGAAACAAAGGTCATTGTAAAGACAGATCATTTATGAACCTTTCTCATGCAAGGGTCTTTATCTAAAAAGGCTAGATGTTTCATGACCTTAATGGGTGAATTTTAGTTGACATTCGTAAACAAAAAAGCCATTAAGGGACAAATCATTACAAACTAGTTGGCTGAAAATCCACTAGATGGAGGTGATCTGGTAAATCTAGACTTTCCTGATGAGTGTGTATACTTTGTCGAAACCAGGCCCCCCCATCTATACATGTCCCTTGTACACTGATATCATCAATTTTATCATGGACCACACATACCCGGAAAGTGCCACATCACAACAAAGAAGGCAGTTACGCATTATCACCGATAAATATGTTGATTTAGAACAAGTACTATATTGTAAAGCCTTTGACGACATGCTTCTAAGATGCGTCGACACAGAAGAATCCAAGAAGATTCTTCATGAATCCCACAATGGGATATGTGGAGGCCACTTCGGTGGTCACGCCACTGCTCACAAAATACTTTAGATGGGCTATTTTTGGCCCACTCTCGAGCATGACGCAATAGAATTTGTACGTAAGTTCCATAAATGCCAAGAATTCTCTCACGAGATTCACATGCCAGCATAATCCCTACAACCAATAGCAAAATCCGTGGCCCTTCTCCATGTGGTGTCTGGACTTGATAGGGAAATTATCTCCCTCATCAACTGATGGCCATAATTTTATAATTACAACCACATAATATTTTACCAAATGGGTGGAGGCCATGCCTCTCACCACAGTACCAAGTTCGTTAATTGCCAAATTCATTCTAAACCAAATCATTTACAGGTATGGTGTCCCACAAGTCATTATCTCAGATAATGGCACGTACTTTAAAAATGATGAATTCTGTGAGTTATGTAGCAAATTTGAAATAAACCATCACATGGCCTCGCTTTACTACCCTCAAGCCAATGGGCAAAGCCGAAGCGACAAACAAAACATTAAAGGCTATTCTCCTTAAAACAGTCAAGGAGAATAAGCGAGATTGGCATTTAAAACTATATCTGACCTTGTGGGCCCATCGAACCTCAATAAGAACACCAACAAGAGCAACCCCTTTCTCGTTGGTATTCGGGGCAGAAGCAGTTCTCCCGCTTGAGGTTGAAATACCTAGTCTCTTCATCTCATGGTACAAGGGATTCTGGATGAAGAAGCTTATAGGGAGGCACGCCTCTCTCAACTGGAAATCCTTGACGAGGTGAGGTTAAATGATAAACAACGGCATAGAGCCTATGCTGACCGGATGTGCCGACAGTATAACAAAAAATTCTATGAGTGAGAAATATATGAGGGAGATCTAGTTCTAAGGCTAGACAGCCAGATTGATAAGAAAACTGGCGAAGGAAGAAAGCTTCGGACCCAAGTGGTTAGGCCCATACCGAGTCATGAAGGACTACGGAAATGGTGCGTATCTTTTGTGCACACTAGAAGGTGAGGAATTCAGTGAAACTGTCAATTCCTTGCATCTTAAACGGTTTTATGCATAAGATCATCTAGAATCACCACTTGTACATTATAGTTATCTACATTGCATTAGTCATTTAGCTATTTCATTTTGTCCACTCATTTCATAAAAATTGTAGTCCAGGAACTTACTCTTGAGAAATTTATTGCAAATTTCTAAAAATATTGGCAAAAGCATTCAAAACACATCTCTTCAAACATCATCAAGTATTTGCAAATCTTCTCATCAAGTTTGACAGACAAGTATTGACGAAAACTATACCATGGCCTACATACTTGGTTTTTCTCTTTCTTTCTACTAGGTGAATTTGTCCTTACTTACGGTCTATTCTAGAATCTTCTTGGTGTCACATCTATCCCTATTAAACCTCTTTGAAAGAAATGATATCCCAAAGTTATAGGTCAAAAAAGTTCAAAATCAAATGGAATCAAAAGCACCAAGCAAAAAATAGTATTTTATATTACACACTTCTTTGCCCCATCAACCTTCGGTGATAAGCTCACATCTCTTACTGGTGGTGTGAGGTTGGGAAAGGAAAGAAGTGCCCTTACTCGCCTATATCCCGCCTTTGGTGACAAACCCATGCTTCTTACTAGTGGCATGAGGCAGGATGTGGGGGGTCCATTCACACAAGTTAACAAAATCTTCGTATGCTAGAAGCACAAATCAAATTCTATTAAGAGAAAACAAATGTCCAAACTCCAAAAGAGATCAAATCCTCAAAACCATATTTTGTCAACCAGGTTGCCATTTATAAATCTAAGTCTAGAAAAACTGGAAAGTAAGTGGCCTTCTAAGCTTGGTGGTAGTTTTGAGTAGGGTAAGTGTGTAGGTCTATGTTCAGTTTCTGATACTACTTTGTTTGTCTATCTCTCATCATTCCATTCAGTCAAGCTCATATAATTTGTGCCCTTCCTAACTCTTCATGTAGAGCCCTCGCATCTTACTAGTTGTGCGTGAAGTTAGGAATGGGGAAAATTCATCTCTTTATCACTATACATTCATCATGTTTTGCCAACATAAGAAGAAATCATAGATATTTCCCAAAGAGGTCGAAAGTTCAAAACTACAATATGTTAATCATCTCATATCAGCATTACAAAAACATACAAAGTAGAAACATTCTGTTTAACATTTTTTTATCACTTGTTCATCCATCACATACATTCTAAAAAGCGTGAAAACAAGTACACTAAAAATATCTAGTAGAAACAAGTCACAAAATTCTAGGCATCCAAAAAGTCTAGATCCAAATATATATATAAATCAAGTTTTATATACAATGCCATCATGCACTAGGCATGGTCAAAACGCTCAATGAGCCCAAAAAGTACAAAAACACTCATATAAATATCTGACAAAACACAACAGAAAATGGCCTCACCAATCCCTATGGGATCCCTTAGAAGGTGCACACAACCATGTCTAGGACTATGGCTACGCCGGCGCTCTGAATGCACTAAGGGCTCGCGGTCATGAGCTAGTAGTTGCCATCCCACTATGAGAATAACTGGGGGCCTCAGCAATCACATCGGTCGTCCTCATATCTGTGCAATACCCTGAGGGCCCAGACAATATAAAAGAGTGTCTCCTCCGCTTGTCCAGACAGAGGAAAAAACATCAATATGCCTATCAGCTTACTGAAGGTTCCCCCACGATGGCCTTAGCGGAATCAACATGAATGTCTGTCTCCAAGGGGAGTAACAATGGTAGCGATATATACTCGGTGAATCAAGTCTCGCCACTTCTTCAGTAGCCACTGCAAATAAAGGAGAATACAAGTTAGAATCCGATCATATAGGTAAAACCAAGAGTAAACCAAACAAAAATAAATAATAACTAAGATAATTGTAACTAAAACAAAGTCAAGAGAAGAGTAGTAACTCAGCCGGATTGCCAGGCCCCAGGAGGGATCTCTAGGATCTTTCCTGCCAGGGTGATGCCACCACTAACTAGTGTCCCTCTCCCACATCTGGGGCAATGTGACGGTAGGTGCAATAGACTCGCCATCTCCCCTAAGTCCTAAGAGAGCAACTCCTCTGAGATGAGAGTCACCCTCTCTATGCTCCGCTTTGCCCCTCTCGGCCCGTAGGATCTCCTGAGTATCATGCCACTCTCGGAATCACTATCCTCCTCCCCCACCCGTCCCACCAATCTCCATCTCCTCTATCTCCTCCTCTGTCTCTACCTGAGTGAAATGCCTTTAACATTGTTGGGAGTCCACGTCACATGGGCTCATCGTCTGCTATGGGCGAGACCAGTGGCAATCCGAAGTATAGATGCCTAAGGAGCACCCGGCTCTCCCTCGAGCACGTACCACCCTCCTGGCTGCGATAGGAACACTAGGAGTAACAATAGTATCAAGATCCAAGCCTCTAGGAAAAACCCGTGCAAAAACATGTAAAAGATGCTAAAAACTGGCCCCATCAGAGGATAACATGTAAATATAGGGGAGGCTGAACTATTTTGGTACTCTATCAAAGGGGTGGATCTCCAACCTCCCCACCCTGTCTACCAGCTGACTGCTAGTTTGACAAGAAATCAATGTAACAGTCTCCTCTCCCCATAGCCCTATCATGGCCTGATAAGGAGTGGCCTCCATAGCTGCAGTAGTCAAAGAGGCCACTGGCTAGTGGGGTACTCTAAGAATAGTCATTCTTTTCCACCTCACTACCTTGATAGCCCTAAGATCCTCTACCTCCACACCTCTCCCAAACAGAGTGATATGCAAATACACCCATTTCATAACTAAATATTTGGGTGGCTCAGTGATTGTCCCTATGGGCAGACCACCCTGTAGAGGACTCATGGTAGGTGGTCCTAAGTATGTCTGCTAAAAAAGCGTAACCCCGTCCAAGACCCTCAGATCTATGCAATCATGGGGGGCCCAACATTTTAAGAGAGTGTCAAAAACGTCCCCATAAATTGAGAACAACTAACCTGAGGACTTTGCGGGGTCGATGTTTCACTCTCGGAGGGATGATGTTTCACTCGAACATTTTGACTAGAGTCTAGGATCCGTCACCGTCCCTAGCTCTATCACCAATCCATCGAAATGAATTGAAATGAGTTCCCCATATACTCTAGTCGACTAAACCACTTGATATCGTGGGTACTAGAGCTTTAAGAGACAGCCACCATCCAAGGATCGAATCCATGCAGTATATGGTAAACATCCTCTAGGGTGAAATGAGTCCACTCACCCCTAACTTCTGGCAATCATGTATAGCCTGTTTAAAACTAATTTTGAATGTCTTTCGTAGGGCCAGAGCATTGACGGAGGTAAGTTTTAAACCCCGCATAGATGGTAAGTCCTCATTTTATATCAATTTACTCTTATTTGCTCAAATTGTTTTAGCTAGCTGCACTTGAGTCCCCTTTTTCATTTTGCAGATAGCGGGATTTTGGATGGTGACTTTCCGACACACGGGCATGTCAGGTATAACTCCTAACTCCCCATTTTGTGACCGCCATACTCGGATCCACCATTTTACGCCTCTTCATGGCTAAGAGAGGGGGAAATATGTACATACCCAAAATTGTAGGTGGTTCTATAACCGTCGGTTTCTAAGGTAGTGGTACCGTAACCGCCGCCCTATGTAGGGTACTGCACCACCGGAAATATGTTACACATACCCCAATGATGATACAGGTCACCTTGCAAGGTGTTTGAAATCCATAAAAGCTTTCCAAGTATACGTTTGTATCCCACATGCCCCACTCGGCCTCTGCATGCTTTGTTTTGCCCTTTGCCCACCTTTTTTCTTGCATTTTGGTCTTCAGTGATGAAACTGCCACCCTACCTAGGTGGCGGTCCCGAGGAATGACCGCCGCCCAAAACAGTGCGGCGGTCCCGTAACCGCCACCCTGCATAGGGGCAGCGATCCTGTAAGCATTTTCCAGAATGCTCCGATGATCGCGTCAAACGTAAATCTTCAATTTCTACCCACATTCTTCAGCTACTGTGCTTTGCATTTATGTTTTGGCCGCCTTATGAATAGTGTTTTTTCCTTTGTTTATAGTAAAATAGTTCAATTGGGAGTTACCCTCTGGTAAATGCATTTACTATAAATAGCTAGCTTGTTTTCAAACAAGTTGCCCCTCACCTTCTCAATTCTATTATTCAGTCTTTTAAGTTTCTCAATTAGAATTCCCATAGTTTCATTTTTTGCTTCCATTGTTAGTTTTCCTTCGTTGTTTAGAGGTCGTTTGATCTTCTTGTTTCAGCCTTGCTTCATTTTTTTTCCATGCAAGTCAGTTTAGAAGTAAAGTAGTTTCATTTGTAGATTGGAATCCATTAGAGTTGCAGGTTCTGTTCGTCACAAAGGATAAGTTTCAAGAACTCTCGGCGTATTTGTGTTGTATTCCCGCAATAAATCCCATTAGTAATTGTATAGTCAAGCTCTGTTCACTTGCGCTATCCCTCTCCTATTTGCATTGTATTCAGTCTATATCCAAAGCTACCATTGTTCGAATACCTTCTTCTGTTGATGCTATCATATACACACTTTTTTGGATTCACGAGAACACGAAAGAATTAGGAGATCACACTGAGGGGACAAAGTCACACACAACTGGATTTGTCATTGTTCTAAAAATGCCAGGTTTGAGCTATCAAAGTTCTAGTTACAAACGTATCAAATAGAGTAGTGAATTATCTTATTTCAGTCAAAATCTCACTCTCGATATCGTTAGGGAAGCTGTGGGGATTGATAGTTTCTAAGAAACTGTGATTCATTCCTCACTTCTGAGGTAGGATCGAGAGTCTTTCAATTTAAAATAATTAGTTGCTTAGATATTTAGATAAAATCACAACTGCACAGGCAAATAGCCATACCAGGTTATTTTTGTTTGTTTTAATTCTGTTACTAGATTAGTTGTCCATTTTCTAAATATATTAGAGTAGTTTCTCTTTAACTTTGTTAAAATACTTCATCAAAAATACAAAAGTAAAAGAATACTTGCATAGTATAGATACATCTTTCATAATTAGTTTATTAATTTTAGTTAAAAGTTGAATCATTTTGTATGACAATCGCAAGACCTAGAGAGCCTAGAGAATATGTATTTGAACCAATAGTGCCTCAACCAAATCTACCCACAACATTAGCTGATATAGATGAAGACCTTAGAATACAGGTTTTTTTGAGCAACGACAAACCTACAAGCAACTAGTGAACAACTGAGAGGGTTAAATATTGAAGACGAAAGGGTATACACATTTTGGTCAAAATCATCCTAACTATAGACTTCCTTGATAAAATATCTGAATGACTGTACAAGGATTCAAAAGAGAATAAGTATTTGGTTACGATCCTTTAGTTCCACAACCTGACGCAAGGAGACCTCCTCGTTGACATAGATACTAGCTTACGCATTCAAGTTGCCAGAACACCTGTAAGGTATTCTGAGAAAATTATACAACTTCTAGTTCTAAACATAGAATCTGAAAAGGCATATGATTACTGGATAGTCAAAAGAAGGGATTGATTCTTTACATGACCATAACAGGTCCACAACAACCACGAACTCACGGTTGTGATCCCCAAGTCCCACAACCCAAACGGGCCTGCAAATCAGTTAAGTATTGATACTTGTTTACGAACTCTGATATTTAGATCCTCACCACTCCCGCCACATATCATCATGTAGTTCTCCGTATTAAATGTAGAAGCTAATCAATTTAATATTTTTCTGGACTAGACCAGAAAACCACCCATAGTTCACTACAAATCCACTAAACTTCCTATCACCATTTTCATGACCTTGTCTGGAGATATATATGAAGTCCCCACAGGCCACTTCCCACGTATCCAACAACAAAGAAAGAGGATCTCGGTAGAGCTTGACATTTATTGGAGCCTCCGAACAGCTATTATATATGAATGATCCATTACACCAATTCAGGTTAGGAGGGCCTTATTTGCCTTAGATTCGCAAATTCCATTATCTCGTATTGAGGATATAAGATTACCCAATTAGTTTGTCAGTATTTATTTATATTCCACATTCACTGGCCATCTCGGCATGACCTCTGGAGGTCAGGTATGAGGAAGAGGTACTTGTAGATTCCCATGGTCACATGTCACTTTTCCATCCTACAAAATTGGTGAACTCGATGTGAAACAAAAAAAAATTTCATCTTATCTACCTCATTAGCCTTCACATCAGCTTCACCAAAAAATTTGTGAACCCAACGTGAAACAAATAGGTCTTCCTCTTTTATTTTTCATTTCTTTTATCCACCTTCACTCTTTCACATTATTCTGTGGGTATTCATATACCCCCTGAATATGTCGTGATACGATGCATATGGTAGACCTCTCTCAGGTCTTGAAGAAAGCTACAGTCAAACAAATAGACAACCATCACCCTCGCTTTTTGCATGGGCTGATAACTATTCAAGTAATTACTTATCATCTCAAACTCCCCTTCACAGAACTAGTTCTAGTTCTTCGTTCTGAATTGAGGAGTTAGATCAACTTACACAAACACAACAACCAGAGCCATCAGGATCTAACAATATGACATTAACTAGAGAATCCGTTTCATCTCCTCAGGTCTTGTTTAGACCACAGATCAATAGACAGTCAGACCCACTCCCATTTTTGGATGATGAGTACTTAGCACGCTATGCTAAAAGTGAACAACATTTCCAAAACATGTATCCACCTATAGGGAGTCTGTAAACACAATCTGATACCCTATTCCAAGAAAACACCCCCATTCCTCCACATATGGGAAATACCCTCGGTGAAGCTTGGTAGGGTAATGATCAATTCATAGTTGGGTATCACACCCCTTTACAACGTCAAGGTATACAACAAACGCCATTAAGGAAAAACACTATGTCTTCACCAATAGAGGTCATTTCAGCCTTAGCTGAAAAGGTTAGAGGGCTGGAACTTGCGCAAGCAAACAAAAATTCATATTTTGGGAAAGTGGGGATCCCCAACCCTCTGCATCATCCTAGTTAGGTTGACCTCCTTACAAGAATATGTATGTTAGGCATGCCTCAACATCCGTATAATTACCCAAAGAAAACGCTAACTAGGACCATGTTTTCAAACACCGCTCTAGTAGAACACATGACACCTCCAGGCTTAGAACTAAACAACCCATACCAAAACAATGCTCTTCCTTACTTAAACATTTATTAAAATTCACCACAAGGAGACATGTTCTTTTCTCCTGACATGTTCGTTCAACATCAAGGATTCCCTTATGCCCCTAAAAATACATATGCTATGCCATATCAACAAACCATGCCACTCCCACCCCCTCAACAAACACCATTGATGGTCGAGGCCTACACAGTAGGGACTTATTCAAAATAATTAAAAGAGCCCCTAGACTTCACCATATGAAGTGTTATGCTTCCAAGACCTCTCCCTGATTTACACAAATACAAAGGGGAGGGGGATCCAAATGCACACATTAAGGCCTATGCCACAGCCATACGGGAATTACTCCCTTGGGATGGGGTTGTTGCTAAGATATTCCCTAAGACCTTAGAAGGTATTTCCCTTTATTTGTATTACAAAATACCTGAAGCCTCAATACACTCATTCAAACAACTCATGTCTGAGTTTATCAAAGCTTTTGATAGGAACAAATTGTTAAGAACGTGAATCAGGGAATTCTGGCATATTAAACAAGACCATAACGAATCTGCTGCTCATTTTATCCAAAGATGGCGTACGGTTCTATACTCATCAACAAGTGCTCCAAATATGGATCAGATGGAACTATGCGATTTATTCCTTAATTCTCTCAATAGAGAGATAAAGGAAGAAATCCAGAAGTTCCCACTAAGAACTTATGATGAAGTACTCGAGAGTTCTCTCCGAATCAACCAAGCAGCGATAGATAGTGGTCGTAAGACATATGGAACCAATGGGAAATTAACCACACCCAATCAAAACACCGCGGCCTATCCTAATACCGAGAATGCTAATCAAGGACCGAAGATCCTAAACAAGAACCGCAGAGTTACAACAGATGGAGTAACTGACCAAGTTAAAAGGGCAAATGTTGTAAACATTTCTCCACCTCCTAATAATCAGCAAAATAACAATTTCACTTTGAAAATCAACGTAGTGGATTTTAAGCATCCACTGCGACTATAGCAACAACAACAACGACAATGAAAAATCCAAACATAAGGTTCAAATCAAAACCCAACTGGATATTAGAGTCAAAACAAAAGGCAACAACCTCAAAATTTTAACTCTAATAGCCAGCAACCTTATCAGAATTTTGGGCCACAACAAGTTTTAAATACACAACCTCAAAATTATAATCCCAATTTCTATTGTGGCTTCCATAAGATTCAAGGCCACGATACTAGGACTTTTCTTGACTACAATAAATTCATGCAGTGCTTTCCAAAAGATCAAAAGCAACTCTTTATAGATATGTTTTTAGAAAATTCTATAGTAGCCACGCCAAACACTTAGACAGGAGTAGTTTCCCCTGAAAATGCACCCCTCAAGATCTTTAATGATCCACTCCCAAACCATTCTAGCAATAACATGCTAGATCCTAACGGAACAAACAAGGGTGTTATAACAGGAAACAATGATCATGAAGCTTCAACTTCATTAAATCCACTAGTCGCACCCCAACTAGGAACTTGACCCCAAACCAAGATAGTTGGTCTGGTGGAGATAAACACCGAGCTACCCATAGAAACCATAACAAGAACATGGGATTATTAATCTCAACCAACTCCAAGTTATCCATTAGAGCCAGAAAACATCCAAAAAATGTTGGTAAAACCCATAGGTGCCTATGATTTAATTAATAAATTAACTAAAACCTTCTCTCACATCTCCTTTTTGGATTTGCTAAAGAACTCTCCCACCCATAGGGCTGACCTCTTAGAAGCGTTAGGCCTTAGTCATTTAATTAACATCACTCCTCCTCTGGAAATGTAAGTAAACAATGTAGACTTTGACGTCTACCCTCCAGGGCAGCCAAATCGGGATACTGAGTTTATATTCGATATAATAAAAATGCCAACAGACGCTGAAATTGCATGAAGAGGCGACCCGGCCTTACATTTACAAGTACGGGTTTACAATAATTATGTTAAATGTGAAATGATTGACGATGGGGCAGCAGTTAACATAGTACCCTTCACTTTTCTTCAAAAGTTAGGATATGGAGAGACAAACTGTTCCACAACATGAAATATGCTAAGGGGTTATGATAGCCTTAAGGCCACTTCAATTGGAACCATGGTTTTACCATTCACTTTAGGACCCAAGACGGTCCTCACCGAGTTTTATATTATAGATCCGGAAACCAGCTATAATATGATCCTTGGTCAGCCATGGATACACTGCATGAAGGCAATCCCTTCCACGTTATTCCAAGAAATAAGATTTCTACACTTAGGGAAAATATTTGTGGCACAAGGTGACCCAAAACCCTTCGATATACACCTAGCTGATTTGAAGAAAAGACCAGGTGTTCACTCTGAGTTTGAACTCCCAACAAATCAACTCATCAAACCAACTAATTCAAAACCAAAAGAGAAGTTGATACCCACCACAGAATCGGAAATTACAAATCTAGCCAAGGACATTCCAACACTCAAAAATGAGACCAATGTTATAGAAGCAGTGTCATTAGGGACTACCACAATTTTTTTTGAGGTTTTAGAGAAAGACATACCTATCCTCCTAACATTTGATTCTACGGGTATTGGATACAACCTGGGAATCGCTTCTCTTTACTTCACCTGATGGAAAGATCCTACCTTTCGCCTTTAAATTAAACTTTGAGTTTACAAAAAATGGGGCTGAGTACGAAGCTCTCCTCCTTGGCCTCATCCAAGCTAAAAGAATGGGTGTCGATAACATTAGAGTGCTAGGAGACTCGCAGCTAGTTGCAAACCAAGTCTCTGAGGTATATGAAACTAGAGCTGAATATTTACAACTATACAAAACAATGGTGTTAGATCTAAACAAGGGATTTAACTTCATATTAATTGAAGCAATCTCGTGAGAGAAAAACCTTCTCACAAACTCAATAGTAACCTCATCTTTCTGTTTCACTCCAAACAACAAGTTGGAAGATACACATTTCATAGTATCACTTCGTACCAAACCATTAGTGCGTAGAATACCAAAAAACTCACTCCTGACTCATGGAGAAGCTGAGGATGATTTTTCTATCATGGATCACTTTGATGATGATAGAGTCACTCTCAAATATCTAAACACCTATGCAGAGATACACCTTGCTCACCGTATAGTTGATCTTTCCCTAATACCACATTCCTCTTCCTATTTTGGAAATCCCATGGCAGAGTCTCCCCCATAAGAGGATCTCGATATCTACAAGATAGAAAATGAAGAAAGCTTGGAACTACCTCCAGCCCCACCTGAATTTGAAGAAGGTAACACTTCTTTAATAGAAGAAACCATTGACATAAACATTGGAACGGAGGAAGAACCAAAAATTTTGAAGTTGGGATCCTCATTAACTATGGAGGAGATAGAAATACACATCCAAATCCTCAAATAACATCAAAAGGCATTCATATTTAACTATAAAGAAATGACGGGCATTGCACCACACATCATAGTACATAACCTTGTCACTAAACCAGATGCAAAACCAATTAAATAGAAGTCAAGACCAATGAAGCCAAAAGTGGCTCTCATGGTAAAAGAGGAAGTAATAAATCTTCTCCAAGTGGGATTCATCAAACCTGTTGACTATTCACAATGGGTATCTAATATCATCCCCATCCTAAAAAAGAATGGGAAGATACGCATTTGCATAGATTTTCAGGATATTAACAAAGCTTGTCCCAAGGATGACTTCCCATTACCATCCATTGACGTTATCATTGATGCAACAACTGGATTTAAAATATTGTTCCTCATGGATGGGTTCTCAGGGTATAATCAGATTAAAATATTTGAACAGGATCAAGCCAAAACTACACTCATAACTCCCTAGGGAACTTATTTCTACGATGTCATGCCATTTGGTCTTAAGAACGCTGGCACTACATATCAACGTGAAATGACATACATATTTCATGATCTCATCCATAAAATTGTGGAAACCTATGTGGATGAATTGTTGGCCAAGGAAAAGAAGCACTGTGATCATCCAGAAGTGTTCCATATCATCCTCTCACGATTAATTGAATATGATGTCACATTAAACCCAAAGAAGTGTGTGTTTGTGTGATAGGAGGCAAAATTCTGGGCTACATTATATCTTCACAAGGGATTGATGTTGATCTAGTCAAAATACGGGTTGTTCTCGAAATGATCCCACCATCAGACAAGTCTAGAATTAGGTCATTTCTTGGGAAGCTCGGTGCAATCCGAAGGTTCATCCCAAATTTAAGTTTTGCAATTCATCTAATCAACAATCTATTAAAGAAAGATTATAACATTAATTGGAATGAAGAATGCAACAAGTCCTTTAAAGTAGTTAAACGCTTCTTGTTGTCTCCACCCATGCTAATGCCTCCTAGACCAAACCACCCTTTGATCCTATACTCACGAGCCACTCATGTCTCGCTAGCTTGCATGTTGGCTCAAGAAGACAATGATAAATAGGAATGTGCAGTCTATTTCATTAGCCAAATGTTGCTCAATTATGAAACACATTATACAAATGCATAGAGAGAATGCCTTGCCATAGTCTTCACAACAAAATGTTTAAGACATTACATGTTAAACCAAGAAACAAGGGTCATTGTAAAGACAAATCATTTACGAACATTTCTCACGCAAGGGTATTTGTCTAAAAATGTTGGATGTTTCATAACCTTAATGGAAGAATTTGAGTTGACATTCGTAAACCAAAAATCTATTAAGGGACAAATCATTGCAGACTGGTTGGCTGATAATCCACTAGATGGAGGAAATCTAGTAAATCTGGACTTTCCTGATGAGTGTGTATACTTCGTCGAAACTAAGCCCCCATCTATACATGTCCCTGGTACACTGATATCATCAATTTTATCATGGACCACACATACCCGGAAAGTGCCACATCAAAACAAAGAAGGTGGTTACACATTATCACTGCTAAATATGTTGTTTTAGAACAAGTACTATATCATAAAGCTCTAAATGATATATTAATGATTTAGAGCATGTGAAAAGGTGAGTGCAAGTATATGACATGTAAAGGAAGAATGTGGAGGGGAAAAAGTGTGTGTGATGAATTGCATGGGACTTGGGAAGAAGGATCATGCACAGGAAGATCATGTGAAGGACTTAACTAAATTTGAAGGAAATTCCACAAAGGTCTACAAGATTGTTGAAATGAAATCGGATGCGTAATGAGTATGTGCTAAGGGGAAATGGAAGGAGATATAAGAATGAATTATAAAGGTGGGATCACACCGAAGGAAGTGAGGTAAGAAATAGGAAGGGAACGTGAGGATGCACGTGAAGAAATATAACCAAGAAATTTGTGCCAAGGGTAGAACTAAGGGTGCGCGCAGCCTAAAAACTTGAACTCAGTGCTAGAATGGAAATGCAAGTCATCTAAATAATATGGGTGGTTATGTTGGACAATGGTTTGGTGAATTTTGGGGCCATCTGCCTACTATATGAAAGAGATCAATATACTTAGAAGCATCCATTGGGCATGGATTCTACCTAGAAACATGAATTTCTTGTCTAGAACATGAAGAACACCTCTAGAGTCACTTGAAAACATTGTCTAAACTCTGTATAGCTTCCACTCTCATATGAAGATGTTTTGACTTGAATTTTATGAGATTGGAAAACTGTTGGAGACTGCCTCTTTTCTACTAGAAGAATTTCAAGTGAACTACCACCCTAGAAATAAACAAAGAGCACGTGCAATGGAGTGTGTGAAAGAAATAACTATGTACAACCAAGATGATATGCACAGAGCACACTTGGAGGAACTAAAACTACTCTAATATATACATGATGTGGAATAATGACTCAATGAAAATGATTAAGATAATTCCCAATGCCTAGGATTGGTAGCACATCTCCATCAATATGAGACAAATCAAAAGAGTTAACCTCCTTAAAATAACTAATGATGTATAGGCTCCTCCAAAGCACATCAAAATTTGAATGGTGTCCTAGTTAAGCTCTCTCAGCATTCCATTTAAAGACCAGATCACTAACTTTTAAATCCTAAGGCCTATATTTTCTGTCAAACCACCACTTGGTTGATCACTGATGATGTTCCATCTTGAGCATGGAAAAGTTTCTCAATTATTAAAGTTCAACCAGCTCTGCCATTTTGAATTCCCATTGGGTTGTGCCCTCAAATTCTAGTTGATGAGATAGCTCTAATGAAGGATGCTAGTGTAGGTTATTAATTATCCTTTTATTTATTTATCAGGATAATTCTTACACTTGTGTTATCCCTACACTCTTTGGGTTAGCTTTCTTAGGTGTACTAGTTGTGTAGAGTTAGCTTACTAGTTGTGTTGAGTTAGCTTCTCAGTTATGTGGAGTTAGCTTACTAGTCTTTTGGAGTTAACTTGACTACCAGTATCAATTAGTGGGAGTTCTTCACCACTGATTTAGGCAGTAGTTGCACTTCCCTCCTCCTATATGTACATATTTCTTGTTGAATAATTAAACTCATTGTATTGTAATGTATCGAGCATTATGGATTATGATCGATTTCGATATATGGTATTTTAGCTCTTCTATTTTTGCAAATCTAATGTGGTGTGCTATTATCATCTGAGATTGTGGCTTGGAACAATCCTCTTATTGTTCCTTTTAAAGGAAAATTAAGTGATAAATGAATCCTGACCTCATTTCCAGAAACCAGTTTATATGGTGAAGTACCAATTGCCTTCTTCATCATGATTATATCTACCAAGAGTGTGAGCGAGACCTTTGTGTGCCACTACCTCTAGTTAATATTCATTTTCCGCTTCATGATTCTGATCAAGTTCTTGTTGGTTGAATATACCAAGTCATTTCCTTGAGGTTAATAGTTGGAAGAATTATTCAAATAGATACCAAGGCTAAGATCCCAATCATAATTTTTAGTAGCAAGGAAGGATTTTGCATTATCAAAGATAATGGTCTAAGGAATACCAAACCTTGGCACAATGCTTTCAAGAAAGTCAAGGATGACTGAATCGGTTGATTCATTGAGTGCAATAAATTTTTTCCATCTTGTGAAATAATATTTAGTTGTCAACACCCATTTATGGCCAGCGCTCGAAGGTGGGTTGATCATACCTATGAATTCAATACCCCACTGCGAAAAAGGTTGATCCTCTCACATTGGTCAGAGGGGTAGCACTTCCAATTTCTTCTTTTCTGAAAATTAAACAAATTATTTTCCTTTCATGACCCGCTTATGCAGATCTACAAATAGGGTAGGCCAAAATTATCCTTCCCTAATTATTTTCAATGTAGATTCTTTGCTAGAGAAGTTTCCACTAGATAATCCATCGTGAAATTCTGCTAACACTTGGTCAATATGCGTGCCATAAATAGATCTCAACAGTACACCATCAATGTTTATTTTGAAGACAATACCATTAATGAACACATATGAAATAGATTACAACCTTATATCTCTTCTCTTTAATTTATTCATTTTAAGAGGGTATGCTCCAAAATAGAGAAATGCGATCATATCCTCCATCCAGGTGTGAGTGCTAAGATCTTCTTTCTACTCAAGTTTAGTAGACGAAGGATCTTCATCTAGAAACAATGAAGCCTCTTGATTTTTCTGTGCATCTTCAAAAATCTTCTTACAAACTGTATTACCTCAAAAAATATTAGTAGCTTTGATAGTCACATCAAATTCCATGATTTTGGTCACCCACCTTGCCCTTTTCTCACTGATTTCAGCTCCTATGATGAATTCTCTTACACTTGGATTGTGAAACTAACACCTTGATGTGATTTTTGGTGCGCATAATTTTGAACTTTTTCAATGCATGCATGATGATGAATACCTATTTTTCAATGTGATTGTATTTCAATTCATAATCCTTCAGTTTTTGAGTGAAGAAACCCACTGGATACTTCAAAACTTGTTCATTTTCTTGAGTTAAGACAAAAATAACATTAACATCAGCTCCATAAACATACAAGATGAAATCCTTGGATTAATCCATATTGATGAGTGTTGGGGTGCAAGAAATTTCTTGTTTGATCTTGTTGAAGCTTTCTTTTCCTTTTACTATCCATTTAAATGTTGTGTCCTTCTTGAGCATGAATGTGATAGGCCTGACCAAACTTGCAAAGTTAGGAATGAATTTTATAACAAAGTTGATCTTTCCTAGGAATGACTGCAAGGCCCTTTTGTGCGTTGGAAAAGAAAAAAGAAAGGATAGTTAAAACATGCTCAGGTTCAATAGAAATGCCATCCTTTGAGACCACATGGCCCAAAATCTTGCCTTGCATACCAGGAAAATTAGACTTCTTAGGATTAAGAGATACCCAAAATTCTCTTCATCTCTCAAAGAATTTTTCTAGATGCATCATGTGATCCGCGCTTTTCTTTGAGAAAATAGTTATGTTATTGATCAGAGAACACTTGACAAAATTCACATAAGAAGTCCATGCGGGAAAAAAGGCCATGTTTAAGGGTGCGAATGGATAGGAAGAACCTACTCATGGAGGGAAATCTCAACATTTAGGACTTAGCCAATTTTGAGCATGAAGACCACATGGCATGCAGAACACACCAATGATGCAGAGACATGCACGCCACACATTGTCTATTGTTGGAGGATCAGATCAAAGAATTTTGCATGGAGACAAGCTAAGAATAGGATTGTCACTTCAGTTAACTGTAAAAGGTCTATAGATAGCACACTTGCATGTGTGGTTATGCCTGTAAATGTCATGTGCCTATTAATAGTATGCGGCCTATTTTTGGAATAGATAAGCGGTGAAGGGAACATATCCACCCTATATATATGTACTAAATTACCTGAGAGAGAGGAGAGGGGATAGAAAATTTGTGTCATTACGACACCCTGTACCCCGCATCCCATTTCGCAACCTAACCTCATCACCTAAACCTTACACAATTATTTATTAATTACCTTATAATTAATAAATCCACATCGCCATACCTGCCACCTCATGTCGCCACCTCATCATGACCTAGTCTTAACCCTAAACTAACCTAATTAAGACCTATAACTTGGTCCAATTCCACACCTATGACTAATTACTCCTCATCCGCACCTAAAACCAACTTCATAATGATTTGACCAAGCCCGCAACCAATCCCTCGGAAGAAAAGGAGGGAAAGCTGGCTATTTTACCAAAAATAGCCCGCTTTGACCTAACCGATACCGGTTCCTACTCGACCGCCGTCGGTTGCGTAACCGCCATCGGTTCCCCGTAAATGACCACTTCCAACCAAAAACAAGGATCGGATTTTCATTTGATCGAGAAGAAAGAGAAATCATCGAAAGGATCCGGATTTGCTTGGCCGAGCAGAGACAAGTGAAGAAACAGGAAGAGTTTGCAGAGAAGGACATCAAGCCCAAGACTGCAACTGAATAACCAGAGCCCAGTAACACTCATCCGAGCATCAGAAGAGGAGATAACTCATCTTGGATTGTCAGATCATCCAACTTGGGTCCTGTCTTCATCATCACAGTCCTGAAACCTGCATCTGCATCAGGGACTAGTGAGTAGTGTTTTATATATGTTTCTAAGCACCATTTTCTTGAACTGTTGATTAATAGTAATCATAAGTTTATTCCTAGATCTACTACCAGCAACATACTGCACTTAACCTTCACCCATACATCCTGATATTGCCCAGAAGGCCATTTTACCACACTCTGAGTCTTCCCTATCCTCCCATCATTCCCCTCAGCCATCCCCCAATCTTAATAACCCCACAATCACCTTGCAACCCACCTCTATCCAGAAGCACTTAGATTGCTGACCCTACCGGTATCGTTTATCCCCTACCGGCAGCGGTTCTCTAACCGCGGTCGGTTACCCAGTGACCGGCGTCGGTCACTGTGACTTATACCCCAAAACCCTTTTCTCACCTATTTGCCACCTAACAACCTCAGATCCAGTCTGGTTTATCCCTATAACTCAACCTGAACGTACCAACGACCAGTAACCGAACAAACAACGTGACGCTTTATTATTGATAATTTAGCTTCTATTGCTTTGTAGCGAGATACCTAAATCGTGATTTTGCAATAGCTTTCTTTGTTATCATTTGTGTTAAATCGTATTAAAAGGGGAACTGACCACCTTCGAAAGGAAGTTTTATATTTCCTGGGCCTAAGGCAGATCCCTCATTTATTGTCTAATTAAAATCTGGTGGTCTTGTATTCTTACTTGCAGGTAGTCCTTCCAAGACAAAAAGGAGTTCTTCGCAGTCGATCTGATCTTTCTCTACGGTACGCGCACACCATCTCAACATTTAACAGGTATTCCTCCTAGCCCTAACCCTTATCTGTTTCTCAAAGGAATGATAGGATAGAAGCAAGTCTATTCTGCAGAGCCGAAACCATTCCGTGCGAAACATTTTGGCACGCCCGGTGGGACCCATTTCGGGTTTCTGTTTCTCTTGCTTGTTTTCGTTTTAGGAAGCATACTTGCTGTTGCTGTTTTTGTTATATTTAGTAAAGAATTTGTCTTGCTTTCCTAGTTTCGCATTAGTGAAAGTCATCTTATTTGCTTCATCGAATATCATTTTCGATTTGGGTTTAAAACACGTGCATTACATTCTTGCTTGTTGTTTTCAATTCTAGTGAACATAGACTAAGTAACAGGTCGTACACGTGGGGGTGATTTCCACGGTATTGACAGGAAATTAATCTTACTTTCACTGCACAACACATACCGAATCACTTCATAATTAACACAACAGCTCAAAACATCCCCCCTTTTCCGCGGTATTCCTCCGCCCGATTGAGGTAACCTTATAAGCCAAAACAAACTTGACATTTCCCCTAAGTCTTTTGTTTAGGATTGACATCATTCCGCATCTAAAGGCATAAGCCCACAATAATTAAAATTAACCCTAGGGTTAGTCTCTGGATTTGCGTGTGCATCTTGCTTGTTTTCAGTTCTGTTTTCTCTGTTATACACTGTCTTCTGTGATTACCTTAGAACAATTTGATAAATGCACTGAGCGTTGTTAACAATCAAATCAGCAGCTTCTTATATTTTCTTATACCAGTCTTATTACACCGACATCGGTTAACTGACCGACGTCGGCTATAGTCTAACCGACATCAGTTATCAGACCGATATCGGTTACTGTCTTTTACAGTTCCTGACAAACCAGCAACCTACCAATTTCACCATTCTGAGTCTGTTTCTGTTCTTGATAGATTGAAACCCTACTGTGTACTCCTGTCCATGGTTGTTATCACTCGAAAGCAAGCCACCGCCATGGTTTCACATGCTTGCTCTGTGCCTTTGCCTGAATCACCCCCTTCACATTCTGTGGGGAATCCTACGGACACCAGCGAGGTTCCTAAAATTCCTGTGGGAGATAAAGAATTTGCCAAATTTCTGGATGCTAATCCTAGCGCTGTACAATACTATTTGTCTCATGCCCTTGACCGTACACCCGACGGTCAACTCCTTGTTGGCATGCCTATCAGTATAGCTTCTCATTTAGCCCCTTCTCCGCCTGATAACTCCGCTTTGCCTTCCGCATCCTTAGTCCCGTCGCCTACCTCAGCAGCTTCAGGGGTCCATACGGCACAGATTGGCTTTCCTTTGGTTAATCTTGGGCCCAACATGTCATTACCGCCAACTGCTCCTACCTCGTCTCTCTTGCAGACTATTCCATTCATGACTTGCTCTCTGCCACCTATCCACACGAGCTTTCCTTCTCAAGCTCCGCCCACCTTTTCATTTCCACACACATATCCGGTAACCTCAACAGCTTATATAGGACATCCCTATTCGGTTGCCTCAACACATTCGTCCTCCATACCTTATCAACATTTAACCCCACCATTGTCTAGCGGTGGCCCTTGGCCCAATTTGCCTCCGTTTACCACAACCACACCATCATCTCATCCAACTTCTGATTTAATTAAACAAATGATGGACAAAATGCAAAATCTGGAGGCTTCTGTTTCAGGAAGTCGTAGCGCCTTGACATACGAGCAAGTTTGTCGGGAGCCCATCCACCCTTCAGTCCCCCTTCATTCATATCCTCCTCAATGGGAATTACCAAAGTTTACCCACTTTAACAGTAAGGAGGACCCTCAACAACACTTGCGATCATTTAGACATGCCTGCTATCTGATTGCTCACGATGACGCTTTACTACTCCGCACCTTTCCCATGTCCTTATCAGGACCCGCCTTGGAGTGGTACAGTGCTTTAACCCAGCACTCAATCTTCTCTTTTAACCAGCTAGCCCAATCTTTCTTGGATCATTTCTCCATTAACATTGCCAAGAAAGTATCTATCACCGACCTCTATGCCATCCGACAATTTGAAGACGAATCTATCGCAGATTTCGTTGGACGATGGCGGGGCCTTATCAACCAACTTACGTATGCCTTGCCTCAGACCGAACTTATCGAACTGTTTACGCGGGCCTGCGCTAAGCACATCTCTCCTACCCTCCAAATTCAAACTTTCCGTACATTTGACGAGGCCTTTACTATGGCTCAAAAACTAGAGATTCGAGCCTTAGAGGAAGAGAAATTGCGGTTGCGCAACAAAAACCCCACTTTCCGAACCCAAGATTCCACCAACAAACCTAACACCACCAATCCTCACCCATCGACTGCTTCGAAATCAAAAGGGGCTGTGCACGCGGTGATGGTCAAATCCCAACCACCATCTAATACCCCGCCAAAAACCACCTATAAGTATAAAGCAGAGCCCATCAACTACACTCCCTTGGGAGAAACATATGGTGTGATATTGGAAAAATTGCTCAAAGCAGGAGCCATTACCTTACCTCCTGTTAAACCTCATTCCAGGTTCGATTCCACTCGCGCCATACCTTCTTGGTACAAAGAAAATGACTTCTGTAACTTCCACCGCGTGAAGGGACACAGTCATGAGAACTGCAAGATGTTGAAAAACATAGTGCAGGAAATGGTTGATGCGGGGGATATAGCCCTCGATAATCCTAACGCCCCTGCTAACCGAAATTTGAAAATATTCAACAAACCATTCCCGAATCATTCTTCTAACAGTAATCTAAACCAAGATATCTTAGCCGAGGAGAGTGTTCATGAGATCCATGCAGTCTTCGATTCCCAGCCAAAGACCTCTATCGAACAAATTCTGAATCAAACCTCTTCACTAACGCAGGAAACCGAACCCCCTTCCTCGTCATCAAGACAAACTGAAATCCTTGCCGTTCCTTTACCCATCAAGGAATTAACCGCCCAGAGTTCCCTTCTCACAAATGAGCCTTCTTACACCACATCCTTGCAAGACTGCGAGCGGATGTTATCTAATTTATCTATTTCCCAAACGTCTCCTTCTACCATTCTTGTTGTACAAGAGGAAGGCTCGCCACTTCTTTTGTCATCCTTAGACGAGAAACCTCTTGAACCGACATCACCACATTCTTTAAACATGACAGATCCTCTCAAAAATGCCCTCCTACCTATTAGTCCTTCATCACCTAAATCTTTTCAGCAACCGGTTGACCTCTTAACGCCCATTGATACAGTGTCTCATATACCCCTTGTATCACACCCACAGTGGACCGGAATCACAACCCACCTTTCTTCCATACAAAAGTTCCTATTCACACGTGAGGACTGTCATTCCCCAGAAGATAGACAGGTCCTGTGGGAACGTTTGAGTACGCCATATTCTACTCAAATGCAAATGACCGATCCTGATGCCTCTACCATATACCCGAAGTGTTTACAGAAGCTTAAAATTCCTATGTCCTCATCTTCACCCCCCTCATCTCTACCAAATACCTCATCCACTTCTATTAACCTAACCAAATCTTCCCCTACGCTTGGGACCTCACCCATACCTAGTCTAACACATCCACCTAAGCGGCTTGATTTATCTAAAAATAAAGCCGTCCATCCCATTAGGAGACAGACTCAATCTCCTCCATCTAGGCCGTTAACACAACTAAAACCCTCGTCGTCACACCTACCTTCCATATTGGGACCCCATCCCTCTACCTTACATCAATATATCATACCTCCTGCGTTTTCTTTTAAGCAACCTACGCCTTCTATACCCATACAGAAATCCAAAGGTATAGCAACACCGTCACCCCGCGTATCCTGTCCACCTATCAACCCTAAACAAATTCCATCATCAAAAGATTTGTTTTCTGTCACTCCTATTTCTCCGTGGTTGTTTTCTGATACCACATCATCTGTGGCCTCATCATCCAACCTAGCTTCTGCATCAAAGAAGCCACGTTTAGTTAAAACCCATTATCAAAACTCCTTGGCTAAAACACCCCCCATACGAACCAACCCCACCACGTCATCACCAGAATCGACCCAGTCAATAGCCTCATTTTCCTCTGACTTTGACCCACTCAAAGGGTCTTACGCCAAAATCCTTGCTATGTTGGTAGAGAATGCGACCATTTCCCTACCCCCACTTAGACCTTATGATCCATCTAAACCTCGACCTATAGGTTACGATGAGTCTAAAATCTGCGCTTACCACCGCACACCAGGACATGACGTAGAGGGATGCAAAGCATTGAAAGCCATACTTCGTCCGTCACCTCTCTCAGATAGAAAAGTTAAGAAAGACAACTTCCGAAGAGAGAGACCTTTAGCTTCAATTCCCTCTCCTATACCACCTGTCCCCGCCTCACCAAGATCTATCATTATTACAGCCCCACCTCTCGAAAACCATGACCTATCCCTACCATCTTCCTCCTCTCGTATTCACGAGATCAATATGATTAGTGTTGCTACTCGAGGGCAGAAAAACAATGGGAAAGCGAAAGAAAACACACCTGCGGCATCTCTTTCTCCGTCCACCATCCCGATTGCACCACCACCTAAAGTGGTTATTCGCGGACCCGCCTATCCCGTCTCTAATGGCATTGCCCACCGAACTATGATCAAACAGCTTCACCAATCGCCTGTAAAAATGACACTGTATGATCTCATTCAGACTTCTGAATCTCATCGACAAGCTCTCGTTGAAATCCTTCAAGGGATAGAAGTTTTACCTAATGAAACCTTGCCTGTTACCTCTATTCTAACACCCAATCACGTTGCTTCGCTCACCAAACAATCTATCTCCCCAACCACTTCTGTCTCTATACAGCAAGCCGCTGCTGTCAGTTTCTCCGAAGATGAAATTATTGACTTTGGTGCCGAAGATCCTGACCCTGCTCTTTTCATCTCAGCGTACGTTCGGGATATTCGGGTACGTCGTGTTATGATTGACAGGGGTGCTAGCCTAAACATCATCTCTTCAAAAGCCTTCCAACAAATGAATATCCCTTCTAGTTGCATGTGTGCCAACCCCATCATGTTGCGATCATTCAATGATGTTATTACTTCTACTTTAGGCACCGTGATCCTTAACATTCGTGTAGGACCATGTACTTTACCCGAACTCTTCTATGTCCTTGAGGGAGAGTTCCAATACAATATGTTGTTAGGCCGCCCTTGGATCCGGGCTATGGGATGCGTTCCCTCCACTTTACATAGATGCATAAAATTTGAGTACGAGGGGAAGTCCTACACCGTAAAAGCTGATCCTCCCCCCTTCAAAACTTGCAATATGTTGTATCACCCTAATGATGTGCTTGTACCAGTCAAGACACCCATTCATCCAACCCAGCCATCCACTTCCAACGCACCTACACCTTCAACCAATGAAACCGCCGTTACAAATATTACTTCCTTTCCCGCAGATAACATCCCAACCTCCGACCCCTTAGTAGATGTTTTTCAACACCTTACGCTGGGGGAGTACCACCTATATAACGTTAGCTCTTTCCATACCCCGCAGGAGTACGGACAGTTACATGCACATCCCACCTACGACCGTCGCGTGGGGGAGGTAATCTCTTACGGACCACCCCATTGCCGCACCAACCTAACGTATGGGGGTGTTGATGCATCCTCCGTTACCCCTGAACCTCCTCTTGGTGTGGTTCCCTTCCAATCCAATTTTCAATACTTGACAAATCGTCGTTTCGCCCTCACCTTCTTGACTCGTTGTGCTTGGAAAGGCTTTGGTTTTGGTCTTTATGAACAAGGCCGACATACACTCATTCCCATGACTACACGCAAACACAATGATCGCAGTGGTCTCGGTTTTCCTGAAACACCTACACCGGAGAAACCTCGTGTCAGTTGTATCCTGGAGGATGACGACGTCACCCCTACCAACCATCATCACCCACTTTGCCATCATCACCCACAGAGTCGATAGACCCTGAATCTATCCCTCCTAACTTTTTTTTTTCATAAATGCTATCTTCATAGGTCCTCTCACTTATCAACGCGATAATGAGGACCCATCTTCTCTTCCCCTTCTGTATCCAGACATGATCGAAGAGGATTCACCTTCGATTAATGTTGTTGAGTGCCAGGATGACGACTCCATCCTCACTTACCTTGGTGCGGACGACTCCTATATTCAACGTGCCTTACCGTCTGAAACACAAACCATGTTGAATGAGTCGACTATAGAAATCAACATCCACACAGAGGAGGATCCTCACGTTGTGAAGATCGGACAATCCCTTAACACATCAGAACAAGCCGCCTTTACTACCTTTCTCCGTACCCGCAACCAAGCTTTCGCTTGGTCCTACGCTGACATGCCAGGAATTGATCCTACCATTGCTGTCCATAACATCACCCTAAACCACGATTCCAAACCAGTCAAACAAAAACTGAGAAAAATGCATCCACGCATTGCCCTCTTGGTCAAAGAAGAGCTTCAACGACTTCTTTCTGTTTCCTTCATCTTGCCTATTGACTATCCTCAATGGATTTCTAACATCGTACCTGTCACTAAAGTGACGGGGGGACTTCGGATATGCACGGATTTCCGAGACCTTAACCTCGCTTGCCCCAAGGATGACTTCCCCCTCCCAAGTATTGATCAACTTGTTGATCTCACTGCGGGCCATGAAATGCTTTCTCTCATGGATGGCTTTTCGGGATACAATCAAATTTTGGTAGCCCCGGCCGATCAACATAAAACTACCTTCATAACTCCTTGGGGAACCTTCTGTTATCGTGTCATGCCATTTGGCCTTAAGAATGCTGGTGCGACCTATCAGCGGGCTATGACTTACATTTTTCATGACATTATGCACACTATCCTTGAGGATTATGTCGATGATCTTCTTGGCAAATCTAAACATCGCAGTGAACATCTCGATGTTTTAACCATTATTTTCGATCACCTGTTACAATATTCAGTCTGGCTTCAACCAAAGAAATGTGTCTTTGGTGTTCTTTCGGGAAAACTTCTTGGCTTTATCGTCTCTTTGCGTGGCATTGAGGTCGATCCATCTAAAGTAAAAGCTATCCTAGAAATGCCCCCACCCAAAAACCTCAAACAATTGCGTAGTTTACAGGGTAAACTTCAATCCATCCGGCGTTTCATCTCCCAACTCTCGGATCGATGTCAACCTTTCCATCACCTTCTTAAAAAGGACATTTCCTTTCAATGGAGTGACGAGTGTCACCAAGCCTTTGAAGCTCTCAAATCCTATCTCTTGCAGCCACCTGTGCTTATTCCACCGCAGGATGATCGCCCTTTCTACCTTTACCTTTCTGCCACTGACCATGCTATAGGAGCCATGCTCGCACATCGGGACTCGGCACGTCGAGAACAAGCCATTTATTATATAAGTCGTACTCTCGTGGATTACGAGACTAGGTATACACATGTAGAAAAATTGTGCCTAGCCCTATCATTCGTAGCCACCAAACTCCGACATTACCTCCTGAATCACAAAACTTTTGTCATCACCAACACGGACCCCATTCATTATATGTATGCCAAACCACATCTAAACCAACGCATCACCCGATGGCTTATGCTCCTCGCTGACCTCGACCTTGAGTTTGTACAACAGAAGTCAATCAAAGGACAAACTATTGCGGACCAACTTGCGGAGGCCCCTTTACCTGGGGAACAATTCACCAATTTTAATTTCCCCGACGAACTCATCGCCACTCTTTCACTCAGGGAAGAGTCATATCAAATGACCCTCTTCTTCGATGGATCTAAATGCCAGCGTGGCGGAGGAGCCGGCGTTGTTCTCATTCCTCTTGACGCTGAACCTATGCCTCTTTCATTCTGGCTCGATTTCCCCTGCACTAATAATACAGCGGAATACGAGGCCCTTGTTTTGGGTCTCCAGGTTGCGTTACACTTAGGTGTCAAATCCATTAATATTTTTGGCGACTCTCAATTGGTAGTCAATCAAGTTATGGGCATCTACCAATGTAAGAATGAGGAACTTCAAAAGTACAAACATTACGTGGATTCACTTTTGACCTCATTTACTCGTTATTCTATCCAGACCATTCCCCGCTCCACTAACAAATTTGCGGATACTATGGCTTGCTTAGCCTCGCAAATTCCTACCTCACCAACTGACTCTGACATATTCGTCTTGGTCCAACAACTTTTTGCCCCATCCTACTCAGCCCCAGTTGTTTGTATGATAAATAATGTGTCTGCTAATTCGCAGGATACCTGGTACCACCAATTTCACGACTACCTTACAACCTCTGTTCTCCCACCTGACCTTACTAGTAACGGAAAACGTGCTTTTCTTAAAAGTGTTTCTCGTTATGTCGTCATGGGGGGACTCCTCTATAAACGTGGCTTTGATGGCATCCTTCTTCGATGTCTAACCGGCGCGGAGGTCACCTATACCATCCAACAAGTCCATGACGGCATTTGTGGTGGACATTTTAGTGGCCTTGCCGTGGCCAAACGAATCCTTCGCCTAGGTTATTATTGGCCTACTCTTAATAACGACTGCTACGAATATGTTAAGCGTTGTGTTATGTGTCAACAACATGCCAACCTTCAACATACTCCTAGCCATCCGCTACAGGTCGCACGAGATCTTTGGCCTTTCTCACAATGGGGTTTAGACCTTATTGGTGAGATTCACCCGCCTTCTTCACAACGTCACCGTTGGATAATCACAGCAACCGAATATTACACAAAATGGGTGGAGGCCATTCCACTCATTTCAATCAAAAAAGAAAAAATTGTCGAATTCGTTAACCATCACATTATCTGTCGTTTTGGTATTCCTCATCGCCTAATAACAGATAATGGTAAATCTTTTAAAAATAAGTTGTTACAAGACCTTTGTGACAACTTTGGTATCAAACTTAGTTTCTCATCACCTTACTATCCGCAGGCCAATGGTCAAGCTGAATCTTCTAATAAAACCCTAACCAAAATCCTCATGAAAGTTGTCAATGAGTCCGGAAGAAACTGGCATGATCACATTCCCTTTTCCCTTTGGGCTTATCGTACTAGCATTCGTACCTCCACTAATGCCACACCATTTTCTTTGGTATATGGTACCGAGGCTGTCTTGCCTCTCGAAATACAAATACCCTCCCTCTGAATATCTCTTCAGGATATTCTCACCAATGATGATTTCCGCCAAGAGCGGTTAGCCCAATTAGAGCTTCTTGACGAGCGTCGTCTTACGGCTCTTGATCACCTTCAAATCTACCAAAAACGCATCAAGCGTGCTTATGATAAGTGACTTCATGAGCGTACCTTTAAGGTTGGTGATCTTGTCCTCAAAGAGAATCAACATGTAACCAAACTAGAAAAGAGCAAACGTGGAAAATTTGCTCCTAATTGGATTGGGCCTTACATTATCACTCACACTTATGGATCAGGCACTTATCGTTTAGCTTCACTTAATGGTAAACCTGAGCCTGAGCCCCTTAATGCCTTGCATCTTCGACCATTCTACTGTTGAAATTAGTGTTATATCACTTCTTATCTACCTTACGCTCGTCCCTTGAGCTCATTTACCACCGCATACACTTTGTTTCTTACATCTCAAAATCAAATCAAGCTCACATGGTTTGATTATCACCTCCCCTTAAAAGATGTCTTCCCCTTTTTAGTCTAGTCCATGACTTCAAAGTATCAAAATAACACATTCTTAATTAAAACACTTATGGGATTTTCTTGAGTCAAACTTCCTACAAAAACTAGATGCTTTATGCCCAATGGACATCTAGACCTCTAAATTATACAATAGACTACTCCCTTGAAGGACAGCTATATGCCAAACTATTACTACTATTATATATAGACTGCTCCCCCGAAGGACAGCTATACATAAACACCGCATCTGCTACTATAAATAGACTGCTCCCTTGAAGGACAGCTATACACAGTCAGCCTTTATCAAAAGCTTCTCGCATTGATCAGCTTCGTGAAGACCTCAAGAACAACAAAATACTTATCCCATGTAGACTTCCCGCATCGATCAGTCTATATCCAGTAAAATAAAATAAAAATAAAAGCGGTATTTCAAAACACTTTTGAGTCATGGACTTGTCTATTTAGGTTTGATTCTATTTTGTCAGAATAATCATCTTATAATAAGTTCCTCGCACCCTCACCCACATCAACCACTTCACCTCACCATTTGTTAAAGCAACAAAACTCAAGGGACGTGACGTATATCCGATATATTGTGATTATACCACTCTTTTCACCTATCGACTTCTCGCCTATGCAAGGTACCTAGGGATTCAAGCTCATCCTACATTAATATGTGGTTTGTTTAGCTCTTCTCAATTACGGAACACTCTTGCCTCTTTTGCTCGGCTCTAAGATTGTGTGTTGACCTTAATCAGGACACGATTCCCTACTCCTTGGGAATGCTAACTTTTGCTTTACCCTACCAACACCAACAACATTACCCTACCAACATCAAATTTTTACCAACCAACAAAATTGCCTAACCACAACCCAATTGCCTGAATTCACCTCTCCCTGATCCTAAGGGAGAACTACATCGGTCTGAGGCCCTTCCTTGCTTTGTGCAATGGGATATGTAGGTAGCACTTAGGAGACATGGGGTCTCCCAAGGTTAGCTCGACCATCCCCAACCCTTGCCTATCACCTTTTTTCTAATCTTTACCCACTTACACTTCTTTCATCCTATTTACAAACACATGCAAGAATCAAATTACAACCAAACAATTTACCTCTCCGGATGCAGCAGCTTGGGGTGGAGCATGTCTTCCCCCTCGTCCCTGCCTGCTGGATGCTTCTCCTCGTTTAGCCATGTTCACCACCCTCTTCAATTATAACTTGTCTTTCTGCCTTCTGAATCTCATCCCACGCTCACTTCACCTGTCTCTTTCCTCCTTATCACTCAAATTCTTTCATGTAATTGCCTGTAGCAGTTGTCAAACAGCGTCGTATTCGCATATTTAACGTGTTTCATGACTCTAAAAATAAGAATGCTAAAAATAAGAACTTAAGTTGCCAACCCAGCAGTTCTATTTTTAGGAAAATAATTCTTGCATAACTGATATCGGTTACATGACCGATATCGGCCATATAGCTACCGACATCGGTCATCCCCCCCTGTTTCTTAAACCTAATCCTTTTTTTTTTTTTTGCAAATTTTTGTACCGCCCATCCCTTTTTCCTGCATGAACAACACCATTATCCATATTTTTCATTAAATCCATATCTCATCACAATTTCATCAACATCATCTATCTATCTTACAAAAACAGCCACGCCATCAACAAACGATATCAAAAACTATCAATCTAACACCATTTGAATCCAAATCAACAGCTATATACATTCAATTTCACAAAACCAGTGACAAAACATACAACATTTCATAATACAACATGTCAACTAAACTCATCATTTATATATACATACATACATCCCATCAACAAAAGACATCAACATCATTAATATATAACACCATGTAAATCAAATTCATCATACATTAAATATCACAAACCATTTTCAAAACACTTAACACATTTTTACGCACAACATGTGGGTCAAATCATCATATCTATATACATACAAAGTTTCAAATATACAATGTGCCCTACATCGGGGCCTCCGTAATCTCATAATACAACAAAGCCGGCACGCAGGCCGCAATAACTGTCAATAATCTCGACTCGGCTCACAGGCCGGTCTCTCATATCAAAAACATACTCGGCTCGCAGGCCGGTATCCACTGTACAACCCATATTCGGCTCGCATGCCGGTATATACAATAAATGAATGAATAAATAAATGCATCCATAATATCTAGGCACACATGCCTCTATAAAGATAGCCAGTTCGCAGACCGGTGCCCATATCCAATGAACCAATACAAAACTATGAAGGGACCCCTCAGCTCTCTCCACCGCCCTCTACCTGTCTGCCTGCTAGTCCAGCACCTCCTGCTCCTCCTGGCTGTGCCATGGCTATAAACTCTCCTCTGTTGGGTCCTCCACCAATCAACTGCTGCCTCCTACTCACTAGGGTCCACTAAACACTCAATTCTCCACTCAAATAGCGCCACCTCAACCAACAAATGCTCCAATCTCAATAATCCACCTCAGATAACCCAAATCGGTTTTCAAATTGCAAATGTGACAATGACAGGCCGTATTTTTCTTTTTATAGGTTTTTGACCTATAACTGATATTGGTTTTTATTATGCCCTAAGGAACCGGTATCGGTCCCCTAACCGATATCGGTCATAGATAATTAACATCGGTTTTATTCCAACTTCTACCCCAATTTCACCCCTTATTTACTAATAGCCCTTTATACCAACATCGCCTATATCCACCTTCGTTGACAACCCTTTGTTAACTTCATTGGCCCGACCCATGGCCGCAACTAACCCATTTGGCCCAACCCACAGCCGCAACCAACCCATTTGGCCCGACCCAAGGCCATAACCCACCTATTTGGCCCGACCCACGGGCGCAACCAACCTATTTGGCCTGACCCACGGCCGCAACCAACCCATTTGGCCCGACCCAAGGCCGTAACCTACCATTTGGCCCGACCCATGGCCGCAACTAACCCATTTGGCCCAACCCAAGGCCGCACCCAACCATTTGGCCCGACCTAAGGCCGCACCAATTAAATCCCATACCCACAATCAACGTTTTATTTTATCCATCCATCATGTAGCTTTTTGTTCAATCGAGCTTACCTGTTCGTGTTTTAGCATGATTAGGGTCCTTGACTTGATCAGTCGAACAACTTTGCCTAGACCAAGACTGTGACGTTTATCTCAACCAAACCAACCATTTGGTACTGCCCGAACATGCCTAAATGTTCCTGTACCTTACCCGTTATATCCCCTGGAGCTACTTCCTATGCCTTGGATACCAGGATCATATCGCCCTTGTTTGGATAAACTATCGACCTTTGCCTATGAATTGCTTGTTTTCTCTTCAAATCATGTACCCTGGTCGCACTACTGCCTGTCAACGTGCATCTGCTTCCTTGGACCTACCCCACCATCTTACCGTTCTCCCAACACCATTTACCCTTTTTCAACCCTATCCCTGCTTTCACACTACCTCAATCTGTGATAGATTTGAGGGGGATTACCTATACCCTTAACAGGGGTAACCACTTCTTATTATTGTCTGTGCAGCTTTACAAAACAAACTACATGACAATAAGGGGCTAATGTAGACACCAAATTTGTGTCATTACGACACCCTGTACCCCGTATCCCATTTCGCAACCTAACCCCATCACCTAAACCTTACACGATTATTTATTAATTACCTTATAATTAATAAATCCACATCGCCATACCTGCCACCTCATGTCGCCACCTCATCATGACCTAGTCTTAACCCTAAACTAACCTAATTAAGACCTATAACTTGGTCCAATTCCACACCTATGACTAACTACTCCTCATCCGCACCTAAAACCAACTTCATAATGACTTGACCAAGCCCGCTACCAATCCCTCGGAAGAAAAGGAGGGAAAGCTGGCTATTTACAAAAAATAGCCCACTTTGACTTAACCGATACCGGTTCCTACTCGACCGCCGTTGGTTGTGTAACCGCCATCGGTTCCCCATAAATGACCACTTCCAACCAAAAACAAGGATCGGATTTTGATTTGATCGAGAAGAAAGAGAAATCATTGAAAGGATCAGGATTTGCTTTGCTGAGCAGAGACAAGTGAAGAAACAGGAAGAGTTTACAGAGAAGGACATCAAGCCCAAGACTGCAACTGAATAACCAGAGCCCACTAACACTCATCCGAGCATCAGAAGAGGAGATAACTCATCTTGGATTGTTAGATCATCCAACTTAGGTCCTGTCTTCATCATTACAGTCCTAAAACCTGCATCTGCATCAGGGACTAGTGAGTAGTGTTTTATATATGTTTCTAAGCACCATTTTCTTGAACTGTTGATTAATAGTAATCATAAGTTTATTCCTAGATCTAACTACCCAGCAACATACTACACTTAACCTTCACCCATACATCCTGATATTGCCCAGAAGGCCATTTTACCACACTCTGAGTCTTCCCTATCCTCCCATCATTCCCCTCAGCCATCCCCCAATCTTAATAACCCCACAATCACCTTGCAACCCACCTCTATCCAGAAGCACTTAGATTGTTGACCCTACCGGTATCGTTTATCGGCTACCGGCAGCAGTTCTCTAACCGCGGTTGGTTACCCAATGACCGGCATCAGTCACTGCGACTTATACCCCAAAACCCTTTTCTCACCTATTTTCCACCTAACAACCTCAGATCCAGTCTGGTTTATCCATATAACTCAACCTAAACGTACCAACGACCAGTAACCAAACAAACAATGTGACGCTTTATTATTGATAATTTAGCTTCTATTGCTTTATATCGAGATACCTAAATCATGAGTTTGCAATAGCTTTCTTTGTTATCATTTGTGTTAAATCGTATTAAAAGGGGAACTGACCACCTTCGAAAGGAAGTTTTATATTTCCTGGGCCTAAGGCAAATCCCTCATTTATTATCTAATTAAAATCTGGCGGTCTTGTGTTCTTACTTGTAGGTAGTCCTTCCAAGATAAAAAGGAGTTCTTCGCAGTCGATCTGATCTTTCTCTACGGTACGCGCACACCATCTCAACATTTAACAGGTATTCCTCCTAGCCCTAACCCTTATCTGTTTCTCAAAGGAATGATAGGATAGAAGCAATTCTATTTTGCAGAGTCGAAACCATTCCGTGCAAAACACTAACATCTTGCTACAACAACCCTAAAGAAGGACCTGGTACCTTTACGCACTTCAGGTGAGTGCTTAGTCTAGTCTAAGTTATGTACCCAGCATGTTTAGGGTGTTATCTGGTAAATTCTAGGTTGCATCATTGGTTTTGTTGCTGGGACCTCTTTTTCATTTGTTTTCAAGATGGTTCGCGATGAAGACATATCGGTTAACTCTAGCAAGTATTGAGGACTGGATACATGATCTGGAGGAAGAATATACACAACTATTCAACATTGGATCTGAGTTTAACATACGCACTTGGGTAGAATAGAATTTGTATGATAACTTATATGAGAGCTTTTTCACCATCTTTCCAGTAGAATTATATGAGTAGCTAACTGCTTATGCATCTTAGTGGAATTAGAGGTATCATGTAATTGTTTGGACACATGAAGAATTTCAGGCCCTTTACGATGCTGATCTGATCTAGACTCATGTTGTGGATACATGGTTTCATGGTGTTTTAAACAATTATATTATGTAATATTCAATTTCGGTGTATTCTTTCCCGAAGGTAGCTGAATTCTAGTTTTTATGGTATCATAGAGGAGCATATATATAAGGTATTCCACTGGCGATCAAGATCTTGATAGTAACTTTTAACTTGGAGAGTAAACTGACTAAACCTCACCACGCACAAGGGTAGGAACATGTTTGGTGAAAGATGGCAGACCTAATGGCAGAAAGGAAAAGAGAGGAAAGTTGGCTTAAGTATAATGAGGTGCGTGAGAGGGAGATAGAGAAGTAGTGTACCATTTCAGAAAGTATGGCGTTAAGGAGAGAGATGAATCGCGAAGGATTTGAAGCTCACGTAGAAGACGTGGAGCCAGAGCATCAGGAACTCCCACATCTTAGAAATCATGACAGAGATCCCCCCTTGGCTTCACATAGAAGTGTGCTAGTAAAGACTACATGGGACGTGGATGCGCATCTTAATCCACCTGGTGACCTAGCCTTTACGCTTGGTTTTCCTGTATCTAGTACGACAAGTAACACACAACTAACTTGGGTCCTTGTCTTCATCATTAACAGTCCTAAAACCTGCATCTGCATCAGGGAAGAGGAGGTAGTGTTTTATATATGTTTCTAAGCACCATTTTTCTGAAATGTTGATTACATAGTAATCATAAGTTTATTCATAGAATCTATACAGCAACTAATACACTTACCCTTCACCCAACATCCGATATTGCCCAGAAGGCCATTTTACCACTAATCTGAGTCTTCCCTATCCTCCCATCTTCCCCTCAGCAATCCCACAATCTTAATAACCCCCTACAATCACCTTGCAAACCACCTCTATCAAAGCCTTAAGTGTGACCCTACCGGTATAGTTTATCGGCTAACGGCAGCAGTTCTCTAACCGCGGTGGTTACCCAATGACCGGCATCAGTCACTGCGACTTATACCCCAAAACCTTTGTCTCACCTATTTTACCCTAACAACCTCAGATCAGTTGGTTTATCCATATAACCTCAAACCTAACGTACCAACGACAGTAACCCAAAAACAAACAATGTGACGCTTTATTATTGATATTTAGCTTCTCTATTGCTTTCTATCGAGATACCTAAATCATGAGTTTGCATACCTTCCTTTGTTATCTTTGTGTTAAATCGTGATTAATAGGGACTGACACCTTCGAGAAGGAAGTTTATATTCCTGCGGTGCCTAAGGCAAATCATCGATTATTATCTAATTAAAATCTGTGCTGGTCTTGTGTCTACTTGGGTAGGTCGTCCTTCCAAGATAAAAAGGAGTTCTTGCGCAGTCGATTGATTCTTTCTCACGTACGGCGTCCACACAATCTCAATAATTTAGACAGGTATTCCTCCTAGCCCTAACTCATATCTGTTTCTCAAGGAAGGATGGATAGATAGCAATCTTTTGCAGAAGTCGAAACACCATTACGTGCAAAACACTAACATATTGCTACAACAACCTAACAGAAGGACTTGTACCTTACGCACTCAGGTGAGTGCTTAGGTTGAGTAGGTCTAAGTATTGTTTACCAGCATGTTAGGGTGTTATTGGTAAATGCAGGTTGCTTATCATTGGTTTGTTGCTGGGACCTCTTTTTCATGTGTTTTCAAGATGGGTGCGCGATATTGCAGACAATCGGTTAACTCTAGAAGTATGAGGACTGGATACTTGATATGGAGGAAGAAAACACAAATATCAACTTTGGAATTCTTGAGTTTAACAGACGCACTTGGGGCAGACTAGAATTTAGATGTTTTTTGTAGAATGGAAATGTTATTGATGAATATATATGAGAGCTTATTGTTCACGCATCTTTCAGTAGATTATATTGAGTGTAGCTAATCTGCTTAGCCATCTTAGTGGAATTAGAACTTTAGGGGGTGATCGAGTAACTGTTGTGGACACTATTGTAAGCAGTTTATCGAGGCCCTTTACGATGATGATCTGATCTAGACTCATGTTGTGGATACATGGTTTCCTGTGTTCTTAAAACAATTATATTAGTAATATTCAATTCGTTGATTCTTTCCCGAAGGGTAGCTGAATTCTTAGTTTTTATGGTATCATAGCAGGCGGATATATATAAGGTATTTACTACTGGCGATCATAGATCTTGTATAGTAGTAACTTTTAACTCTTGAGAGTAAACTGAACTTAAACCTCACCACGCACAAGGGTAGTGACTGTTTGTGTGAAAGGATGGCAGATTACTAATGCAGAAAGGAAAAGAAGAGGAACGTTGGCTTAAAGTATAATGAGGTGCGTGAGAGGGTGATAGAGAAGTAGTTGTTGGTACAATTTCAGAAAGTATTGCGTTACGGTTGTTAAGGAGAGAGATGAACGCGAAGGATTTTGAAGCTTCACGTTAGAAGACGTGGAGCCAAGAGCATCAGGAACTCCCCACATCTGTAGTAAATCCATGACAGTGAATTCCCCTCCTTGGCTTCACATAGAAGTGTGGCTATTATAAGACTATCATGGGACGTGGTGCGCTCTTATATCCCACCTGGGTGACTAGGCTCTTACGCTTGTTGGTTTTCATGTATCTAGTACGACAAGTAACCAAACAAGCTAACCTTGGGAAGTAGGAGGAGTAGGACGTAAGTAGGGGGGGGGGCAAGTACATCAATGGCAGAGAATAGATGATTTCCAATGTTTATGGAGTATATATCATTTGAGTGTGCATCGTCCACATAGAAGTGAGCACGAAAATAAAGTTTGGATTCAAACTCTGGATACTGTAGGAACGACCTCACAGACATAGGGGTTCAATTTATAGTAATAATGTCGAAGCATCATGGGGAGTAATCTACATGTCTCTATCTAGCGTAGCAGGTGGAGGATCAAGAGGTATAGTTGGTTTCTAGTTTCTGGTGTGGATTCTAGAGGTTTTGGAGGGTAGGGAAAACAGAGGATGGTTATCGGAATTAGGTGGCAGGCCAAAACAACCAAAGAATATTCTATATGGAGATGTCTTCACTCCCAGATATAGAGGTATAGAGAATGATGCTTCCGATACAGTGTGCATATGTTTGAAATCTTCTGGAACGTGAAGGGAATCACTAATTTGAGTTGATGTATAGAAAAGTCAATTTTTCTATACATTATAAGGACGGGCACTTGCACATTAAGCGGTAAGGAAGTGTGACCTATGAAGTCGACTTGATGCCAACACGTGATGAAGGATTGCTTTCTTGATAAGGAGGTTCATATTATCCATTGAAATTTGAGCAAAAGATTATAGTGCACTCAAGGATAGTAATTAAGGTGTGTGTGTGTCTGAGAGGTACATGAGTATGATAGCCCATTGTTAAAACACTCTTATCTAACCTTTCTTATTATATTCTGCAAGCCAGACATGTGGTATAATGGTAGTTGGTGGATTGATTACACCATTCAGACGAGCCATTGGTCACCTAAGACAATAAACTAATACCAAGTAAGCAATGGAAAGCATCTTTACGTCCTGAGGTAAGTAGGAGCATGCACACTGTGTGTTAGTCCATTCTTAGAGGCGTAGATTATTAGCTATGTGAAGAAATAGTTAGATGAAGTACAGTGAATTAGCCCATGAAACAAACTCAGGGATTTGGTGTCACCAAGTATGTGAAGTGGAAGGTCACTTAAAGGTAGTTTCCTTGCAGATCATAAACTTCATTGTTTTTAGACTGTGAAAATCCATCATGATATCATGAGGCTAGTTCATTGTCCGTTTTTATAGCATGTAGTATTATGGAGGCAATGATCTTTTTACAAAGATTTACAAAATCCAAGACCCGTTTGATACTGAGGGATTATCAATTGGATGGCAGATCATGATGCTAAGACATTGGGGTACGAAAGAGAAACTATAATGGATAAATTAAGGAAAAGAACGAGCACCGGATCAGGATCATATATCAACAGTGATATGACAAAGAAATGAGGGCCGTTTGGAAGGGAGGTCATGGAAGAGGACGTGGATATCATGGTGGGATATAGAGGATTGATGGTTTGTTGTGGTGGAGGAAAGATATGTTAGTGAGTCCCTACAGAAACATGTTGTATAACATGGGGATCTCAACGGACCTGACTATAAGTGTGAATTTCCTCAGAATATTGGCATGTTCTTTCGGTGGAGAATAGAACGCATAAGCTATCAAGAGGTTCCTGACTTATTATGAGCATCTGAGTAAACACATAAGAAAAAAGAATGCGTCGATGAATGGTTAGTAACTATTAGTACCATGGTCGAAGTATTAGTGGATGCCCGAAGGATAGCACTCAGGACCTGAGATATAATTGACTGTGGAAGATTACCACATGTGTGGAAGTTGGCCATATGCAAGAGAGGATATTGTAACAAAAGACTCACAATCATTGAAGGAGGAGGTTTTTCATGTTAAGGTACCCAGAATCCTTCTCATTAGAAGGAAGTTGACTGGGAACCTATGAACGTGTTAAGGAATCTTCAGAGGTGAGATAATAAACTTAAAGGAGTCAGAAGAAAGCAGGATTAGAGACAGTCCAAAATTAAAATCGATGAATATGAGAGAAGTGTGAAAAATGTAGGTGCCCCAGGAGAAGTCATTCCAATATTAGGAAGTTGGTTTTAAATAAGGTATAACATACACGTGCAAGTCTTGAGGACTGGATGACTATCCTGATGGATTTCCCCCTGATAGCATTGACATCTGACAAGGAAATGGAATCACACTGAATGTTTTTGTGGAAGGATGACTTGCTGACCAACATATGATTGATACATGTGCAAAAGTAAAGCTAAATGTGCTTAATTAGATGCATGGGTACAATAAATGGGAGGGCCCCATTCTAGACATGGCATCTAATGTGTGTTATGCGTAAAAATATGGACTAAGGAACTCTCATAGGAGTCTGAAGGATTGCATCTATAACCATTACAAGGGGAACAAAATACTGGGGATTTTGTTGCATTATAAATTGTAGAAGTAGATAGTTGTCCAGCCTTGCTTGGAGCCCTTGGTGTAGCAAATAGTGCTGATTTGTAATATTCAATAAGGGGGATATCAGCTGTTGGAAAACAAAGAGGATAAGGGTGTGACACCTTTGACAGAGTGGAGTCCTACATCCATATGATGGATAGCCTCTAATGATGGACTTGAAGGATCTTTCATCTATCGACAGATAGGTAAGTGTAGTGCTTTGTATATAGGAGTAAAGATATTCCTAATTCTTACTAGACAGGTGGCGGCACAGTGGATAGATCGACTTAGGTCAGGCGAATAGATAGTTCGATATACCTTGTGCAGGCAGAAACGGCAGCTGGTGGGCTAGTCATGAGAGATATCTTATAGAATGGGGGAGATTAGAGTATTAGATGTTTCCCATCTAACTAGGTTTGCTGTGTGTGAGGAGAAATGCGTATCCTACACAGATGCTTACACATTTATAATGGTGAATTTAAACCTGTCACACACCACATTCGTAGGGTATTGAAGAGGACTCTGTGAGATGGATGAAGGAAAGGATCGCTATTACTACATTCCTCTCCATCTTCAAGGGTGTGATGCAACTTGTATGTATATGCAGATACTAGCATCGACGAGAATATGCAAACTTGAATAAAAAAAAAAATAATTTGGCGGGAAGAATGATCCATACCTTTGAATTATCTTTTTCTTCCAACCTCTAAAGAAGCGGTCATCATTAAAATTTTTCAAGCAGTTAACCATGGGGAGAAAGAGCATTTTGTTACAGAAGAGGAACTCATACAAGAATTAATAGAAATACAGAATCAGGCCCAACATTGAATAAGAAGGAGAAGACTCCATATGGCTTGAACATGTTGCTTGAGAAAGAAAAGGGAAAGATGTTGTACACCATGGATGATGAGGAGGAAGTTGAAACTTGGATATGCACATTCACAGTGGGGGGCATGAGGGAGCCTTAGATAGTGTTAATGAGTAAGGATATCACGGGCGATACATCAAACCAATGAAGACATAAGCAAAGGTCATATATAGGATTGGAGGTGGTGAGTCTCAGGATTAGGTCCATTAATTGGGAGACTACTAGTTAGATTCAGAGGTGTGGCAAAGAATATTTAAGTTTACTATGAGATTACCGGACTTATTTCCCTAAGGGTATATGAACTTAATGGCCGTACATGGAAATCACTTGGGAAATGAAGATTAAGGAGCAGTTTAAGGATGGGTACACCAAGGGAGAAAGATACCTATGAGGAAGAATCTAAATTTGCGATGAAAAGGTATAAAATAAGAAATTGATTAAAATTTGTAAATCTGGAATTATCAAGCCTTGATGAGTCAGAATGGGTTAGTCCAATGGTGATAAATTCTCAGAAAGGATGGTTAGAATTCAATATGTGTGGACTAGAGAGAAGATGAAGGACAAAACATCGGGCCATGTAGAAATATTGTCAATGGTTAAGTAGAAGCATGAGGCTTGGGTAGTAGCACAAGAATTACACAAGACTCGGCTGGAAGAGCTTGGGAAGCTCATTGTGCAGAAGATGGATCTTTTAGAAGGAAGAATGACCTTAATTTCCAACATTGTGTTGGTTCTGCAAAATGAAAAAGGGGAGATTGTGAGGGATGAATTGGAGTCCATTACTGTGGACGTTCTGAAAAAAGGAGAATAAGCAATCACTAAATGGTAGACCTTGGAGGCTGAGATAAAACAAGATTATCCTGAATTAGTTGTTCAGGTTGAAGAAGAGACTGCAGGGTAAAACATTCTTTCATACATTCATTCATTCTTTCCATTCTCTCCATTCTTCTATTCTTTACTTCAGTTTTTGGGGACACCCATTTTTGGGGTGAAAATGACATTAGTGTGGGGTAATGTTGATCAGAGAACACTTGACAAAATTCACACAAGAAGTCTACGCAGGAAAATAGGCTAGGTTTAAGGGCACAAATGGACAGGAAGAACCTGCTCACGGAGGGCAAGTTCAACATTCAGGACTTAGCCAATTTTGAGCATGAAGACCTATTTTTAGAAGATGGCATGCAAAACACACCAATGATGTAGATATGTGCACGCCACAAATTGTCTATCTTTGGAGGATCAAATCGAAGCATTTTACATGGAGATGAGCTAAGAATAGGATTGTCACTTCAGTTCACTATAAGAGGTCTATAGATAACACACTTGCATGTGTGGCTATGCCTATAAATGGCATGTGGATATTAATAGCATGTGGCCTATTTTTGGAATAGATAAGTGGTGAAGGGAAATTCCTCACTATATATATATATATATATGTAGTGAATTACCTGAGAGAGAGGAGAGGGGAGAGATATAGGTATATGCAGAACGTAAGAGGTAAGCATAAAGAGATATGTGCATATGACTAGAATAATGTATCACATCCATGCATGCATTGGTATAGAATTCCATTATTGTAAGGAGATTCCGTGTTTATTAATAGATGGAAGTTATTAGCTAAATCTAAGTGCCATTCCTGTGTGTAATTGAGTAGTGCATGTTCTTGATTCAATCATGATTATTGTTTAAGTTTGTTCTTTCATAGATCTGAATATGGCATGCATTGTAGAATGATGGATTAGTTATGGATCTATATGTTTCTTCCTTCATCACACTAACATCTTGCTACAATAACCCTAAAGAGGGACTTGGTACCTTTGCCCACTTTGGGTGAGTGCTCAGTCTAGGTTGAGTGATGTGCCAGCATGTCTAGGGTGTTATATGGTAAATTCTAGGCTACATCATATGTCATCCAAGTAAACTAGGATGAATTCATTGATATATCCTTTGAAAAAAATATCCATGGCCCTCTGAAATGTTGCACCTACATTTGATAAACCAAGAAGGAATTTTCTGATAGGAATATGTTCTCCATTTGGTCATAAATGTTGTCTTGAATTGGTCATGTTCCTTGACTAGGATTTGGTTAAAGCTCAAGTATGCATCCAAAATGGAAAATATATGTGGGCCAACCATGGTATGCTGAATTTTCTCCATAGAAGGTAAAAGATAACGATCCTTTAAATATGCCTTTTCAAATCTTTGAAATGAACGTAGAGTCTAATTTCACCATTATTCTTGAGCACTGGAACCAAATTTTCCATTCAAGTAGATTACTTAATAGGAAATATTATTTTTTCCTCAATGAGTTTGGATAAATCCTTCCTCATGAGCGGCTCTATCTTAGGGTTTATTGGCATCTAATTTTTTCATATGGGATTGATATTAGGATGAAGTTCAATAGAGTGTTGAGAAACACTTTGATCAAACATTTTTAGGTCTTCATAATCCCATGAGAATATATCAATGAATTTCTAGCATAGAGAGATGAAAGCATGTTTCTCATCCTGCACACATTCTTTACCAAGTACCAACTCTTTACCATGCACAATAGTGACTGGATTGAATTATTTGTGTGTTGTGCACATGTACTTTTCTTCACCCTTGAACTCATCATCAGAGATGAATATGTGCTCTAAGGTGACCAGCCCTTTAGGTAGCTTATTTTTCTTTAATTTTATCACTTGGTCACCATAGTTTTCATGCGAGTCATCTTGCATGCTTAAAGAAAACTAAGCTTCATTCTAGATGAACTAGACAATCTATGCATCACTATCAAACACTTTCAAACTAGTTTCATTATTTCAAATGGAGGACCTAACCACCATCTTGATGTGTTGTGTACTTCCTTGGAAAAATAATTTAGCAGGTGAGAACTGTGAACCAAGGGCTGCTATCTGATCTTCTTCTTTTTTGAATTTCCTTAGCACCACTTGTAGACTGAGAACTTAAAATCTCTCTAAGAGGTCCCAAAATATATGTTTGTAATCTTTGAGAAGATTATTATTTTCTACACACTTGTTTGTGACCTGGTGGATAACCAATTCAATTTCCCCAAATATCTACAATGCCTTAATTTTCCTTTTCTCAGTAATAAGAAGACCATGCACCAATGCTTCATATTCTTCTATGTTATTAGAGTATGCAAACTACAGCCTATGCATGAAGAATAACTTCTCATCTTTAGGATAAATGAGAATAACATCTGCACCTGCACCATTTATGCTTCTGGAACCTTCAAAATACACTTTTCGCAGTCCATGAGCATCATCATTTTCTTTCTTGAGCACAGTAGGAAGTGCACAGTCTTCTTCAAGGATGCAATAGGTTACAAGACCAATTTCAATCGTTGCATCATAGGGATCAAATTAAAACTGATATTTTCCCACTCATCTACTAATAGGTCATGTATAGATGGAGGAATGGGTTTCTCGTATGAAAATGGATCTTTCTCTTGGCCTTCTTGCATTAGGCAATCAGATTGGAGAGGGGAATGATCATATGACTCAACATAATAGAAAAATATAGGCTCAACGTATATGGTAAATTAGGTACCATGCCTTTTTCTTAGTAACATATGAGACCAATTAGAAGACAAGTATCCACCTACCTTGGCCATGAAGTCTCTTGATAAGAAAAGGGGAAAAAATGGAGGTAGGTCAATGATTGAAACATCTTGAGTTATAGTGAGGCTTGGACATGCATAAAGGGTTAACTCAAGATATTTGATGATAATTAGGGTAGTGACATTTGAGCCATCAAGTTGTAAGACTCCTTTTGGACATAGGGGTGTACTTAATACCTATGACATCATCTATTTTCTTAGGCATGTGATGTAGCCAAGAATATACCCACAAAAACCCAAGGCGTGTTGGCACATCACTCATCCTAAACTGAGCACTCACCTAAAGTGTGCAAAGGTACTAGGTCCCTATTTAGAGAATATTTTCTAAGATGTTAGCATGCATGAATGCATATATGTTTAGATTCATAACAGCTAATAAACATTCCATAGTGCATAAATCAGATCTAGATCTTAACCATAAGGAATATTAATTAAACAATGACTATAATAAGATTTTCCATGAAATATCCATGTTCAGTTGTATTTAACACCAATATCCAGCCAATGGGATCCATTATATTAAATAATGTAAATCACATAATCTTCATACACCATAATAATGTCACCAAGAGTCATGTGCATGTACAAACTAGTAGCATAACTCTACAAAAAAATTAGATCCCTAAATCGTGAAAATTAATACATATTTATAGGGTTGGGGACTTTCCCTTCACCACCCATGCACCTTCAAAAACATGCTACATGCTAATAATAGCCATGCACCCTTACATGAGAATACAAAAGCATGAAAGCACTAATAATAGATTTTCTACAGTTAACTCCTAGTTTAAATGCTATTATTAGTCCAAAACTCTACATGGAGCTCGATCTTCTATTAGCCCAAAATAACCTTAGCGTAGTCTGCAAGACTTCATATCATTGTGTGCTCCGCACTCCATGTCCAAAAATATGCTTATGCTGAAAACAACTAAGTCCCGATCTTGGGTGCCCCCTACCTCATGACATTCCCACATGCTCTTATGCGCCCTATGTTTGTGTGCCTAAACCTTATGCACTTACAAAAATTAGGCTATACTTATTGTCCCAACAACATGACAGAAGTACTATCCCCTAAGTCAATCATACAATTATGAATAAGATGCTTTCCTATTATTAAGGACATATAAAAGGGTGGGGTTATGACAACTTTGATTACTTTCCTCTCCCCTTCTTGACAAAAATTGACAATAACATGAGGTCTTTGGTTAAATGGATCAACACACAAGATTTGTGCTCAGGATTCTTACAATAGGCCATGCTGAGATGGAATGATGAGGGCATTCCACATTGTGAAATTCACATTTGTCTTATTCGTTTGGTCAACAATATTGAATGAAAGGCCCACAAACTTATGCATTTGAGGCACAACAAAATATTTTCTTGATTGTTTAGGTACATAGGCATGGGTATTAGCTTGTGTATAGGCTTAAACTACCAATGGAGGAGTGCACACTAATTCTATAGGGATGTTACGTGGAACCTTACGTGCATAAACTTGCGCACTAGAAATTTTGGGTGCATTAGCTTCATCTCTTTGCTTCTGAGGATTAGTCTAGTTGGCAGGAATGGTAGGTTGTGCGCAAGAATATAACATTCTCTTTTTGGATCTTTTGTTATCACCAACTTATGCGCATTGCCCATTTAAGTTGTCAATATCTTGGTTTATTACACAGAAGTATTCTGGACCAAAGAACATAAAGTTGGTCATAGGAATAACTTATCGCACTTCTTCATTTTCTAGTTTATGTGTGCTAGAAGAGGGTTTATAACCTTCATTTTGAATCATGTACACCTGCACAAACAAGGAATTTGTGCAATTATATTGATTGTGAGGAAAATTACAAGGAAATCACCACTCTGTCTCTTAAACCATGTTGTTTTGTACTGGAACTAGTGTTTGGCTTGCGCCGGGCATAGGAAATGGCTGTGCAGGAGGAATTGTTTGCATTAGAAGGTGTGAATTAGCATGTCATGTATCAATTTTTTGGTTCTTCCCATATTTATTATTTGGATATTGATTTCTAAAGGGCTGATGGCTTTGATTAAATCCTTGATTAGATTTATTTCTAAAGGCTTGTACCTGTTGCTTTTCTAAGGATATCACTTTATTGGAAAAATTTATAATAAAGGATTTAATTTATTCATCCTCCTTTTGCTACATGGGATAATAAGATGTGGATACAGTGGGATGAGAACTCTAATCAGGAATGTGGGAAACATATGCTTGAGGCACTTGAGGTATTTCAAGAAACAAGGGTGTAGGTGGTCTAGGGGCTATCTTGCCAACATGGATTAGAAAATTCTCTACCCTATTAGCTATAACATAGGCATCAGGGAGCTGTACACCACCCATAGAATGTATCATTACTACAATATTATAATTCAAGGCTCTTAAGAAGTAAAGGAAAGCACCTTTAGGAGTTGGTCTTAAGAGGGCCAAAATTCTATCCCATGTCTTCTGAAATCAAAAGTTGAAATCAACCACAAGCTCATTGGGAGCTCTCATTATCATTGTGAGTTCTTATAATAAGGAGATATTGTCAGCATTCTCCACAAATTTATTACAAATCATGGTGCCAAGTCCATCCTAGCTAGTGATAGAGGTGGGTCTTAATATTATATACCACTAAAGTGCTTTACTTTTGAGTGAATACGAAAGCAACCTTATAGCTACCTCATCTTCGGTGACTGTATGAACAAAGCAAAATTTTGCAATATCTTGAATGTACTTAGCAGGGGTAACTTGATTCTCACAAGGAAAAATGGTATACTTTTGAGCATGGCCACTGGTATATCATATTACGTAGCAAGAGCCAAAGGACTACTGCCATTGAAGTTGACTAAGGACAAATTTCTCTCTGTCATGGCTATCAAGGGTCTAAACACCCTAGTAAAGAACATTGAAGATATGCCAATAGGAGGGGTACAAGTTCTCTATGCACTAAATATGGAGATATGTGCATAGTGGTTCTACTACTTCTTCTCCTTGGAGACAACTAGAGATACTGAAAGAATCCTTCAACTATTTTGCTTTATCTTTTGTGTATCCTTCTCATGAAATAGGGCATGTGGATTGTTGAAATCAGTAGATCTAGATGTTGGGAGTCATTAAATGTGTTTAAATGAGACTCCAAAGGTTGGAAATCACTAAGTCACACACCAAAACTTAGTAATGATGAAATGTAAGATTTCAATACCTATCCTACTGGGTGCGCCAAAAAATGTTGGAGCTCAAAATTTCACCCGTCCTAGATCAGGATGAATTGGGTATTTGAGATAGCATGGGACTATCTCCAAGTTGTGGGACTTACACTTGAGCCAGACCTCCAGAGAAGGCCAACTTCCTCTACCTATTTTTATTGCTAAAACTACTCCTACGAAAGGAAATTCAGCTCTATGATTCCAAGGGAACGGGGTGAGAAGGAGATGCATGAAAGGGAACCTAAGTTAAGGGCTAGTGATAGCACTAGAAAGAGGGGGAAGAACAAACATGACTGAGTAAAAATGAAGGAAAACATGCACGGGGAGGGAAGAAAAGTGTGCCATAACGTGAAACACATTCACACACCCATTTTCATAGAGCACAAAAAATAGGAACCTGCAAGATACATGAAAATACACCCATTGATGTCAAAGGGTATCAAGGTGAATGGGACTCACTGTGATATTATCATTGCTTTATTAATGCTTTGGTGGAGTATTATGAGTCTAAGTGTGAGTGTATGTTCTTAAGGAATGATTATTGTAAGAAAGGTAATGTGTTTTATTAACTATGATCTCGAAAGGTTTTTATGGTTTCTAGCATGTCCAAGAACATGTGTTAAAGGTGTATGAGGTTCTGCATATTATCAAACAGGTCAGTTCATTTGAGTCATGAGTTGAGACTAGTCATTTTAGGCCTAGTCCTAGACCTAGCATAAACAAAAGGTATGATATCATGAGATATAAAGCAAATAAGGTCTATGTGATCATGTAAGGCATGTTTTGGCATTGCATAGCTGGTGTAAATGATGTACAAGGTCAAATTTTAGGTATATAATGTAAGTTGAAGGTCCTTTGAAATAATAACAAGGAAGACCAAGGCTTGTAGGCATGGGTAATTCATAGAGTATGGCGAGTATCATAGGTGTTTAGGTGTGGTTGATTATTTACAAGTATTGACAGAGGTCATAAAAAAGTTGTGTCGAGTTTTAGGTTAGGAGAGTGAAGAAAAAGTAAGAAAACCTTTTTTAGACCTATCGAGTTCTCAGAAGTGCATTTCTCAACTCGAAGGTCAATTTTACAGTGATTAATTGCATGTGAAATATTTACATGGGAACCTAAGCCTTTTATCATAGTTGAGGCATGGATCTAAGAATGTTTTGTAGTTGGAATGAGTCTAAATGATGTAATGTGCTTTATGAACAATTATTAAGAAGAAGAGTTTTTAAAAACCCTCCCTAAAACCCTAGTTCAGAGTGATAGATAAGATATGCATGGTATGGTCTCCAAATGACTTGGTCAAGTTGGTATGATGATTCATGGATGTAGAGGACTCCCTTTTTGGGTCATTTTTGTGGTGGTTTTAGGATTTAGTTATTTTGGTAAAGTATATAAAAACCCTAATTTTATGGAGGATTTTTGTTACAGTGTTGAGTTGCAGGTTTCATGAAGTGAAAAAAGTATTCTAGATACCCTGTGATGTTTTCTATATATCCATGAAAATATTTGAGTAGGTTATGTGGAGAAAATTTGGGAAATAGGTCCTCCAATGTGTCCTACTCTGCTTTTGGCCTAAAGGGCTTAAACTAGTCATGGAGGTTTTCTGCGAGTCCTTGATATTTTGTAAGTTTTAGCAGTCCTTGATGGTCATTTGATATCTTAAATAGGTTATATATGATGTGGTTGAGGTCGTGGTTTGATCTAGTAATGTGTTTTTCATGTTAAGTCCTAATGGCCTAATTAGCCCTATTTGGCTTGCCAAGAAGGTGTCATGGAACATGTGTCACAAGTTTTTATTTCTTCATGTAACCTATGAATGTGAGTATTTGAGCATGTTGATGAATATTTACTTGAAGTTTCATAAGTGATTTAAAGTTCCTGGAAGTGAATTTTTAGGTGTTAAAACATGATGATCTCAAGATTGGATCTTGAGGGCTAAAACCTAGTTTGAGAAGTTTCAGAGAGTTGAATGCTTTAGTGCCTTATTCCTTGAATTCTAGGTTGTTACTAGTTGCATGCATTATATGAGATCAATACCTTCCTATTGATGTGTTATTTAAGCCATGGTGAATAATTTTTTGATGTGAAGTTGTTCACTCTTTGAGACTAATTTTTGGGTGCATGAGATCTAGTTGGGTATGCTTGTAAATTGGTGTGTTCCATGATGAAGTTATCTTATGTATATTTTATTGATATTTTTGAAGGTTGTAATATGGTTCTCCTAATATTAATGATTTTTTTTTATTCATGGTAAAAAAAAAATTGTGCCCTTGGAGTTCAAATTTTTTACTGTTGGGTATGAAGAGTGTGTTTTAGGGCCTATTTGAGAATCCTTTTTGCAAGTTTGAGTATGTTAGGAATATGCCGACCTACTTGGTCCTTCGAAGTGATTTATTTGATGTTTTGGAATTTATTTTTATGTTTTTATGACCGACCTTAACAATATTATCTGAACTATGGTTGTTTATGATAAGAGTCTCTTATAAAAGTGAAGTGTGTTAGCTCATTTGGGCTAGAGCTTATGATGAGATTGTGAGCGAGCTAGAGATAAGTGTGTGGAGTGTTGTGAGGGGTCAAGAATAGATCACATAATAAGATGAGCATCTAATTGGGGTATATACAAAGGAATTCAAGGTCATTAGACCTAATCAACATGATATGATGCAAGTTTGAGAGAATAAGAAGAGTGAGCAATATGAGAAGGTTTTGAGTGAGAAGATCTTGTAAAGTTATCACAATCAGTTGTTAGAGAAATAAGTAATTTGGTGATATTCATATTTAGTGTGGTTGAGTTGGTGCTTGGTTATCTTAGGGGTCTTTATTGTCCTTATGGGGTTGGTTCCTCACTAAACTAGGGGATGGTGCACCTTGTAGGGTTGGTGTCGTACTAAACTAGGCATTGGTGCTCCTTATGAATTTTGTTGCTTGAATAAATTTCATTTTGTTATGTAATATATAAAAATTTTCAATGGGTTTTCTTCCCTTTTAGGGTTTCCCACTTTATATCTAGTGTTCATGTGTTTCTCTCTTATCTTTTAAACTTGTGGATGGTTGTTACACACTTTATAAGCTCACATTGATTTGTGTATGTCAAATGGTTGATTTGAATGATGAATTTAATTTATGGTAAATAAAGTAAAAAAAATTGTATGAATGATTCACCCCCCTCTTAGTCACTGTACTTCCAAAATTATGTATTAAAGAAAGTTCCTTTTGAAGCAAGTTTAACCACTTAAAGGAGATCTTTGAAGCACAACAATGGGTAAAGTATCTGATGTTGAAACAAATTTGATATGTTTGAATAAAATAATGAAACTACAAATTCCTTGGTCAATGGATTTCAATAACAGATAAGTGGTATGGAGGTTGAACATGACCAAGCCATAAGATATTTGCAATCTCAAGTCAGGTTTGTGACAGAAGTCTTAAAAGGTAAAAGAAGAAGAATGTTGCAAGCTCAAGTCTAAAGTAGAATCCCTAAGGAACAAATAAGTAGATTACATGAGTTAAAAATATGAGACGAGATCATTGAAATCAAAATTGGAGTAAGAATTTAGTAGATTGAAGACATATGAGATTTTGGAGAAGAGTTGTTTTGATAACATGTCAGGTCCAAGTGCTCATGAAGACATGAAGGAGACAAATAAGACATATTCAAAGAGGTCTAACCCTGTTAGGAAACCAATATAATGAGGTATGGTTATTGCTATGTTTTTCATAAAAAATTTCATAGATCTAGAGATTGCAAGAGAATACCCCCAAGGAATGAGTATTTATTGAATTATGAAAGATCATTCAAAGGTTAGTTCTATTCATGCTATGAACATGGTCATAAGGCTATGGATTGTAGTTAGGACCTACGATCATATCACTCAAGAGGAAATAATAGTGTCTCTTGATACATATGTCATAAATTAAATCATATTTCTATATTTTTCCATCAGAATGAATCTCAAGGATGCAATAGTTGGTTTCAGTCTCCTAGAAATCAAGACAGAAAAATGATCAACAAGAAGAATTATCCCAAAGATGAGCCTAAGATATTCATGTCTATATCTATGGACAAGTATGATGGTCCTAAGCATGAGTACAAGAGAGAAGAGCTAAAATCATTCATAAACAACAAGAAGGGAAAAAAACCAAGATCCAATGTTGCATTGTCATAGATCCATCTACCATAAAAGGTGAAGTAATTGCAAAAATTGTGTACACAAAAATTGATGAAGTTAAGAAGGATGTGATAAATTGATACATGCCTAATCCTAAACCATCATAAAGTAAAAAAAGAAGTTTTTCTATGATTAAGAAAAATCCAAAGATTAAAGATTAATATATAAGTTTGACTGTTATTCAATCAAAAAAGGAAAGAAGGACTGAATGTGCAATCTTAAGGTCTATGATGTCTACTTATGAGTGCAGTCAAGAAGATATGTAGCAAGTGATTTGACTCAAATAAGTAAGAATGCTTGTTGGAATCATGTTTCTCATATTTGATGACTTACATAAGGTGATATTTATTCAGTCATGAGGCATGTCATAAGATTATCTTGTCTTGAAAAATGCATTTAAGTGTATGAGGTATTAGAAGTTGTGGCAATTAGAATTGAAGGTGTAATGACCTAGTTATGTCACATTCTTGGAAAATGTGCTACAAGGTTAGAGGAAGTGTTGACATCATGAAAGCATGATAAAATGTGTGTGTGTATTAAGAAGTATAATAGTTTTTTTAACAGTGTAAATTGTTTAAGGAAGTTTTGGAAACTCTCACCATGTTGAATAAATTGACAGTCATGAAGGTTTACAAGACAATGTTCTCTAAGAATATTTTTTGACTATGTGATGGAATCTTAGGCATGATGACTTAATATGGACTTGAGAATCTTGTAATTTTTTTATTTATTGAGTAAGGTGAAGCTCTTATATGGTGCATAAGGACATGACAGAGTTGTGAAAAACACGATTGAATATGTGAAGAGAGGATTTCTTGGTAATAATGAGTATTTTGGGTATGACTGTCATGATATAAGGCCATTGAATATTTTTAATGTTTCTTAGAGCATCTAAACATAGTCTTGATAATCCTTGAATACCCAAATATGAAAAAAATTGGGCATGTACAGAAGATTAACCTCTTGAAGGAGATGGTAAAATCTGGTGAGACTGTCAAAGGGATCTACTAAAGTAAAACATGTTATGTTTTGGCTCATTCCTTACCAGTTAGATAAAATCATGATATTAAAAAAGGTGATAGGTTCCTTAAAGATGCTTGAAGGCTTATAAGAAATATTTTAGATCCAAATCTAGGCATATCAATTTAAATAAGTTGTCATCATGGAAAGACATGTGATGGTGTATGGGATAGGTCTGAATCTCAATCTAAGAGAAGAAATGGTTTATAAAGGACAAGACTGATGAAAGGATTTGTACACAACCGGTAAGCATCAAGAAAATCAGGGAATTAGATGAACATGTTTGAGAAGTATGACACATAATTAAAGAGGACTATTCTAAGGACAATTGAATAAGAATTCTTTCTTGTGTATGATGAATTGATCAAACCATCAACTACATGAAGATTTGTTGCAAGGATAAGATATGTATTTTGAAGTTCAATGTATATATTTATGTTGAATTAAATGTATCTAAGAGACAGGGGAGAAATTTTTTTGCTCACCATTATGTCAGGGAAGAAGTAGATTGAGATGTTTATGGTTTGCATTGAAAAAATACTAAAATGAGAGAGGTTTTCTAAGATCATTATATATCCATGTTAAGATAATAAAATGGATATTTTGAATATGGTTGAAAACTTATCATCTTGAGAAGATGGGACATATATTTTTGAAATTGATGAATTTTCTTCAGTAGATTCAAGATATGTTATTACAAGACTTTATAGGAAAGCTTGAAGGAATTATCGGTTAGAGATGTTGAAATGATATCTAAAGCAAGTGATGAACAATGGTAAGAGTTTCTTCTCAAAAATCATGCATTGTGTGAAGTTGACTAAGTTTTGAGAAAAATCGAGGGCTTTCTGAGTTGATCAAGGTATGATTTTTTTTTGTTTTTTCTCTTAAATATTCTTCTAGTCAATTGGTGTGTGTTTTCATTATATATATATATGTTGAGTTATGCATGTGTTTCTTGAGATGGTTATACTTGTTGAAGAGACAGGAGATTAGTCTAGGGGGAGTCCGGTATAAAACTAGTAAAGTGACAAAATAGGTATGTAGAAGGTTAAACATTGTGTTTCACACAGAATGTTTCCGTTCTTGGAATAGAGTTGCTTCTATCCTTTCATTCTCTTGAGAAACAGATAAGGGTTAGGGCTAGGAGGAATACCTGTTGAATGCTGGGAGGGTGTGCGCGTACCGTAGAGAGAGATCAGATCGATTGTGAAGAACTCCTTTTTGTCTGGGAAGGACTACCTGTGAATAAGAATGCAAGACCACCAGATTATAGTTAGACAATAAATGAGGGAACTGCCTTGGGCCCAGGAAATATTAAACTTCCTTTCGAAGGTGGTCAGTTCCCCTGCTAATATGAATTAACACAAATTATTGCAAAATTACAATTTAATTACCTCGTTAAAACAATAGAGGAAAGGCTGGTTTTGGTTTTGAATCACAGTGACCGATGCCAGTCACTGTCACCGGTACCGGTTGCTGATAACCGATATCGGTAGGGGCAGTGATTTAGGGGCTTTTAGTGAAGGTTGGCTATAAGGTGTCTATGGTGTTTATAAGGCTGGTAAATGATTGGGGATAGGTAATGGGGTGATGGAGAAGACTCAGAGAGTATGGGGGCTGTTCTTGGGGCAATGTACGGGTAGAGGAATGACAGTTAGATGTAGGGTGTTACCAGGTAGTAGATCTAGGAATAGACTTATAATTGCTGTGATTCAGAAGTTCAAGAAATGTTATTAAAAGAACATACAAGGATACTACTTACTAGTTCCTGATGAAGATACAGGCCCAAGGACTGTGATGATGAAGGCAGGACTCAGGTAGGATGATCTGACAATCAAAGATGAGCTATCTTCTCTCCCAATGCTTGGATGAGTGTCACCGGGCTCTGATTACTCAGTTGCAGTCTTGGGCGTGATGTCCTTCTCTGCAAACTCTTCTCTTTCCTTCACTTGTCTCTGCTCAGCCAAGTGAATTCCCGATCTTTTCAATGAATTTCCTGATCCTTTGTTTTTGGTTGGGGGAGGTCATTTACAGGGAACCGATGGCGGTTACATAACCGACGGTGGTCGAGTAGGAACCGATATCGGTTAAGTCAAAGTGGGCTATTTTTAGTAAAATAGCCAACTTTCCCTCCTTTTCTCCTGAGGGATTAGTTGTGGGCTTGGTCAAGTCATTATTAAGGTTGGTTTTGGTGCGGGTGAGGAGTAATTAGTCATGGGTGTGGATGTAGACCAAGTTATAGGTCTTTATTAGGTTAGTTTAGGGTTAGGACTAGGTCATGATGAGGTGGCAAAATGAGGTGGCAGGTTTGGAGATGTGGATTTATTAATTATAAGGTAATTAATAAATAATTTTGCAAGGTTTAGGTGGTGAGACTAGGTTGCGAAATGAGATGCGGGGCACAGGGTGTCGTAAGACACAAATTTGGTGTCTACATTAGCCCCTTGTTGTCGTGTAGCTTGTCTTGTAAAGCTGCACTGACAATAATAAGAAGTGGTTACTCCTGTTAAGGGTATAGGTAATCCCCCTCAAATCTATCATAGATTGAGGTAACGTGAAATCAGGGATAGGGTTGATAAAGGGTAAATGGTGTTGAGATGGTGGTAAGATGGTGGGGTAAGTTCAAGGAAGCAGACGCACGTTGAAATGCAGTAGTGTGACCAGGGTACATGATTTGAAGAGCAAACAAGCAATTCATAGGCAAAGGTCGATAGTTTATCCAAACAAGGGTGATATAATCCTTGGTATCCAAGGCATAGGAAGTAGCTCCAGGGGATATAACAGGGTAAGGTACAGGAACGTTTAGGCATGTTCGGCAGTACCAAATGGTTGGTTTGGTTGAGATAAACGTCACGGTCTCGGTCTAGGCAAAGTTGGTCGACTGATCAAGTCAAGTACCCTAATCATGCTAAAACACGAACAGGTGAGCTCGATTGAACAAAAAGCTACATAATGGGTGGATAAAATTGTAAGTTGCGGGTTTTGGGCGAGGTATTTAATTGGTGCGGCCTTAGGTTGGGCCGATTGATTAGTGAGGGCCATGATTCGGGCTTGATTTGTTGGTTGCGGCCTTGGGCCAGGCCTGATTGGTTGGTTGCGGCCGTGGGTCAGGCTAAATAGTTGGTTGCGGCCTTGGGTCAGGCAAAATGGGTTGTGGCCTTAGGGCCAAATGGTTGGTTGCGGCCTTGGGTCGGGCCTGATTGGTTGGTTACGTGGTGGGGCCTGATGGGTTGGTTGCCCTTGATCGGGCAAAATGGTTGGTTGCGGCCTTGGGTCAGGCCTGATTGGTTGGTTGTGGCCGTGGGTCAGGCCAAATAGTTGGTTGCGGCCTTGGGTTGGGCTCAAATGGTTGGTTGCGGCCTTGGGTCGGGCCAAATGGTTGGTTGCGGCCTTGGGTCAGGCCTGATTGGTTGGTTGCGGCCTTGGGTGGGGCCTGATTGGTTGGTTGCGGGCCCAAATGGTTGGTTGCAGCCCAAATGAATTGGGCCAATGAAGTCAAAAAAGGCTATTTAGCAAAGGAGGGTATAGGCGATGTGGTGAGAAAGGGAGATTGGTGAATAAGGGCAGAAATTGTGGTGAAATAGGTATTAAACCGATATCGGTTAGATATGACCGGTATCGGTTAGATGACCGATACCGGTGTTTTAGGGCACAATATAACCGATATCGGTTATAGGTAAAAAACCTATAAAAAGAAAAATACGGCCTGTCATTGTCACATTGTCAATTTGATAACCAATACGGCTTGTCTGGGTTTAAAATTGATTTTGTTGAGTTTGTACGCTGAGTTGGCAGTAGTTGAGTGGAGGAGTGAGTGATTGGTAGACCCCAGCGAGTAGGAGGTAGAATTTGATTGGTGGAGGACCCAGCTGAGGAGATTTGGAGCCATGGCACAGCCAGGAGGAGCAGGAGGTGCTGGACCAGCTGGACCACCGCCACCTATCCCACCATGACGACGTGTAGTCATACCGGTAGGCTCTAAACCTCTAATTATGTGAATTTAATGATTTTAAGCTAGATGTGGGTTTTGGGTAGGAATCCAAAATTTTAATAAAATAATGAATAAATTGAAGTAATTTGATAAAATGGAGTGGGTAGGTAGGTTAGTTAGGTCAAAACGGTAGGGTGGGTAGGTTTGTAGGGTTTTCCAGTGGGTAAAAGGGTAGAAATAGGCAAAAAGATGTTTTTGGGGGCCGCATCGGGTTCGGCTCTGGACCTGGACAGTGACCGATGTCGGTCACTAGGCAACCGGCATCGATCACTAAATATTTTGTACAAAATTGGATTTTTGGCAGACCGGCGTCGGTCGTATGTTGACCGGCGCCGGTGCATAGGATGTGTTGGGGAGGGGACCGGTGGCGGTCAAGGGTGACCGGTACCGGTCATTAGTTAGGTTTGTTGTTGTTTTTGTGTTTTGTTTGTTTTTGTATGTTGTGTGTTTTTGTTTGTTGTTTTGTTGTTGTTTTGTTTTGTTGTTTGGGGGTGAAGAGGGAGGGGGTAGAGTTGATAGGAAAGGTGATCGGGGTGGGGGGAAATGGTGGTGGTTGTGTGGCTGGTTCGGGTAGGATAGAGTAGGTGTTGGGTATGAAGTAGGAGGTGTTAAATTGGCAGGGGTATAGGTAGATGGCTAGAGTATTATCGGGGTGGTTGGTAGGTTGAGGTGGGTAGAAGAGAGTTATAAGTAGTGGTTAAGGTAGTTGTTTTTTGTAAAGAGTTAGGCCTGATGAAGTGGGTTGTTTTTGCAGGCACGCCAGCAGCTTACGATGCGGGATCGGATGCCCCCACTATTGAGACGGATGCGGCCACATGTGTCCGCAGCGCATTGGGCCATTATGCGCGAGGTGGGACTCGGCAGAGTCCAGCGGTATAGGGTTGTGGATAGGGACCACAGCCTTATGGTTGCCCTCATCGAGAGATGGGATCCAACAACCAATGTTTTCCATCTCCCTACTGGAGAGATGACTATTACCCTAGAGGATGTGTATCGCATCCTGAGACTGCCGATCGTAGGGGAGGCAGTGTTCCAGGTAGATACGGAGATGGCGATGGACAACATCCTGCATGTATTTGGGGATGCAGCCGCATTATTGACCTATCACAGCTTGAGCATTGCCTATGGCGATATGTATCGTGCACCCACAGGAGACACGGCTTGCCATGTTGATGATGATAGGCATCACATGCTTCGCCCTCCCAGACTCAGAGGGAGGCCGCTTCCCACAGGCTTTGATGGGGGTGCTGCACGAGATGGTAGAGGAGCATACGTGCTATGCCTGGGCACCAGTATATCTGGTGCAGCTATACAGAGAGCTGTGGGGTTATCGCCGGATGAGGTGATTTGGGATTTGCTCGACATTTTTGTTACACTGCTGGGCATATGAGCACATCATATGTATACGACCAGTAGGGCTGCCCCAGTAGCCAGGGCCACAGATTGTATACAGATATGGCTTTCAGAGGTGGTTGGGGGTCGTGGGCCAGCCACGAGCGGTGCTCGCAGGATGGGATGTGGCCTACTACCGTCATATGCTAGAGGGTTTGACCGCACTGGACATTGTATGGAGGCCCTACAGAGGCCATCAGCCCCGAGGAGGAGCCCGATCACAGATGCGCTGGATCTAGTATACTGTTCTGGATAGCTGGACGGAGGCCTAGAGAGCATGAGTGGATACCCCTAGAGAGGGTACGATGGCAGTTGGGGCTGCGACAGGATGAGCCACCTCCCTTCCCATAGTACCGGAGGGATGATGTAGAGGCCCCACTACCTGCACCGCAGCCCATTGACCCAGATTGGGTAGCAGAGAGGCCGGCAGACGATACTGTGGACGATGCCAGTTGCACAGGTTCATTTTTAGTGTGGTGGGTAGGGGAGAGAGCAGCTAGGAGAGCACAGCCCGCACAGCCAGATTTAGCGGCTGTTATAGTAGAGAGGGACCGGCTCTTAGGACAGGTGCAGTTGTTACAGGGGCAGCTTGCTGCTACACAGGCACAGATCGGGGTACTACAGGGGTAGTTAGCCCAGGCACAGGTGCAGCCACATGCACCACCACAGGCACCGGCACAGCCACAGGCACCACCACAAGCACTGGCACAGCCACAGGCACCACCACAGGCACCGGCCCCGCCGCAGGCACAGGCACCGCCATAGGTACAGGCACAGGGTGTACCGATAGGATAGGGGCCACTATTATTAGGAGTCGAGGGACCAGCCCCAGCAGCCATGGTGGCACGGGCCCGCTATATGGAGGTGAGAGTGGAGGCCCGGTATTATCAGGATGTCCTTGATGGTACCAGGGCTGACTATCAGCCATATGCGGCGCACAGAGCCGAGACCTCTCGGAGCCAGAGATCCCAGGGGGTGCAGCCACAGCCGGTGGGTCGGTGACAGGGAGGAGGCAGGAGCCAGCACAGGGACCAGCAGGGAGAGGGGCTGAGGGTGGTGGGGAGAGCTGAGACATCCCTGGAGCGGAGATGGGTTTTTTGTTTGTATATTGGATATAGGCACCGGTATGTGAACCGGTTATGTATATAGAGGCCTGCGTGCCCACATATGATGCATTTATTCATTCTTGTTGTATATACCAGCCTGCGAGCCCATGCGTTGTATATACCGGCCTGAGCCGAGTACAGGTTGTATAGTTGATACCGGCCTGCGAGCCGAGTATATTTTTGACATGAGAGACCGGCCTGCGAGCCGAGTCGATATTTTGACAGTGATAGCAGCCTGCGTGCCGACTTTGTATTATTTTGAGATCACAGAGGCCCCCATGCAGGGCAAGTTGTATATTTTAAACATTGATATATATAGAGATGATGATTTTGATCCACATGGTGTGTATAAAATGTTTTATGTGTTTTGTCGATGGTTTTTGAAATTTAATGTGTATAGATGATGAGTTTGATCCAAATGGTGTATATACTGATGGGTTTGATGTAGATATTGAAATGTCGTACGTATTTTGTTGATGGTTGTTTTATTGTAGATAGATGATGTTGATGAAATTGTGATGATATATTGATGTGATTTTGATGACAAATATTGATAATGGTGTCGTTATGCAGGAAAAAAGAGGCGGGCGCCACAAAAATTTACAAAAAATAAAGAAAAGGCCCAGGTTTAAGCAAAAGGAGACATGTGACCGATATCAGTTAGCTAACCGACGTTGGTAGATCAAGGACCGATATCGGTTAGGTAACCGATACCGGTTATTCCAAAACGAGCTTTTCTAAAAATAGAAAAGCTTGGGTGGAAACTTAAGTTCTTATTTTTAGAGTCATGCAACAAGTTAAATACGTGAATGCGATGCTGTTTGACGACTGATACAGGTAATTGCATGAGAGAATTGAGTGATAAGGAGGAAAGAGACAGGTAAAGTGAGTGTGGGCTGAGATTAAGAAGGCAGAAAGGCAAGTTATATTTGAAGAGGGTGGTGAACATGGCTGAACGAGGAGAAGCATCCAGCAGGCAGAGACGAGAGGGAAGACAGGTTCCACCCCAAGCTACTGCATCCCAAGAGGTAAACTGTTTGGTTGTAATTTAATCCTTGCATGTGTTATGAATAGGATGAGAGAAGGTAAGTGGATAGAGATGAGAAAGAAAAGGTGATAGGCAAGGGTTTGGGATGGGGGTGAGTGTGATGGGGTAGGTGAGCAGGGGTTTCGCGTATGTTTGTAGGTACAGAGAGGAGTAAATGAGCAAATAATTATCGTAGGTGGTGGTTTTAAGCAGGCTGTATAGGATTGACAGTGACCGATATCATTTATATATAACCGGTATTGGTTAGGTAACCGGTATCGGTCATTTAAAACCGATACTGGTTACTGTATGAAATTTCCAGAATGTGAGAAACAACACTTGGGGATTTGATTTATTGAATGGTTGTGTGTTGTTTTGATGTATGCAGGCAGAGGCAGGGCTGAGGATGAATGATAGTGTGCCAGCTTTGTTGTCACGAATCCGAGTGGATGTAACACCAGCTGAATGGGCATTGATAAACCGTGTGGGGTTAAGTGGAATCCACTATTATTCACGAATCATATGCAATCATGCTATGTTGCAGGCGTTGATTGAGAGATGGAATCCAGAAAAGAATACCTTCTATCTGCCAACAGGGGAGATGACAGTGACGTTGGAAGATGTGTTCATGATCTTGAGGCTCCCAATTACAGGAAGACCAGTGTATCAGGCAGGGCCGAGTGCGGCGCGGGGAGAAATAAGAGTAGTATTTGGTCTAGCTACACAAGATTTGACACAGCGAGGTTTGACATTCACTTATGGTATAATGTATGTAGCAAACCCTAAGGCAACAAGGTTGACAGTAGTATTAATGATAGCGGTGGGGTATTATGCATTACCGAGGGTAGATGGGGGAAGATTTCCAAAAGCATTGATGTGTATTATTTGGGAAATGATAGAAAGGAGCATGACTTTCGCATGGGCACCCACATATATGGAGGAGCTATACAGGGGTTTATGGGCCTGCAGGTGAAATCATAGGACGACACTGGATTGTTCATACTTATTGCATTGTTGGGCCTATGAGCACATTGTTTGTGTGTGACCGATAGGCCGACCCGTCCAGTCAGGAGAGACAGGAGTGTAGAGGTTGGGATTCAGATGATGGGTCCAGACAGAACAAGAGGCAAGATCCCAGGCCATGACAAATGACATCGAGTATTATAGGCAGGTGTGGGAGATGGTGACAATTGTGGATATCCGTTGGAGGCCTTACTGGAACTGTATTGTGACAAAGAAGATAGCTGAGGAGTTGAGGGGTGTAGAGTGATTGAGGTGGATCGTAGGGCATAGGCCAGGTGAGTATGAGAGGATTCCTCTAGATCGCGTGTGGTGAAAATTTAGATTTGTTCAGGATATACCCATGGCTTATAGACTATACATGAGGATCGACACCGAGGAATCATTCTCACCTCCCCAGCCGACACCTCCAGAAGGATCAGAAGAGATAGCAGCCGATCACAGGGTAATGGATGCAAGAGTGACAGAGGCTTATAGATTATGGTGAGTAGTAGAGCTGCGAGGTTCACGTGAGAGGGCTGATCATCCTAACATAGCTGTGATTACAGTGGAGAGAGATCGTCTACAGGGTTTAGTTCATCAGCTCCAAACGTGGGTGAATGAGACCACGAGATTGTTAGCAGTTGTAGAGTCACAAGTGGAGAGACTAAAGGTGAGATTCCGCCACGCGAGAGGGCATATTCATATGTTACAGGAGAGGTTGGCAGATCAGTGGGAGGAACCAATAGCAGTGGCACCTTTGAGGATGGAGAGGCCAGGTGAGCGGCGTCGATGATCACGATCATCACCTGGTTCGAGATGAGGCGCCAGGGTCTAAGTGAATTTCAAAGAGGTATAAGAATAAATAAGGATGCCGACCTGTGTGTCGATGATAGAGAAGATGTATTTGTTTAACATCTAAATAAAACTGAATATGTATGTTGATTTGAGTTATGATAATAATAAGAATGGTTGTGTTTTGAAAGTTTTATTTTGAAAAAGGATAAAGATGAATGTGAGCAAATAGAAATACACAAAAAGATTTATATTTACCACACATGATAGGTTATGGTAGGGGATGGTCGAGCTAACCTTGGGAGACCCCATGTCTCCTAAGTGTTGCCTACATAGCCCTTTGCACAAAGTAAGGAGGGGCCTCAGACCGATGTAGTTCTCCCTTAGGACTAGGGAGAGGTGAATTCAGACAATTTGGTTATAGTTAGGCAATTTGTGGGCTGGTAAAAATATTGATATTGGTAGGGTAACGTTGTTGGTGTTGGTAAGGGACTGGCAATGTTGGTGTAGGTATAGGTGAAATGAAAGTTAGCTTACCCAAGTAGTAGGGAATCGTGTCCTGATTAAGGTCAACACACAATCCTAGATTCGAGTAAAAGAGGCAAGAGTGTCCCGTAGTTGAGAAGATCTAAACAAACCACTTATTAACGTAGGATGAGCTTGAATCCCTAGGTGCCTTACATAGGTGAGAAGTCGATAGGTGAAAAGATTCGTATAATCACAATATATTGGATATACGTCACGTCCCTTGAGTTTTGTTGTTTTGACAAATGGTGAAGTGAGGTGGCTGGTAGAGCTAGGGCACAGAGAACTTGTTGTAAGGTGATTATGCTGACTAAAGAGAACCAAACCTAAATAGACAAGTCCATGACTCAAAAGTGCTATTGAATATTACTTTTTACTTTTCTGGATATAGACTGATCGATGCGGGAAATCTACATGGGATATGTATTTTGTTGTTCTTGAGCTCTTCACGAAGCTGATCAATGCGAGAAGCTTCTGATAAAGGCTGACTTTGTATAGCTGTCTTTCAAGGGAGCAGTCTATTTATAGTAGCAGATGCGGTTTTTGTGTATAGCTGTCCTTCAGGGAGTAGTCTATTTATAATAGTAGAAGTGGCTTTACACATAGCTGTCCTTTGAGGGAGCAGTCTATGTATAACTTAGAGGTCTAGATGTCCGTTGGGCATGAACCATCTAGTTTTGTAGGAAGTTTGACTCAAGAATATCCCATAAGCGTATAATTGAGAACGTGTTATTTTGATACTTTTAAGTCATGGACTAGACTAAAAAAGGGAAGGCATTTTTAAGGGGAGGTGATGACCAAACCATGTGAGCTTGATTTGATTTTGAGATGCATGAAACAAAGTGTATGAGGTGGTAAATGAGCTCAAGGGACGAGCGCAAGGTAGATAAGAAGTGATATTACACTAAATTCAACAGTAGAATGGTCAGAGATGCAAGGCATTAAGGGTTTCAGACTCAGGTTTACCATTAAGCGAAGCTAAATGATAAGTGCCTGATCCATAAGTGTGAGTGATAATGTAAGGCCCAATCCAATTTGGAGCAAATTTTCCACATTTACTTTTTTCTAGTTTGGTTACATGTTGATTCTCTTTGAGGACCAGATCACCAACCTTAAAGGTACGCTCATGAAGTCTCTTATCATAAGCACACTTGATGCGCTTTTGATAGATTTGAAGGTGGTCAAGAGCTGTAAGACGATGCTCGTCAAGAAGCTCCAATTGGGCTAACCGCTCTTGGCGGAAATCATCATTGGTGAGAATATCCTAAAGAGATATTCTTAGTGAGGGTATTTTTATTTCAAGAGGCAAGACAGCCTCGGTACCATATACCAAAGAAAATGGGTGGCATTAGTGGAGGTACGAATGCTAGTTCAATAAGCCCAAAGGGCAAAGGGGATGTGATTAGGCCAATTTGTTCCAGAATCATTAACAATTTTCATGAGAATTTTAGTCAGGGTTTTGTTAGAAGATTCGGCTTGACCATTTGCTTGTGGATAGTAAGGTGATGAGAAGCTAATTTTAATACCAAAGTTGTCACAAAGGTCTTGTAACAACTTATTTTTGAAATATTTTCCATTATCTGTTATCAGGCGATGAGGAACACCAAAACGACAAATAATGTGATGGTTAATGAATTCTATGATTTTTTCTTTTTTGGTTGAAATGAGTGGAATGGCCTCCACCCATTTAGTGTAATATTCGGTTGCTGTGATTATCCAATGGTGACGTTGCAAAGAGGGCGGGCGAATTTCACCAATAAGGTCTAAACCCCATTGTGAGAAAGGCCAAAGATCTCGTGTGACCTGTAGCATATGGCTAGGAGTATGTTGAAGGTTGGCATGTTGTTGACACATAACACAACACTTAACATATTCGTAGCAGTCGTTATTAAGAGTAGGCCAATAATAGCCCAGGCGAAGGATCCGTTTGGCCACGGCAAGGCCACTAAAATGTCCACCATAGATACCGTCATGGACTTGTTGGATGGTATAGGTGACCTCCGCACCGGTCAGACATCGAAGGAGGATGCCATCAAAGCCACGTTTATAGAGGAGTCCCCCCATAACGACATAACGAGAAACATTTTTAAGAAAAGCACGTTTTCCGTTACTAGTAAGGTCAGGTGGGAGAACAGAGGTTGTAAGGTAGTCGTAAAATTGGTGATACCAGGTATCCTGCGAATTAACAGACACATTATTTATCATACAAACATCCAGGACGGAGTAAGATGGGGCAAAGAGTTGTTGGACCAAGACGAATATGTCAGATTCAGTTGGTGAGGCAGGAATTTGCGAGGCTAAGCAAGCCATAGTATCCGTAAATTTTTTAGTGGAGCGGGGAATGGTTTAGATAGAATAATGAGTAAATAAGGTCAAAAGTGAATCCACGTAATGTTTATAATTTTGAAGTTCCTCATTTTTACATTGGTAGATGCCCATAACTTGATTGACTACTAATTGAGAGTCTCCGAAAATATTAATAGATTTTACACCTAAGTGTAACGCAACTTGGAGACCCAAGACAAGGGCCTCATATTCCGCTGTATTATTAGTGCAGGGAAAATCAAGCCAGAATGAAAGAGGCATAGGCTCAGCATCAAGAGGAATGAGAACAACACCGGCCCCTCCGCCACACTGGAATTTGGATCCATCGAAGAAGAGGGTTATTGGATACGACTCCTCACTGAGTGAAAAAGTGGCGATGAGTTCATTGAGGAAATTAAAATTGGTAAATTGCTCCCCAGGTAAAGGGGCTTCCGCGAGTTGGTCTGCGATAGTTTGTCCTTTGATTGATTTCTGGTGTGTAAACTCAAGGTCGAGGTCAGAGAGGAGCATAAGCCATCGGGCGATGTGTTGGTTTAGATGAGGCTTGGCGTACATATAATGGATGGGGTCCGTGTTGGTGATGACAAAAGTTTTGTGATTCAGGAGGTAGTGTCGGAGTTTGGTGGCCACGAATGATAGGGCTAGGCATAACTTTTCTACATGTGTATACCTAGTCTCATAATCCACCAGAGTACGACTTATATAATAAACGTCTTGTTCTCGATGTGCGAGCATGGCTTCTACAGCATGGTCGGTGGCACAAAGGTAAAGGTAGAAAGGGCGATCTTCCTGAGGTGGGATAAGCACAGGTGGCTGCAAGAGATAGGCTTTAAGAGCTTCAAATGCTTGGTGGCACTCTTCACTCCATTGAAAGACAATGTCCTTTTTAAGGAGATGATGGAAAGGTTGACATTGATCCGAGAGTTGCGAGATGAAACGCCGGATAGATTGGAGTTTACCCTGCAAACTATGCAATTGTTTGAGGTTAGTAGGTGGGGGCATCTCTAGGATAGCTTTGACTTTAGTTGGATCGACCTTGATGCCATGCAAAGAGACAATAAAACCAAGGAGTTTTCCCGAAAGGACACCAAAGACACATTTCTTTGGTTGAAGATGAACACAATATTGTAACAGGCAATCGAAAATAATTGTTAAAACATCGAGATGTTCACTGCGATGTTTAGATTTTCCAAGAAGATCATCGACATAATCCTCAAGGATAGTGTGCATAATGTCATGAAAAATGTAAGTCATAGCCCATTGATAGGTCACACCAGCATTCTTAAGGCCAAATGGCATGACACGATAATAGAAGGTTCCCCAAGGAGTTATGAAGGTAGTTTTATGTTGATCGACTGGGGCTACCAAAATTTGATTGTATCCCGAGAAGCCATCCATGAGATAAAGCATCTCATGGCCTGCAGTGAGATCAACAAGTTGATCAATACTCGGGAGGGGGAAGTCATCCTTCAGGAAAGCGAGGTTAAGGTCCCGGAAATCCGTACATATCCGAAGTCCCCCCGTTTCTTTAGTAACAGGTACGATGTTAGAGATCCATTGAGGATAATCAATAGGTAAAATAAAGGAAATGGAAAGGAGTCATTGAAGCTCTTCTTTGACCAAGAGGGCAATGCGTGGATGCATTTTCCTCAGTTTCTGTTTAACTGGTTTAGAATCAGGTTTTAGGGTAATGTTATGGACAGCAATGTCAGGATCGATTCCTGGCATGTCAGCGTAGGACCAAGTGAAAGCTTGGTTGCGAGCACGGAGGAAGGTAGTGAAGGCACTTTGTTTTGATGCATTAAGAGATTGTCTGATCTTCACAATGTGAGGATCATCCTCTGTGTGGATGTTGATTTCTATAGTCGACTCATTCAACATGGTTTGAGTGTCAGATGGTAAGGCACGTTGAATATAAGATTTGTCCACACCAAGGTAAGTGAGGATGGAGTCATCATCCTGGCACTCAACAACATTAATTGAAGGCGAGTCCTCTTCGATCATGTCTAGATACAGAAGGGGAAGAGAAGATGGGTCTTCATTATCGTGTTAATAAGTGAGAGGACCCAGGAAGATAGCATTTATGAAAAAAAAAAGTTAGAAGGGATAGATTCAAGGTCTATCGACTATGTGGGTGACGATGGCAAAATGGGTGATGATGGTTCAGAAGGGGTGACTTCGTCATCTTCCTGGATAAAATGGATATGCGGTGTTTTTGGTGTAGGTGGTTCAGAGAATCCAAGACCACGATGATCTTTGTGTTTGCGTGTAGTAATGGGAATGATCGTATGTTGGCCTTGTTCATAAAGACCGAAACCGAAGCCCTTCCAAGCACAGCGCGTCAAGAAGGTGAGAGCGAAACGAAGATTAGTTAAATATTGAAAATTAGATTGGAAGGGAACCACACCCAATGGAGGTTCAGGGGTGACAGAGGATGTATCGACACCCCCATATGTTAGGTTGGTGCGGCAATTGGGTGGTCCGTAGGAGATTACTTCCCCCACACGACGGTCATAAGTAGGGATGCGCATGTAACTGTCCATACTCCTGTGGGGTTTGGAACAGTGCTAACATTATATAGGTGATACTCCCCCAGCGTAAGGTGTTGAAAAACATCAACTAAGGGATCTGAGGTTGGGATGTTGTCCGCGGGAAAGGAAGTGGAATTGGCGGAGGTGGTTATCATTGGTTGAAGGTGTAGGTTTGATTGAGATGGATGGTTGAGGTGTGGTTGAAGTGGATGGTTGGGTTGGATGAATGGGTGTCTTGACTGGTACAAAGTACTATCATTAGGGCGATATAAACATATTACAAGTTTTAAAGGGGGGAGCATCAGCTTTTACGGTGTAGGACTTCCCCTCATACTCAAATTTTATGCATCTATGTAAGGTGGAGGGAACGCATCCCATAGCCCAGATCCAAGGGTGGCCTAACAACATGTTGTATTGGAATTCTCCCTCAAGGACATAGAAGAGTTCGGGTAAGGTACGTGGCCCTACACAAATGTTAAGGATCACGGTGCCTAAGGTAGAAGTAATAGCATCATTGAATGAACGTAACATGGTGGGGTTGGCACACATGCAACTAGAAGGGATATTCATTTGTTGGAAGGACTTTTGAAGAGATGATGTTTAGGCTAGCACCCCCGTCAATCATAACACGACGTACTTACGGATGTCCCAGATGTAAGCTGAGATGAAAAGAGTAGGGTCAGGATCTTCTGCACCAAAGTCAACAATTTCGTCTTCGGAGAAACTGACAGCAGCGGTTTTGCTGTACAGGGACAGAAGTGGTAGATTGTTTGGTGAGAGAAGCAATGTGGTTGGGTTGTTAAGATGGAGGTAACGGGAAAAGTTTCGTTAGGTAAAACCTCTATCCCTTGAAGGATTTCAATGAGAGCTTAGTCGATGAGATTTAGAGGTTTGAACAAGATCATACAGCATCATTTTTACAGGTGATTGGTGAAGTTGTTTGATCATGGTTCGGTGGGCAACTCCATCAGAGACGGGGTAGGCAGGTCCACGAATAACCACTTTAGGTGGTGGTGCGATTGGGATGGTGGACGAAAGAGAGGCTGCAGGTGTGCTTTCTTTAGCTTTCCCATTGTTTTTCTGCCCTCGAGTAGCAACACTAATCATGTTGATCTCGTGAACACGAGGGGAGGAAGACGGTAGGGATAAATCATGGTCTTTGAGAGGTGGGGTTGTAATAATGATAGATCTTGGTGAGGCGGGGACAGGTGGTATAGGAGAGGGGATTGAAGCTAAAGGTTTCTCCCTTCATAAGTTGTCTTTCTTAACCTTTCTATCCGAGAGAGGTGACTGACGAAGTATGGCTTTCAAAGCTTTGCATCCCTCTACATCATGTCCTGGTGTGCGGTGGTAAGCGCAGATTTTAGACTCATCATAACCTATAGGTCGAGGTTTAGATGGATCATAGGGTCTAAGTGGGGGTAGGGAGATGGTCGCATTTTCCACCAACATATCAAGGATCTTGGCATAAGATCCTTTGAGTGGGTCAAAGTCAGAGGAAGATGAGGCTATTGATTGGGTGGGTTTTGGTAATGTTTGGGTATGGTTGGTTCGTACGGGTGGTGGTTTAGACAAGGGGTTTTGATAATTGGATTTAACTAAGCGTGGCTTCTTCGGTGTAGAAGTTATGTTTAGCTGATTAGATGATGAGGCCACAGATGATGTGGTAACAGGAAATAACCATGGAGAAAGAGGAGTGACGGCAAACAAATCCTTTGATGATGGAGTTTGTTTAGGGTTGATAGGTGGACAGGATCTCTGTATGGGTGTAGAAGGTGTAGGTCGTTTTAGAGAAAATGCAGGAGGTGTGATGTATTGAGGCAAGGTGGAGGGGTGAGGTCCCAATATGGAAGGTAAGTGTGACGGTGAGGGTTTTAGTTGTGACAGAGGCAGGGATTGGATTTGAGGAGATTGGATTTGTCTCCTAGGTGGATGGACGGATTTATTTTTGGATAAATCTAACCGTTTAGGTGGGTGTGTTAAACTGGGTATTGGTGGAGTCCCAAGCATAGGGGAAGGTTTGGTTAGGTTAATAGAGGTGGATGAGGTATTCGGTAGAGATGAGGGGGGTGAAGATGAGGACATAGGCATTTTGAGTTTTGTAAACACCACGGGTATATGGTAGAGGTGTCTGGATCGGTCATCTGCATCTGAGTAGAGCATGGTGTACTCAAACGCTCCCATAGGACTCGTCTATCTTCTGAGGGATGAAAATCTTCACGTGTGAATAGGAATTTTTGTATGGAAGAGAGGTGGGTTGTAATTCCGGTCCACTGTGGGTGTGATACATGGGGTAAATGAGTCTCTGTATCAATGGGTGTTAAGAGGTCAACCGGTCGCTGAAAAGATTTAGGCGATGAAGAACTAATAGGTAGAAGGGCATGTTGGAGGGGATCCGTCATGATTAAAGAATGTGGTGATGTTGGTTTGAGGGGTTTCTCTTCTAAGGATGATAGAAACAGTGGCGAGCCTTCCTCTTGTATAGCAAGAGTGGTAGAAGGAGATCTTTGGGAAATAGATAAGTTAGATAACATCCGCTCACACATCTTGCAGGGATGTGGTGTAAGAAGACTCATTCATGGGAAGAGAATTCTGGGTGGTTAATTCCTTTATGGGTAAAGGAATGGCAAGGATTTTGTCTTGTCTTGATGGTGGTGAAGGGGGTTCGGGTCCCTGCGTTAGTGAAGAGGCTTGATTCATAATTTTCTCGATAGAAGCATTTGGTTGGGAGTCGAAGACCGCATGGATTTCATGAACACTCTCCTCGACTAAGATATCTTGGTTTATGTTACTGTTAGATGAGTGGTTCGGGAATGGTTTGTTGAAGATTTTCAAATTTCGGTTAGCAGGGGCATTAGGATTATCGAGGGTTATATCCCCTGCATCAACCATTTCCTGCACTATATTTTTCAACATCTTATAGTTTTCGTGACTGTGTCCCTTCACGCGGTGGAAGTTACAGAAGTCATTTTCTTTGTACCAAGAAGGTATAGCACGGGTGGAATCAAACCTAGAGTGAGGTTTAACAGGAGGCAAGGTGATAGCTCCTGCTTTGAGTAATTTTTCCAAGATGACACCATAAGTTTCTCCCAAGGGAGTGTAATTGATGGGCTCAGCTTTATACTTATAGGTGGTTTTTGGCGGGGTACTAGACGGTGCTTGGGATTTGACCATCACCGCGTGTACAACTCCTTTTGATTTCAAAGCAGTCGATGCATGAGAATTGGTGGTGTTGGGTTTGTTGGTGGAGTCTTGGGTTCGGAAATTAGGGTTTTTGTTGCGCAACCGCAATTTCTCTTCCTCTAAGGCTCAAATCTCTAGTTTTTGAGCCATAGTAAAGGCCTCATCAAAGGTGCGGAAATTTTGAATTTGGAGGGTAGGAGAAATGTGCTTAGCGCAGGCCCGCGTAAAGAGTTCGATGAGTTCAGCCTGAGGTAAGGCATAAGTAAGTTGGTTGATGAGGCCCCGCCATCGTCCAACGAAATCTGTGATAGATTCGTCTTCAAATTGTCGGACGGCATAGAGGTCGGTGATAGATACCTTCTTAGCAATATTAATGGAGAAATGATCCAAGAAAGATTGGGCTAATTGGTTAAAAGAGAAGATTGAGTGATGGGTTAAAGCACTGTACCACTCCAGGGTGGGTCCTGATAAGGACATGGGAAAGGTGCGGAGTAATAAGGCATCATCATGAGCAATCAGATAGCAGGCATGTCTAAATGATCGCAAGTGTTGTTGAGGATCCTCCTTACTATTAAAACGAGTGAATTTTGGTAATTCCCATTGAGGAGGATATGAATGAAGGGGGACAGAAGGATGAATAGGCTCCCAACAAACTTGCTCATATGTCAGGGTGCTACGGCTTCCTGAAATAGAAGCCTCCAGATTTTGCATCTTGTCCATCATTTGTTTGATGAAATCAGTGGTTGGATGAGATGATGGTGCGGTTGTTGTAAAAGGTGGAGGATTGGGCCAAGGGCCTCCACTAGAAAATGGTGGGGTTAAATGTTGATAAGGTATTGAGGATGAATATGTTGAGGCAGACGAATAGGGATGTCCTATATAAGGTGTTGAAGCCACCGGATAAGTGTGTGGAAATGAAAAGGTGGGTGGAGCTTGAGAAGGAAAGCTCGTGTGGATAGGTGGCAGAGAGCAAGTTATGAAAGGGGCAGTCTGCGAGAGAGACGGGGTAGGAGAGACAGTCAGCGGTAATGATATGTGGGGCCCCAAATTAACCAAAGGAAAGCCAATCTGTGCCGTATGAACCTCTGAAGCCACTGAGTTGGGAGACGGGGCTAAGGATGAAGAAGGTAAGGCGGAGTTATTAGGTGGAGAGGGAGCTAAATGAGCAGCTATACTAATAGGCATACCAACAAGGAGCTGACCATCGGGTGTACGGTCAGGGGTATGAGACAAATAGTACTGTACAACACTAGGATTAGCATCCAAAAATTTCACAAATTCCTTATCTCCTACAGGGATTTTGGGAACCTCACTGGTGTCCGTAGGATTCCCTATAGAATGTGAAGGGGGTGATTCAGGAAAAGGCACGGAACAGGCATGTAAAACCATGGCTGCGGCTTGTTTCCGAGTGATAACAACCATGGACAAGAGTACACAGTAGAGATTTGATCTATCAGGAACAGAAACAACCACAAAATGTTGGAATTGGTAGGCTGCTGGTTTGTCGGGAACTATGAAAGACAGTAACCGATATCGGTCTGATAACCGATGTCGGTTAGATTGTAGCCGGCGTCGGTCAGTTAACCGATGTCGGTATAATAGGACCGGTGTAAGAAGCTGTAAGGAGCTGTTGATTTGGGGTTAACAATGCTTAGTATACCTACCAAATTGTTCTGAAGTGATCACTTGAAACAGTGTATGACAGAAGAAACAGAACTAAAAACAAGCAAGATGCACATGTAAATCAAGAGACTAACCCTAGGATTAGTTTTAATTATTGTGGGCTTATGCCTTAGACGCAAGATGATACCAATCCTAAACAGAAGACCTAAGGGAAATGTCAAGTTTGTTTTGGCTTATAAGGTTACCTCAATCGGGCGGAGGAATACCGCGGAAAAGGGGGGATGTTTGAGCTGTTGTGTTGATTATGACGTGATTTGGTATGTGTTGTGCAGTGAAAGTAAGATTAATTTCTTGTCAATACCATGGATATCACCCCCACGTGTACGACCTGTTACTTAATCTATGTTCACTAGAATTGAAAACAACAAGCAAGAATGTGATGCACGTGTTTTAAACCCAAATCGAAAATGATATTCGATGAAGCAAAGGAGATGACTTTCACTAATGCAAAGATGTGAAAGCAAGACAAATTCTTTTACCAAAATGAACAAAATATCTTGTGAATACTTAGTAGAAACAAACAGCAAGTATGCTCCCTATATGAAAGCAAGCAAGAATCAAAGAAACCCGAAATGGGTCCCACCGGGCGTGCCAAAATGTTTCACACATGGAATGTTTCCGTTCTCTAGAATAGAGTTGCTTCTATCCTTTCATTCTCTTGAGAAACAGATAAGGGTTAGGGCTAGGAGGGAATACCTGTTGAATGCTGGGAGGGTGTGCGCATACCGTAGAGAGAGATCAGATCGATTGCGAAGAACTCCTTTTTGTCTGGGAAGGACTACCTGTGAATAAGAATGTAAGACCACTAGATTATAGTTAGACAATAAATGAGGGAACTGCCTTGGGCCCAGGAAATATTAAACTTCCTTTCGAAGGTGGTCAGTTCCCCTGCTAATATGAATTAACACAAATTATTGCAAAATTACAATTTAATTACCTCGTTAAAACAATAGAGGAAAGGCTAGTTTTGGTTTTGAATCACAGTGACCGATGCCGGTCACTGTCACCGGTACTGGTTGCTGATAACCAATATCGATAGGGGCAGTGATTTAGGGGCTTTTAGTGAAGGTTGGCTATAAGGTGGCTGTGGTGTTTATAAGGCTGGTAAATGATTGGGGTTAGGTAATGGGGTGATGGAGAAGACTCAGAGAATATGGGGGCTGTTCTTGGGGCAATGTACGGGTAGAGGAATGATAGTTAGATGTAGGGTGTTACCAGGTAGTAGATCTAGGAATAGACTTATAATTGTTGTGATTCAGAAGTTCAAGAAATGTTATTAAAAGAACCTACAGGATACTACTTACTAGTTCCTGATGAAGATACAGGCCCAAGGACTGTGCTGATGAAGGCAGGACTCAGGTAGGATGATCTAACAATCAAAGATGAGCTATCTTCTCTCCCAATACTTGGATGAGTGTCACCGGGCTCTGATTACTCAGTTGTAGTCTTGGGCATGATGTCCTTCTCTGCAAACTCTTCTCTTTCCTTCACTTGTCTCTGCTCGGCCAAGTGAATTCCTGATCTTTTCAATGAATTTCTTGATCCCCTTGTTTTTGGTTGGGGGAGGTCATTTATAGGGAACCAATATCGGTTAAGTCAAAGTGGGCTATTTTTAGTAAAATAGCCAACTTTCCCTCCTTTTCTCCTGAGGGATTAGTTGTGGGCTTGGTCAAGTCATTATAGGTTGGTTTTGGTGCGGGTGAGGAGTAATTAGTCATGGGTGTGGATGTAGACCAAGTTATAGGTCTTTATTAGGTTAGTTTAGGGTTAGGACTAGGTCATGATGAGGTGGTGAAATGAGGTGGTAGGTTTGGAGATGTGGATTTATTAATTATAAGGTAATTAATAAATAATTGTGCAAGGTTTAGGTGGTGAGACTAGGTTGCGAAATGAGATGCGGGGCACAGGGTGTCGTAAGACACAAATTTGGTGTCTACACATTGTTTCTATGAGTTGTGAGTGTGTGCATCATATTAGGGGGAGATGGTTTTAGTATTGTATGCTAAGAAGATCCAATGTGAAGGAAAACATTGCATGTTTCTTAGAGAATCAGGTTTTAAAAAAGGTTTATAGCAAAAGTGAGGATCAAGATAGGTCTGTATGAAGCAAAAATGAGGAGTTTACTTTCTCAGGGGGAGATGTCTGAGCTATTGAAAGCCAGGTCCATGAATCATCATAAAATGAAGTCAAGGGGGTGTATACATACTAAGGAGAAATTAAGTAAGATTTTATACATTGTTGTCATTTTTTTCATGTCAAGTTGTTATAGTATCCTTTGTCATCATATGTTAAAGGGGGAGATAAAAATCAGAAATATGAAAAGAGGTCTATAGGTGGTCTTGTACGTGATTTCATATTATGGTTGCCATCAATGACAAAGGGGGAGATTGTTGGAAAATTTATCTTTGTGTTGTTGTCATTGATGTCAACTGACATTCATGTTAAAGGGTGTCAAGGTGAATAAGAGTCAACATGATGTTGTTATTGGTTCATTAATGCTTTAGTGGACTATCATGATGTCTATGTGTAAGTGTATGTTCTTAAGGAATTATTCTTGCAATCAAATTGATGTGAGTGTTGGGGTTGATAATGTCAAGTGAGATATCATTTGATAGACCACTACATACAACCCATTATTAAAAGTTGATTTATATACTTAAGTCGATATTCATAGCTTTGAAAAGATTGAAGTGGTATAACCGGTCACCCATCCTATATAAATAGGATGATCCCTCACTCACGGGATTGACTAGGATGAGACACTAGAAAGTTGATAGACCAATTGATCTATGCTCAAGATTTTTATGTAAGAAATTTGTTTAATGTGAGACCGAGGACTGAAGTGGAAGTGTTGGGTTAAAGTCTTGATAAATTCTGAATACAGACAATGATTTATCAGTGGGGTTTTTTCTTTCAGGTTTCCTCACTTTAAATCTGGTGTTATCTATCTCTTTTATTTTCCTGTATTTTCTTTCAGCTCACATTATTAATCTCTGTAATATGTGATCTATAATAAGCTAAATCTATGTTTAAATTAACTACACAACATAATCTATAATCTTCAACATTTATCTGTGAATCTATAATTGGTTAATTATACATTCCTCATAATTATAACATGGTATCAGAGTTGGTGATTATGTGTGTGCAAGATTGATCTAGAAGCTTTTAATTTGCTAGAGTGAAGAATCTTGAAGTTTATTTATGGATCTACGAAACCCTAAAAGTTCCACAGTTGTTTCAAGCTAACTAGGATTTAAATTCCAATTCCCACCTTAATATTGGTGAAATATTGGCTAAATGGATATCTAGATTGTGTTTAATCAATTACATTCTTAGATCCGTGTTTATGCATCTAGTTACGGTCATTTTGGTTTAAATCCATTCGTCTGCATGTTTATTTTAAGTTTTCACACCATTTATAGCCATTATAGTTTTTTTAATTGTGGATCCAAATAATATCTTTAGATTTAATTAGTTCTATGAGCATTTAAATGTGCCCCAAATTTATTTTAAAAATTACTATTTTTATCTTTGTGAAGCTTGGGCCAATCATTTTGTGCCATCTAGTTTCACTTATTGTCAGTCTTTTCATTTCTCTTTTCAGTTTTGTGAATCTTGGACCAATAAAATTTCTCCAAGTAGCTTCCCTATTGTTATTTTCATGTTTACGAAGCCTGATCCAATATTTTAGTGCCATCTAGCTTCGCTCTATCAGTATTATTTGATTTTTTTTCATTTTTACGAAGTTTTTTTGACTGTGAAGCATGAACCAATCATTTTGGTCCAGCTAGCTTCGACATTGTCAATCTTCTTAATAGACCTTTTTATTTTTTTGAATCCCAAGCCAATCAGAAGGCTCCATCTTACTTCATTTTATCAATCATATTATTTATCTGATTTCTAGTTGTGAACTACGAGCCAATAAGGGATTTAATCGTGTCTTCACATTATCAAAATTGGTTATGCTTACCTCTGTCATTTGTAAAATCCACCCAATCAGGAAGCTCCAAGTCACTTAATATTTCATGTTGTCAAATTTTGTTGTTTGTTTCTATCTTTGCAAAATACAAACCAATAGAATTGTTCAATATTTCACATTTTTAGTTCCATGTTATTTATTTATGACATTTACAAAATTTGAGCCAATAACATTGCTCCATATTTCACTTTATTAGTATTTTGATTGTGTTGTTTGTTCTTACAAAATACTAGCTAATTGGATTGCTCCAAGTAGCCCCATATTTCCTAGTATTAGTATTTGGTTCATTTGCTTCTGACATATGCGAAGGTTGAGCCAATAGATTTTCTCCAAGTATCTTAATTTTCACATTTGTCAGTCTTCTTTATTTGTGTCACTGGTTATCCAATAGAAATCAACCATCTTATCACATTTGTCAATCTTTTTCAGAATTGTGAAGTGTGAACCATTTAAAAGGATTTGTCTTATCTTCAATTTTGGTTTATCCTTTGTGGTTGTACTACGAGTGCAAACCAAATGTATGTTGACACGTATATTAATTCTCCATGTGTTGTATTTCTTTGGATTACTTCATTCGTAGTTTTTCAATATTCTCTTTATTCCAAGGGTTTAATTTTTTTTTTGGTTCATTCCACAGGTTTAATATTTTATTTATTCCACCTGTTTAATTTTTTCCTTTGTTCTGTGGGTTTTCTAATTTTCTTCATTTCATGGGTTCCTAAGTCCTTTTGTCTCAAATTTTGTAGATTTCAAATTTTGTAAATCTTAGATATTTTTTCTCCGGCCTTCCCCAAATTTTTTGTTTCTTTTTTAAGCTAACTAAGCATACATATTTATGCTAAATTTATCTGTTGCTTGCATTTTTTTTAGCTCTATTTTGGTTCTTTGGTTCATGTTTTTTAGTCTAATATTTTTCTTCATAAGCTAACTGTAGCATTCAAAATGGCTAGCTTTGTTATTTTTTCATTGGATAAGTCTTAGTCACTAACTGGAAAAATTATATTATTTGGAGGGTAAGGTTAAAATTTTTTTATGGAAAGGAAGCTATGGGATCTTGTGACTAGTGTCAAAAAATTACCCACATGAAAACAAGAAACCCCTAAAAAACCTTAGCTCTTTCTCTCAAAGATCATAAGAATCTTTGTCCATTCTTTTGCAAAGCATAAAAGATGAATTTTTAATGCATATAGGTCACATGGAATCACTTACTGATGGATGGAAAAAATTAGAGACTATGCATGAAGGCAATCATTTGTCTAAGATAATTAAGCTATTTTTAGAGTTGTTTACAACTCCCATGAAGGGGGATGAGAAAATAGTCAATTATTTCTAGCCAAAATTAAGAACATTAAAGCTCAATTAGATGGTTGTAACTGTGAATTATTTCAAGATAATATTTTGTACTTCATAATTCAAATAAATATTCATGAAGATTTTAGAAATTATATCTCAATTCTTAACTCTAAGTATTAGAATGAGAATGATCTTCCTGATTTAGACACTTTGTCTTCTTTGTTGATTCAAGAAGAGAGATTCATGGAGAAATTTGATTCAAAAGAGACTAATTCTCAATAATTTTTCTCTCAGAATCATTAGTTTTCTCATAATACAAATAATATCAATCTAAATCAGAAGTCTAATATCAAATCTAGATTTAAATAAAATCCTAAGACTAATTTAGCTAAGAAAAAATCAAAACTTTAAATTAAAATTTAATGAAACTTGTAATAAGTGTGGAAAATTTGGACATAAAGAGTTTTATTGTAGAGTAAAGACTAACAAATCAACTAAGAATGCTAAGAACAACAAGCCTAATAATCATAAGAAAAATTAGAAGCAAAATCAAGCAAATGTGGCTGAGCAGTCTATTACATTGTATACTACCCTTTTAGCTTCAAATGACAATGAGTGGATTCTTAATAGTGGTGCCTCTAGGCACATGTCTTGTACTCCTGGTATCCTCTCAAAAGTTGTCAATTGTGAGGAAAATATCTATCTAGGAGACAACTCCATTATTATATCTGAAGCTTGTGGAAATGTTAAGTTGTCAAATGGAGTAATTAAGAATGTCTTGTATGTTCCTCAACTAAAATATATATTTTTTCTTGCCCTTAGCTAACTAAATAAAATTGTAAAGTTGTTTTTCTACAAGATAAGTGGTATGTAAAAGATAAGGTTCAAGTAATATTATTTCTTTTGATATTCAAAAAAATGTCTTGTATATATTTTATGGTTTTGTGTCTGAGTCTTTTTTTTCTTCCTCTTCTAGGAATGATATTCAAATTTGGCATGAAAGACTTGGTCATGTTAATTTCAAAATTTTGTATGAGATGTCTAGGCTAAATCTTATTATTGGTCTTCCAAAGATAAAGTCAGATCATGAGACATGTGAAAGTTGCCTATGTGGTAAGAAACATGTTGAGCCATTTCAAAAACATCATGATCTAAATTCTTATCATTTATTAGAACTAATTCATAGTGATGTAAGAGGTCCACTTGAGGTTCCTTCACTCAGTGGTGCTTTGTATTTTTTTCTTTATTGATGACTTCTCTAGAATGACTTGGTCTTATTTTATTAAGAAGAAGTATGATGTCCTGTCTAAGTTCTAGGAATTTAAAGATCTAGTTGAGAATGCTTCTAATATTTAAATTAAAAGGATTAGAATGATAATGGAGGTGAATATTTCAGAAAAAAAATTGATGAGTTATGTGTGTCATGTGGGATTCAAAGAGAGTTTACTACTCCCTATTCCCCTCAGCAAAATGGCATTGCAGAAAGAAAAAATAAGACTGTCTTAGAAATGGATAGGACTATGATTCATGCTTCTAATGTGCCTAAGTTTTTATGGGCTGAAGCTATGAACACTGCCATCTCTATATTCTTAATAGAGTTCCTACTAAATATGTTCATCAAGCTACTCCTCATGAAGTATGAACCAATAAAAAACCAGATATTTCTCACTTAAGGATATTTGGTAGTCCTACTTCTATCTTCATTCCTAAAGTTAATAGGAAGAAGCTTGATCCATCCTCATTTTCTTGAATTTTTGTTGGCTATGGATATAGAACTAAAGGATTAAGATTTTATGACATTTTCAAGCATGACATTGTTGAAAAGAGAAATATTTAAGTCTTAGAAAAGAATTTCTGTGATGCTTCTCATGAACCCTCCTCCGTTTCTCTTGAGATAGAGCCTGATAATCCTCCTCCTAAAATTATGGAAAAAAATATTCAAGAGGATGATTATCTTGATCTAGACATGATGGAGATTGGGTGGGATTCATCTCAAGATGTCTTAAATCACAAGGTTCCTAAATGGGCTCAAATTATTGTTCAAAACTCTCAGCCTGATAGTCTTAGAAAACTAACTAGAAGTCAACATACTTATCATGCCTTGATGACCCTCTATGAGATACAACCACAATATTTTGAATAATCCTATCAAGATGATAGATGGATTCAGGTTATGAAAGATGAATACAATGCTTTGATTAAAATTAATACTTGGGAACTTTTCCCTCCTCCATCTAAGAAAAGTATTGTAGGATCTAGGTGGTTGTACAAGATCAAATATAACTATGTAGGAGAAATTTATAAGTTCGAGGAAAGGCTGGTATCTCATGGTTTCACTCAAAAACCCATGGTCTTGACTATGTTGATACTTTTTCTCCTGTAGCTAAGATGAGTATTGCTAGAATTCTTCTTGCATTGGCTGCCTAATATGGTTGGGAGATTCACCAAATGGATGTAAAAAATGCTTTCCTTAATGGTGACTTACAAGAAGAATTATGCATGAGGCAGCCTAAAGGTTTTGACAAACATGGTAAAGAGATTCATGTTTGTAAGCTCAAAAAGTCTTTGTATGGTCTTAAACAAGCTCCTAGAGCTTGGTATGGTAAACTTAATAGTTTCTTTCAAGATCAGGGCTTCTCTAACTATTTTTCTGATAATGATCTATTTTTTAAGTTTGAAAACAATCATATTATCATTATTGTCTTGTATGTTGATGATTTATTGATTACTAGCAGAGATAGAAATTCAATTGCTAAAATCAAAGAAAAACTAAAACAATGTTTTGAAATGACTGATTTAGGTTTATTAAATCATTTTCCTTGCATGGTTATATTTCAAGACCATAAGTCTATTGTTGCATCTCAATTTATGTATGCTATGAATTTTCTTAAAATATTTAACATGATTTACTATAAGCCTATTTCCATTCCTATTGAAGTTAGTGTAAAGTTATATCTTAAACCAGCTTGTGCTAAATTTGATCCTACTTTGTATAGACAACTAGTTAACAGTATAATTTATTTGATTATTAATAGACCTGATATTTCTTATGCAGTAGGAGAATTTTAAAGATTTATGCAAGAACCTTATGAGGATCATTTGAAAATGAAAAAAAAAATCATTTTAAAGTATATTAAAGGAACAATTAATTATGGTCTTTTTTATTCTTCCTGTAATGATGCACAATTATTTGGCTATTATGATTTTGATCATGCTGGTGATGTTGTAGATAGAAAGTCTAATTTTGGGTATGATTTCAAGTTTGTTATATCTGACATCACTTGGAGTAATAAGAAGCAACCAACAATGTCTATATCTTCTACTGAAATAGAGTATAGAAGTGATATGGAAGCTGCAAAGGAATCTATGTAGTTGAAAAGACTATTCGATGAACTACACATGTGCGTCAAAGGGAGCACTATACTTCTATGTGATATCCAAAGTTTCATTTATCATATAAATAATCTGGTTCAACATCAAAGGAAAAAGCATATTGAAGTTCATATGCACTTTATTAGAGAGAATTTCTTGAATAGTGATATTGATCTCAAGTTCTGTTCTACTGAAGGTCTAGTTGCAGATATCTTCATTAAACCATTATGTGCTATGAATTTTTTCAAGTTTTGTGCCTTGTTGGGCCTTTCAGAGTTACTATTGAGGGGGAGTGTGCATGAAAATTATACCTCTTTAAGGTTTTTTTAAAAGCTTCCAATACTTCCTCCATTTTGTAATAAGTGTGTCACTCTATGTGAAGTTACTTGTAAATCCCAACAAAGATTTAGTTATGGGTATGCCTTAGTTTATAAAAGTCTCCATAATCTGATGTAAGTATTCATATGTAAATAAATGGTCTTAAGAATGTTTTTATGGGAATATCTGTATGATTTCCCTTGTTTTCATGCTAGCTAGAGTCACTGCTGTTGATTCTTGGATCTGTATATCCTTTTGTAGAAAAATGTAAATTTGGCATGTCTTGATTATTTCTTCCCACTTAACATTAAGGGGGAGAGTTGGGATTGATAATTTCAAGTGGGATATCATTTGATATACCACTACATATGACCCATTATTAAATTTTTATTTATATAATTAAGTCAGTCTTTCACAGCTTTGAAAAGAGTGAAGCGGTATTAGCGCTCACCCTTCCTATATAAATAGGATGATCCCTCACAGGATTACAAGGATGAGACAATAAATAGTTGACAAACCAATTTATATATGCTAAATATTTTTATGTAAGATATTTGTTTTTTTTGAGACCGAGGAGTGAATTGGAAGTGTTGGGTTAAAGTCTTGATAAATTCTTAATATAGACAATGCTTTATCATTGGGGTTTTTTCCTTTGGGTTTCCTCACTTTAAATCTGGTGTTATCTGTCAATTTTAATTTCTTATATTTTCTTTCAGCTCATGTTATTAATCTCTATAATATGTGATCTATAATAAGCTCAATCTATGTTTAAATTAACTACACAACATAATCTATAATCTTTAGCATTTATTTGTGAATTTATAATTGGTTAATAATACATTCCTCATAATTCTAACAATGTGATCTTGATTATGATCTCCAAATGTTTTTATGGTGTCTAACATGTACAAGTAGATGTTTCAAAGGTGTATGAGGGTTTGCATGTTGGAAAACAAGTCAATTCACTTGATTCATGGGTTGAGACTAACCATTTTAGGCCTAATCCTACACCTAGCACAAGAATAAGGTATGATAGCATGAGATATAATGAAAATTAGGTATGTGTGAGCATGTATGGTGTGTTTTGGCATTGCATAACAGGTGCAGATGATATAAAAGGTCAAGTTTATCATATATGATGCAAGTTCAGGGTCCTTTGAAGCACGGACAATGAAGACAAGGCTTATAGGAATGAGTAAGTCATGGTGTATAGATATTCTCAGAAGTGTGCAAGAAAGTTTGAGAATTTACAAGCATGTATTAGGTCATAAAAGAGCTATGTTTCAAGTTTTAGGTTAGCAGAGTGAATAAAAAACAAGAAAAATATATTTTTAGAACTATTAAGTTCTCAGAAGTGCATTTCCCAGCTTGAAGGTGAAGTTTAGAGTGATAAATTTCACATGAAATATTTTCATGGGAACCTAATCATTTTAGCATAGTTGAGGCATGGATCTAATGGTGTTTTACAGTTTGAATGAGTTTAAATTATGTCATGTGCTTTATAAATGATTGTTAAGAAACAGAGTTGATCAACACCCTCCCCAAAACCCTATTTCAGAGTGATAGATAAGATATGCATGGTATGGTCTCCAAATGACTTGGTCAAGATGGTATGATGATTCATGTATGTAGAGGAATCCTCTAGGATCATTTTTGTGGTGGTTTTAGGCTCCAGTTGTTTTGGTGAAGTACATAAAAACCCTTCTTTTATGGAGATTTGTTGTTACAGTATTGAGTTGCAGATTTCATGAAGTGAAAAAAATTATTCTAGATATCTTGGGATGTGTTTTAGATATCCAAAAAAATATGTGAGGAGGATGTGTGGAGACAATTGGTGAAATAGGTCCTCTAATGTGTCCTATCACTTTTGGCCTAAAGGGCTAAAACCAATCATGGAGGTTTGATATGAGTCTTGATGTTGTGCATTTTTTAGCAGTGCCTAAAGTTCATGGATAGATTAAATAGGTTCCATATGATGTGGTTGAGGTCTTGGTTTGATCTAGTAAGGTATTTTTCATGTTAATTCCTAATGGCCTAATTATCCCTATTTGGCTTGCCAAGAATGTGTCATGGAACAAGCATGAAAATTAGTATTTCTTCACATAACCTATGAATGTGAGTGATTGATCATGTTGATGGATATTTCCTTGAAGTGTACCAAGTGATTACATTTCTTGGAAGTGATGTTTGAGGTGTTAGAACATGATGATCTCAAGACTAGTTCTTAAGGGGTTAAGACCTAGTTTTAGAGATTTGAGTGCTTTGGTGAATTGTGCCTTCAATTGAAGGTTATTGTTAGTTGCATGAGTTATCTGACATCAATAACTTATTTTTTATGTGTCATTTGTGTCATATAATTTTATTGTGTGAAGTTGTTCACTCTTTGAGACTGATTTTTAGTAGGGTTCATTTTAATAGACCTCTGGGAAATCGAAGGTGGAAAATCCTTGGCGAATATCCTCGGAACTGTTAGGAAATAAGAGATAAAATATGCGGAATAATCCCTTACAGAATCGCAACAGTAGAAACTAATATGTAGAAAATATTACAAATCTCAAATAAAAGTGCAGAATAAATAACACAACACAGAGAGACAAGATTTAACATGGTTCACCCAATTTGGGCTACGTCCACAAAGAATCACTTGCTTAGATTTTATTACAAGCTTCCACTCTCTCAATACAATACCCAGATCCGTTTGGATCTATGCTCAAAAAAATCTATAGAATTCACACCCGAATTCAAAACACATCTGCAATACATTTACTTGTGCATCTATCATACGCATAAGACCATATAAATAGACAATTGCTTAAGCAGTTTGATACAAAACCGTGGGTATCAAAACCAAGGGAAAAAACCGTGGGTATTTAAACAATGGGCAAAAGACCGAAAAAACCATGGGCCCAAAAACAGCCCATAACGGTTACCCATTACCCATGGGTTAATAAACCACTCATGAAAATTTGCTTTCGGGGATTTGCCCCCAAACCCCCCAAACCCACTCACCGGCGAGCGAGACTGCCGTAAAAATACCCGAGTGTAACACATAGAAGGTGTACCACATTCTAACATGAAAATAGGCTCCACAAACATAACAGGAACCACTTTCACGAAACAAATGAATTTTCTTAGGTTTGTGTGTAAATTTTTTTCCTGATAGAAGCTTTCATTTTCAAGTCATGTGTGGTGTGATGGAAAGGTTTCAGTCACGTGACAACAAGTTTAGTGTCATGTGATAATAAGGTTGTTGTCACATGATAGTAAACTTGTTGTCGTATGACAATAACCTTACTGTTGCACGTCATTGAGGTTGTTGTCAAGTGAAATTATTTTTTTGTCATGTGAAAAGAACCTTATTGTCACACAAAAACAAACTTGTTGTCGCATGATAATAAACTTATCGTCACACAACTAAAAATATCTTGTCATGCGTTTGTAGCCTCCTGTTAGTAAATTAACAACCTCTTTTCATGCATCAACAACATGCCCTACAAGTTCATGGTACTTGACATGTCGGTACCTCAGTAAGCTAGTAGTAAGTTACTAGTATACTACCCAATGAGTTACCTAGGTTTATATAGGAGTAATTTTCAATGGTAGGTAAAGCCGACCCCTAAAAAAATTATACTAGAAATTTTAGGCGAACATGACACTGACCTATTCCGAAAAAAATTCACCATTTCAAATTTTCCTAAAATGGATTTTTCACCAAATTACTGAATATTTTCCACTAAAAAAATCCCTGATTTTTAGGTGCATGATATCTAGTTGGTTATGCTTGCAAATTAGTGTGTTTCATGATGAAGTTAGCTTGTGTGGAGGTTCTTGAGCTTGTTAAAGGTTGTAAGATGATTCTCCTGACATGTATGAAGCCTTTGGAGTCATGGTGAAGTTTTTGTTACCTTGGAATTCAAATTTTTGACTGTTGGGCATGAAGATTGTGTTTTAGGCCTATTTGAGAAGTCTTGTGTAATATTGAGTATGTTAAGACTACTATGCCTACCTAATTATACTTCTAATTGATTTATACGATGTTGTAGAATGTATTTTCAAGTTGTTATTACCGACCTTAATGGTCTTAGCTGACCTATGTTTTTTTATGAACAAGAATCATGTATAAAAGTGGATTGTACTACCTCGTTTGGGATAGAGTTCATGATGGGGTTGTGAGTGAGCCAAAGAGAAGTGTGTCAAGTGTTTTGAGGGGTCAAGAACATATCAGAAAAGAAGATGATGAGATGATTAGGTCAAATAGTAATGACTTTAGGGTAATTAGATCTAATCAACATGATATGATGCAAGTTTGAGCGAAGAAGAAGAGTGATAAGTTTGAGAAGGTTTTTAGTGTAAATAACTTACAAAGTGATCACAATCAGCTGTTGGAGAAACAAGTACTTATTTAATATTCATCTTAAGATGGATGAGTTTTTTTTTGGTCATATTAGGTGGTTGTAGTATCCTTATGGGGTTGTTGATCCCTGTAGGGTTAGTGCCCTATTAAACAAAGTGTTTTTTCTCCTTGTGAAGTTAGTGCTTCACTAAATTCCTTTTAATTATGTAATATATGCAAAGGTTCAGTGGGTTTTCTTTTCCTTGATGGTTTCCCACTTTATATCTAGTGTTCATGTGTTCTCTCTTTGCTCTTGAACTTGTGGATGGTTGTTACACACTTAATAATCTCACATTGATTATGTATGTTGAATGGTTGATTTTAAAGATGAATGTAGGTTATGGTAAATGAAATAATTTTTTTTTATGACTAATTCACCCCCCTAACTCAGTCATTGTGCTTCCAAAAAAATCATGATCTTTTCAATCATAAAAAACCCTTGTACTTTCCCACCCCACACAAGTCTTACATGCAATAATTTACACACATATTATCATATTCTTATTATTAAATTAATTAATAGATAAGGAATATAAGTTTGTTTCACGGAGATGCTTAGTGTGCGAAATCACATTAGTAAAACATTTTTGTCCAAAAAAAGTTACAACTATGTGAAACATACATGCTTATTATAACAAAAGTGAAATGTGTGTAGTAAAAATATACAAAAATGACTTATTATGTCCTACCCTAACTTGTGGCATGCACCTTATTAATTATAAAAGGGACCATCATGGTTAGTTGGTTTTAACCTACTATTATTAAAGTGACCTAGAAAAATATCTCCATTGATGTTTTTCAATTTGCATGCCCCTATGGGAATGATATCATATATTTAATATGGACCTAATCAATTCTTTCTCAATATTCCAGGGTGGTCCATGGAATTGAATTCATATAGAAGGACAATATTTCCTTTTGTGAATATTTTTTTCTTTATTTTCTATTTTTCCATGCCTTCCATCATGCCTTTTCTATGCTTTGACTCTAACACATGAGAATACACTTTTCATCTAGTGCATATGATAGAATATTGTAATTAGCCTAATGTTTTATTCAATAACAGGTTACAATATATAATGTTTGATTATTACATATTAGGAAACAACCAACTACTAGAGACATCTATATCTCTCTTCTTTCTCTAACAAGCTCACATATCTATGATTTTATTCCTCATGCCCCTAATTATAATTAATTGTTAACACAATGTAAATACCATGCAAAACATAATATTAGACTACAATAGACACAGTAAATAAATTCCTAACATCCCCCCTAGTGTGAATATGGTGAGAGGAATCACATGAACTAAAAATATAATCAAATGTCAACACACATTTTAGGTTTGGATATTATTCTTCTAGAAGTCTATTTCACATGATCACATATATATACAAACTCAAAAAATTTCACTTTCACTTCTAGTGAATGCTATTTCACCATTTGACCACACTTGTACCAATGTAGAAGTACAATAGTCATACGATATTTTTAGTCAGCTACCCTTTAATAAAACCATTTACAATATCTATGATTTAAGTTCTCCTCTTTTCAATAGTAATAGAGGAATGATTACAATATTTAATTTTTTCATACACCATACAAAAAAAATAACTATAAAAGGGATGCCACCAAAACACAATGCAATCTCCTCATTAGTGGCTGATGAGAAGTATTTATTAGCTTCTTTTCTCCAATTTCTCCTACCTTCAATTAGAGTTTATTAGTATTGAAATTATTCATCACTAGGGAAAGAAATATCTTCATATTTTGATTATTATTATCTTTCGATTTCATCATCTAGGTAAGCCTTTTGATCCATCTTGTCATCTAGGAGATATTGATTTCGTCTTCTTACAATTCAAAATTACATGTCATGGTTCTTTACAATAAAAACATTTTAATTTTCATTTTGAAGGATTAGGATTTGAACTGAAATTTATTTTCTTTAAATATGTACTTCCCTTAGTTTGTACCAGGGAAATTTTTAGTGGAAAATATTCATTAATTCATGAATATTCCGATTTTTGAAATTTAGAATTAGCAAATTTTTTAGGTACCAGCTAGGACCAGTTCGTTAAGGATTTTACACCAATAGCTAACTGTTATCATTCAAATCACCCTTAGCACAAAATTAAATTATGCCAAATTCACCCCGTGTGTGTGTGTGTGTGTGTATATATATATATATATATATATATATAATTTAAGTATTTATAATTCATTATTCATAGTTCCAAACATCCAACTTACCCTTCTCTAAAATTGTGATTATCAAATATTCCTCGCAAATTCACAATTCCTTTCTGCTGATCCTCATCGACCTGATGATTGGTCACCAAATATTTCCTTTTTTTCTTTGAAGGTATTTTAATTTTTCCTATAGCATTTCAAGTTTGTAAATTTGTTACTGACAGGATGCATACTCCATGCAGATGGTTGAAAGGATACAAACTGATTTTGGTTGGTATCATACAACATACAACCTATCGGTAGCATATAGTATGCTAACCACCCGTAGTATACTATTTACTACTGATAATTTACATACTATCTGGTATCTACATGCAATTGACCGGTAGCGTGTAGTATCCTACCGAATGACAACATGTGGTACACAATCGACCAACAATATGTAGTATGCTATTGGATCGGGTTGATAGTATGCAATATGCTACCGGTTGGTAGCATACTGCATGTTGTTTGTTGGTAACATAATGCATGTTATCGGCTGGTGGCATAATGCATATTATCGGTCTATAGGATACTGCATGCTACTAATCAGTAGCATACTGCATGTTGTCAGCTGTTAGCTAACTACATGCTACTGGCCAGTAACACACTGCATACTACCAGGCGGTAGCATAGTGCATTTTCCAGGTTGTTAGCATGTTGAATGCTTCATGTTGGTAGCATGCAGTGTGTTCTCTACCGGTAGCATAATTTTCATTTTGAATTTGGTTTCATTTACAAATTTTAAAAGATTGTTTATATTTTGAATAAACGAATCTACTTTAAAATTTATCATGGATAGGTACAATGGATTCTCTAAACAATCAAAAAAAGGAAGATAAAATAAAAATAAAAAGTAGCATATGAATTTTTTTCAGCTAATAAAAAAAATTAAGACCCAACATGCATCCACTAAAAACATTAACCTGGGTACTAGTAAGTTGTAATATATTATCATAACCTTTTCCCTCTTTTTCATGAGTTCAGTTTAATTTTTTAATATATTTATAATAGTAAAAAAAATGAATATAGAAACCCCTATTGTTAATTGTATTCAGCATGAAATATTAAACCAAAACATAAACCCCAAAGAAATAATTATTTCATTAAATGAAGATATAATTGACCTAGACATGCCAAAGCTAAAAGATTGTCTTGATTACCAAATACATTCAAAACATGAATGTTTAAAAGAAAATTGTAGATCAAGAATTTCACGCTTGTAACCTGTCCAAGTTAATGCACCAAACTAAACACAAAAACCCTGAAAAAATCCAATGAAATCGATACCTGATGGACAAGATCCGAAGATGTAGAAGGATAAGGAGGTCGATGTAGATAAGACGGGCGCACACAAGCAATTCGCACAATAGATCTGAGTAACCTGCAAGACACCAATGCTTGACAGAAAAAGACCACGTTAAAAGGTATTTAGGTGGACTGCCCGAGAAGTGGGTTCGGGAAGCGATAAGCTTCCTTGGCGGATGTCAGTCCACGTTTTCAATTAAGTAAAGAAGAATACATGATAAAAGATGTACATAAGGACTAGATTTTCTGATTACAGTAATGAAACAGAATCTAAATAGTAGACAGAAAACTACAGAAAACAGGAAACTATGAAATAAAGCTAGATTTGTGTTACCTGTGTCCTTTTACCTATCTGCAGGATGATCAGTGTCGATTATGTATAATCGGCGTCGACTGATGTGATCGGCGTCGGTTATGAAAAATCAGCGTTGACTGAATAAGATCGGCATCGACCGGGGATAGTGCAAAAAGATTTGGAAATCGAAAAGTGAAGGCTAGATCGTCAATGTCTGCTGGATGTGCCGAAGTCAGTGAGATACTGGAACAGAGTCACCAGAAGATCGATGGATACGTGTGATGTTGATGTGATAGGAGCAGAGTAATGGTGCTCCTCTCAGGGATTGATTCAGACAGGATCTGCTCTCATTTGATACACTTGATGCTAAAAGATCTCTCTTTCTTACAACCTGTGTCTCTTTCGCGATCTGTCTCTTTCTCTCTCTCTCTCTGTTCGTGCGTGTGTTCTTCCTCCTTTTTTCCATCCCTAGAACTGAGTTCTGAGCTTCTATTTATAATCGGCGCCACTCCTAAAAAATCGGCGCCGACCGCACCGGTCTGCACTGATCGCAGAACAGACTCCTGAGATGGCCAAAATGAACGATTTCTAGAAAGATAAGAGTTACCCCAAATACGGGAAATATCCTGCTTGGGGAAGAGGAAAAAAAGGGGTGATACATAGATAGAATAAATTTGGGGTAGATAAGTGGTTAAGATACATGTGAAGAGGCGTAATTAAATAGTTAATATTTAATTACTCACGGGTGAGATACAATGGGGTGAATTAAACTTAGAATAGGTGTTTAAATCACAAATCGGATAATATCCCAAGGGGATAGTGGTGACATAAACGTGCCCCAAGTTATCTGAGTAGGTAAACGAATGTGAGGGACACTAAATTGAGTAACCAATTTTAAGTGTCTACAAAAATATTCCAACAAAAGATGATATTGACAGGACACTTGAGAAAAAAAAATTGTGAGAAACAAGAAAACATCTTGGACAATAGGAAGGTATTTTAAAGTAGATTGGGTAGAAAAATACCCATTCATTGAACGTGTATAACTAGATAACGGTAGTGATACTCACAAAGAATGTATATGTACTATTTGTAGATGGAAACTGGGTAAAGAACATAGAATTTAAGCTTAAATTGGACACTATAGAGAAACATTTTGGCAAAGTATATTATGCAATCACTAAAAATGATGGAAAAATAATGAAGAATCATAGATGGAAAACTATAAAAGAGTGCATGCATGTAAAATATAAGTAGGTGTATGAAAATAAAATGAAACACACTCAAAAACTTCAGGAGAAAGGAGGAACCATAAATGCAAATTTTGGAAAAGCTATAAATGAAAATATGAAGGCAAAAACTACCCAATTTTCAACCATATTCTTTATTATTAAAATGCACAGACCAATTTCAGATTTTTTAGAATATAAGAATATTTTCAAATTCAATGGGTTTCTAAACCTTCCACATTTACATTGGTCAGAGATTAGTGCTTGGGAGATGGCGAGATGTCTTGCGATGATTAAATAAGAAGATCTGAAAGAAAACATCAAGAATGCAAGTTTCATCTCCTTTTCAATTGATGAGGTTACAACTATTAACAACACTTCTTTGGTTTGCATGCATGTATATACTTTCCATAACCACAAAAGTATACCTCATTTGCTATTTGTTCATAAAATGTAAGAAAATTTCAATGCCTAAAGTCTTTCCAAATTGGTTATATCTAATTTGAAGGAAAACATGATTTTATAATTATTCTATAGCTACAAAGCTTATTTGTTTTGGTACATTAGTGATGTAGGGTCATAGAAATGGTTTATATTTGCATTTCCAAACATTTTTTGCTCCTTATATGATTCATATTCATTGCATGGCTCACAAGATGAATCTTACATATAAGATAGTAAGCACATTTGAATGTGTTGAAAAAGTTGAACTTATTTGTGAACTACATGCCTATATGTCAAGAAGTCCAAAAATATTTCTAGAGTTTAAGAATTTTTCATTTGGGGTCACTAATGGTAAGAAACTTCTTAAAGATGTTGATAGTAGATAGATTTCTATGTATGAGCCTGCACACAAAGTTTTTGGGGAATATTCATCTTTAACTGGTTTCATGTTTAAGAACCGTAGGCAAGTTGAAAGGGAAAAATATTTTCTTTTCCACCTAACAGGCTTGGAAACATTGTTTACACTTTACAGGATTCTTCCAATGTTGCATGAAATGAATTACATAACAAAGCTTTCTCAAGAATGATCCATCTATACAACGGAATTCATTAGATTTAGGAAAAATGCGTGTCAGACTCTTGATATGTTATATAACTCTGATGAATGCTTTAAAGGGCATGTATTTAGTAATTGGAAAGATCTGATAGATTTAAAGGATCCTAATAACTACTTCAAATTCAATATATGTGTTCATGTTTGTATCTTTGTTAACGGGAAGGAGATTCAAATGCACATATTCAAAAAATGAGAGGGTATTGTTGGATCAGAGCTTGAATAAGTTTGTGTTACACGTAATTTATATGATGATATTATATATGAAGAAAGAAAGAAATTGCAGAAAATCTCATAACGCTTATCCAGTCAGATCAAAGATCATTTTTTAAAATGTGAGATTCTTGATTCCATGAGAGTGGTCAATCCTAACTTTTGGAATCTTGTAGGAGGTAGATCTATAGTTGATTCATTTAAAAGACACATGGGTACTATCATTAAGCATTTTGGACAATCAGTTAAATTTAATGGATTTCAGATCAATGGTGTTCTTCAAAAGGAATCACTTATATTTCAATCAAATGATTTCGTCCATGTAATGAGTGAATAGTTTGAACTACTGAGTGATCCAACAGAGAAAGGATAAATTACACTTCTATGGAAAAATTTGTATCATAGTACCATCCTTCGTGAAAGTATTAGTGAATATTTTTGATTGTATGAATTATGTCAAACAATGATATTGGGATCAGTTAAAGACGAAAGAGTTTTTCAGTGCACTAATATTTATAAAATCAAAATATCAGAACAGATTGGATAAAAATATTGAGACTTGCTTGAGATTATATGTTTCACAGTATAATGTGGATACATTTCCATATGAACGGGTAATGGCAGTATGGAATTCTCTTGCAAAGAGGAGAGCAATCAATAATTATAATACAACGAATACAAATAATAATGAAAATGTTACTGAAAATCGTAGTGAAATATTAGATAACAGTGTTGGTAACCAAAAATATATGTTTCAATTTGAGCTAGTTGATTTAGAGTAAAGAAGACTGAATGTACAATTTAATTCTAGAAAGAAAATCTCATATTATAATATAAATATGTATATTTTTATTTTTGTTATACACATGTTCATTATTGAATAATATTTTCAATATTACAATTTTTTTAGAGTTTTTAAATGAGAAATGTCATACTCATTTTTTCTGTTGTCTTTTAAATGATAATAATATCATTCCATTTATGGTATATTTTTTAGTCTTACGCATGAACATATTACAAATACAACAACATATAATTTTTTAATGTAATATGTAATAGTAATATCAAACACAATTGAGTATAATAATCACATTAAGAATGCACTTGAATAAATTATGCACTAATATAACAAAATTAAAAGTAAAATACCGCATCAATTGAAATTTGAAACTTTTAATATTTTCATTAATAAGTATATATATTTATATGCTGAATTTGAAATCATTTTACAAAAAGATTCCAAAAAAACAATTACAATTTCACAATTTATTTTTAGAGAATCATCCTTAAGAATATTCTTCTCTATGTGTTTTAGTTTTTGTCTCCTGCGCAACAAAACTTTTTTTTACAATACCAGACTGAACAAGATTCTTTGTTTCAGCTTCCATATTCGAAAACATTTATCCTTCTGGATTTTCTACATCACAAGAAGACATTAATGTTCGATCCTATTAAGTTTTCTTCTTCAACAGTATCTTTGGATCCATTTCATGTGCCTTTATGATCCTTCTCAAAGTTTTATTCTGCTTCTTTAATATAACAAGCTTTTGCTTCAATTCAATTGTTGTATTTAAATTTTTTTTGTCTTTTTGTAAATGCACATCAAGCATTGTAGCCTCATTTTTCAAATTTTCATACTTTGACTACATTTCAAAATAGAAAATTAGTTAATAAAGTTTCAAAAAACTGTAAAAAAATATTTGAAATTTTAGTAAGACTTACCAATGTCTTATCTCGTTCCACATTTGCAATAACTACAAGGCCCTTATCTCTCAACCACAAATTATGGTAGGCTTTTTCTTTTTCATTTAAATTCTCAATTCTATTCAACATAATGTCCAACAATTAATCATCATAACTATTTTCAAAAGATACAGAACCAGACACAACTTGATTCAACAAAATATCAAACTTAGCTGGCTCATTTTGAACTGAAGAATACATTATATGTCTTTGGTTGTGATTTATAAATTGTGAATTTATTTCTTTAATAATAAATTTATCCCTAAATTCCCACAATTTTAATTTTTCAATATCCTTCAATATAACATCAACATTGGATTCATAATTGTCAACCAAAAGAGCAACAAGTGCAAAAGAATTTTTTTGGTCATCGATTAAGGCAATATGTACAAAAGAAGGTGTGATTGATCCATCCATTCTTATTGGAGAAGGTTGCATTTCCCCATGAATCATATCTTGGGGATTAAAAGTTCCATGGGCCTGAACCCTACTTTCCATCCCTAGATATTCATCATCCAAATCAATTTTGTTTAAAACAAGACACCCTGCCCACTAGGAACATTTCCTAAGGAAAACATTGGAAACTCAAATGTAAAATTAAGGGTGCCCCTGCTTGATGCTGGAGGAAAAAATGAAATATTTTTTCTACTGCACCTAGTCCTAATATTTTGTAGTGGAGGTGGATGAGGTGGCATCTTCCTCTTTATAGTAGATGGATTTTGAATTGGATGTGGATGAGGCCCTACAAAAATCAAATGTAATTTTGTAAATAACATAAGAAGAGTAAAATGACAAACATAATAGGACTGAAATAATAATAAATGCAACATTATACCATATATGATTATAAATATTAAAATGTTGAAAGGATTTCATCTGAGGTGAAAATTGGGCTTGTTGCAGTTGATGTGGTTGTTGTAGAGAAGTAAACTAAAATGTATGGGAGTTGTACTGATAGGTGTGGCCTAAAACATTATTAAGCATCAACGATTGATGAGCTTGTCAATTTTTTGTTTAAAAACACAAAAATGAAATTCATACCTGGAGTTGAAGAGTGAAGTAACAAAGATATTTCTAAATCATGTTATGATTGATCAAATTCAAATACATTTTGTTTTGGGCTACCATGAGCCCAATGATATAATCCTGCGCTACTAGAGGTTTCTGTAGTAAAGGAATATAAGTTACAAGATATATTGAAACATATACAAGTTATTAATAATTAATAACATTTATTTTCAAACATATTGAAACATATGCCATATATACATCATGAATAAAAATACCTATTATTAATGCCTTTGGTATGGTGGATGTGTTAGTTTGAGGGCTTAAGGAACTCTCAACTATTTGACATATTGTGGAGTGGTGTCCTTCTTATGCTGATCATTCGATACAATAACTCAATCTCCTGAACCTGGTGGGAAATGACCTCTGATAGCAGCATCCCTTCACGATACAGATGATACAACTATTTTCTATTATAATTCAATAGTAAAGTATCTATTAATCCCAAATAAAAAATAAACTATATATATATTACAAAAAAAGAATAATAATTAAAAATGAAATAATCTAAAATTGGGACACACCTCTTTATCTTGGAGTGTTAAGGACAAAGCGGATAGATTTTCATGCATTTCTATCGGAGGAGTGGTGCCATGCAAATTATAGAGGGATTCATAATATAAACCAAGAATAAAATTTGTGCACCTAATGGTAACATTTTCATTCAAATGAACATTGGCCAAATCACCTCTTATCCTTAAGGATATGTTACTACACCAATCAAATTTCTACCCACTTATGATGTAAATGATATAAGCTAAAAACCACCACGAAATATATGTATACCGACCTTGTAATATAATTCTAGCCTAGAAGAATTGCACCATGACCTAAAGAAATGGGTGAATAAAATCCTTGAGTTGCATTCTTCTTTTTGAAGGGTTTTGGGAAGTTGTAAGTGTAAATACAATGATACATAGTGTGCTAATACTGAAATGAAATGTGAAATACAAAATAATCAAAATGAAATGTAAAGCTGAAAATAAACTTATGAGCACTAGCAACTGCAATTGCATCAATACATAATTGAAAATGCGACTCCAAATACTTGCAATCTTCATATGATAAGACAACCTTGGTCATGACAGGATCCACATCCTTGAGTGGTAGTCATTTCAGACTCTCAATGTCCTCGGGTGAAGTTCCAAATGAATATGCATGAGATGGGAGTTGATAATGAAAGGTGAAAGTGAAAGTGTCATAGTTGAGTAGAAGATTGTTAAGTTTTTTCTAGTCTGTTTGAAATTAGGGCATATACACTAGACCTGTGAAACTGACCACTTCGATCCATTGGGAAAACATATTAGGATCCTCTAGAAATGTGTACAGTTGATGAAATACCATGCTCTTGAACCAAAAATTCTTCATATTTGTTGTTGACACAACTCGACTCTTTCGTTGTGTGGAAATTATATTTTTTCTTGGAATTTTTGATATGTTATAAAATTCTTCGTACTTTCTTCCTATTTTTAGCTATCATTTGGAATTATAGTTTCTCCATTTGGATTCTATAGATAACCTTGTTTGCTAAGGTTTTTTTTTCTCGTATGCTTTGGCTTCTCTCGTTTGTGTAGAGTGAAAATGACATTATGATTGTCTTTCGTGTATATATAGGAGTTTTTAATATAGATACCATCTAGTTGAATAGAAAACAACACCCTTTTTTCCACCTACTGGTAGCATTTCACATTGCATTGTTTGACACCATTCTCTATTCTACTAACTAGAAGCATGTAAAATGCTACCGACTAGTAACATAAAGAAAGCCACCAGATGGAAACATGAATAACACTACCAATTAGTAGGATGTAGAATGATACTATCTAACAAGATGAAGAACACCAATGAAATGTAGTATACAAATTGCTATCGGCCGGTAGCATGCATAACACTAATGGTCAGCACCATGCAAAATGCTACATATTGTTGCATGATATTGGTAGTGATGAGGGTCATCAATCCTCACCATTAATAATTTCAATTCGGGTTGGTGTTCGGAGGCTATATGCATTAAGAGAAGAAAATATTAGAAAGCAACTCCTTTAAACACAACCCAAACTTGCATAAAATAAATCACACTTGCAGAAATTTAAAGGAATGCTTGCAGAAATAAGGTTTGCATGAAATAAATCACACTTGCTTAAAGAAAATCACACTTGCATAAATCAAAATTGTTGAATTATAAATAAACATAATTGAACGAAACACCAACATGTTCACAACAGACTGAATTTTCACAATATAAAGATAAAAAAATACAACAGAATGAATTAAATAAAAATGAATAATCATAAACATAAATACACAGATCCATTTTCCTTGGAATGAGTGGCCATCTCATTCCTTGGAAGAGGATTCAAATCATACTTCTGAGATGTTAAAACTACATAATATTTGAGAGGAAAGAATATATCTTTATTTCTTGGGAGAAAAACATTACATATCTCCATGTGGAAGGTTGCATTTATAATTCATGCATCCAACCAACTCCTTACTTTAGGAAATACAATCTGATCTTATCTTTATTCCAATCCTAAAAACTAATATCTCCATCTCCACAAAATATGGAGAGAGATATATTATTGGAGTCAAAGTCTTATCTCATTTATTTTAGGAAGATTTTCTCCCAAATCTTCTCCTTACTTTTTAGTAACAAGAATCATAATGATTTTATTCCTCTACATTATTGAAAGGAGGATTTTCCTCAAAATATGATTTTGACCAAATACCTTTCTCAGATTTTCCATTTTACTTTGCTATTTTTGACTGTGGAACATTTGACGCTTGTGTGATATGCTTTTTCCTTGGACTGCAGTTCATTAAAAGTTAGATTTATCTTCATTGGTAAAACTTGTTGCAAATCTGAATGTGGTTATTTTTAAACACATTTCTATGAATAAAATTTTCTCTCATATTTTCCATTTGAATTTTCTATTTCTATTTATGGAACTTTTAGTGCTCGTCTGATACACTTTTCCTCGGACTGCAGATCACTAAAAGTTAGATCTCTCTTCACTGGTAAAACATGTAGCAAATCTGAATGAGGTTTTTATTAAACACATTTCTATGAACAAAAAACTCTCTCATATTTTCCATTTGACTTTTTTGTTTTTATTTATACAACTTTTAGTTCTCGTCTGATACACTTTTCCTCAAACTGCAGCTCACTAAAAGTTAGCTCTCTCTTTATTGGTAATACTTGAAGCAAATTTGAATAACACCTTGGCTAATCACATTGCTATGAACAAAAACCTCTCTCAAATTTTCCATTGGATTCTTTGATTTTTCACAATTCCTCAAAAACTGTCAAAATCGATGAGTTCCGGAACTAAACCTACAAGTTCCGGAACTAACTTTGTGAGTTCCAGGAACTAACTCTGTGAGTTTTGGAACTAAGCATGTGAGTTTCGGAGCTAACTTAAAACAGCTATAACTTTTGCATACGATCTCGAATTGAGATGATTCTTTTTTTGGACTTGCATAATTTTTTGAAAGGAATCTGAATATGAAATAAGATTTGAGTTTAAATATACCATTAATTATCAATTCCATTTTTACCAATACTAGCATCATCTTTCCCTTATGGCCTGCATACATAAGACTTTGCATCTTTTCCCAAATAATCAATAGGATTAGTCAACAAAATATATAACAAAATATTTCTAAAGAATGAACAAGATATATATCCTATATTCTATCTTAAGAAAACTTTAAGTTGCTAGATTAAATTTAAATCCACTTTCAAAGGTAGCTTGGAAGGACAAAATAATGGTAATGTATGGCCAATTTATGGCCTCATTAGGTAGCATTTAGAATGCTTCCGTCATGTAGAATCTTCATATTTATGGCTGGTAGCATGCATAATGCTACCGACCACCAACATTTTGAATGCTACCGGCCAGTACCATGCATAATGCTACCAATTGGTAGCATATAAAAATGTGACTTTTGTTCCTTCTACCACACCTACCTTACCAAGAATGATGTAAAAAAATCACCTTCCACACAATTTTTTTTCCTAAGATTCGTCATACATGTGAATGTGGTTTTACCAATATTCGCCAAATACTTTCTAAGGATTTTTTTCAGAGAGACCCTTAAAATTTTCCCTAGTTTGTACATACATCACCTTTTCAAATTGAAACTTTTTATTAGAGTTTCCCTCATTAAATAGGGTATAAATCACCTTGTTTGAATTGATTTAAAAACAATCTTGAGAATGTTAATCAAAATTATTTCCTTAGCATAGTCGTATTTTACTTTCTCATTAATACCATCTAATTGATTTAGTAGAGAGAAAAACTTAGTTATATGTTCTTCCAATTTTTCCACCTTCCATCTTCAAACCATATATTTTTTTCTTCAATTTCATCTTAGAACTCTCTCCTTCAAATCCAAAAATATTTTTTATGCCTCATAAATGTCTTTAGTTGATTTCATGAAGTTTGCATGGTGCGGGTATGCTTTTGATAAGTTGAGACAAATGACACCCAAATATTTTTTATCTTTGATTCTCCATTTGGTGGGTTTGTTTGTATCTGTTGGTGTCATAAGAATTGGTTTAAATACATCCCAAAGACACTTTTCCATCATAATTAGTAGCATTTTTATTTTTTAGGTATAAAAATATATCCAAATTTTTCAATGAGACTTAATTTTTTAATTACTTACATACAAACTTGATTGATATTGGGTGTTGGTTTTTAACCAAAAAAATATCCTCTTACAAACAATTTTGATACTATTGGAATTTAAAAGTAAAATGAGATGAAATATAATTAAAGATTGGATTTAAATTTGACCTGATATGATTAAGGTAACAAAGAACATGAAAAAAATATATAAAAATAAAAATAGAGATGGAATTATAAAACTAGACCAACCTTTGAATAACCCTCATACCACAACATCATTCTTGGGATATTGTGTATTGGTGATACAAATAAATTTATGTGGCCATACGTGAAGAATTCTAAAATTTAATTGAATGACATGCATATCGTGCCACATATGAACTGGATAATTTTAGTGTAGGATATTATTTTATTCATATTTATTTACTTTGAATAAATCATCACCCTTGGTGACTCATCTTGCTTAGGTTTACTTAGTGTCACAGGATTTACTATGACATGTAGTGTAGTCATAGAATTTCCATTCCCATTCTCAAATGTACATCCCTTTCATATTATCATGAGGGAGTCACAAAACACTCTTATTTGTATTGTCTATCACTTCATCTGCATATGGGATACTTTGATATGTTATGAGAGCTTGTTTACCTAGCCCTTGGTCACACGAGGGCTTAAATTGAGAATTCCTATTAGTGGTTGCTTATGCTCAACCCCTATATGATTTTATTTTGAAATATTATTTTGGTTCCCTCCAAGTGACTTTCTGGTCATTTAAATCTATTAAGTGCAAATTGAAATAGATATTAATAGTGTAAAAATAAAGTCTTGCAATTTTTGATATATAACTTGGATTCAAGTGTCATTTTTATTAAGTGCCTATTTTTGCGTGATTGTTCCATTGGAATAGTTTATTTTTTAGAACACACTAAAATTATAAAATTCCAAATTTGAGTAGGTATAAAAGGATTAACGCAAGGGGGTGTAATTCTACCATGATTCTTTCTTTCCAAATTCACTTGTTTATATTTCAAAAACACAAAAATATTCAAATGGAATATAATTCTATTTTTTTCATACTCCCTTCAACTATCATGATTGGAAGAGTTCCATGTGAATTTATTTACAATCCAAGAAGCTATATATGATAACTATGTGATTACAAACTGAACCAATAACCATTATGGAGAAAGAGATATGGTTTGATAAGTGTGATGAAGCCTATGTTTTTTTTCCTTTCTATATCAACAAACCTGTGCTTACATTTATTCCTGGTAAAATATATAAGGAATTATGGGACACCTTAGAAAAAATATTTGGGAAACTAGATGATATGAGAGGATATGAACTAGAAAATGACTTGATTAGTCTTAGCCCTAAATTTTTTGACACACTTTATGACTACTTCACCAAGTTCAAATCTATGAGAATGCAACTAAAAGAAAGTGGAATCGAATAAAGGACTCAAAAATCATAATTTATATTCTCACAAAACTTATTCTTGACTATTTTTATTTCATCTCCACCATACATACAACCAAGAGAGTACTTGGCACTTCATGGACTATGCCCTCCTTTGATGAGTTTGTTGTTGAATTGACTCAGGAACAAAATAAATTAATTCATATGGGTGTACTAAAGTCCACTAACCCACATGCTCTACTTGTGGGGTGTGACATACAAAAGGATTCAAAAGAGAAGAAACCTAACAATAAGGATCATGATAGAAAGAAATATTAACCCTTTGCTAAACGAAATGTCAACACTTCCTCTTCCAATATTAATCCTAATAAAGAGAAGAAAAAAATGTGGGTATTACATATGAAGGCATGATGAAAGTAAATGTTTGAAGAAGAATATTTACCACATAAAAAAAATTATTAATAAGAAATATCAGTATACTTGAGTTTATCAAACCATCTTCATTAAACCAAAAATCCTCCAATACAAATGACAATGGAAAGGGGAAAGAAAAATAATCAGGAAAGGATAAAACAAATGGGAGAGATCTAGTTGTAGTTTTACCACCAATTCCTACATGGGTTATTGGTTTTGATGCCTCACATCATATGGATTCTTTACACATGGAATTCACTTCTTTAGATCCATGTGATATGTTTACTATTATATTGGGTGATGAAACTTCTACTCAGGTTGTGGGAGAGGGTGTGTTAAATTGAATGGAGGAACATTCAATAATTTTATAAGTATTCCCTCATCATCAACTAATCTCTTGTTATTCTACTAGATTTCTCACCTTGGTCAGGGCATAGGAGTTGAGTTCACTCCATATTTAGTGTATATTAGAAACTTACACAATGAAAATATCATTGCAATGCATGTAGTTGATCATCAGACTCAATTATATTCCTTGTCTCACTTTTACCTCCAAATTATTCATCAAATTCACCCGTATTTGATGGAAATTTTGTTCTTGATCACATTTTTATGATGAGGACTTCTCTTCTAGGACATATTAATTTATTAGTCATGGGGACCCACCTCCACCATATCTTTGTCACCTTCCATATTTTGATGAGTTATTTCTTGGTCCCCCATATATTTTTTCAGGGACTAGGCACCTTGATTCAATAATTTCTTCTATATATTTATAGGGCCTTACACATTCCTTCTCATTTATTTTTATAAATACACAATCCCTTCATGGAGTAGTTGACACTTAAAATTTACATGAAGAGCATAGTTCCTTGTATAAGAACCACACCTTAGTTGGAGATCCATCAGACACGTGGAATATTCAGTCACTATTCTATGGTGATCCACTCTTCACTACATCTACTTCTGATCCTATAGTCCCTCTAAGAGGTTACTGTATAGGATACATGTTGGCCCTACATGAAGTAGTATTTTTTAGTTAGAATTTTTAGTCCTTACTTTTCTTCTTTGTCTCTCTTATATGGGTACCTCACCAGGAATTGTTTCTAGGACCCACCTAAGTTACACTTAAGGGGGATGTTGGTGTAGGTTTTTATTTTCATTGTACTTATTTACTTAGAATAAATCCTCTCCCTTGGTGAATTGTCTTACTTAGGTGTACCTAGTGTCATAGGAGTTATTATGACATTTCTTACATGTCATAGTGTGTAATAGGAGTTACATTCCCATTCCTTCCCTTTACTATTATCATGAGGGAGTTACACAATATTATTTTTACTTGTTATCACTTCATCTTGCATATGGGAAATCTTGGCTTTGTTGTATATCGAGTTTTTTGTTTAGCACTTTCATGCACTTGTGAGTTTACTATCATATTGAATTTTATTATTAGTTATTTTGATTTATGTAACTAGATGTGCATTCTTTTTTCTACCAAAGATCCTAAGAGATGCTCTGATATCTAATCCTAGGATTTAATTAGTGTGAGAATCCAAAAACCATTTGCATAATGAAATATTCATAAATCATCACCAATTATTTAATTACATTATAAATTGACATAATTTAATGTTTATTTTATATGCATATAATTGAGTCATATTACTATTGAGAAATACCACAAGTAGAAAAAACTAGCAAAACCATACACAAATTGATCGGTGATGAGATACTTGAGTAATAACTAGAAAAGAGATAATTATGATAATATGTAGGTTATGAAAAAATTCAAATAAATAAATAAGATAGAATTTTAAGACATGGGTTAGAAAATAGAGAAACACATGTGTTCATGTAGATAGAATGTGTGATGAATTTGTAACTGACATCTATTCATTATGTGGGTGATTATTAAATCTACATGTCGTTTCTACAACAATGCACAAAATTGTTTCCTCCACTTTCCATGACTTGGGATTACATCTTAATGAAATATTACATAGTTCCAATCCTTAATATTTACTCTCACGTCCATATTGAACCGCTCTAATACCAATTATGATAGAATAATCCAATTCTCCTCCTTTTTTATTCAAGAATAGGTTACAATTTATTGAACTCTTGACTCCTGCAAAGTAGGAATCAAATAACTAATAAATACATCTATATCTTTGTTCTTTATCTAACAAGCTCACATATATGTGATTTTATTCCTCACACCCCTAAATATAATTAATTTATTACAAAAATTTAAGTAAAAAATATAACATAATATTAAAATACAAATGGACACACTAAATAAATCCTAATAACTTTAGTAAATATGTTAGGAATTTTTTGATATACTCTTCATCATCCAAATTTACTACACACACTATCCTAAGTGATGTGACCATAAACTCCATTGGAAACACTTCTTTTATGTTTAACATTGTTAGGGAAATTACAAGAATGTATAGTTAACAAATTATAAGTCCATAGTGTAATTACCGAAGATTATAGATTATGATGTCCAGTTGAATTAACCATATATTTACATGTTTATATATTGCAGATTACAAAATGTAATAACAAAAGATGAAAGCAAATAACAATAAAGTAAATGAGACAGAGAACACCATATTTATAGTGGGGAAACTTGAAGGAAAAAACACCACTAAAATAAAGCAGTGTCTTTATTAATAATTTATCAAACACTTTAACCAAGATGTTCCACTTCATTCCTCGGTCTTACAGAAAAAAATTGCAGACACGTGTCTTACATTTTTATAGCTCACATATATAAAATATCTTGAGCATTCACATTTAGTATGTAACTAAATCGATACCAATCCCATGAGGGGTCATTCTATATATATAATATGGGTGAACGGTCACACAATCTCACTCTTTTAGTTGTGAAAGACCAATATAATAAATTTTATTAAATAAAATTTAAAATAACATGGGGTGGGAAGTGGTTGTCCACCTAAACAGTATCCCCACTAGAAATTATCACCCCACCAATCCCCCTTAATGTTAAGTGGGAAATAAAAAAACAAAACATGCCAAATTACCTTTTTCTATAAAAAGATTTACATATCCATAAATCATCAATGATGATTTAGGATAGCATGTAAACAAGGGAAATCATATAGATCTTCCCATACAAAAATAAACAATGGAAATCATACAGATATTCCCATATAAAAATTCTTAAGATAAGTGCTTTATATATGAAGACTTATATCAGATTATGGATCGTTATATAAAACAAGGCATACCCATAACTAATGCTTCACTAGGATTTACAAGTAAATTCACATAGTGTGAAAAAATTAATTTTAAAAAAATGGCGGAAGTATTGGAAGATTACAACAGCCATTAAGAGGTGGCATTATCATGCACACTCCCCATCAATGACAAATCTGATAGGCCCAACAAGGCAAAAAACTTGCAAAAATTCCCAATACACAATGGCTTGGTGAAGATATCTGTAACTTGATCTTCAATGGAACAAAACTTGAGATCAATATCACCATTCAGGACTTTATCTCAGATAAAGTGCATATGAAATTATATATGCTTGGTCCTTTGATGATGAACTATATTGTTTGCAAGATAAATACAACTCTGGCTATCACATAGAAAAATAGCGCTCCCTTTGATGCCCATATACAGTTCATCCAATAGTCTTTTCAGCCACATAGCTTCCTTTGCTACTTCCATAACACTTCTATACTCTACTTCAGTAGAATAGATAGACACTATTGGTTTCTTATTTCTACTCAAAGTGATAGCACCTGCGCCTAACTTGAAAACATATCCAGAAGTAGATTTTCTATTTATAGCATCACCAACATGGTTAGAATCATAATTATCCAAATAATTTTGCATCATCAGAAGAAGAATAAAAAACCATAGTTAATTGATCCTTTAACATATTTTAGAATTATTTTTTCCATTTTCCAGTGATCCTCATAAGGATCTTGCATAAATCAAGAAAAAAATGCTACTACATATAAAATATCAGACCTAGTAATAGTCAAATAAATTAGACTACCAACTAGCTGTCTATATAGAGTAGGATCACATTTAGCACATACACATTTAGAATATAATTTAACACCAACTTCCATATGAATGGAAACAAGATTACAGTCAATCGTATTAAATATTCTAAGTAAATTCACATCATACTAAGATTGAGATGCAACATTAAATCTATGATCTTAAAATACAACCATGCCTAGAAAATTATTTAGCAAACCTAAATCAGTCATTTCAAAATGTTTTTAAACCTTTATTTGATTCTCATAATTAATTTTTTTTTATCACTTCTATTAATCAAAATATCATCAACATACATGAAAACAATGGTAATATGATTATTTTCAAACTTAAAAAATAAATCATTATCAGAGCAAAAAAATTTTGAATCCAAGATCCTGAAAGACACTATTAATTTTAACATACCAAGCTCTAGGATCTTTCTTAAGAAAATATAAATATTTTTTCATCTTATATACATGTAGTTCTTTACCATGTTCTTCAAATCCTTTAGGTAAGACATCTGACTTTTTCTTAATAAAATAAGACCAAGTCATCCTAGAGAAATAATCAATGAAGAAAACAACATACAAAGCTCCACTAAGAGAAGGAACTTCAAGTAGACCTCTCACATCACTATGAATCAACTCTAATAATTGAGAGGAATTTGGATCATGATGTTTGTGAAATGGTTCAACATTTTTCTTACCACGTAGGAAAATTTCACATGTTTCATGATCAGATTTCATCTTAGGGAGACCAATTACAAGATTTAGGTGAGACATTTCATACAATTTTTTGAAATTCACATGACCTAATATTTCATTCCAAAGCTGAATATCATTACTAGAAGAAGAAGAAAAACATGATTTAGACACAAATCCATCAAAAACATATAATCCATTATTTTGAATACCAGAATCAATAACATTACTGAGTTTATCTTTTACATACCATTTATCTTGTAGTAAAACAACTTTACAGTTCTCGTTAGCTATCTAAGAGAAATAAAAAAGATTATTTTTCAACTGAGGAACATACAAGACATTCTTAATTACCCCATTTTCACTTTAACATCCCACAACCTTCAGATCTAATGATGGAATTATCTCCTAGATATATGTTTTCCTCACATTTAACAATATTTGAGAGGATACTAGAAATACATGTCAGTGCCTAGATGCACCACTATCTAGGATCCATTCATTGTCATTTGAAGTTGAGAGAGCCATATATAAGGCAATGGACTATTCAACAATATTTTAATGATTTTTCTTTTGACTATTAGACTTACTATTTATAGCATTATTAATAGATTTGTTAGTTTTTACACAACAATCAGACTCTTTAAGACCAAATTTTCCACACTTGTTACATGTGCCATTAAATTTGACTTTAAAATAATGACTATTTTTAGCATAATTAGATTTAGGATTGAGTTTTATTTTTGATATGATGTTAGACTTATGATTAGGATTACTATTATTCCTATTTTGAGAAGACTTATGATTCTAAGAGAACAATTCCTGAGAAGAAGTCTCTTTTGAATCAAATTTTTCCATTAATCGTTCTTCTTGAATTATTAAAGAAGAGAGAGTATCTAGATCGGGTAGATCATTATCATTCTGATATTTAGAGTTAATAATGGAGATAGAGTTTATGAATTTTTCATGAATATTTATTTGAATAATGAAATACAAAATCTTATCTTGAAACAATTTACAATTACAGCCATCCAATTGATCTTTAATGTTCTTGATTTTAGCCAGGTAATTAATTATTTTCTCATCCCCTTCATGGGAGTAGTAAATAGCTCTAAAATTAGCTTAATTATTTTGGATAGATGATTACCTTCATGCATAGTATTTTATATCTTCCAGGCATTAGTAGGAGAATCCATATGACCTATATGCATTAAAAATTCATCTTTTATGCTTTGCAATAAGATGGAAAGAGCTTCCTGTGATCTTTGAGAGAAGAAGCTAAGGTTTTCAAGATTTACAAGTCTTCCAATGGGTCGTTTTTCCACACCAGTTATAATATCCCAAAGCTCTCTATCCGCGAAACATGATTTTAACATTACTCTCCAAATACTATAATATGTTCCATTTAATAATTGACATTTATCCATCGAAAAAACAACATTAGCAGCCATTTTAAATGTAAAAAAAACTAAGAAGACAAATACAGCTAAAAAACAAATCAACTCTTTAGAAGAGAGCCAAATAGAGAGAAGAAAAACAAGCTATAAATTCTTTTAACAGTATACGTATGCAAACATCTTAGAAAAAACTAAAAAAAAAGCCTTTTAAATTTTGAAATGTGCAACACAAAAAAAAATTGGAAGCTGCAGTACAATTTTTTTTAACCCCATGAAATAAGGAAAATTTGAAAATTAAGATATAAAGAAGATTTAAAAAACCATGAATGAAGTCAGATATGACTCGGGTCAAAGATCAAAATAAAGAAATAGGGAACATGTCAGATTTCTAGGAAATTCTAAAGTAGATCCCCCTGGAAGGCGTGAAGCCCCCAGAATTTAATAAAAATAAATAGACTATAGGGTCCACAACAAGTTTGGCAAGTCAACTAAATTCGTAGAAAATAAACAAAGGAACATGTGACAAAAGATGAAAATTGACACTGCAAAAAGTGAAAGACACGTGGTACTTTGATAAAATATCACACTTTGGAGTGTAAAAAATAAGTATTGTAGTCTCTAATCACTGTTTTCCTTAAAAACCATTCCCAAATGCACCGACATATCATCTATTTCAGCCTAGAAGCTCACTTGAGGCTCGCATAGGCATTGAGCCCCTCTTTTATGTGAGCTTCGAGAAAACATTATTTCTTAACACGAGGATGTAATACAACTAGAAAATAAGTGCATCCATTCATGTAATTTAATATGTAAGCATTAACTCCTAGCCTAATGCACCCGAGCATAGAACAACATGATCAACTCAATGAAAGTAGAATCAACTATGAAATAACATCAAGAAAACCCGTAACACGCATATGAACATAAGGAAAATGCAAAAATAAATATCCATCACATGAGTGTTTTAGAATCACTTCATTATATTTATTGGCCAAAATATGGTAGCTAAGATTACATCAAAAGAGTCTCATTCATGGAAATGTTCACACTAGTAGAGATTTATTTACATCACAGAGCTCGCCATTACACATTACACAATATCATTATATCTCTCACTCCCTATCCTTTTTTACTTATATATCCATCCTTATTTATCTCTCCTTTTTCTCTGCAAAAACCATCCATTCTTCTAGAATAATCATCAACGTTCCCTCTTAATCGCTCATCATTATTACTTATGAAATCCTAAAGGAATCAGTTTATGATTTCTCTACCACTACCTAGGAATATGCCAAATGTTGCCATGTGTTTCCCTCAATCAAGTGCATTTAGCATGCATGTACCAGCTAATCCTTAATAACCTTGACTCCTTATCTATTCATGATAACCATATTGATGCCCTAGAATATCCTTTCCTTGAGCCGTAAGTCTCCATGGCTTATCCACATCTGTATCTGGTCACTTTTCCATTTTCTCCTTAAGTGTTTCTTTTCCTATTGTCCAAAACTCACTAAGTCCCGAATCCATCATGCCCAAGCATGATCCTTTTCACCTCTCCAAGAATTAATTTTGTGCATGCCTTCGTTCCCTACTTCTGCATGCCATGAGGTTTCATGCCTTGGGTACTTAGTTACTTTAGGGCCCAAAATTATCCCACACTAAACTGGTTACCGCCTTGACAATCCTTCACGCTTCCTGAGAAAAAATCTTATCGACTAGAATATTTCTCCAAATAATAAAGAATTATGGTTGGGAGAGAATCTGAATAAAAAATTGAGTTACGGAGGGAGGAATGCTAGACGACCAATTGGAGGAGTTTGGGGAATTTTGCATCTATCCTTTAATTTCTCCCATGCATTCAATTCTGATAAGGCCTTCCCTGGCACTTCACCTACGATACTTAGCACTTAGTTTGGGATGATTTCTTCCACTCTCCCCTTCAACATGTTGATAGCCATACCCAACTTCACATGAACACATTTGAACTCATCCATTTGTTTAGTGATGGAGTCTCGGAGTTTGTTGATTCTGAATTCCATCTTCTCGTGTTTTGTCTTGATTTTCTCCTTCTGAGTCATGGTGTTAACGACCAACTATGCATGCTCTACCTTGTTGGTGGGGATGGTCCCTAGAAAAACTTTCAGGGTTTTCTCTTCTTCTATTACTCGTGTTTTGATGATTGGCTTACATTTTCTACAACTATTGAAGCCCCTATCTACTAGTATATTTTCCTCCTTGAGTTGGAAGAGAAAGTATTCCAACTCAGTGATCTAGGATTCAATGGAAACCATGTTCTCTTATTTTTCCTTTGCGAGCTCTGTATTTGTGGGGCCTACACCATCCTTGATGTTAACAAGTAACATCCCTAAAAGGTCCTCAAGGTACTCTATTTCATCCCCATAATCGGTCCTAACCTGGCTCACCAATGCTAAACATTGTCCTAGGATTCTCTTTACAAGGGCTCCAACTTAGTCATATGCCCCATTTGTTCACACTTTTTCAGTCATATGCCTCTATTTATTTCTCCTTTCTTTTCTTCTCTGTGATCAGGGTCTGAGTAGTGGCCCTTGCATCTAAACTACGTCGAATCACCTTTGAAGAAATATTCTGAAATGCATTGTATGCTTGCTCTTCTGTTAGGTGGTTAGGATCCACCACTTTGTATACTTATCCTCCCTTCTTCTTTAGACGAAAAATCTTGATCACATGATCATTGACCTCAAACTTAGGCTCTTTGGAGTGGTAGTGCATGCTCCAACTAAGCATATTTATGGTTATGGGAACACCCCCTTCCTGATCCATCAAATCCCATCCATACATTTTCTTTGGTGGGAGGGTGGCCTGGAATCTCATGCACAGGACCTTTGTGGGGTCATCCACGAAGACCATATGTGGGGATACGAGTTTCCACCTCTTCCTTGTAGATTTTTGTTTTGTCCTCTATTTCTTCACCCTGGGGGTGAATCCCTTATCCTTATTTATGGTAAAGGAGTCCCCTTTATCTCCCCTTGGGTTGGTGGTATGAGGTGTAGAGGCCTCACGTGATTGAATCTTCTCTACCCCAATAGAATATTCCTCTCCTTCATCTTATGCCTTTCCTACATTTGTGGCCTCCACCTCATCTTCCTACCCCTCTAGCTATACTTCTAATTCTACCTTAAAATTGGTGGGGTATTCTTCATCTCCTTCCTTTGAGCTTGTTGTGGGGCTTGATGTGTCACGTGTCTTCTATCCCTTTTCTTCAAGATCTTCCTTCTCTTCCTCCTAATCCTTCCCTTCCTTCTCTCCCTCACACCCTGGAAATGAGGCCTTGATGCCACCCTATACTGAAGTGTTGGTGCCCTTGCTACCATTCCATTTTGTGTAGTACTTCCTCTTCCTAGAAGTATCTAACTTCCCTTCATCTTGATCTTCTTCTTCTTCTTCTTCATGTAGTGATTTCATGGGTGGGATTGGCATTCCCCGTGGCTTTTGAAAGGGGGATTCCATAACCTCCACCTTAATTCCCCCTTGTGTTTTGGGGCATAGCTCTATGAAAATCCAATGGATGTATCCATTGATGGTAACATTGACCTAGGCGTGCAAGTCCAAAAGGTATGGCTTTAAAACTTTGATATAGGTAGGTCGAATTTCATACTTGTATGTGGCATGCAATGTGTGGACATTAATATCCACCATTTCTACATTAAAAATCAACTTATATGCATCCTTGATCCGTATGATGGCATACTTTATATATTTTGTCGTGAAAGTGAAGGGTAGCTTGCACCATGGCCCCATCTCTCCCTTGGCCATCATAAGCTTTGCTAGACAAAAATATTGTGTAACAAAAAATTTTACTTGGTCCCCAACAGCCTGTGGTAACTCATGGGGAATGTGTCACTCATTCTCAAAATCTCTACGTAATCACTCAAACCACATGTTCATCTGAGTCTTGTAAGTGCTTGAGATGGTCCCATCATAGGTGAACTTCACGAATTGGACTACAGGGGATACATGCGAGGGTGGGTGAACCCAAATATTCCCATATAATCTGTCTGGGACACCAATCTCTGAGAACATGATCAATAGTAGGATGGATCCCATGTGATCTTCGCTCCTACCTCATTTTGCACCCGTGCCTCTTCAATAATGCCATTTGCAATAAATTGTGAAAAATTGTAGTTTGTCCTCTTGGACACACTGTAGGCCATGTACAAGAATATCTAGTTAATGTATGTCCACCTTTCTAACACTCCCATTTTGTAGCTAATGATATAGGAGGTGAATTTTAACATTGGGTTTGGAAGATTTGTAATTACCTGTGCCCTACCTCCCTTCTCGTAGTTCAATTTATTTGTCAGCTCTTCAATATTGGCAGTGACAGATAAATCAAGTGTCATATCCTCTCTAATCTTTTGCAGACATGTAACTATCTGAATCAAATGGCCTATGGTACTCATTCTTCTTCCCTCAAAGTAGAATAATTATTTATGCACCCATGAGATTAACCACCTAAACAACGAGGTGGATTTGGAAAAGAAAGGTAGCTCCCATAACTACAAAAATCTAGTCTTTTGCAGTTCCTATTGCACCGATTCATTGACCTTAGGGTTTTTGATCTTGTGGTTGTATTCACCAATCTTGCATTTATATAGCTTCGAGCTCCACTTTTCTGCCTTAATAAATCTAGGAGGGTACTACATTTCTGAGTAAATTTCCACAAGATCCTCCTTTCCCACCACCAGCATCTTCATTCAAGCCTTCTTTGATTCCATCTTCCTCCTTCTTTTCCTCATGTGCGCTAGGTACATTGATCCCTTCTTTTGTATGTCCTAACTCAACAGCTTCCCTGCTTCTCTTTCACGTAACCTCCTTCCTTCTATAATGTCTTCTCCCCTCCTTTTTACACCACAAGATTACACTACAGCTTGAACAAGTCCATTGGTTTGTGATAGTGTTTTGCATCATTCTTCTTCATAAAACCCTCATCACACTTCGAGCTTAGGATTACAAAAGTAATTCTCTTAAAGAAAAGTGAGTCGCAGGGTGCGGGTGTAAGTCGTGTTGTGTGCTTGGGTAGGTTAGAGGTTTGTGAGGAAGGAATGGGTTGTTGTGTTATTGATCTATGGATGGGTGAAGGTTTCTTGACCATGTTGGGTAGCTGGGGTCTTAAGATAGATGGGACAAGTGCTGGTGTGATTGGTGCGGTCAGGGTATAAGGTCGATGAGTTTTTTTCTTTGGTTTGGGTGTCGGAGTAGGTGTGGTATTGACGTTGGAGGATGTAGCTAAATCCAGTTTAATAGGTAGATGATTGAGGCTGGTGGTCGGGGTGACCCATAAAGTGGTAATAGGTTTAGTTGAGGCAAATGTTGTAGGTGTGGATTTGGGTTTAGATGTAGGTTGGGTTATGGGTAAGGGTGTGGTTTGAGTTATAACAAGTGTCGTGGAAGGGGTGGTGATAGAAGTGATTGTGTTTGGCTCGATTAGTTGAAATGTTTTTGGGTAGATAGTGGAGGTATTACCGAGGGATCTCTGCATCTGTGTTGAGATGGGGAGTAAAAGGTGCCCCCATAGTAAATCCCTATCCACATATTCTAAATGATCAGCCAAACATGAGAACGCAATGTCTGTAGGTGGAGTTGGTGAGGACCTAATGGCAATTCCCGTAAAATGTGTCTTAAAGATGGGGAATTGGCTAGCTTCAGCTTCCATGGGTAAGAGATCCCAAATTAGGTCTGCGGGATTATGGGTAGCTGATGGAGAATGCTCGCCAAGAGGAAAAGATATCTCAACTGGGTCTATGATAGGTGGAGGAGATGATGGGAGCTCCTTTATAAGTGGAGGAACAGATGGACGCTCCTCTGTGGGTGGAGGAAATAATGGGTGCTCCTCTAAGTGGTAAAGCCAGGGGTGAGATGGGCTCAATGTTATTAGAAGACCCCTCCATAGGTGATGAAGGAGATGAAAGGTTCTCTAAGTGGTAAAGCCAGGGGTGAGATGGGCTCAATGTTATTAGAAGACCCCTCCGTAGGTGATGAAGGAGATGAAAGGTGTTCCTCTATTGGTGAAGGAACAAGGGAGGTTGGTTCCAACGTAGAAGGAGGATTTTCAGCTAGGATCTCCTCTATGGAATGAATATGGGGTAATTGGGAGGCGACAGGTACCTCATTAAATATAGTGTAAACCTCGTGGGTATGGGTATCATGAGTTGATGTCTCACCAGTTTGATTGGATGAAGGGGCATGGTTGGGAAATGGTTTTTTGAAGATTTGTAGATTTTGGTTGGGGGTGGCATTGGGATTATCAATAGTTAACTCACCTTTCTCGAGCATTTCTTGGACAATATTTTTGAAAGTGATGTAGTTGCCGTCATTATGACCCTTTCCTTGATGATAGTTACAGAAATCATGTTCTTTATACCATACGGGCATGAGGCAAGTAGGGTCAAAACCAGTATGTAGTTTTATAGGTGTAAGGGTGATGGCTCAGGATTTAATAAGATTTTCTAAGACAGAAGAGTAAGGTTCCCCAATTGGGGTATATTTTTGCTACTCTCGTCTGAATTGAAAAGTCTAGACAGGTGAGAGATTAGATGAGGGTGTAGCTTGATTTCACAGATGAGCTGGGTTGTCCTTGAGTACCGCTGCATTAGTGGTACCCTTAGCTTTTGAATAGTTGGTTTGTGATTTGGAAGAAGAATAGGTATCATTCGACTTGAATGCCGAATTCTTATTGCATATTTGGATTTTCTTCTCTTTAATGGCCCAAATCTCTAACTTTTATGCCATAGTGAATGCCTCATCGAATGTTCAAAAGGATTGGCCTGCAAGGTCGGTGAAATATGTCTATCAAAATCCCGTGTGAAGAGATTGATGAGTTCAGTTTGTGGTAGTTAGAAGGTAAGTTGATTGATCAGGCTGCGCCAGCGAGTAAAAAAATCTGCGATAGATTCATCCTCATACTGACGTGTGGAATATAGATCGGTCATGGTAACTTTCTTGATGATATTGATAGATAAATGATCCAAGAAGGCTTGGGATACCTAATTGAATGAGAATATGGAGTGTTTAGGTAACCCACTATACCAATCTAATGCAAGTCCAGTGAGGGGCATGGGAAAGGTTCTCAAAAGTAAAGCATCATCATGAGCGATTAGATAACACCCATGTTTGAACGACCACAAATTCTATTGTGGGTCTTCTTTGCTATTGAAATGATTGAATTTAGGTATTTCCCAATGCACAGGGTATGAATAGACAGGAATGGATGGGTGAATAGGCTCATTGCAAATCTCATCGTAGGTGAGAGTGTTGCGGGAGCCAGAAACCGATGCCTCCAATGTCTACATCTTGTCCAACATCAATTTAATTAGGTTATTGGTGGGTTGTGATGATTGAATGCCTCCTATAGCATGAGGAGGTTGGTTTTGGGCATATAACAGGGGTGACACTCCAGTGTATGGGGCTGCCATGTAGGGTGGTGGAGAAGAAGGTAGTGAAACAGGGGATACGTACCTAGAATGTATAATGGATGAAATGGGAAGTTGTTGATAGTATGTATATGGGGGTGGAAGGGTCGTGGTAACCCTAGTGGCAATAGGGGCTAATGATTGTGGAATAGAAAGAACCACATTCTAAAATGGGGTAGGGGTCACCGACACTGGAGGTGGTAATGTAGCTATGGGTATTTGTGAGACATTAGGGGCGGATGAGGTTGTGTTTTTGGTAGTTGTCGAGGGTACGGTGGATGTAATGGGGGCCATTAGAGGTAACAGACGTGGCAGTCATAGCAGGTATAGAACCTAACTACGAAACGACTAGGGTAACATAGATACAGGAAGCACAGAGCCAGATGGGGCCGATGTGGGAGTGGGTGTGAGAGTCGGGGGGATAGATAAAGGAATGTTGTATATCAATTGACCTGAGGCATCTTGAGTGGACGAGTGGGAAAGGAAAAACTGCAAGGTGGTAGGGTTTTGGTCAAGTAGTCATGCAAACTCCTCATCTCCAGTAGTGATAGTAATAGGTTGGATGGGATCCATGGCTGGTGATAAAATAGAAGGTGGTGAAGGACTAGGTGGGAGTGGTTGAAAACTAGCGTGAAATATGAGTGTGTTTACTTATCTTCGGGTCAGCGCCATGTGAACCAGTACTGATCAGGTAGGGATACTTCTCTGTAAATGACATAGAGAACAGCAGGAACAAGTGAATCTGGTGACAAAAAGTGGATTAAGTATCAAATGGTGGTTGGAATGTGAAATAGGCTAACTGATGTTGGTTAGGGAAAATCAACGCCGGTGGGGGGTAACCGCTGCCGGTTACTGTAGAAAATGACAGTGAATAAATAGTGAGGCAGAAGGTAAAATCTGAAAAATATGCCAAATCTAAAGATGTTTAAAATGTCAATGGGACTAATGACAGTGACAGGGACTGTGAAAAGTGGAAGAAAGTGAAGTAAAATTTCCTTTTGAGTAGGTTATCAAAAGGACCTAGAACCGATGTTGGTTGGGTATAACCGATGGATGTCAGAGGTAACCGAAAACGTTTACTGTGAAATTGAAATAGTGATGAAAGAAAGTGGTTGTGAATTAAAATCTGATGTAGAATCATACCCAAAATTCTGAGAATGATGATGATATGGCCCAGGAACACTTAGGTGAAGCCAGAATACACCAGCTGTGAGCGTGTAAGGATGAACAAAAAAAGGTGACGAATGTGATCTCTCACCTCAAAATGCAAGCCAAGTAAAAACACTAAGAAAATACGATCCTAGGAGTGCCTTTTATATTATGTTTGTTTAGCTTATGTTATTTATGGACTGACACATGAATTGTGAAATAGAGTTTTTGGTGAGGATGGATTCCTACAAAGAAGGAGATCTAAAAGGTGAGGTTTCAGGTATGTTATGGTGGGGGCAAGCTTCACTCTGAAGTATGACTCGATAGAGCAGTGAGTTGGGTGCCCACTGTGCCATGATTGTGTGATCACCTACAACTTCTTCTAGGTAGGATGTTGTTTAAGAATGTATGTATTTTGAATTTTTGTGAGGTTTGGTAAGACTCATAGAAAGGGAAAAGGACAAAAGTGCTTTTCTATGATTCGTTTGTCAACCATCAACTAGGCATGACTTCCATCGTATAGGTTTCCCTCAATTAATGTAAGCTAATGCAATAAATCAGAATGAATGCAATTATTTTTAAGCCCAAATCAAAATGTGAAATTGGATGACACAATAAGATGAAAAGGAAGAGGGATTCTCTTTCACTACAATGCAGAAAACATGAAGAAATGGTTCTTTTTAATTACACCAAAAGATTTTTTTTAGAGCAAATAGAAAGAAGAGGTGGGTTACCAAGGAAGAAAATTAGTGTGTACGATTTTCAAAAGGGAAACAAACACACAATTTTTTCCTATGAATGAATTAAATGCAAGGAACCCCGTATGGGTCCCACCGGGCATGCCAAAATGTTTCACCTGATTCTTATATCGTTTCTTTGAAGTGTTGACGAAACAGATAGGGTAATGGGCGTAGGAGGAATATAATGTAGCCAAATTAAGAACAACCAGATAAACTGCAATAAAATGAACTCCAAAAGAAAATAGATCTCCTTCTTCGTTATCAAATAATGAATTACAAAGTTTCCTAAATAGGAAAATAACTCCCAACTCGAGTTGCCAATTAAACTCTAGCTAACTCTGACTAAATCTACTCTAGGTGGCAGAAATTACTATTTTTAGCAGTTTACTAGAACCTGCTATTCTTAGTAAGTTTGCATGCTTATTTGTATGAGCACAAAAAATTCCACGCATCTTCCAATTTCCTAAATTAGAGGAATTGTCGACTTTCTAACTCACTATGCATTCAAGACACTAAAATTAATTAATACCCTAAAATAGGAGAAAACCGAATTACAACTTCAATCCTAGCTTTCAGTCCCTAGATGGAGGATTTCGGGCCCAAAAACAACTTCAACCAATAGGGCAGGTTGACCAGTGCGTTCATCTCGTTTGAAACAAGTGGTTTAAAAAAATAGTCTCAAATGGACACCGGAGATCAAAATATATGACCATTTCAAATCTTTGCTAAAAATAGTTGCATCAGCACAACTATGAATTTTTCATCTACACACAAGGGTTTCTATTAGGATGAAGTATCATAAACTAGTATCAGTGTTGAGGGCACAAGGGCCAATCTAGGTCAAGAGATAGTTACATGCACATTTGAACAAACACTAGGAGAAATACATTGAGTATGAAATGTAGTGTAATGTTTGGTGACTCACATATGGGTTGACCATCGAGGTCAATTCGATTCAAGAATTTTCATCTTCATTTTTAGATTTAATGATTGCTTGAGTGTGTTACAAGATAACAAGGGTTTATTTTACAAATTTCAGAAGTAACATCTAGGGTTTCATGTGAAGTTGAAGATACCCAAAGAGTGACACACAATGACACTACAAGTTACAGATCCCAACCATTTGAAGGTGTATAAACATATGGCTAGGTCAGAACCGTACCATATGGTCCCCGAACATTATGTATGATCCTTACCAGAAGCTCTAGACTCTAGAAAGTGATTGTTCTAGTTCATAAGCTCTTCTCCTGTCCCAGATCACTCATCGACACGTCCTAATCACTTCCTGAACTAGTTTAAGTGCCTATTTCCATCTTGTTTGTTTTTTTATTGTAGGTACTTGAATGATGTGGTTGATTGTTATGTTATATATTCCTCTGATCTAATCTGAAACTTAAATATGTACATTTTCATTGGTTTAGTCTCTATAATATCAATTCAAACAAAAACCCAATTAAATTAGTGTGAAAATTAATTAGGGTAAACAATTATGAATTCGTATGAAACTTGAAATTTTGTAAATTCTCCCAGAGGTGTTACGAATTCATTGAAACATATCGAACGATAAATATAAAAATGAAAATTCGCCACAGAATGACACGACTTTTCCAAACTTTGCAATTTCGCTATAAAATGCATCAATTTTTTAATAAGTGTAAATTCACCACATAATGAAGTGGTGGTGAGATCATTTGAATTAGGAAAGTCTGTTGTACAACTACGACACTGCGAGTTCGTTGAAATTTAACTACACAGTGTTGAGAAAAACTAGAGCAAGTCCGTCACGAGATGATTTTTCATCAATTTCGCTAATGATTGGGCAAATCTGCTAATAACCAAAATGAGTCCGTATGAAGACTAAGATAAATGTCCAAAAAGGTCAAATTTTTCTTCTCATATATAAATTTTAGCAACTACTTGTCTCTTCAATACTTGAAAACCCACTCAACACTTCCAAGTACAATAAAAGGTCAACAAAAACATGAAATTTAACTCAAATTGAAACAATGTACAAAGAAATTTGATTAAAAAAAAACTACTTGTGACACAAAATGTATGCATGCCCTTAGAATCAAAAAATAAAGTTTGGATCTAACACCAAGTAAATCATAATCTACTACTAATGCAAATACATCAAGATAAAGAAATAAAGGAATAAAACACAAATTACATAAACATAACATGGAAATGCAAACCTCCTTTTGATTTTTGGATTTACTTTTTGGATTTACTTTGCAGATGTGGATATCCTTGTTTCAGTCGTGTGCAAAACCAGCAGAATGAGGTTGTTTAAATAGGGGAGCTTGGTAAATTCATACCCGTGTTCTTTGGTCCCCTCTAAAATTCGATTTGAAAAAGCCATAGTTTATAGTTAATCTATAACTATATCCTATATAATTTGAAAACTATATTATTATTTTTAAGTATATATATAATATATAGTTATATATAGAAATTATGTGAGAATATTAAAGGTTTATATTTTGGGATAATTTTATAGGCTTAAGCATCATATTAAAATTACATGTAGGATAATGGGAATGTAGGCTAAAGACCATTTTCTAAGCCTAAGTTTAAAATATTTAAACTTAATTTATAAATCTAGGCATATTAGTGTTCCATATGACTTGGATGCGGATAAAGAAACAAACCTAAGTTTGAATTATATTTTAATATATGGTTAGTTTAAACCACTTAAAATATAAATTTTATTAGATTTGGTTTATATATGTTTTAAAAGTGATTTGACTTTTTTTAATGAAGGGTCCATGTTTATTGCTTAGCCATGAAGGGATTACTTTTTAATTTAATACTTATTAAATAAAAACATAAGATGTGTCTTTAAAGCATTTAATTATCCATTAAGAGGAATATTCAATTATATTAATTATAGTTTATAATTAACTATATAAATAAACCTATTTAAAGTTTTCTTTTATATAAGAGTGGGAGTGGAAATAAAATGAGATAATATCTCAGTAACATAAATGTAATTCTCAAGTATAAATGGAGCAATTAAAAAAAGGGGGGAGGGGGGCTAGTTTATTGGTGGCCCACATAAAGTGTGGTAAATTTTATTAAAATATTGGTAGTTATAGCCATATAAAAGTTTTAAAATGTTTTTAGCTTGCAGGAATTATATAAAATATTTTACAATATTTCCATAGTTTTAAATGTGTGCGGGGTAAAATTAAGAGTAAATGAAGGGAGGAGACAAGGTTCATGAAAATAGGGATTTCAATTTATTTCATTGGTCGGGTGAAATTACTTGTCCCCTGTTGTAAAATATGCAGGTTAATCTATACTCTCATAAATCTACTTGCACTTGGTAAAATTCTTTTAACCTGGTCTATGTCCTTTAAACCCCTTAATAAGGGTTATGTGTTTTTTTAATATTTTTAAAAATATACTATAGTTTATAATTTTTATGAACTATATGTTGTTTTTTATTTATATTCTATAAACTATATACCCTTTTATTATAAAAAATGTGTATATATTTTTACATTATAAATTATAATAGGTTATTATAATGTGTTAAAATATAACCTCCCTAATATTATACAGAAGCAAGAAATTCTAGAATTTCACATTCTGGAAATACACAACAATTTCCTAGCTTCATTAAATTTGACGGTCAAATGACCATCATGGTAGACCAAACATAAGACAATATGACGGTCATTTAGACGTCAAATTTAAGCTCGTAGGCTTCAGGAAACTTTCATTCAATGTTAAAATTGACAATCAAATGACCGTCACGACAGACCAAAAAATAAGTCATTATGACGGTCATTTAGACGTCAAATTTAAGATGGCCGGATCTTTTGTCTATATTTGTTTTTTTCAGAAATTTGATGTTGTTATACATTCTTAGGGGTCTCTTCTTCACTTCTATATGGTTAGTAATATTTTTTATATAAATCTGGGGTATAATGCAGAGCCCTTTATATTGCAGGTTATTATTTTGATCATGAGAGGTTAATTAGTATGCATTGTAATGACATAATTAGTTATAATCAAATAGTTTCTTTAGGTTTAATATTAGATATGATTCTATTAAAAGTGTTATTTTTATTATCAATAAATATGTATCTAACTTTGTGGTACATTGTATATTATAATGGGGTGTGTTTTACAGTGTTTAGGAAAACAATGACGTCCAACTATTTCTGTCTTGACAAAACCCAGATCCTGAATGAAACCAACTACAACATTTGGGTCAAAATAAAATTTATGGCATGGAAACTCTAGATGATTTTTTTCTGGATCTGAGGTTTCTCCCACTGGTCGTCAAACAATTGTAGATAACATGAATGCATTCTTGCAACGAATGTAAGATGCTCTTTCTATGATTTTTCAATGTGAATGATGAGTACCTTCTACACATTGGTAATATCGAACATCTGAAAGAGGTATGGACACAACTAGAATCCATGCATGAAGGATACTTGGTATATCAAGGATAGTAATGAGAGTATAATAGCTGAAGGAATTCAAAGAAATGGTCTATATATTTTTTATGATTTCTCTTCTGTATCTTGTTTTATATCTCAGAGTTTGAATAATTCAAAACTATGACATGAAAGGTTAGGACATATTAATTATCGAAGCTTATATGAAATGTATAGATATAGTCTAGTGAAAGGTTTACATGTGTTGTCTTCTTCTCTTGAAGTTACTTCATTAAATGCTTCTAAATGATGGTTTTGATTCTGATTTAGTAAATGGTCATGATGATGTTTTGATGTTATAGATGTTTCTAAAACTCTTATCTTCCTAGATAAGAAATTAAATTGGGCTCAATCTATGTTAGAAAACTCAAATCCTATTAACCTTAGGAAAATGACCAGAAGCCATCATATGTACCATGCATTAATTACCTTGTATGAACCTGAGCCGTGAAGTATTATAGGGTCTAGGTGGATATACAAAGTAAAATATAATGGTGATGGTAGTATTAACAAACATAAAGCTAGATTTATTGCTAGAGGTTTCACTCAGAAACCTGGTATTGATTATGTTGAGACATTTCCTGTAGCTAAAATGAGTACTGTTAGGGCCTTATTTGCAATTGTCCACTCAATTTGGGTGGGAAATCCACCAAATGGATAAGAAAAATATTTTTTTGAATTGTGATTTAAAAGAAGAACTTTACATGTTTCAACCTAAAGGATTTGAAGAAACTGGTAAAGAAAACTATGTTTGTAAGTTGAGAAATCCTTGTATGGTTTAAAACAAGCTCTTAGAGCTTGGTATGCAAAAATTGTTTCCTTCTTTAAACTGTTAGGTTTTGTTAATTGTTCTTCTAATAATGATATATTCATTAAGCAATAAGGCTTGCATATTATCATTATATGTATATATGTTGATGATTTGCTTATGTCTGGTGACAATTCTGATTTAATTCATAGGATTAAAGAGAAATTGAAGTGATACTTTGAAATGAATGAGTTAGGTCTCTCACATCATGTTATTTGTATGACTGTATTTCATTCTATTGTTATTTTTCAAAACACAATATGCAACCATTGTATTGAAAAAGTTTCTTATGATTGATTGTAAACCATTTTCTACTTCAATGGAAGTTGGAATAAATATTGATCCTAAATCTGCATATGAAAAAGGTTGATCCTATTTTATATACGTTGTTAGTTGATAGTTTGATTTATCTAACTATAACTAGATCAGATATTTCCTATACAGTAGGAATTACTTCAAGGTTTATGCAATAGGAATTCATGGAATTTGTATTCAAGTTTATGAGGAACCTTTATCAGATCATTGGAATCTTGCAAAAGAGAATTTTTAGATATTTGAAAGGAACAATCAATTATGGGTTGCATTATAATAAGAATGAAAAACGCTATCTTATATAGATTTTGTGATTCTAACCATACTTGATGTTGTGTTATAAAATATACTGGATATGTGTTCAAGTTTTTTTGTGTAGGAACCAGTTTTTAGAACAAAAAATACAATCAACAGTCTCCATTTTTTCTACTGAGGCAGAGAAATACAATGGAAGAAGTAAAAAATCCATGTGGCTGCAACGATTGTTGGTAGAGATACTGATTCATGGAAGCTAAAGGAAGTATTGCTATCTTCTATGTGAAAGTGGTCAGAGTTGTATTACTCTTGATTAAGAATCCAGTTCAATATCAGAGGATAGCAAGAACATTGAGATACATATATGCTTCACTGCATGAGAAGGTGTAAAGTGATGACATAAATCTCAAGTTAAATCATTTGGAGTCATGTTGATCTGCATCACAACAATACAAATGCAGAGATTGTCAGTTGCTGACTATTGGTACAAACACATTGGATAGAGATTGCATATTATATGTCAACATTAATTACAATCTTAGATACTAAGACTAATAAATAGCCATGGTATTACAATGAAAACTGACCTCCTACAAACTAGCAAGTCACACAACCAAACAATCTGTTAATGACCTTTATGGGTATAACAAAAATATATTGTCTGAAACAATTGGGAATGTAGAACCTATATTATTAATAATTTGTATACAATGTAACTCATATTAAAGGACATATTACAATATATTAACATTTCATTAATAATGAGAGCACTATAATATTTTCCTTACATTCCCCCCAAATTAGTGCAAACATGGGGATTTGGCACCATCGAAGGAGGACCAAACAGCATGCCATAGATCTCGTATGCCTACACATTGTCTCAATCCTCAACACCGAATGTGGGAACTATAATCATTTGATAGTGAATCATGTTTAACCTATTAGATGAATATCATGAATTAGCCACCAATTGTGGGACCAATTCACATCAACCATCAAATCAGTTTGATCAAATGAACACTTCCTGAATGTATGAATGGTTATCAATTTATCATCACAGGGGACACACAGCACTGCAATACACACAGGAACAAGGATGCTATATGTTCTTAGTTCATGACACAAGACATCAAAGATGTCACTAAAGCAGTTTAAGCCTCTAAGGTGGTATTCGAACTTACATGATGTTGATTGTCCTCCTGCCTAAATCCTCCAATGCTATGCTGCTAGCTCACAAAATGTGAACATGATTTGGTATTCTCATATGTTTCCACATTGAGATTATTGTTTGCTCTCCCGTCCCACAATGGGAAAACACTTTATTTTACCAGATCCTTCGGGTAACATCCATCAATGCATCTATGAGTAATTGTTACGAAGACTTTTTTCAATACTTTTGACTCTAACAAGACAGGAAATTTAACAACTATTATACTAATAACGAAAGGTCATGGATTATAGTCCATATCTTATCAAAAGTGGGCTTTATTTTAAAACTCCATGATTTTTGAGAAGTATAGAGAAAAGTACAATTTAGGAAGAATCCGACACACAAGGTGACTAATAGTAGATCTTAGAATTTAGATTCATACAATTCACTAGATTTTAGAGTTCTAAACTAATACAACCTATTGTATTTAACCTATGAGTGAACTTTGGGACTATAAAACAATAAACATTGTCTCACTATGAGATTTGAAATTTTAATTAATAAGAGGCTATGACATGACACGTACCTTCTACTTGTGACAACTAAGGTACAAGGCTAGAGGTCCACCACAAATTCATGTGTAAGTAGCCTTGATATCAAAAACTATATGAAGGCAATGAATGAAGATAGAATGAAAGCTGTTTGACCAAAAGATATCTTCCATGCAAGAATTCCTATCAAATTGTCCACTGGGCTGCTGCTCAGTTAAATTTCACATAACTGGAGACACGTGTCAAAAATTGGAACATGGTCTCAATGGTGCAATTTTCTCTCTTTTCATGAGGTCATTTGATCATTAGCTAAGATATAGCAGTGGTTCCTATAATCCCTAAAGGAAAGATCATAGTGGACAGATGAAAGCACAAAATCCGAAAAGTAGCAACATGTTATTTGGGTTGTTGGTTGATCCAATAAAAATGAAGTTGAGGATTGGACAGCTATCCTGATAAAACCATCAATGTTGAGGTTGTTAGTTGTCCTACAAAACCATATCATGAGCACCCACGGAAAGCTATAGACAGGAAATGGATTTTTTTTACCTTGTCACCATTAGGGGAGTGTATATTGCTCAATTAATAATGTTAACAATAGGAAGTGAATGTTACAAATATATTGTGACATTATTAATAAATTGTAATATCCCCCCCATTAATAATGAGTCTTATATCACACTTTGAGCATATTAAAATTATAGTTGTCAACTCATAAGGTGAGTGTGAATATAGCAAGGCATAGGATAATATTCATACTTAGAATTATAGTACACGAGTTAATAACACCATAAGAATAGGGATATGAGATGAACGAATCCATATGTAAATAGGTGATTTTAATTGCTCCTTCAATGGTCTTGAATAAGATATGAAGGATGGATCTAGATAAACTCATAGAACAATGGAGAACAAACTCTAGTAATTAATGATTATACATGGATTAATATTATGTCCTCCAATTACGATTAGATTTAACTTCAATATAATAGTGCAGTGTTTTATTGTGCAATTTTTATCATATCATGCGTTCAAAATACATATGAAAATCATGGAGTTTTCCTATTTTAATATACATGTTAATGTAATAGTGATTTATGCTAACAATAACTAGATCATAATTTCCTAAAAGTAAAAGGGTGCACAATAAAGATTTACGCTCGTCCTGGAAAATTTTTTAAGCATCATGTATGGATCTCTCTCAAAATCAGCTTAAGCAAAACACTTATTATATTAAAGGAACATTTGTAAATATTTTGCATTATCACTAAGAAATGAAGAATGTTATCATATATGCATTTTTTGGATTTAACCAAGACTGAGGTTAGCACAAACTAAAATATCCAACTTCAGGATTCATGCTCTGATACAAATTTTTTTTATGTAGGAACGCTCATTCTACTTGGAACAACAAATGCAATCATAAGTATCCATTTCTTCAATACTTAGGGCTAGAGAAATACAATGGAAGAAGTAGAAAATTCATGTGGCTGCAAAACTATTGGTAGAGATATACATGGACGTTAAACTGAAGTATTCCTATTCTATGTGGTGGAAAAAGTTGTATTACTCTTGATTAAGAATTTGGTTCAACATCCTAGGACATTAATACATTGAGATACATATGTACACTTCACTTGTGAGAATGTGCTAAGTGATGACATAAGTCTTAAGTTCATCTTTGGCTGAAGAGTAGGTTGCTGACATATTCACAAAGTCCCTGAGTGTTGTAAAGTTTTGTCACTTTCATGAAAAGCTTGGATTTTCAGAGTTTCCATTGAGGGGGAGTGTGCATGAAAATGTCACCTCCTAATGGAACTTGGTTTTTGTAAAAATACCTTCGGGCATTTGTAAAAGAAGTATAAAAATAAGACCTTCGGGAAAGTGTAAAAAGACCTTCGGACATGTCTACCTCCTCGAGCTTCTTTATTAGAAAGAAGTGTAGAAAGATCTTAAAGGCGTATCTTCAGTAAAATCTTTAGTAATATTGAGTTTACTATTAAACATCCAGTACAAGCATATTGTTAAGGAGGTCCTTGTTGTAAAAGGCTCATATATGCTTGGGTTCAATAACTTTTTATGAGAACTTGTGAGAACATGTAAAACTCACAAATCATACTTAGCCACTGATCATGGGATGATCTTTGGGATTCCAAATCCTTTTGTACCAAAAGATAAATTGAGTATGATGAAGGTGTTATAATTACTTCAACCGATATGCTAGCCTAAAATTTTTATGGTTTAAAGATTGTAAATCCTGTAGTGTACCACGGGTAGGTAATCTATTGGCATATGTTATGTTATCCCACTTAACATTAAGGGGGAGTGTTAGAACATAATGATTAAGTGGTCTAGCCAACCCCTTAATGTATATGGGTCCATCACTAATATATAGGTTAATATTTAATAATATGATATATTTATATTTATATTATTAAATATGTTAACCTAGGTATATACTTTAGGTTAAATATTTAATATCATGAAATGATTATATTTCTTATATTAAATATTATAAACCTAGGTGTATGTGTCAACCATTTTAGGTTGAAAAGGTGGGTCGGGAGACATACCCGATCATCTTATATAAAAAGGACTTTAGGTCCTCATTTGATATATTTAGGAAATATATCAAAGGTGTACAAATCAATTGATTTTGCTTTACCCTTGGTAAATAGGGTTTTAAAGGAGGAGGTGATCTTACTGGATGTAAAATAAGTTCTTTGAAGTAAAAGGTTATTTTCAAAGTGGTGTTTACCCTATTAGAGTTTTCCACTATAAATATTGTGTCACATGTGTTATTTATTTCATGTAAGTATTTCTTTATTTAATTATGTTATGATGTAATCTTTATTTAAATATTTATTGTAACATTATATAATATGTTAGTTGATTAAATTCATATTTATTAGCAGCCTACTCCCATTGATTCCTATCTTAGCTCTATTGGACCTTAAAACTACTTGATTCACACTTAAGATCCCTTATTAACTAGATCTTACTCATCTTGAAGAGATTAGTACTTTTACTAGCTTCTCTAAAAAAATTCCAAATATCCACTCACTCTATATTCTTATAAGTTACCTTAGGTGCTAGTTGTTATCTTCTTTGTTTTAGATAATCTATAAGATCTATCATGGAAAATTGATTATATAATCACTATAACTGATAGCAATGATCATATATCTCTATTTTAAACCCCTTAGCAATACTTAAGAAATAGTCTTGTTTTAGCTTTTCTGAAGCTAGGATCCATACCTTACTCTTTAATTATCTTCAACTTCTTAACTTTTAGTACTTTGATAATAGATTCAACCCTTTCTTATTGTATCTCAAAATTATTAACTTTTTATTTAGGTCCATTGGCAAAATCCAGGAAAGAAGTTTTAGAATGCTTAGAAAAGACTGAATTTTGACAGTTTATGTGGGTAATTTGATGTAAAATTCTCTCACATACCTTTAATATATTGCACACACCTCTAAAATACCTCAAAATATCATAAATTCAAATCTAAGCCTTTACAACATCAAGAAATAACCTTTTATAATTGAATTTCTCCTCTTTGTTGTTTATTGTGTTTTTCCCTATTTCCTTGAATTTTTTTCATGAAGATATCTATACACACTTGTATTTTTGATCTAAAAATTGGTAGTCTTTTTGTTGATGTTGAGACATATATTTCATGTAATTTGGGTAATTTTTGTTAGGTGGAATGGAATTTAGATAATGCCATAGTTAGAGCCTAAACCTGAACAATTAGCTATAAAATATTTACATCCACTGTCATGCAATAATAAAAATTCATTGGGTTTTAGGATTAATCCCTTTAATTAATTGAGGTGACAATGGAGCAAATTGGAAGTGGTTTCTAGACTATGGGTTTTTTTATCTCTTCCCTGTCACAAAACTCTTAGTATAATCCTTAAGTAAACAAAATATATGCTATAATCCTGCAACCAAAAGTATATCATTACTATTCAACCTTCCCACACATTAAAATCCATTGAATACATGCTTCTTGAGCTTATTGAGCTCGAAAATTTTAGTATCAAGACTAAATTTTCCTATTTGGAGCACTCTTATATGAGCTCTTAGATGCTCTCTAAATTTTTGAGGAAAACTCAACCACTACTAAACATAGATTAATGATAAATGACACTATAGAAACTCCCTAAATCCATACCATTATCTTTCATGATGAGTACATGTCTCTCATAGCCTTATTTTTCTCTTATTTAGACTTGGTCAAGCCTATCTTTTGACCCCTCACTTCACTCAATCACTTTTAACAACATGTCAAAGTGATTTTAGATCATAGTAAGATATAAATAAGCTCCATAAGACCATTAGGGTCATCACAAACTTCTAGTACCTTCATATTTCATACCTATGGCCTTCACAAGGATTGTTTACAATATGATTCAAATGATCCATTTTGGAAGAAAATGGAGAAACCATGTTTGAGAAAATTTGATTAGTGTTTTGACCTCTTTGATGACTTGCAATTACTTATCCATCCTTGTTGACACTTCCTAAATTCCATTCACTCCATTCTTGTTCATGTTCTTGCATTACATTACTCAACTTGAAATTTTCCATGAGCTCCTGCTCATGAATCTTCATCATTTCTTGCTCTTGATTTCTTCACCTCTGTCACTCATTAACTAAAAAATTCATGATCTCAACATTGGTACAAATTTCACAATTTCACTAAATGGTAGAAGTATTCCTTTTTCCATTCTCTTCAAGCGAGCATGATTATTTATTTTTTTAGTTTTCATCCTTCCTTGAGTCGTACCTGCACATGAAAAAAACATATTAGTAGAAAACAACTCTTATCCATGTTTCTCATTCCATCCACCTACATAGCTTCTTTCCCTTACATGCTCATGAACTTCATTCATTTGATTCACTCCTTCTTCCTCTTTACTTTTAGTCGAAATATCATTTCTTATTCCTTCATTTATGCCAAAACTAATTCTTAACCTTTTATCAAATACCTTCCTTTTGAGAGCATAATTTCCACTTCTCATTCTAAAACTCACTCTAGTTTCCTCAAAATTACCTTTTTTAGCCATTAACCTCCTTGTTCCATTCTTGAGTTCATTGTTGAATGTCTTCATTTCTCTTTAAATTTCAGCTCTTAGAAATGTTTTTACAAACATTTCTCTCAAATCCTTCTTAATTTTTCCATTTTCTCTGAATTTCCTTTGAGTTCTTTCATCATATTGATTCAAATCTGATTTATTTTTGTAATTTTAAACCTAAATTTGAATTGTATTCATCTTAAGGATTTACCTTTGTCTTTCAAGGACTAATATTTTCCTTATTCTTTCTATTTTGAATTCCATTATCTCACTACTCTTTTATATTTTAGTCCTCTTCAAGTATATTTTACACCTTTTCAAGTCAATATTTCCATTTATTTTCTCTCTTTTTATTGGAAAACTAAAATCATAATCAAACTCAAAAAACTCTTTCTCATTTACCTTTGATCCATATTTCAATAACCCATCTCTTACTTGTTCTAGGTTGTGTTTCCATTCCTTTGTTGCATTTATGTTGGCTTGGTTGCATTGTGAGGGTGTTAAGAATGTCTTTTCTTGATCACACTAGTCTTTATTACTTATTAAAACCTTCTTATACCATCTTCCTTTCCAATCATTCAGAAAAACCTCAAGGGATCCTTGTTTACTTGAAATCATTACTTTAGTATTTATTTTGACCAAACATTTCCTTAAAAGTATTTTCTCATGAGAAGTGAGTGAGGAAATATATATATATATATATATATATATATATATATATATATATATATATATATATACATTGCATTCTACAAGTTTCTAGGTCAATCTATCTACTTGGAGGTAAAACATGTTATATATATATATAACATGTTTTACCTCCAAGTACATAGATTGACCTAGAAACTTGTAGAATGCAATGTATCATGGCTATGATGGAATGAAGATCAACAAAAATATGCTCCCTTGCCATCATTATTTTACCATAAATGTCAGGTTTTTTTTTTTTTTGGAGTTCTCCACTAATCTATCCTCCTTTTACATTGGAATGAAATGTTCTTATTCTTGTTTTATTTTATGTAAATGAGTCAGGATCGGAGATATTCGTTGCCCCCCTCTCTCTATATCTTACCCATCCACCCATAGAGAGTTGAGTTCAGGGGGCCCCCCATATATCTAGAGGGGGGCCCTCCATAGAATCGAGCCCCCCTTCTCTCCCCCATATAGATAGAGGGGGGTTCTCTGGGGGCCTCTTTCAATTTCATTTCTAGGGCATATCTTTTGCCTCCCCTATATCTATATAGAGATCTGACGGAGGCCCCTATCTCTATATGGTGTAGCGAACCCCCGCCCGCCCGCCCCCCTCTCTAGCCCATATATAGAGAGGGGACCCCCTCTCTATAGATCTGGCTCTCTGGAGGCCTATCTATATATGCCCCAGTTCTCTATAGATCCTCCCGAGCATAGCATATAGATAGAGAGTCCCGTCGATATATATTCTCTGGGGGCCTCTCTACTCACCCCCACTCTCTCTATATGATAACTATAGATGGCGGCGCCCTATCTATCTATATACCCTATCTATATAGTAGCCCCCCCGCCTCTATATAGATAGCTGTATAGAATTCTCCCCAGGCCCCATAGCCATCTATCTATAGGGGGAGGGGCCCCCCTATAGATAGATGCGCGGGGGGACCCAGATAGATGAGATATAGAGTCTAGGAGGGGGGGTCTTGTCGGCACGGGGGAAGGAGTGCGATGCGAGTGCATTATGTATTATGGCAGTCGAGTGAGTGCCTTATGATAATGGTAGTGTCGGACGAGTGCCCTCAGTCGAGTGAGTGCCCTCAGTCGAGTAAGTGCCTTATGGTAGTGTGCCCTGACTCATTTACAACTATAGAGAGTCGGTGTGGTCGAAAGAAAATGACAGGGCATGACAGGGAGAGCGCCAATTAAACTATATATATCTATATACATATAGACTATCGCTCACTCCCATATAGAGAGAGGGGGGTCGCCATATCTAGAATAGAATCTATATAGGCCCGATAGGGCGGTGCCATATAGAACTCTAGGGAGCTCTCTAGAGTAGGCCGTCGGGCCTCTGAGCTATGGAAATGAAATGGGTTCTCGCACAGGGAAACGGGCGGCTCACAAGCACGAGGAGCTTCCTCGCACTCATTCACAACTCCACCCCCCCCCATAGAGATCTATATATGGGCGCCCCGCGCCCCCCTATATAGATCTCTATGGGCGCCCGCGCCCGCCCTATATAGATCTATATGGGCATGCATGGGCGCCCGCGCCCCCCTCTCTATCTATCTAATCTATATATGGGCGTAGCTCATGCCCACGCAGTTCGCCGGTGAAACCAACGATTCTTCACTCTACTCTTATCAATGAAAGAACCCGGGAGAAGGACGGGAGAGGTCGAGGACAGGACTCGACCAACGGGTCGCCTATTCTATATAGTCTATAGTCTATAGCCGCCCTCTCCCGACGGCTAGGCTATATAGAGTCGGCACTCCGCTCTAGATCTACGGGCGGCCTACTCTCTATAGCCGGACAGCTATATAGAGGCGGGGGGGGGGGGGGGGGGAGGAGAGTACTCGTCGAGGTGTGAGCGATCCGCTCAACCGATAGGTTGAGGGCCCCCTCCCCTATATGGATATGGCCCCTCTAATTTTTTTTAATTTCAAGGGCGACTGACGTTAGGGCCTTTAGGGGACTATAGCATGCTCCCCTATATATATATCTATATGGCGACGAGAGGGCCCCTATCTAGAACTCTAAGATAAGATAGGAAGGGGTGGGGGCACCCCCCCCTATATAGTAAATATGGCGCCCCCCCTTTCAATTTAGAGGGGCTATATCTGGAGGTCGAGGGCCCCTCTCTATATGGGGGGGCACTCCCCCGCCCCTATCTATCGAGTCATTTCTGCGTGCGCCCCTACCCTATAGGCCGCCCGCCTATAGCTATAGGGTAGGGGGGGGTTGGGGGGGGGGGTTGGGTCGAGGAGGGGGAGGGACTCTCCCGACGGCCTACTCTCTATACGGGGGCATTTATGCTCCCCTAGAGAATCTATGGCGCCCAGATCCCAGGTCTCTCTAGATTGGATGGAGTTGGGTTGGGGTCGAGGGGGAGGCACTCTCCCGCCCCGGCGGGCCCCTATCTATCTACGGGGCACTCGACCCCATATCTCATCTATAGAAGGGGTCGAGGCCCCTAGAACTATATCTGGGGAGGGGGGGGAGCCGAGATATAGAGAGAGGGGGGGCATAGAGAAGGTATATAGGGGGGCTCCTCTCTATCCCATATCTCTAGTTGTCGGGTCAGGCGAGCGAATAGATGGGAAATGCTACCCCTTATATAGATAGAGAGAGATATATATAGAGAGAGAGAGAGATAGATAGATAGAGATATAGATAGATAGAGATATAAAGAGAGAGATAGATAGATGGCTGGAGAAGGGAACTGGCCCACCTCCCTCACCAGATTGAGGGGGTGATCCGATTGCTGGGATTGATTTGGCCGAATCGATCACATCCTTCACAACCACAACCTGATGGGGATGGGAAGGAATCGAAACATTGGAAGGCGAGGGCCATTTTCCAGTTAGTCAGTTAGAGTTGCAGTCCTGGAGTTGGTTAGTCGGTTAGTTGGTTAGTTGGTTAGTTAGTTAGTTAGTAGTTAGGGGAGGGGTGTAGAATCTTTCCTATTCCCGCAGCTCGATTCCGATTCTCAATTCATCTGGTGAATGTGATTTGTGAATTGGAATTGATTTCCCATTTCTCTGCGGGGGCATTCACGGGAGGAGTCGCAAGAGCTATTCTCATGCCTCAGTCCGGTGCCATCCTCACAACCACCGGCCCTGGATGGCAACTTCAAGAGCCTGCTGCCACTGCCCCGCCACCACTGCATAGAAATCTATCTCAGTGACTGTGACTCCGATCTGGCTCGGGCGATCGAAGCCCTAATCGAGAGAATGAAAGTATGATATTCTTCATTCAGAGGTCCTCATCCATCAATTTTTAGATTTTCTTTTTCTCCGCCCCTATATATCTATATAAATTCTATTCTATATCTATATAGATTCTATTCTAGGTGGAACTAGAAATCTAGATGTTGCGTCAAGGGAGGTTCTTGTGAATGGGTGAGTATAAACACAATATTCACAGTATAGGCTATGTAGGTGGTAGTCCATTCACTCCATTGTCATGTAGTTATGTAGTCATGCAATCATGTAATTATGAAGTTATGCAGTTATGCAGTTATGTAAATGAGGGAGTGAGGGGTTGGGAGCTGGAAAGAGTAGTAGAAATTGTTCTCCCTCACCAACCCTATATACTAACACTAGCACTGAGCATTGGCACTACCAAAGGGGAACCTCCCCTATCTCTATTCTATTGATGGAACCCCCAAGCCAAGTCTGGTATTACATATATCTCTATATCTATATATAGAGATATTTATAGATATAAAGATATATTCCTCACTGATGGTCCCTCTCTCTAGATCCATAAGCTATATATACTAGAGTCGAGATAGAAAGCTTCACCCTATCCATCCCTAGCTAGTAAAGTAGACACCTCTGGTGAGCTCCCTACCCCACTAGAAACCCCTCCCATCCCTCATCTATATGATATGGGGGGAGATAGAAACTCACAAGGAATGGATGCAGTCCACCTTATACCTATTACCCATAACTATAAAGTGCAATCACCCTTGTCCATGTCAGAATAGTACCACCCCTGTCCATGCCCATTTCCATGTCTGTGTATATTGGATTGGGCACACTCCCACCTATCTCTTTTAGTTCAATGGACAAGTGTTTATACAATGTATATAGATATAGACAGATGGCCCTACATACATATTCTATACACCTAGGCAACCCCCTATATTCTTTTTTGTTTTACGGTCCAACACCAATACCAACAGAGGGAAACCTCCCTTATCTCCTTTTTTCTATTAACAGTAGCTCCCCACCCCCCCCTATCCAATAACACTAGCACCATTAGAGGGTAACCTCCCTTATATTCTTTTTTCGACTGGTAGCCACACCAACACCAACACCAGTAGAAGGCCCCTATATTTCTTTTTTTGATGGGTCCCAACACTTAATCTAACACTATAACACCTAGCACCAACAAAGGGGCACCTACCATTTGCATTAACAGAACCTCCCCACCCATCGCCATCTATATATAGATTGATAGGCACCAACATCAACACCAGAGCCCACCCTATAGATCAATATCATCTAGGGGCTTGAACTCTAGATAGGTATAGATAGGCACCCCCACCCTTTCCATTTCTAGGGCCACCCCACCTAACCCAACTCAACTATTCCAATGCCCATTAGCTATGTGTCGATGTAAAGGCTTCAAATAAAAGTTGAGAACAAAAATTCACTTTTGTGATGCAAACTGCATATAATATATATATATATATAGGAGAGACGAAGGACTTGAGTTTCAAGTCAAGAAGAAAAATCCCTACATAGTCTATTTGGGAGGTCTGATATGGCCCCAACCCAACCGAGCAGAGGAGAGCAGCTTGTAGTGGGATGGGGAAGTCTATATATATATATAATATTATGGGGAGCCTATCAATTTTCTCATTCTATTCAGGTCAACACCCTTTTTATACATATATGACAATTGGCGGGAGATATGATATATATCCGGGGAGATCTATATAGATAACAGGGCCCCCAGCCCCCCCAGCCCCACCTTGAATTATCTTGTAGTTATAGACAGGTCCCTATGTACCTGATATCTGGGGGACTTGATTTAAATTGAAGGGTAACCACATGATTTGATTTAAGATAATGCCCCCATATCTAAAATTCTCTATATATGGAGGGAGGCGAGAGTTATAGTTCTCTATATAAGGTTTTCGCACGCCCCCATATAGAGATATAGGGCGATTGTGGAAAATCGACCGCCCATCTATATATAACACCCCTATATTTATATATAGATGGGTGAATACGGGGGAAGCAGGGCCTTATCTAAATATCTTACCCTATCTTGGGCAAGGGATGGTGTTGGGGCCATATCTAGTATAGAGTCTAGTTATAGTAATTCATGGTAGGGTAGGCTCGGGCTCTATTTTCTACCATGGTTTCTAGTCCCTTATTTATATATGGGTCGGTCAAGCATTTATAAATTTTCTCAAATCACATATTGGATTCCCCTATATAAAGATCTCCAAGGCCCCTAATATAGATATCTATCTTAGTATATAGTACAAATCAACCATATGGATATATAGGTCTGATTCAGTTAGGGTATGGTGGGAGATGATCTGGGATTTTAGCTATATATGTATGTGATGGAGGCCTGCCCCTATCTATATATCTATCTCGGCAAGTTCTATATAGATCCTCGTGAGAGAACAACTCTACCATGGGCTCCCTAGAATTCCAATAAGAGTTTGCCCGAACTTAGCAGATCGATCTGGTGTGATCCTGCACCCGTCTCCACTACTACTACTACTACTACTACTACTACTACTACTACTACTACTACTACTACCGCTAATTTAGTGTTTCACTTGGAATGATTCGTTCCTTTTAGAAACAGATAAGGTTAGGGGCTAGGAGGAATACCTGTAGAATGTCGAGATGGTGTGCGCGTACCGTAGAGAAAGATCAGGCTGATTGCGAAGAACTCCTTTTTGTCTTGGAAGGACTACCTGCAAATAAGAACACAAGACCACAAGATTTTGATTAGACAATAAATGAGGAAACTGCCTTGGGCCCAGGAAATATAAAACTTCCTTTCGAAGGTGGTCAGTTTCCCTGCTAATATGAATTAACACAAAAGACTGTAAAATATCAATTAAGTTGCTTCGTTGAACTGGGTAGGAGAAAGGCTGGTTTTCTGGTTTTGATCGGAGGAACCGATGCCGGTTACTGATAACCGATGCCGGTTACTGATAACCGATACCGGTGGGTTCTAGGATCTATAGGTTAGTTACTTTGTGGGGTAGTCGTGTTGTTTGTAAGGCTGTATATAGGTGGTATTTAGAAAATAAGGTGATGAGAGGTAGATGAATGATAGTTAGAGGTAATAACACGTTGGGTAGTGGATCCAAGAATGGATTTAGGAGGACTGTGATTAAAAGAGCATAAGAAATGTTATAATAGAGGACATGCAAGATGTGACTTACTGGTTTTGATAAAGATGCAAGTTGATCTCCTTTGTTGTAAACACTTATGGTTTCCTCACTCGTCTCTGCTCGGTCAAGTGAAGATCTGGACTCTGTTTTTCACTCCCAATGATCTCTGTTGATTCAAAAATCCTTTCCTTTGATCCAAAATGAAATTTCGATCCTTTGTTTTTGGTTTGGGGAGGCCATTTACAGGGAGCCGATGGCGGTTACGTAACCGATGGCGGTCGAGTAGGAACCGGCATTGGTAAGGAAAAAGTAGGCTATTTTTAGTAAAATAGGCCACCTTCCCTGCTTTTCTCTCGAGAGATCAGTTGCGGGCTTGGTCAAGTGGCTAGAAGGTCGGTTTTGGGTGCGAGTAAGGAGGCATTAGTTATGGATGTGAGTCTAGACCAAGTCATAGGTCTTAATTAGGTTAGTTTAGGGTTAGGGCTAGGTCATGATGAGGTGGCAAAATGAGGTGGCAGGTAAGGTGATGTGGATTTATCAATTACAAGGTAATTAATAAATAATTGTGTAAGGTTTAGGTGATGAGGTTAAGTTGCGAGATGAGATGCGGGTCACAAGGGGTCGTAAGACACAAATTTGGTGTCTACATTAGCCCCTTATTGTCGTGTAGCTTGTTTTGTAAAGCTACGTGGACAATAATATGAAGTGGTTTCCCCTGTTAAGGGTATAGGTAATCCCCCTCAAATCTATCACAGATTGAGCGAAGGGGAAATCAGGGATAGGGTTGATAAAGGGTAAATGGGGTAGAGGGGATGGTAAGATGGTGGGGTAGGTCCAAGGAAGCAGACGCATGGTAAAATACAATAGTACGACTAGGGTACATGATTTGACGAGCAAACCAGCAGTGCATAGGCAAAGGTCGATAGTTTATCCAAACAAGGGTGATATAATCCTGGTATCCAAGGCATAGGAAGTAGCTCCAGGGTATATAATAGGTAAGGTACAGGAACGTTTAGGCATGTTCGGCAGTACCAAATGGTTGGTTTGGTTGAGATAAACGTCACGGTCTAGGTCTAGGCAAAGTTGGTCGACAGATCAAGTCAAGGACCCTAATCATGCTAAAACACGAATAGGTGAGCTCGATGGAACAAAAAGCTACATGATGGGTGGATAAAAGTATATGTTGTTGATGTTGGGTGAGGTATCGAAGTGGTACGGCCTTAGGTCGGGCCAAATGGGTAGGGTAAGGCCTTGGGTCAGGCCAGATGGTGAGGGTTGCGGCATTAGGTCGGGCCAAATGGGTAGGGCGAGGCCTTGGGTCGGGCCAAATAGGTAGGGTGAGGCCTTGGGTCGGGCCGAATAGGTAGGTTGAGGCCTTGGGTCGGGCCAAATAGGTAGGTTGAGGCCTTGGGTCGGGCCAAATAGGTAGGTTGAGGCCTTGGGTCGGGCCAAATAGGTAGGTTGAGGCCTTGGGTCGGGCCAAATGGGTAGGGCGAGGCCTTGGGTCGGGCCAAATAGGTAGGTTGAGGCCTTGGGTCGGGCCGAATAGGTAGGTTGAGGCCTTGGGTCGAGCCAGATAAGTAGGTTGAGGCCTTGGGTCGGGCCAAATGGGTAGGGCAAGGCCTTGGGTCGGGCCAAATAGGTAGGTTGAGGCCTTGGGTCGGGCCAAATAGGTAGGTTGAGGCCTTGGGTCGGGCCGGATAGGTAGGTTGAAGCCTTGGGTCGGGCCAAATGGGTAAGGCGAGGCCTTGGGTCGGGCCAAATAGGTAGGTTGAGGCCTTGGGTCAGGCCAAATAGGTAGGTTGAGGCCTTGGGTCGGGCCGGTTTGTTAGGGCGAGGCCTTGGGTCGGGCCGGTTTGTAAACAAATGGTGTTCAGCAAAGGTGGATATAGGCGATATGTGGTTAAAAAAGGGCAAATGGTAAATAAGGGCAAAAAAAATTAGGGGAAAGTTGGCAGAAAAACCGATGTTCATTCTACATGACCGATATCGGTTAAGGGACCGATACCGGTTCATTAGGGCAAAATGAAACCGATATCGGTTAAGGGTGAAAAACCTATAAAAAGAAAAATATGGCTTGTCATTGTCACTTTTGTTATTTGAAAACCAAACTGATTTGTCTGACGTGGAGAGTTGAGATTGGAGGTTTTATTGAGTGAGGTGGAGCTATTTTGCTGGAGGAGTGAGTTGTTTGCGGGCCCGAGTGAGGAGGAGGCAGCAGTTGATTGGCCGGGGACCCAGCAGATCAGAATTGGAGCCATGGCACAGGCAGGAGGAGACAAGGTTAGCAGTAATTTTAATGATAGTGGTAGGGTATTATGCAATACTGAGGGCAGAAGGGGGAAGATTTCCAAAGGCATTGATGTGTGTTATTTGGGAGATGATAGAAAGGAACGTGACGTTTGCATGGGCGCCTGCATATTTGGCGGAGCTATACAGGGGTTTATGGGCTTGTAGGCAAAATCACAGAACGACACTGGATTGTTCATACTTATTACACTGTTGGGCCTATGAGCACATTGTTTGTGTGCGACCAATAGGCCGACCCATCCAGTCAGGAGAGACCGGAGTACAGAGGTTGGGATTCAGACGATGGGTCCAAACAGAACAAGAGGAAAGATCCCAGGCTATGACGGGTGACATTGAGTATTATAGGCAGGTATGGGAGAGGGTGACGATTGCGGATATCTGTTGGCAGCCTTACGGGAACTATATGGTAACAGAGAATATAGCTGAGGAGTTGAGGGGTGTAGAGCGATTGAGGTGGATCGCAGGGCACAGGCCAGGTGAGTATGAGAGGATTCCTATAGATCGCGTGCGGTGACAATTTGGATTCGTGCAGGACATACCACAGGCTTATAGACCATATATGAGGATCAACGCAAAGGCAGTATTCTCACCTCCCCAGCCAACACCTCCAGAAGGTCCTGAAGAAGTAGCAGCCAATCGCAGGGTAATGGATGCAGGAATGACAGAGGCTTATAGATTATGGTGGGTAGCAGAACTGCGAGGTGTACGTGATCGTCCTGACATAGCTATGATTACAGCAGAGAGAGATCATCTACAGAGTTTAGTTCAGCAGCTTCAAACACAGGTGAATGAGACAAGAGGATTGTTAGCGGTTGCGGAGTCACGGGTGGAGAGACTAGAGGCTGAATTCCTCCATGCGAGGGAGCGTATTCATATGTTACAGGAGAGATTGGCAGATCAATGGGTGGTACCAATAGCCATGGTACCGTTGAGGACAGAGAGGGCGGGTGAGAGGCGTCGACGATCACGGTCATCACCTGGTGCGGGATGAGGTGTGAGGGTCTGAATAAATGTTAGCAAGGTATAAGAATAAATAAGGATGCCGACCTGCGTGTCGATGATAGAGGAGATGTAGTTGTTTAACATCTAAATAAAATGAGATATGTATGTTGATTTGAGTTATAATAATAAGAATGTTTTCGTTTTGACTTTTTGTGTTTTGAAAAAGGATAAAGAGGAATGTGATTAAATAGAAATACACAAAAATATTTATATTTACCACACATGATAGGTTATGGTAGGGGATGGTCGAGCTAACCTTGGGAGACCCCATGTCTCTGAAGTGCTACCTACATAGCCCATTGCACAAAGTAAGGAGGTGCCTCAAACCGATGTAGTTCTCCCTTGAATCAACAGAGATCATTGGGAGTGAAAAAGAAAGTCCAGATCTTCACTTGACCGAGCAGAGATGAGTGGAAATACCAGAAGTGTTTACAATAAAGGAGATCAGCTTGCATCTTCATCAAAACCAGTAAGTCACATCATGCATGTCCTCTGTTATAACATTTCTTATGCCTTCTGAATCACAGTCCTCATAAATCCATCCTTGAATCCACTACCCAGCATGCATATTACCTCTAACTATCATTCATCTACCTCTCATCTACCTCTAACTTACTGGTTTTGATGAAGATGCAAGCTGATCTCCTTTGCTGTAAACACTTCTGGTATTTCCACTCGTCTCTGCTCGGTCAAGTGAAGATCTGGACTTTCTTTTTCGCTCCCAATGATCTCTGTTTGATTCAAAAATCATTCGACCTGATCCCTCAAAATGTTTCACTCGGAATGATTCGTTCCTTTTAGAAACAGATAAGGTTAGGGGCTAGGAGGAATACCTATAGAATGTCGAGATGGTGTGCGCGTACCGTAGAGAAAGATCAGGCTGATTGCGAAGAACTCCTTTTTGTCTTGGAAGGACTACCTGCAAATAAGAACACAAGACCACAAGATTTTGATTAGACAATAAATGAGGAAACTGCCTTGGGCCCAGGAAATATAAAACTCCCTTTCGAAGGTGGTCAGTTTCCCTGCTAATATGAATTAACACAAAAGACTGTAAAATATCAATTAAGTTGCTTCGTTGAACTGGGTAGGGGAAAGGCTGGTTTTCTGGTTTTGATCGAAGGAACCGATGCCGGTTACTGATAACCGATGCCGATTACTGATAACCGATACCGGTGGGTTCTAGGATCTGTAGATTAGTTGCTTTGTGGGATTGTTGTGTTGTTTGTAAGGCTATATATAGGTGGTATTAGGAAATAAGGTGATGAGAGGTAGATGAATGATAGTTAGAGGTAATATGCATGCTGGGTAGTGGATTCAGGGATGGATTTATGAGGACTGTGATTCAGAAGGCATAAGAAATGTTATAACAGAGGACATGCAAGATGTGACTTACTAGTTTTGACGAAGATGCAAGCTGATCTCCTTTGCTGTAAACACTTCTGGTATTTCCACTCATCTCTGCTCGGTCAAGTGAAGATCTAGACTTTCTTTTTCGCTCCCAATGATCTCTGTTGATTCAAAAATCATTCAACCTGATCCCTCAAAATGAAATTCCGATCCTTTGTTTTTGGTTTGGGGATCCCATTTACAGGGAACCGATGGCGGTTGCGTAACCGATGGCGGTCGAGTAGGAACCGGCATTAGTAAGGAAAAAGTAGGCTATTTTTAGTAAAATAACCCACCTTCCCTACTTTTCTCCCGAGAGATCAGTTGCGGGCTTGGTCAAGTGGCTAGAAGGACGGTTTTGGGTGCGAGTAAGGAGGCATTAGTTATGGATGTGAGTCTAGACCAAGTCATAGGTCTTAATTAGGTTAGTTTAGGGTTAGGGGCTAGGTCATGATGAGGTGGCAAAATGAGGTGGCAGGTAAGGTGATGTGGATTTATCAATTACAAGGTAATTAATAAATAATTGTGTAAGGTTTAGGTGATGAGGTTAAGTTGCAAGATGAGATGCGGGTCACAAGGGGTCGTAAGACACAAATTTGGTGTCTACATTAGCCCCTTATTGTCGTGTAGCTTGTTTTGTAAAGCTGCACGGACAATAATATGAAGTGGTTTCCCCTGTTAAGGGTATAGGTAATCCCCCTCAAATCTATCACAGATTGAGTGAACGGGAAATCAAGGATAGGGTTGATAAAGGGTAAATGGGGTAGAGGGGATGGTAAGATGGTGGGGGTAGGTCCAAGGAAGCAGACGCATGGTAAAATGCAATAGTACGACTAGGGTACATGATTTGACGAGCAAAACCAGCAGTGTATAGGCAAAGGTCGATAGTTTATCCAAATAAGGGTGATATAATCCTGGTATCCAAGGCATAGGAAGTAGCTCTAGGGTATATAACAGGTAAGGTACAGGAACGTTTAGGCGTGTTCGGCAGTACCAAATGGTTGGTTTGGTTGAGATAAACGTCACGGTCTAGGTCTAGGCAAAGTTGGTCGACAGATCAAGTCAAGGACCCTAATCATGCTAAAACACAAACAGGTGAGCTCGATTGAACAAAAGGTACAGGATGGATGGATAAAATAAAACGTTGATTGTGGGTATGGTATTGAAGTGATACGGCTGTGGGTCGAGCCAAGTTGCTAGGTTACAGCCTTAGGTCGGGCTGGATGGTTAGGGTGAGGCCTTGGGTCGGGCCGAATAGGTAGGTTGAGGCCTTGGGTTGGACCAAATAGGTAGGTAGGTTGAGGCCTTGGGTCGGGCCAAATAGGTAAACAAATGGTTTTCAGCAAAGGTGGATATAGGTGATATGTGGTTAAAAAAGGGGCAAATGGTAAATAAGGGAAAAAAATTGGGGGAAAGTTGGCAGAAAAACCGATGTCGATTCTACATGACCGATATCGGTTAAGAGACCAATACCGGTTCATTAGGGCAAAATGAAAACGATATCGGTTAAGGGTGAAAAACCTATAAAAAAGAAAAATATGGCTTGTCATTGTCACTTTGTATTTGAAACCAAATTGATTTGTCTGAGTGGAGAGTTTGAGATTGGAGGTTGGAGTCCTCCATGCGAGAGGGCTTATGCATATGTTAGCAGGAGAGATTGGCAGATCAGTGGGGCGGTACCAATAGCCGTGGTACCATTGAGGACAGAGAGGCCTGGCAAGAGGGGTCGACGATCATGATCATCACCTAGTTCGGGATGAGGCGCAAGGGTCTAAATAAATGTAGCAAGTATATAAGAATACTAAGAGTACCGACTGCGTGTCGTGATAGAGAAGATTGTAGTTGTTTAACAGTCTAAATAAAATGAGATATGTATGTTGATTTGAGTATCTCATACTAAGATGTTTTGGTTTTGACTTTCGGGTTGGTTTGAAAGGATAAGATGAATGTGTAAATAGAAATACACAAAAATATTTTATATATATAGGGGGACCAAAGGGCCTGAGTTTCAAGTCGAGAAGAAAGAGCCCTATATAGTCTTATCTGGGAGGGTCCGATATGGCCCCAACCCAACGAGCAGAGGAGAGCAGCTATAGTGGGGTGGGGAGTCTATATATATATATGGGGAGCCTGCCAACTATCTATTCTAGTCGGGTCGGCACCCTTTCTATACATATATGGCGATCGACGGGAGCTATGATATAGATCCGGGGAGATCTATATAGATAATGGGGGCCCCAGCCCCCCCACCCCCACCTCAAACTATCTTATAGTTATAGATAGGGCCCTATATATCTGATATCTGGGGACTCGATTTCAATCGAGGGGCTCGATTGATTTAAGATAATGCCCCCATATCTAGAATTATGGAGGGGGTGGTGGCGAGAGTTATAGTTCTCTATATAGGGCCGCCGCCCCAGATAGAGATAAGGGCAATTGTGGCAACTCAACCACCATCTAGATATAGCGCCCCTCTATCTATATATAGATAGGTGAATACGGGGGAAGCAGAGCCCTATCTAGATATCTGCCCTATCTTGGGCAAGGGATGGGGTTGGGCCATATCTAGTATAGCGTCTAGTTGTAGTACTTCATGGTAGGGTAGGCTCGGCTCTATTTGCTACCATGGGGTCTAGTCCCCTATCTATATATGGGCCGGTCAAGCATTTACAAATTTATCAAATCACAGATCAGCTTGCCCTGATCTCCAAGGCCCCTATCTAGATATCTATCTCAGTATATAGTACAAATCGGCCATATGGATATATAGGTCCGTTTCAGTTGGGGTATGGGGGGAGCTGATCTGGATGTCAACTATATCTATATGGGATGGGGGCCCGCCCCTATCTATATATCTGGCTCGGCCAGTTCTATATAGATTCCTCCCGAAAGAACAACTCTACCATGGGTCCCCAGAATTCCAATAAGAGTTTGCCCGAACTTAGCAGATCGATCTGGTGTGTGATCCTGCACCCGTCTCCACTACTACTACTACTACTACTACTACTACTACTACTACTACTACTACTACCGCTAATTTAGTGTTCACTTGGAATGATTCGTTCCTTTTAGAAACAGATAAGGTTAGGGGCTAGGAGGAATACCTGTAGAATGTCGAGATGGTGTGCGCGTACCGTAGAGAAAGATCAGGCTGATTGCGAAGAACTCCTTTTTGTCTTGGAAGGACTACCTGCAAATAAGAACACAAGACCACAAGATTTTGATTAGACAATAAATGAGGAAACTGCCTTGGGCCCAGGAATATAAAACTTCCTTTCGAAGGTGGTCAGTTTCCTGCTAATATGAATTAACACAAAAGACTGTAAAATATCAATTAAGTTGCTTCGTTGAACTGGGTAGGAGAAAGGCTGGTTTTCTGGTTTTGATCGGAGGAACCGATGCCGGTTACTGATAAACCGATGCGGTTACTGATAACCGATACCGGTGGGTTCTAGGATCTATAGGTTAGTTACTTTGTGGGGTAGTCGTGTTGTTTGTAAGGCTGTATTTTGTATATAGGTGGTATTTAGAAAATAAGGTGATGAGAGGTAGATGAATGATAGTTAGAGGTAATAACACGTTGGGGGTAGTGGATCCAAGAATGGATTTTAGGAGGACTGTGATTAAAAGAGCATAAGAATGTTATAATAGAGGACATGACAAGATGTGACTTACTGGTTTTGATAAAGATGCAAGTTGATCTCCTTTGTTGTAAACACTTATGGTTTCCTCACTCGTCTCTGCTTCGGTCAAGTGAAGATCTGGACTCTGTTTTTCACTCCCAATGATCTCTGTTGATTCAAAAATCCTTTCCTTTGATCCAAAATGAAATTTCGATCCTTTGTTTTTGGTTTGGGGAGGCCATTACAGGGAGCCGATGGCGGTTACGTAACCGATGGCGGTCGAGTAGGAACCGGCATTGGTAAGGAAAAAGTAGGCTATTTTTAGTAAAATAGGCCACCTTCCCTGCTTTTTTCTCTCGAGAGATCAGTTGCGGGCTTGGTCAAGTGGCTAGATGAGGTCGGTTTTGGGTGCGAGTAAGGAGGCATTAGTTATGGATGTGAGTCTAGACCCAAGTCATAGGTCTTAATTAGGTTAGTTTAGGGTAGGGCTAGGTCATGATGAGGGTGGCAAAATGAGGTGGCAGGTAAGGTGATGTTGGATTTATCAATTACAAGGTAATTAATAAATAATTGTGTAAGGTTTAGGTGATGAGGTTAAGTTGCGAGATGAGATGCGGGTCACAAGGGGTCGTAAGACACAAATTTTGGTGTCTACATTAGCCCCTTATTGTCGTGTAGCTTGTTTTGTAAAGCTACGTGGACAATAATATGAAGTGGTTTCCCCTGTTAAGGGTATAGTAATCCCCCTCAAATCTATCACAGATTGAGCGAAGGGGAAATCAGGGATAGGTTGATAAAGGGTAAATGGGGGGTAGAGGGGATGGTAAGATGGTGGGGTAGGTCCAAGGAAGCAGACGCATGGTAAAATACAATAGTACGACTAGGGTACATGATTTGACGAGCACAACCAGCAGTGCATAGGCAAAGGTCGATAGTTTATCCAAACAAGGGTGATATAATCCTGGTATCCAAGGCATAGGAAGTAGCTCCAGGGTATATAATAGGTAAGGTACAGGAACGTTTAGGCATGTTCGGCAGTACCAAATGGTTGGTTTGGTTGAGATAAACGTCACGGTCTAGGTCTAGGCAAAGTTGGTCGACAGATCAAGTCAAGGACCCTAATCATGCTAAACACGAATAGGTGAGCTCGATGGAACAAAAAGCTACATGATGGGTGGATAAAAGTATATGTTGTTGATGTTGGGTGAGGTATCGAAGTGGTACGGCCTTAGGTCGGGCCAAATGGGTAGGGTAAGGCCTTGGGTCAGGCCAGATGGTGAGGGTTGCGGCATTAGGTCGGGCCAAATGGGTAGGGCGAGGCCTTGGGTCGGGCCAAATAGGTAGGGTGAGGCCTTGGGTCGGGGAACCCCGACATAGGTAGGTTGAGGCCTTGGGTCGGGCAAATAGGTAGTTGAGGCTTGGTCGGGCCAAATAGGTAGGGTTGAGGCCTTGGGTCGGGCCAAATAGGTGAGGTTGAGGCCTTGGGTCGGGCCAAATGGGTAGGGCGAGGCCTTGGGTCGGGCCAAATAGGTAGGTTGAGGCCGTGGGTCGGGCCGATAGGTAGGTTGAGGCCTTGGGTCGAGCCAGATAAGTAGGTTGAGGCCTTGGGTCGGGCCAATGGGTAGGGCAGGCCTTGGGTCGGGCACAATAGGTAGGTTGAGGGCCTTGGGGTCGGGCCAAATAGGTAGGTTGAGGCCTTGGGTCGGGCCGGATAGGTAGGTTGAAGCCTTGGGTCGGGCCCAAATGGGGTAAGGCGAGGCCTTGGGTCGGGCCAAATAGGTAGGTTGAGGCCTGGGTCAGGCCAAATAGGTAGTGTTGAGGCCTTTCCTTTGGGTCGGGCCGGTTTGTTAGGGCGAGGCCTTGGGTCGGGGCCGTTTTAAACAAATGGTGTTCAGCAAAGGTGGATATAGGCGATATGTGGTTAAAAAAGGGGCAAAATGGTAAATAAGGGCAAAAAAAATTAGGGAAAAGTTGGCAGAAAAACCGATGTTCATTCTACATGACCGATATCGGTTAAGGGACCGATACCGGTTCATTAGAGGGCAAAATGAAACCGATATCGGTTAAGGGTGAAAAACCTATCAAAAGAAAAATATGGCTTGTCATTGTCACTTTTGTTATTGAAAACCAAACTGATTTGTCTGACGTGGAGAGTTGAGATTGGAGGTTTTATTGAGTGAGGTGGAGCTATTTTGCTGGAGGAGTGAGTTGTTTGCGGGCCCGAGTGAGGAGGAGGCAGCAGTTGATTGGCCGGGGACCCAGCAGATCAGAATTGGAGCCATGGCACAGGCAGGAGGAGACAGGTTAGCAGTAATTTTAATGATAGTGGTAGGGTATTATGCAATACTGAGGGCAGAAGGGGGAAGATTTCCAAAGGCATTGATGTGTGTTATTTGGGAGATGATAGAAAGGAACGTGACGTTTGCATGGGCGCCTGCATATTTGGCGGAGCTATACAGGGGTTTATGGGCTTGTAGGCAAAATCACAGAACGACACTGGATTGTTCATACTTATTACACTGTTGGGCCTATGAGCACATTGTTTGTGTGCGACCAATAGGCCGACCCATCCAGTCAGGAGAGACCGGAGTACAGAGGTTGGGATTCAGACGATGGGTCCAAACAGAACAAGAGGAAAGATCCCAGGCTATGACGGGTGGACATTGAGTATTATAGGCAGGTATGGGAGAGGGTGACGATTGCGGATATCTGTTGGCAGCCTTACGGGAACTATATGGTAACAGAGAATATAGCTGAGGAGTTGAGGGGTGTAGAGCGATTGAGGTGGGATCGCAGGGCACAGGCCAGGTGAGTATGAGAGGATTCCTATAGATCGCGTGCGGTGACAATTTGGATTCGTGCAGGACATACCACAGGCTTATAGACCATATATGAGGATCAACGCAAAGGCAGTATTCTCACCTCCCCAGCCAACACCTCCAGAAGGTCCTGAAGAAGTAGCAGCCAATCGCAGGGTAATGGATGCAGGAATGACAGAGGCTTATAGATTATGGTGGGTAGCAGAACTGCGAGGTGTACGTGATCGTCCTGACATAGCTATGATTACAGCAGAGAGAGATCATCTACAGAGTTTAGTTCAGCAGCTTCAAACACAGGTGAATGAGACAAGAGGATTGTTAGCGGTTGCGGAGTCACGGGTGGAGAGACTAGAGGCTGAATTCCTCCATGCGAGGGAGCGTATTCATATGTTACAGGAGAGATTGGCAGATCAATGGGTGGTACCAATAGCCATGGTACCGTTGAGGACAGAGAGGGCGGGTGAGAGGCGTCGACGATCACGGTCATCACCTGGTGCGGGATGAGGTGTGAGGGTCTGAATAAATGTTAGCAAGGTATAAGAATAAATAAGGATGCCGACCTGCGTGTCGATGATAGAGGAGATGTAGTTGTTTAACATCTAAATAAAATGAGATATGTATGTTGATTTGAGTTATAATAATAAGAATGTTTTCGTTTTGACTTTTTGTGTTTTGAAAAAGGATAAAGAGGAATGTGATTAAATAGAAATACACAAAAATATTTATATTTACCACACATGATAGGTTATGGTAGGGGATGGTCGAGCTAACCTTGGGAGACCCCATGTCTCTGAAGTGCTACCTACATAGCCCATTGCACAAAGTAAGGAGGTGCCTCAAAACCGATGTAGTTCTCCCTTGAATCAACAGAGATCATTGGGAGTGAAAAAGAAAGTCCAGATCTTCACTTGACCGAGCAGAGATGAGTGGAAATACCAGAAGTGTTTACAATAAAGGAGATCAGCTTGCATCTTCATCAAAACCAGTAAGTCACATCATGCATGTCCTCTGTTATAACATTTCTTATTGTTTCACTCGGAATGTTTCGTTCCTTTTAGAAACAGATAAGGTTAGGGGCTAGGAGGAATACCTGTAGAATGTCGAGATGGTGTGCGCGTACCGTAGAGAAAGATCAGGCTGATTGCGAAGAACTCCTTTTTGTCTTGGAAGGACTACCTGCAAATAAGAACACAAGACCACAAGATTTTGATTAGACAATAAATGAGGAAACTGCCTTGGGCCCATCCAAATATAAAACTTCCTTTCGAAGGTGGTCAGTTTCCCTGCTAATATGAATTAACACAAAAGACTGGTAAAATATCAATTAACCGTTGCTTCGTTGAACTGGGTAGGGGAAAGGCTAGTTATTGGTTTTGATCAGAGGAACCGATGCCGGTTACTGATAACCGATGGCAGTTACTGATAACCGATACCGGTGGGTTCTAGGATCTGAGGTTAGTTGCTTTAGTGGGGTGGTTGTGTAGTTTGTAAGGCTGTATATAGGTGGTATTAGGAAATAAGGTGATGAGAGGTAGATGAATGATAGTTAGATGCAATGGCACATTGGGTAGTGGATTCAGGGATGGATTTATGAGGACTGTGATTCAAAAGGCATAAGAAATGTTATAACAGAGGACATGCAAGATGTGACTTACTGTTTTGACGAAGATGCAAGCTGATCTCCTTTGCTGTAAACACAAATTCTGGTATTCTTCACTCATCTCTGCTCGGTCAAGTGAAGATCTAGACTTGTTTTGTAAAGCTCCATAGACAATGATCTCTGTTGATTCAAAAATCCTTCGACCTGATCCCCTCAAATGAAATTCCGATCCTTTGTTTTTGGTTTGGGGAGCCCATTTACAGGGAACCGATGGCGGTTGCGTAACCGATGGCGGTCGAGTAGGAACCAGGCATCGGTAAGGAAAAAGTAGGCTATTTTTAGTAAAATAACCCACCTTCCCTGCTTTTCTCCCGAGAGATCAGTTGCGGGCTTGGTCAAGTGGCTAGAAGGTCGGTTTTGGGTGCGAGTAAGGAGGCATTAGTTATGGATGTGAGTCTAGACCAAGTCATAGGTCTTAATTAGGTTAGTTTAGGGTTAGGGCTAGGTCATGATGAGGTGGCAAAATGAGGTGGCAGGTAAGGTGATGTGGATTTATCAATTACAAGGTAATTAATAAATAATTGTGTAAGGTTTAGGTATGAGGTTAAGTTGCGAGATGAGATGCGGGTCACAAGGGGTCGTAAGACACAAATTTGGTGTCTACATTAGCCCCTTATTGTCGTGTAGCTTGTTTTGTAAAGCTGCACGGACAATAATATGAAGTGGTTTCCCCTGTTAAGGCGTATAGGTAATCCCCCTCAAATCTATCACAGATTGAGTGAACGGGAAATCAGGGATAGGGTTGATAAAGGGTAAATGGGGTAGAGGGGATGGTAAGGTGGTGGGGTAGGTCCAAGGAAGCAGACGCATGGGTAAAATGCAATAGGGTACGACTAGGGTACATGATTTGACGAGCAAACCAGCAGTGTATAGGCAAAGGTCGATAGTTTATCCAAACAAGGGTGATATAATCCTGGTATCCAAGGCATAGGAAGTAGCTCCAGGGTATATAACAGGTAAGGTACAGGAACGTTTAGGCGTGTTCGGCAGTACCAAATGGTTGGTTTGGTTGAGATAAACGTCACGGTCTAGGTCTAGGGCAAAGTTGGTCGACAGATCAAGTCAAGGACCCTAATCATGCTAAAACACAAACAGGTGAGCTCGATTGAACAAAAGGTACTTGGATGGATGGATAAAATAAAACGTTGATTGTGGGTATGTATTGAAGTGATACGGCCGTGGGTCGGGCCAAGTTGTTAGGTTACAGGCCTTGGGTCGGGCCGGATGGTTAGGGTGAGGCCTTGGGTCGGGCCGAAGTTGGGTAGGGCGAGGCCTTGGGTCGGGCCGGTAGGTAGGGCAGGCCTTGGGTCGGGCCGGTTAGGGTAGGGCGAGGCCTTGGGTCGGGCCCGGTAGGGTAGGGTGAGGCCTTGGGTTGGGCCGCAAATGGTAGGGCAAGGCCTTGGGTCGGGCCGGGTAGGGTAGGGCGAGGCCTTGGGTCGGGCCAAATGGTTAGGGCGAGGCCTTGGGTCGGGCTGGTAGGGTAGGACGAGGCCTTAGGGTCGGGTAAAGAACTGCAAGGTGTACGTGATCATCCTGGTAGGGTGATTACAGCAGAGAGGCCTTGGCATTTGTCATCAGCCAAACTTGGGTAGGTTGAATGAGCCTTGGGTCGGACGCCAAATGGAGAGATTAGAGGCCTTGGAGTCCTCCATGCGAGAGGGTTATTCATATGTTACAGGAGAGATTGGTAGATCAGTGGGCGGTACCAATAGCCGTGGTACCTTGAGGTCAGAGAGGCCTGGCGAGAGGGGTTGACGATCACGGGTCATCGCCAAATTCGGGTTGGTTGAGGCCTTGGGTCGGGCCAAATAAATGGTTAGCAAGGTATAAGCCGAATAAATAAGAGTACTGACCTGGTGTCGAAATGATAGAGAAGATGTATTTGTTTAACATCTAAATAAATGAGATATGTATGTTGATTTGAGTTATAATAATAAGAATGTTTTCGTTTTGACTTTAGGTGTTTTGAAAAAGTTGATTGCAGAGGAATGTGATTAAATAGAAATACACAAAAATATTTATATTTACCACACATGATAGGTTATGGTAGGGGATGGTCGAGCTAACCTTGGGAGACCCCATGTCTCCGAAGTGCTGCCTACATAGCCCATTGCACAAAGCAAGGAGGGGCCTCAGACCGATGTAGTTCTCCCTTAGGATTAGGGAGAGGCGAATTCAGGAAATTTGGTATGGTTTAGGCAATTGGTTGGTTGGTAAGAATATTGATATTAATATTGGTAAGGTAAGGTTATTGGTGTCGGTAATGAATTGGTGATGTTGTAAAAGGTATAAGGGAAGCGAAAGTTAGCCTACCCAAGTAGAAGGGAACCATGTCCTGATTAAGATCAACACACAATCCTAGATGTGAGGCAAAGCGGAAAGAGTGCTCCGTAGGTGAAAAGAGCTAAACAAACCACACAACGTAGAACGAGCTTGAAGCCCTAGGTACCGTGCATAGACGAGAAGTCCATAGGTGAAAAGAGTTGTATGATCACAATATATCGGGTGTACGTTACGTCCCTTGAGTTGAAACAAATGGTGAGGTGAGGTGGATGATATAGCTGAGGTACAGAGAATTTATTACAAAGTGAGTGTTCTGACGAAAGAGAACCTACCCTAAATAGACAAGTCCATGACCCAAAAAGTTCTTTTTGAATGAGGCTTTTATTTTACTGAATATAGACTGATCGATGCGGGAAGTCTACAAGGGATATTGATTGTGCTATTCTTGAGGTCTTCACGAAGCTGATCAATACGAGAAGCTTCTGATAAAGGATGACTGTGTATAGCTGTCCTTCGAGGGAGCAGTCTATTTATAGTAGCAGATATGATTTTAGTGCATAGATGTCCTTCGGGGGAGCAGTCTATATAGAATAGCAGCAATAATTTGGCATATAGCTGTCCTTCGAGGGAACAGTCTATATATAATTTAGATAGCTAGATGTTCTTTTGGCGTGAAGCATCTAGTTTGGTAGGAAGTTTGACTCAAGAAAATCCCATAAGAATACGGCTTATTTTAATACTTTGAAGTCATGGACTAGACTAAAAAGGGGAAGGCATCGTTTAGGTGAGGTGAGAATCAAACTATGTGAGCTTGATTTTTATTATGAGGTGTAGGAAACGAAGTGCATGTGGTGGTATGTGAGCTCAAGGGACGAGCGGCAGGTAGATAAGAAGTGATATAACACTAATTTCAACAGTAGAATGGTCGAAGATGCAAGGCATTAAGGGGTTCAGGCTCAGGCTTACCATTAAGCGAAGCTAAACGATAAGTGATCCATAGGTGTGAGTGATTATGTAAGGCCCAATAGGCAATTGTTTTCCACGTTTGAGTTTATGTTTGACTGGTGATTTGATTCACTTTGAGGAAATGGTAGATCACCAACCTTAAAGGTACCTCAAAGTCCTTATCATTGTTCTGAAGCACGTTTGATGATTCCTCCGTCTGATAGTAGATTCATTTAGCATGGTTTGGGTTTCAGATGGTAAGGCTTGTTGAATATAAGAATCATCCACGCCAAGGTAAGTAAGGATGGAGTCGTCATCCTGACATTCAACAACATTAATCAAAGGTGAATCCTCTTCGATCATGTCTGGATATAGAAGGGGAAGAGAAGATGGGTCCTCATTATCACGTTGATAAGTGAGAGGACCTATGAAGATAGCATTTATGAAAAAAAAAAGTTAGGAGGGATAGATTCAGGGTCTATAGATTCTGTGGGTGATGATGGCAAAGTGGGTGATGATGGTTTGGTAGGGGTGACGTCGTCTTCTTCCAGAATACAGCTAACACGAGGTGTCTCCTGTGTAGGTGTTTCAGGAAAACCGAGACCACTGCGATCATTGTGTTTGCGGGTAGTCACGGGAATGAGTGTATGTCGGCCTTGTTCATAAAGACCAAAACCAAAGCCTTTCCAAGCACAGTGAGTCAAGAAGGTGAGGGTGAAACGACGATTTGTCAAGGTATTGAAAATCAGATTGGAAGGGAACCACACCAAGAGGAGGTTCAGGGGTAATGGAGGATGCGTCAACACCCCCATACGTTAGGTTGGTGCGGCAATGGGGTGGTCCGTAAGAGATTACCTCCCCCACGCGACGGTCGTAGGTGGGATGTGCATGTAATTGTCCGTACTCCTGCGGGGTAGGGAAAGAACTAACGTTATATAGGTGGTACTCCCCCAGCGTAAGGCGTTGAAAAACATCTACTAAGGGGTCGGAGGTTGGGATGTTAGCTGCGGGAAGGGAAGTGGTTTTTGCGACGGTGGTTTCATCAGTTGAAGGCGTAGGCGCGGTTGAGGTGGATGGTTGAGGTACATTTGAAGAGGATGGTTGGGTTGAATGTATGGGTGTCTTGATTGGTATAAGCACATCGTTAGGGTGGTATAACATATTGCAGGTTTTAAAGGGGGGAGGATCAGCTTTTACGGTGTAGGACTTCCCCTCGTACTCAAATTTTATGCATCTATGTAATGTTGAGGGAACGCATCCCATGGCCCGGATCCAAGGACGACCCAGCAATATATTATATTGGAACTCTCCCTCAAGGACATAGAAGAGTTTGGGTAAAGTACGTGGTCCTACCCGAATGTTGAGGATCACGGTGCCTAAGGTAGAGGTAATAGCGTCATTGAATGACCGCAACATGATGGGGTTGGCACACATGTAGCTAGAAGGGATATTCATTTGTTGAAAAGATTTTGAAGAGATGATGTTTAGGCTAGCACCCCCGTCAATCATAACACGACATACACAAATGTCCCGGACGTAAGCTGAGATGAACAGGGCAGGGTCAGGATCTTCTGTACCAAAATCGACAATTTCATCTTCAGAGAAACTGACTGCAGCAGCTTGTGGTACAGAGACAGAAGTGGTTGGGGCGGTGGGTTGTTTGGTGAGAGAGGCAACGTGATTGGGTGTTAGAATGGAGGCAACGGGCAGGGTTTCATTAGGTAAGACCTCGATCCCCTGAAGAATTTCAACGAGAGCTTGTCGATGAGATTCAGAAGTCTGAATGAGATCATATAGTGTCATTTTTACGGGTGATTGGTGAAGCTGTTTAATCATGGCTCGATGGGAAACTCCATTAGAGACGGGGTAAGCAGGTCCACGAATAACCACTTTGGGTGGTGGTGCAATCGGGATGTTGGACGGAGAAGGAGAGGACGCAGGTGTGCTTTCTTTCGCTTTCTCATTGTTTTTCTGCGCTCGAGTAGCAACACTAATCATATTAATCTCGTAGACCGGAGATGAAGAAGATGGTTGGGATAAATCATGGTCTTCAAGAGGTGGGGTTGTAATAATGATAGATCTTGGTGAGGCGGGGACAGATGGTATAGGAGAGGGAATGGAAACTAAAGGTCTCTCCCTTCGTAAGTTGTCTTTCTTAACCTTTCTATCTGGGAGAGGTGATTGACGAAGGATGGTTTTTAAAGCTTTGCATCCCTCCACATCATGTCCTGGTGTGCGGTGATAAGCGCAGATCTTAGACTCATCATAACCTATAGGTCGAGGTTTAGACGGGTCATAAGGTCTAAGTGGGGGTAGGGAAATGGTCGCATTCTCTACTAACATAGCAAGGATTTTGGCGTAAGATCCTTTGAGTGGGTCAAAATCAGAAGAGGATGAGGGTATTGATTGCACAGGTTTTGGTAATGTTTGGGCGTGGTTAGTTCGTATGGGTGGTGGTTTAGCCAAGGGGTGTTGACACGTGTTTTTCACTAAACGTGGTTTCTTTGGCGCAGGAGCTACGTTCGGTTGGTTAGATGATGAGGCTACAGATGACATGGTAGTGGGAAACAACCACGGAGAAAGGGGAGTGACAGAAAATAAATCCTTTGATGATGGAGTTTGTTTAGGGTTGATGGGTGGATAGGATACGTGGGGTGATAATGTTGATATACCCTTAGATCTCTATATGGTGCAGAAGGCGTAGATCTTTTTAAGAAAACGCAGGAGGTATGATATATTGGTGCAAGGTGGAAGGATGAGGTCCCAATATGGAAGGTAGGTATGACGATGATGGTTTTGATTGTGATAGAGGCACGGGTTGAGTGTGTCTCCTAGGTGGCGGGGCGGCTTTATTCTTGGACAAATCTAGTCGCTTAGGCGGGTGTGTTAGACTGGGTATGGGTAAGGTCCCAAGCGTAGGGGAAGATTTGGCTAAGTTAATAGAAGTGGACGAGGCATTTGGTAGAGGTGAGGGGGGTGAAGGTGAGAACATGGGCATTTTAAGCTTCTGTAAACACTTCGGGTATATGGTGGAGGTCTCAGGATCGGTCATTTGCATTTGAGTAGAATATGGCGTACTCAAATGTTCCCATAGGGCCTGTCTATCTTCTGTGGAATGACAGTCCTCACGTGTGAATGTGAAATTTTGTACAAAAGAAAGGTGGGTTGTGATTCCAGTCCACTGTGGGTGTGATACAGGGGGTAAACGAGGCACTGTATCAATAGATGTCAAGAGGTCGACCGGTTGTTGAAAAGATTTAGGTGATGAAGGACTAATAGGTAGGAGGGCATGTTCGAGAGGATCCGTCATGGTTAAAGAATTTGGTGATGTCGGTGCAAGAGATTCCTCGTCTAAGGATGTCAAAAGGAGTGGCGTACCTTCCTCTTGTGCAACAAGAGTGGTAGAAGGGGAAGTCTGGGAAATAGATAGATTAGATAACATCCGTTCGCAGTCTTGTAGGGATGTGGTATAAGAAGACTCATCGATGGGAAGAGAATTCTGGGCAGTTAACTCCTTTATGGGTAAAGGAATGATTTTGCTTTGGCTTGATGGTGGTAAAGGAGGTTCGGGCTCCTGTGTTAGTGAAGAGGCTTGATTCAAAATTTTCTCGATAGAGGCTTTGGGCTGGGTATCAAAGACTGCATGGATCTCATGAACACTCTCCTCAGCTAAGATATCCTGGTTTGTGTTACTGTTGGGAGAGTGATTCGGGAATGGTTTGTTGAAGATTTTCAAATTTCGGTTGGCAGGGGCATTAGGATTATCGAGGGTTATATCCCCTGCGTCAACCATTTCCTGCACTATGTTTTTCAACATCTTGCAGTTCTCATGACTGTGTCCCTTCACGCAGTGGAAGTTACAGAAGTCATTTTCTTTGTACCAGGAAGGTATGGCGCGAGTGGAATCAAACCCGGAATGAGGTTTAACAGGAGGGTAATGTAATGGCTCCTGCTTTGAGCAATTTTTCCAATATCACACCATATGTTTCTCCCAAGGGAGTGTAGTTGATGGGCTCGGCTTTGTACTTATAGGTGGTTTTTGGTGGGGCATTAGACGGTGTTTGAGATTTAACCATCACCGCGTGGACAGCTCCTTTTGATTTAGAAGAAGTGGACGCGTGAGGAGTGGTGGTATTTGGTTTATTGGTAGAATCAGGAGTTCGGAAATTGGGGTTTTTGTTACGCAACCGCAATTTCTCTTCTTCTAAGGCTCGAATTTCTAGTTTCCGAGCCATGGTAAAGGCCTCATCAAATGTGTGGAAAGTTTGAATTTTAAGAGTAGGAGAAATGTGCTTAGCACATGCCCGTGTGAAAAGTTCGATAAGTTCAGTCTGAGGCAAGGCATATGTAAGTTGGTTGATAAGGCCGCGCCATCGTCCGACGAAATCTGCGATAGATTCATCTTCGAATTGTCGAATGGCATAAAGGTCGGTGATGGATACTTTCTTAGCAATGTTAATGGAGAAGTGATCCAAGAAAGATTGGGCTAGTTGGTTAAAAGAGAAGATTGAGTGCTGGGTTAAAGCACTGTACCACTCCAAGGTAGGTCCTGATAAGGACATGGGAAAGGTGCAGAGTAACAAGGCATCATCATGGGCAATCAAATAACAAGCATGTCTAAATGATCGCAAGTGTTGTTGAGGGTCCTCTTTACTGTTAAAACGGGTAAATTTCGGCAACTCCCATTGAGGAGGATATGAATGAAGGGGGACAGAAGGGTGAATGGGCTCCCAACAAACTTGCTCGTATGTCAAGGCGCTACGACTTCCTGAAACAGAAGCCTCCAGGTTTTGCATTTTGTCCATCATTTGTTTAATTAGATCAGTAGTTGGATGAGATGATGGTGTGGTTGTGGTAAACGGAGGCAAATTGGGCCAAGGACCACCACTAGACACTGGTGGGGTTAAGTGTTGATAAGGTATGGAGGATGAATATGTTGAGGCGACAGAATAGGGATGTCCCATATAAGGTGTTGAGGTTACTGGATACGTGTATGGGAATGAAAAGGTAGGCGGAGCTTGAGAAGGAAAGCTCGTGTGGATAGGTGGCAGAGAGCAAGTCATGAATGGAGTAGTCTGCAAGAGAGATGAGGTAGGGGCAGTCGGTGGTAATGATATGTGGGGTCCAAGATTAGCCAAAGAAAAGCCAATCTGAGTCGTATGAACCTCTGAAGCTGTTGGATTGGGAGACGGGGCTAGAGATGCAGGAAGCAAGGCGGTGTTATCAGGCGGAGTGGGAGCTAAATGAGCAGCTATACTAATAGGCATACCCACAAGGAGCTGACCATCAGGCGTACGGTCAGGGGTATGAGACAAATAGTATTGTACAGCGCTAGAATTAGCATCCAGAAACTTGGCAAAGTCCTTATCTCCTACAGGAATTTGAGGGATCTCACTGGTGTCTGTAGGATTCCCCACAGAATGTGAAGGGGGTGATTCAGGTAAAGAAACAGAGCAAGCATGTGAAACCATGGCGGCGGCTTGCTTTCGAGTGATAACAACCATGGACAGGTGTTCACAGTAGGGTTTCAATTTGTCAGGAATAGAAACAAACTCAGACTGGTAAAATTGGTAGGTTGCTGGTTTGTCAGGAATTGGAAAAGACAGTAACCGATATCGGTCTAGTAACCGATGTCGGTTATACTATAGCCGACGTCGGTCAGGTAACCGATGTCGGTGTAAGAAGTCTGGGCTAACAAGATATAAAAAGGCTGCTAATTTGATTTTTAACAACGTTTAGTATACGTGTCCAATTATTGATCACAGAAGACAGAGTATGAGAAAGAAAACAGAACTAAAAACAAGCAAGATGCACACACAAATCCAGAGATTAACCCTAGGGTTAATTTTAATTATCGTGGGCTTATGCCTTTAGACGTAGAATGATGTCAGAATCCTAAACAAGAGACTTAGGGGAAATGTCAAGTTGTTTTGGCTTATAAGGTTACCTCAATCGGGTGGAGGAATACCACGGAAAAAGGGGGGATGTTTGAGCTGTTGGGTTAATTGTGAAGTGATTCAGTATGTGTTGTGCAGTGAATGTAAGATTAATTTCCTGTCAATACCGTGGATATCACCCCCACGTGTACAACCTGTTACTTAATCTATGTTCACTAGAATTGAAAAACAACAAGCAGGAATGCAATGCACGTGTTTTAAACCCAAATCAAAAATTATGTTCGATGAAGCAAGAGAGATGACTTTCACTAATGCGAAACTAGGAAAGCAAGACAAATTCTTTACGAAATATATAACAAAAGCAGCAACAGCAAGTATGCTTCCTAAAATGAAAATAAGCAAGAGAAATAGAAACCCAAGATGGGTCCCACCGGGCGTGTCAAAATGTTTCACTCGGAATGATTCGTTCCTTTTAGAAACAGATAAGGTTCGGGGCTAGGAGGAATACCTGTAGAATGTCGAGATGGTGTGTGCGTACCGTAGAGAAAGATCGGGCTGATTGCGAAGAACTCCTTTTTGTCTTGGAAGGACTACCTGCAAATAAGAACACAAGACCACAAGATTTTGATTAGACAATAAATGAGGAAACTGCCTTGGGCCCAGGAAATATAAAACTTCCTTTCGAAGGTGGTCAGTTTCCCTGCTAATATGAATTAACACAAAAGATTGTAAAATATCAATTAAGTTGCTTCATTGAACTGGGTAGGGGAAAGGCTAGTTTTCTGGTTTTGATCGGAGGAACCGATGCCGGTTACTGATAACCGATACCAGTGGGTTCTAGGATCTGTAGGTTAGTTACTTTGTGGGGTAGTTGTGTTGTTTGTAAGGCTGTATATAGGTGGTATTTAGAAAATAAGGTGATGAGAGGTAGATGAATGATAGTTAGAGGTAATAACACGTTGGGTAGTGGATCCAAGAATGGATTTAGGAGGACTGTGATTCAAAGAGCATAAGAAATGTTATAACAGAGGACATGCAAGATGTGACTTACTGGTTTTGACAAAGATGCAAGTTGATCTCCTTTGCTGTAAACACTTCTGGTTTCTTCACTCGTCTCTGCTCGGTCAAGTGAAGATCTGGACTCTGTTTTTCGCTCCCAATGATCTCTGTTGATTCAAAAATCCTTTCCTTTGATCCAAAATGAAATTTCGATCCTTTGTTTTTGGTTTGGGGAGGCCATTTACAGGGAGCCAATGGCAGTTACGTAACCGACGGCGGTCGAGTAGGAACTGGCATCGGTAAGGAAAAAGTAGGCTATTTTTAGTAAAATAGGCCACCTTCCCTGCTTTTCTCTCGAGAGATCAGTTGCGGGCTTGGTCAAGTGGCTAGAAGGTCGGTTTTGGGTGCGAGTAAGGAGGCATTAGTTATGGATGTGAGTCTAGACCAAGTCATAGGTCTTAATTAGGTTAGTTTAGGGTTAGGGCTAGGTCATGATGAGGTGGCAAAATGAGGTGGCAGGTAAGGTGATGTGGATTTATCAATTACACTACAGAGAACAACCGACCAACCCCCATAGAATAGAATATAGATATAGAGAATAGATCTCTCTCTATATCTATATCTCTCTCTATATCTATATCTATATTCTATTCTCTATATAGGGCCCCTAGATTCTCTGGAGGGGGGGGGAGGGAATGAAATAGCGGACCACGCCACGGTAAACGTATACCAGAAAACCGACCATTGAGTCCGGATTCGAAACAGAAAATTCTCTCTCCGCTAATCAAAGAGCTTCTCGATTTTCAGCTCACTGAGTATTCGATCGCGCGGAATCTTGCCGGAACAGTATGATCGGGTTTGGGCCCCTATAGATTATCTGGGGGCATCATGGAGCTAGCAGAAATGCCCTCATTCGGAGAAGAACGAGCTTCCGTAATGAATGAAGATTCGAGAAGGGATGGAATGAGAAGACGTGTTTCCAAAACAAGCGAGATACAGGTTGAAAAGGGGGAGTTAGCAGAGTTGAACAAGATTGGAATGGGCATGGAAACATGTGTCGATGTACCAAATTGGCTAATGCTCCCAGGTTGATGCGGTGTATTCCACCAGTTGACAGGGGACTTAATGATTGGTGTATTGATCAGTCCAATACAGATGGAGATAGAAGCCAGTTCGACAGAGAGCTTTTGGAAGCACAGTGCACCCGGGTAAATGAAGGACGAGATGAATACAGGGGTTGGACGAGCATCCCACACCCGAAAGGTGCCCCGCATAGGTTTCCCCCGAAACCCTCCAGTTACTAAGGTCAACAATGTGGGGAAAGCACCTATTCCCGAACCGGTTCCGGAAAAGCGGGGCAAAAGGGGATGTTTTGTCAACAAGAACGGAGAACTGCTGATAGCCACTGCGATATGAACGAGCGGACTCATCCGAGCTGCAGGAACATGTACATAGATCATTCGATAATTCTCACCTTGTTGAGAATCGGATGGTGCCACCCAAGGACTCAAATAGATGGCCATCGCTGTTAAGAACCACCGGAATCCGAGGATTTGCGCGTAGCTCCTGGAAATCAGGGACATGAAGAAGGAAGGTTGTAATAACGAGACGAACGTGTGGTTTTTTTACGAGAATCTATCTCTTCTCCTGTACTTCTTTTCTTGCTCCGGCCCCCCCCCTATATCTATTCTCAATCGAAGGACCAGGAAAAAAAGCATGGGAGGGAGGAGGGCGAATAAAATACATTCTCATTCTCGCCCCTCCCCCTCTCTATAGAAAGTATATGGGCCCATATCCAGATATATAGATATAGGGGGCACTCGACCTACTCTATCTCAATCTGACTCAATCTGAAAGTGCACGCGGCGAAAAGGGAGTAAGAGCGCATAAAGAATCCAAGTTCAAGTTGGTCCATGCTTCATCGATTGGAAGGAGACTACTTCGAGACGCGTAGACGTAAGGGCAGGGCCAGTTACCAGTTACTTCTAAATAAGGCGGGAGGCGGGGCGGGCGCCTATAGAGAGAGATATAGGGGCGCACCTGGTCGATTGAGGGAAAGAGCGCATAGACATGGAGGCGCGCATAAACACTCGGGGGCTGAAAAAACTTTATGCCGGCGAGCCACGCCACGAGCGATCAATTAGCCAGGCCAGGCCAGAGATTGAGCCAAGAGCTTGAAGTTGCCATATACACTATACTTGCCATATACACTATACTTGCCATATACACTATACTTGCCATATACACTATACTTTCCAAGCCGGATGCTTGGCCCTTATATCTATATGGCGATATCTATTCCATATGGCGCGGGGGAGAGCCTAGATCTACATCTATAGTTTCTCGGATGCCCGACATCCGGGTAGGATCTAGTTCAGAACTGGGGGCCCCGTTCAGATAGGGGCGGATAGGATGCCCGACATCTAATCTATGGATCGACTATCAGATCTAATCTATATGATCCATCCGATCCAATCCAATCCAATCCAATCCAATCCAATCCAATCCAATCCAATCCATATTAGTGATGTGATGTGATACGAAGATCTTATGTGGCCCCCTCTATCCGGTAATGAGATCCATCTTAGTCTCCATCTCCATCTCAGTGATGTGATACAGATCTGTGATGTGGTAATGAATGCCCGCCCAACCCCCCCCCTCTCTCGCCCATCGGGGGGGATATCTAATCTATATTCCCGGAGGGCCCTAGAGATATATCTATATGGCACGAATAGAGATATAGGGCCCTATCTAGAACTATAAGATAGGAAGGGGTGGGGGGGAGTGATGGATACTGATACTATCTATCCGATCGACCCCATATCTATATATAGATATAGATATAGATCCATATATCTATATCTATATATAGATAGAGGGCAGTGATTGATATCTATCTGATCGACCGACTAGACCCCTATCCTATCTATATAGAGATCTATATGGGGCGACTACAGACTTCAGCCATATGGATATATAGGCATCCGGGACCCCCCTGGAGATATGGGCTTCCTCTCTATGATATATGATGGGGGGGCCGACTCTCCATAGCTCCTGCCCTCTATCTATATGGGTTAGGCCATAGATCTAGAGGGGGAGGGAGCGGAGCGCCATATAGATAAGATAGTTCAGGGAGGGGGAGGGGGGTGGGGGCGGAGAGTTGATAGTTGTTATGCAGGAACGAATGGACACTGGGGGTATTATCTATCACGAGCTTAATATAGATTGATTGATAGATAAGATCTATTTCTTCTCTCTTCTCTTCCGGCAGATATAGATCTATATCTGCTGAGATCCCGAGTCTCCAAGTGGGCCCTCTTGGCCACCCGCGACCCTGGCTTTTTGGGGAATCCTGCTCCCGTGCATGCGTGTCGACTTGCAGCTCGGCGGTCCACCGGGTTCTTCCAGTTTCGAGTGTCTTCTTGGATAGTTATAGCGGCCCATAGGCGCGGGATGTACCTTGTGGGGGCGGAACAACCTGGACATAGTCCTCTCAGACAGTGGCCGTTTAGTCCATGGTCCATTGGATGTTCGGTGCAAGGCCAAAAATTGGAACGCACTGCCACCCACGTTCCCGTCCTTCGCTTTAGGGCCTGTCCCTCAGTGTGGTCAGTACTGAATACTGTCGGGCGAGCGGCAAAGCTTACACCTGTTAACTGATTGCGTTCACCAGGGCCTCTTTCCTCTTCCCTTTTCTGCTCACTCGTGCGCCATATAGATATATAGGCGCCAAAGGTTTCGAGAGTCGACTGAGCATCTCAGCCATTGGCGGGAATTTCGCCCGCATCCAATCCCCAATTCTTGTTCACCCATAGATAGAGTGGGTGGGTGCCTCGTACGATCGTGTTGGGTGAGCAACAGCCGCTTTGCCACAGTACACAGTACTTATGGTTATGGGCTAACGGGTCACACTTTGGCCAAGTATCCTACGGAAAGACTCCCGAAAGCCAGAGCGATTAAAGGAATGGCCATAGGAATGGGCGCATCATGACATCGTAAGATGTCTCGCCCGAATGGATTTGTTGGTGCTAGAAATGTCAGAAAAAGCGAACGGAAAGAGTAGTGAGAAGTGGAAAAGACAGGGACACTTCCCAACCGGAAAGCGAAGTTCCCACTGATGGTATATTTGGTGTAAGCGAGCTCCGAGATCACATCTTTGGAATAAAATCCAGTGAGAAAAGGAAATCCAATTGGAGATAGGCTGCCTATGAGCATCATGGCATAGGTAAAGGGTAACGAGGAAGCAAGCCCCCCCATCTTGCGCATATCTTGCTCATCCGACATGGCATGAATCACCGAACCCGCACTCGAGAATGGTAATGCTTTGGGAAACGCGTGATTCATTAAGTGAAAGACGCTAACCGAATAGTTGGGAATGCCGCAAGCAAGGATCATATAGCCTAATTGACTGCGAGTTGGATAAGCTATGACCCTCTTCGGATCGTTCTGTAATATTCCAGTGGTTGCCGCGGAGAATGACGTCATAGCCCCTGCAAAAGCAATCGTGAATAACGCCGTGGGTGGGTATTCAGATGGAGGGGAGCACCTCGCTATCATGGAAACGCCTGCTGTTGCCGTAGTAGCTGCATGAATCAAAGCGGATACTGGAGTGGGACCCTCCATTGCATCGGGTAACCGAGTATGCAATCCTATCTGTGCGGATTTTCCAACAGCACCAATAGGGAGTGAGATACGAATCACAGTTATGGCATGAAATCTCACATTGCAGAAAATGAAAGAATTGTGGGGTTCGGAAAAGGCACTAGCACGAGCAAAAATGGTCGAGGAGTCTACTGTTTGAAAGGGAGTGAAACGACCCAAAATCCCGAGAGCTAATCCGAAATCACCTACTCGATTGACAAGCATAGCTTTGATAGCTGCTTTATCCGCCTGAAGTCGTGTGAACCAAAAATTGATTAGCAAATGGGAAGCGAGACCTACTCCCTCCCATCCCAGGAATAATTGAATCGGGTTATCCCCGGTAACCAACATGAGCATGAAGAAAGTGGAAATGGATGAATAGCACATAAATCGAGGGCTATGTGGATCCTCGGACATATAGGAAATAGAATAGAGATGGACCAAGCTACTTGCGAATGTAACCACGATTAACATCACTACGGTCAGGCTATCAAACACAGGGTCGGAAGTGAATTCCGGGTCGAACCGAATCGAGCGAGCTCTGTTACCCATGGTCGATGCGGTGGTGCACCCCACTCGAATTGAAGTAAGTGCTCTCCGAACCGTGCGGGGAGGTCTCCCATCACACGGCTCACCAACTTGATATTACGGCGGCGGGCCATTGATATTATGGCGGCGGGCCAATCAAGTGTACGGCATCTGCCGACTCGGGCCCCTTCTCCCATCGGGCCGCTGATCTTCGCTACGGCCCCCCCCCTATCTATATCATATCTGGGCCATATATAGATAGAGAGGGGGGGGCCCCCCTAGATCTATATATAGGCGCCCGCCTCTAGAGAATAGATGAAGAGATATAGGGGGGCCGTATATAGAATAGAGAGGGGCCCCCTATCTATATATGGCTCTCGAGTCTATCCAGAATTCTCATTCTCTATATGGAGGGGGAGGGGGGGGGCCCCTATCTAGACTAGATCTGGGATAGGCCCCTCTCCCAATCAATAGAGCGCTATTCGGAAAAGGCGATCAATAGTTGGGGTACTACGAGCCCTCTGCCCCACGCAACCAGCGACTCATGCGTGGTTCACCGGTTCCACCGACTCTTCCAGTTATTCGCCGATACAGAGGTGCGAAGTGGTGTGCTACTCTTGGCCTCATTGCAGGGCGGCATAAGAGCCCCCTTGCTACCCATATGCGAGGCGAGATATAGATTCCATGGGCCCCGCCGCCAGGGCCCCCTATCTATATGGGGCGCTCGGCCGACTGCCAACTATATAGAGTTGGGGACCCCCTATCTATCTAATATATGGCCGGCCATACCTCTCCCGTTGGTCGCCCTATCTAGAATTCTCAACTCTATCTATATATAGATACATATATGGAGGGGGGAGGGGGGGCCATAGATAGGGCACCCCCCTATCTAGAATTCTCAACTCTATCTATATGGAGGGGGGGAGGGCCCTATCTAGAATTCTCAACTCTATCTATATGGAGGGGGGAGGGGGGGGGGACGAGGGAGAGGGCACGTGTCAATCAGTAGAGCGCATAGCATAAATGACCTTCGGACCGATGGGCTCCCACACCTGTAGCGTTCGTGATCCCCTCAACTGTGTATCGAAAGGGGCAAGAAACAGAGGGGTTGTCCCGTATGTCCCCCCCCCTTCTTCCCGACATGCTATGGTGCCCCAGTTCCATAGAGCGAGTCGGGCTTACGTATAGATATCGCCGCGGAGCAACTGCAGCGGTGCACATCCATCCATCTACTATCTACTCGTTCCGGTGACTTCACGGTCGCCAAAGAAGCCCCGAGAGGCATCAAACATTTCGGATGAGATCCATGGAGCAATTTTTGGATAGCAAGCACTAGCTCCCGGTGCGACCTCATGAGAAGCAGTCAAGGATGAGATAGGAGATAATGAAACGCACGTGGTGGTTACTATGGCGGTTCCTTCCGAACCTGGAAAACGTCCGAAAGCACCCGCTACGGGACTACCGGGCAAGGGCGACGATGCTATGAGTGAATACATGAAATCGAATATGGGGGCGACCAGGAATCAGGGGGGGGGGCGCCATATCTATGTATGGGGTGGAGCGGCCTGTGATTGGGTTGGGTTAAGCAGAAAACGAGCGGGATAGTAGGACAAGATATCTATCCATCATACATCTATCCATCACACATCGTCATCCATTATAGACGTGATACGACTGATATCAGTCATCACTCATGTCTATAGAGAATAGAATAATGGATGAGATGATACGACTGATGACTGGTCTCACTCATCCGACTGGTCTCATTCATCACCACATCATCCTTCTATTATTCTATATCCTATCCTCTATTATATACGTGATACGAATGACTCATATCACGTTGTATCACGTATAGAGTATATAGTCTATATGACTGGTATCACTCCTTTGGATAGAATGGATGGAGGATGGACGGCTCGACCGCCATATAGATAAGATATAGAGGGCCCCCCCCCTCCCTGAACTATCTTATCTATATGCCTATCTCTCTATCTATGGGGGGGCCGCCATCTATATATAGAGGGGAGAGGCACTCGACTGACGCCCCTATATAGATCTGCCCCGGCCAGCGGCCGGGGCACCCTAGAGTTCCCCTCTATAGAGAAGGGGGGCCCCTCTATCTATCTCTCTCTATATCTCTATCTCTCTATCTTTCTATCTATCTCTCTCTCTATCTATCTCTTTCCATCTTGAGAGTCCGGTGCCTATATAGAGAGGGGCCCCAGATAGTTCAGATAGGGCCAATACAATATAGATTCAAACTCTCCGGTCAGTTGCCCTATAGAGATATATGGCCATCAGTGCTCCATCAGTTGGAAGATATGATCTATATGGGAGATCGCTCCGGAAGATCAGTTGCTAGCTCATAGAGATAGATGGCGACCCCTATCTAGTCTAGATATGGGGGGGCACTCGCCCTTTCTACGGATATATGGCGATGGCCATATCTATATATAGGGGGTGTGAGGAGAGAAATCTATCTGGGCTATGTATATAGTTTAGTCGGGCACCCTCTACATCTCTATATAGCGACGGCATGCATCTAGAGTTCTAGATCTAGTCGGCAGGCACCCTCCCTAGATATCTGTATCAACGTCGAGACCCCCCACTACACTCTCTATATGGGATTGTTAGACCCCTATCTCCCCTATCTCTATACGGCTGGCCGGGGCATGCGACCCGACCCGATTCTTTCTGATCTGGGGCATTGGCTTAGCTGTCAGTGTTATATAGATATGGGGCGCTCAGCTTATCGGGCCCCTATAGTGATATATGCCCCTATCTCCCCTATCGGGGGGATGGATGTGGTGCTCGACCCCTGATATAGATAGATGGCCCCCTCTATAGAGATATGGTAAGGGTTCTCAGATTGGTGTGGCCCATCCCATCCCATCCCATCCCATATATATGGAGTATGGAGCTGGACTTCGCTGATATATCTATATAGTCTCCAACTTCGATACGATATCTAGAGCCAACCCCCACCCCATATAGAGAGTAGAGTAGAGAGGGGCCCAACCCAACTGGGATTAGATTAGATTAGATTAGATATATGGCCAACTGGGATTAGATTAGATTAGATTAGATTAGATTAGATTAGATTAGATTAGATTAGATTAGATTAGATATATTGGGTGGGGTGGGGTGGGGTGGGGTGGGGTGGGGTGGGGCCCTATCTATATAGATCTGCCCCCATACGAATCCGCCCCTATCTATAGAGTATAGACTAGAGAGAGTGGGGATTGAACTAGAACTCTAACTCAGAATCCATCTAGATCTATCATAATCTATATCTATCTGAGGAAGACGATGCCGATCCCCATCTAGATAGATATAGGCCGGATCCCCCCCTTCCCCAGATCTATATAGGGGCCCCGCGTATGTAAAGAGGATAGGGGGGTGTTGGGTGGGTGTTTCGGGTGACGGGTGGAGCTATCTATATATGGGGGGTGCTTCCCCTGCGGGCGCTTACCCCACCCACGGTAGATAGAATATAGGGACCCCGCTAGATAGGTGGGTGGGGTGCATCCTCTGCGGGCAGATATATATAGATAGGGCCCCGCCCCAGATCTATATATATATATAGGCGCCCACGGTAGATAGATAGAATATAGGGACCCCGCCCCAGATCTCTATATAGGGGTGCTTCGTCTGTAAAGAGGATAGGGGGGCCCCATCCATATAGATATAGGGGCGCACGCATCCGGGCTGACCACCGAGAGAGAAGGGCGGGGGAGTGCCAACTGACTATACAGAAGCCATAGCCGCCCTCCCCCCAGTTCTTTCTACTCCCAACTCTATAGATCGAACTAGTACCCCTCGCCCCATATATAGATAGGAGCGAGCTTGAGGGGAGATGAGAGCGAGGGCCCCTATCTAGATATGGTGCCCCTCTCCCGTTGGCCCATAGTACTAGTACTAGTACTAGTACTAGTACTAGTACTAGTACTAGTTGGCCCAGCTATATAGATAGGCTGCTATCGCTATGCCGAGGACCCCCCAGAGAGAGAGATTCTTTATGCTGAGGACCCGATTGCCCTTATCTTTGTGTTTATGCTGAGGACAGAGATAGCCGCTCTCATATCATAGATATGGCAACTATAGATAGATAGAGAGAGGTTGGAATGCTGAACTCCCATCCTCATATAGATAGGGGGATACTCTATAGACCGACTGATGGATGATGTGGTGCCCCGGCTAGGCCCCCCTCTCTATCTCTCCCCCCCCCTATATAGATCTGGGAGCCGCCATCGGGGGGTTTGATCTGATCTCGGATGTGGCCATATAGATCCATAGGTGCTTGCCATATAGATGAGATGCCTTATCTATATATAGGCCCGACTCATCTCCCCTCGCCCCCCCCCCCGATGGGATCAGATATAGAGAGAGGGGGGGAGTGCCGAGCCCCGAGTCTATATAGCCTAGCCGCCCCCGGGGCCCTATATTGAATAGGCCCCATATAGATAGAGATAGAGGGGCAGATATGAAGCGGATCAGCGAAACTGGTCACACTGGCGAAACTGGTCACACCGGAATAGCCATACTCTCCATAGCCCCGGCTAGATCTAATCTATATACGTAACATGAATCAAGCCGTAACAAACTCTGATTGATCGCATGATAATCATGTAGATCGATCAACAACTACGGCCCCCTATCCATATATATGGTGCCCCCCTCCATAGAGATATAGAGAGAGAGAGAGATAGATAGAGAGATAGAGATATAGAGAGAGAGATAGATAGATATGGGACTATCCTCTCCGAGAATAGAGCATAGCATAGACGAGCATGCTTGCCCAGCTAGCTTGCCTAGCTAGCAACGAGCATGCTTGCCTTGCGAGCATGCTTGCCGAGCATAGACGAGCATGCTTGCCCAGATAGAAGAGCATGCTTGCCGAGTCCCGAGTCTATATAGATTAGATATGGGAGCAGAGCATGCTTGCCGAGATAGACGAGCCGAGCTAGCATGCTCGCTTGCCGAGCATACTAGACTAGCGAGAAAGAGAAGAGCTAGCAACTAGACTAGCGAGAAAGAGCGAGGTCCATACTAGACTAGCATGCTTGCCTTGCTAGATTGATGGGATTGGAACGGGACACTCACTTCACTACAGATAGGAAGGGGTGGGGCCGGGGAGTCGAGTTGAACACTAACTCACCGTGGGATTGGAACGGGACACTACTCTAACCCATATCTCTATATGGGGAGTCGAGTCATGTTGAACACTAACTATTGATGGTGATGGGATTGGAACGGGACACTACTCTAACCCATATCTCTCTCTAATGAGAACTCTTGATGGGATTGGAACGGGACACCCTATATCTAGAGAGGTCGGGACACTACTCTAATGAGGAGATGAGATAGAAGCGCCCTATCTATCCGAACCGCGGCACCTATATATAGATAAGCCGCTTGCGCCCTATCTATCTATACATAGATCAGCCATATAGATCAGCCATATAGATAGATCTATAGGGCAACCAACCGTCTGCATCGCATCGCTCCGATAGAGACCTTGCCATACCATATAGATAGATGGGCGCTCCGAACTCTAGATAGAGAAGAGACCGTCCGCACATATCCATCCATCCATCCGCCCTATCTATAGAATCCCGGACCTATCCATCCATCCGCCCTATCTATAGAATCCCGGACCGTCACGTCGGCCCTATATATTTCTAGGCGCAGATATAGATAGATGGGCCGCCCTATCTATAGAATCGAAGAGACCGTCCGCTCCGAACTCTAGATAGAGAAGAGACCGTCCCCGTCCATATAGATCTGATCTATAGGGCCATATAGATCTGATCTATAGGGCGCTCCGAACTCTAGATAGAGAGCTAAAAGTATGAATCGAGGTTCCTACTAGATACGTAACATGACTGGACTAGTGGACTAGACTAGTTCGACTAACCGAACAAACACCTCCGTCTGAATCGAGGTTCCCCCTATCTATACATGACATGACCCTATATCTATCTATATAGGGATAGGGCCAGCCATATATAGATAGGGGGACCCTTCCAACCAGATATATAGAGAGGGCCGCACCGATCAATATGAATTGAATCGAGGTTCCTACGACTTGGAGCTTCCCATATAGACCTCACAACGCCCTGAACTATCCGGGGCGACTATCTATAGTCGGGCCCCCCCCACCCCCCCTATATAGATTCTATATGGCCCCCCCCCCTGAACTAGATTCTCTATGGGCCCATCTAGAGAGAGGGGAGGGCGCCGACGGGACTAGCTAGATGCTCAGGATATGGAACGAGGTATATATCTATATCTATATCTATATAGAGAGAGAGAGAGAGTGGGGGGAGGAAACTATCTATAGTCTATCTATATATGGGGGGGCACCCCTCTCTATAGATAGGTGATTGAGCCGCCCCTATCTTTTCTTTATGTGATGTGGGGCACTCGATTGATCGATAGATTGATTTACCAATCGAGGGCCCCCCTCTCTCTACATTACATGGGGCACTCAACCAATAGGGTGAGGAACTCCCCCGACGGCCTGCTGTATATTATGTGTACCGATGGCCATATAGATATCTAGGGGGCCCCCTATCTGAACTATGGGCCTCTCGAGCGGGCCGATAGATAGGGGGAGGAGATCCAGCGCGGGCGGCTATATGACATGACACTCGACCGCCGGGGGGAGAGGGCGCCGGGAGAGGGATGGGTAGTCCGAGGGACCCGGACGATCGGGCTCGGCTATATGGCTCGCAGCGGCGCCCTCTCTTTCTATTCTATACGTGATACGAGGAAGTACTCACGGCAGTCGTATCACGTAGAGTATAAGTATATAATAGACCTGACCTGACCTGACCTGACCTGACCTGACATACCGACTGATGGGACCCGACTGATGGATGGATGATGTGGTGCCCCGGCCCCCTCTATCTATCTCTCTATCTATCTATCTATGGGGCCTATAGTTCTATCCCCCGATCTGGATATGGGGCGCCCCTACCCTAATCCATAGCTGAGCAGTGCTGGGATATCTGGATGAACTGCCATATCCATATCTATATAGGCCGGGCCCTATATCTGAACAGATATATAGATAGAACAGTGACGCATCCACCGGTGGACAGACCCCCCATAGTTCTAGAGGGGTGAACGGATGCACGGTGGTATCGGGAAGGGGAAGGCCGGCCCGAACTGGCAGACGCCGATGGCCCCTATCTGCCAGATCTATATAGAGGGGGGGGGATCATCCGTTTTCTCCGAAAGAAAGATATAGAGAGTAGAGAGGGGGCCGCCGATCAGTAGGGAGGAGAGCCCATATAGAACTCTAGGGGAGAAGGCAGGTGGGAGCGGGCCCCTCGGGGTCGTACCCTTCACCCCATCCGTCAGGAGATAACCAATATAGAGAGAGGGCCCATCTGTCATGTCAAGAGAGGAGATTAGTAGACCGTGGGCCCCTATCTAATCTATCTAAGGGGGGTCGTGACCCTGGATGACCCTGGGCCCCGGGGGGCCTTCGGTGGCGCCAACTCCTCCAACCGGGCCTCTATACCCAACTCTATACCCAACTCTAACCATAGATTCTAGATTCTATATGTAACATGAGTGGGCGCCTATATAGATGGAGGTTGGGTTGGTGAGAACGCCAATAAGCCAACCGAGACTCGTGAGAACGCCACCAACCGCATGAGCAAACCTGAACCAAGGGGCCGAGGTGTATAGAGGGGCCTGTACCCTATATGCCCCATCGCCGACGGGCCCAGAAACTCTACAATACAGAGAGGGGGCTGCTTGGGAGAGAAGAGATCTATACAGTGGGCGGGGCTCCGATCAAGATAGAGAATATGGGCCCAGATCTCTTCTCTATCTGTAGATGAGGCGAGGGCAACTCTTCATTCATAGTAGAGTAGGCGGCACTCGGCCCCCCCCCCCACCCCCCCCCCTCAACTAGATCTTATCTGATCTGATCTATCTGGCTATCTGCTGGAGGGGGGAGGAGGCCTATCTATACTCAATCCCATCTAGAGGGGGCCAGGCCATATATAGATAGGGCTACGCTCACCCTGAACTATCTGTATTCATCGAAAGGGCAGCGTTGCTAGTCTAGAGAGATGGCCCCATCTCTCTATACAGTCGAGGAGAGGGAGGGACTCGCGCCGACGGCATTGTTCATATGCCTGGGAGATCCATCTATAGAGAGATGGCGACCCCTATCTCCCTATCTCTATATGGATGGGGGGCTCTCGAGACTCCCCCTCCCCCTCCCCCTCTATATAGATCAGATCATATCTTATCTTCTCTATCTGGCGGCGGATAGAATATCTATATAGAGAGGCGGCCCCCTCTCTGAACTATCCTGAACTATCTGGCGGCGGATATCTCGAGCCCCTATAACCCATCTATATAGAGGGGGGGCGGCATCTTTCCATCTAGATTCTAGATGGATAGGTGGATTGGATAGAAGCGGGATAGGGATAGGCAGACTATCAGATCTAAGAGCGCCAGATAGATATGATATAGAGGGCATATAGAATAGAGATCTTTCCATCTAGAATCTAGATGGATAGCTATCAGATCGATCTAGTCCAGACAGATCTGAGATCTATGTTCATCAGTGGTGTTGGTAGACCGGTGAGTGGCGGTATTCATTACATTATGGTAGACCGGTGAGTGGCGGTATTCATTACATTATGGTAGACCGGTGAGTGGTAGACCGGTGATCAATCACGAGTGCCGGTAGTCGAGTGCCATCAGTCGAGTGCCATCTATCTATCTATCTATATAGGGCCCTAGTCGTCATGGTAGAGGCTTATCCGATATTGTCGCTATTCCGACTCCCAACCCGAGAGGAATGAATTCTTACTGGGCGGCCTATATATCTACATGGGGGCGGCTATGGCTATCTATATCCCCCGGACCCCCGATGGGGGAGATAGGGGGTCAGCCCTCTCTCTACCCTCTCTCTGTAGACGTTACAGCAACTAAACCTAAACCTAAACTAAGAGGCCCCCTTCTCTAGAATTCTAGATAGGGGAACCTATCTCTATCTCGGTAAATAGATTTGGTTTGGGTGCATCGGAGAATAGTCCACCATATTCATATTCGTTGGTTCATGATTCGGCTATAACGGATGAATGGGAGCGTTGTTCGGGGTGTGAATGGTCCGATTCTTGGGGAGGAGGATGAATGTGTGGGAAGGAGGCCTATTAATCTAGGGGGCGGCTAGGCTATCTATCCATTCCATTCCGGGTCTATATTATTCACCCCGCGGGTTCGCATTCATCGATATATAGGGGGAGGGGGCTCGAGACTTCTCCAGCTTTTCGAATCGGAGGGCAGGGCACTCCCATCTCCGTGCAGCCCCTATCTATATATACGGAACCGGGTGCACTATCATCGTCGTGTATCTTCGGGCACGACTAGAACTATAGACTATAGAGATATGGCCCCTCTCTATATTTCTCACCTCGACCCCCATCTATAGTTCTCTATAGAGGGGCACCAGGTCTCTATAGATTGGAGATTGGATGGGATGGGATGGTTGGTAAGGGACCAGACAGTTCTGTTCCAGACCGGATTGGATCTAGATTTTCTAGATGACCGGATAGGGATAGCCCGGATCGGAGATTTCTAGATGACCGGATAGGGCGCCCGGGGCGGATTGGAGATGATACGGGGAACAGATAGGCAAGAACTAGATAGAAAGCGCCCCTCTAGAGAATATAGCTATAGCTGTCCATGACCCGACCGCCCCGATCGATCTTTGGGGGATTGGAGATTGGAAGGAATTATGACCGGATGGGCAAGAACTAGATATAGGGCGCCCGACCCCGACTCTATATAGCTATAGCTATGACCGCCCTCTAGACTCTAGAATTAGGGCGGGGGACCCCAACGGCCGGCTAGTCCCCCTCCCCCCCCCCCCTCTCTATTCTATCTTATCTCGGCTCCCCGATCGGGGGCTCTCTATTATATCCTTATCTTCTATGGGGCCCTATCCCCCTATCTAAATCTCTAGTTCGGGGTGGGGGGGGGGCGGTCGAGTCCCCGGGGGCCCGGCCCGGTTACTAGATAGGCGATAGGCAATCGTCCATTAAACTTCATGTGTCATCCTCTATCGGCCCCTCGATCTCCCTTCTCCCGCCCACTCTTCCCTTTCTCCCGGTTCGGGAATATATCAGATAGAGTCTCACCCCATCCATTCGCTTAGTCTCCTTGATAGCTTAGAGAGAGCTGGTCTCCTTGATAGCTGGAAGTTCTTCAAAAGTATGAAAAGCTGGAGGGCTTTGTACCATCCATTCCAGTGTGGTTGGCTCGATCGCCCAGGGGCTTGGAGCACTTGTGTTCTTTTCACCGCTCAAAGCGATTGTTACGACCACGGAGAAACGACGAATCCCAACTACGGATACATGAGAGCCGAAGCTGCTAAGGGCATTCCATCCGGCGTAAGCATCTGGATAATCCGGAATGCGACGTGGCATACCCGAAAGCCCCGAGAAATGCATGGGAAAGAGGGTCAAATTCACCCCGACGAAAGTGATCCGAAAATGGATTTGACCTGAAGTTTCGGGGTATGTTCGACCAGAGATCTTACCCACCCGGGAGTAAAATCCTGCGAATGAAGCGAAAACGGCTCCCATGGGAGGTACATAATGGGGATGTGCAACCACGTAATGAGTATCATGCAGAGCAATGTCTAGCCCGGGATTCGCCGGGACTATTCCAGTAGGTCCTCCTATGGTGGACAGAAAGATGGACCCTACAGCAGATGGCATAGGTGTTTTGTATCGTATCGAACCTCCCCACATGGTAGCGATCCAACTAAATATTTTGATTCCAGTGGGGACAGCTATGATCATGGTAGCTGCGGTAGAGTGAGCACGCGTATCAACGTCTAGGCCCACAGTGAACATGTGATGAGCCCGAACAAGGAATCCAAGAACACCAGTACTGGTCATGGCATAAACCATGCCCAGATACCCGAAGACCGGTTTTCCCGGAAAAGTCGATACGATATGACTGATGATACCGAATCCAGGCGGAATCAGGATATACACCTCTGGATGGCCGAGGAACCAAGGGGGATGCTGGTATAAGATCGGGTCTCCCCCTCCAGCAGGATCGAAAGGGGTTGTATTAAAGCTTCGATCGGTTAATAACATGGTAATTGCCCCTGCTAGTACCGGGAGTGATAGCAAGAGTAGGAATGCGGTCACTGGAACGGACCACACAGGGGGAGGTAATCTATGCATAGTCATTCCAGGCCCGCGCATGTTAAAGATAGTAGTGATAAAATTGATAGAACCTAAAATGGGTGGAACACCTGATGGATGAGGACTAGGAATCGCGGGATCAACGGCTCCTCCAGAATGACTGGTAATACCACTTAGGGGCGGATAGACCGTCCACCCAGTGCCGCTACCTACTTCTACCGAGGCTGGGCTTAATAGGAGCAACAGCGAAGGCGGCAACAACCGGGAGGAAATGTTATTCAATCGTGGAAATGCCATGTCGGGTGCACCTATAGGAATCGGAACGAACCAATTCCCAAATCCACCTATCACCGCCGGCATCACCATAAAAAAGGTCGTGGGAGAAGCGTGAGCCGTTATTAAAACATTATAGAGTTGATGATTCCCACCAAGAATTTGATCGCCAGGTTGTGCTAATTCCATACGAATTGGTACTGAGAAGCATGTGCCCATCACTCCAGCAACGGCACCGAAGATTGAATGGAGAGTCCCTATATCCTTGTGGTTAGTGGGGAACAGCCATCGAACCAAATTATGTGTCGTAAACTCATTCTTTCGTTTCATTCCTTATCAGAGACGGGCAAGCGGAGGTACATGTTTGCAAGGAGGCCCCCCCACCCCCCCCCCTATCTATTATATCTCGGCTCTATGATAGAATAGAGAGGGGGGGGCGGCTATCGCTCTATTATATATGTAATACAAATGTCCATAGAGATCAGGGGCCGATGAAGATCTATAGGTGATCGTGATCAATGCCAGCCATATATAGAGGAGAGGAGAGGAGAGGAGAGGAGAGGCCACTAGACTGTAGAACCGACCATATGGAGAGGGGAGAGAGGGAAGGGGCCTCTCCTCTATATATGGCTGGCATTGATCACGATCACCTATAGATCTGATCTATCTGGGCGGAGAGCGCCCTATATAGAGATATGGCGACGGGCCCCCCAGATATCTATAGTAGAGTCTAGGGCCCCCCCAGATCTATATAGATGGGATAGATTCTCTGCTCGGGGGGACGAGGACCGCCCTATATAGACTCTATATGGTATGGGGCGCTCGACCCCCGGAGCCCTACCCTATAGAATAGAGAGAATAGAAAGGGGGGAGTCTAGTCGACACCCTCTATATAGATGGATATGGCGACGGGACGTGTAGTTTCGACCCCCCAATCGATAACCCCCCGATCAATAACCCCCCGGTGGGTGGTCGAGGGCCCCCCACGACGGAGGGCAGGGCGGGGAGTTTAGTTATGCCCATCTAGATAGAGGGTGCCCCTATCCCCTATGACGATGTGGGGGTGGGGGCCCAGAGACTATATAGACTATATGCTCGGAGATCTGATCTCAATATCTCTATCTCATGCCCTATATCTAGGCCCAGCCAGATCTATTCTATAGATAGAGGGTAGGGGCGGGCCCCTATCTGCCAGATCTATATAGAGGGGGGCGGCCATATCGATAGAGAGAGGTGGCCCCCCTATATATAGATATGGCCGACCCCCGAGCATATTGGGTGAGATAGGGAGGCCGAGCCCCCCCCTCCCTATATCTCTTGAGTAGAGTCTAGACCCTCGCGCCGACCATCTAGAGTTTATAGGCCCCTATCTAGAATTCTCTATATGGAGGGGGGGGGCCCCCCAGATAGAGTTCAGTATAGGGCCCTATCTCTCTATAGGCCCTTTCAATTCATAGGGGGCCAGAGCTATCTGGAATGGCCACTAGGATATTTCCATTCCGTGGAGTGGGGCCCTCCCTATAGTTCTGTTCTATACCTATAGAATCTAGATATGGGGAATGGGGTGCCCCCGACGGCCCGACCCACTTTTGTATTACATTCCAATCCACGATCCCCGGGATAGGGATGGGGGCAACTCCCGGTTGGGTAGGTGCCCCTCCCCAGAAACCTGGCCTGGCGGGGCACCACAACCACCATAGGAGGAAGGGAGAGGGCTTACCTATAGTCGCTCGGGTTGGCTCGGGTTGGCCCGGAGGGTTTGCCTCTATATGGTATGGGGGCCATATCTAGAATTATGAATGAGAGGAGGGGGGGGGCCCCAACCTCCCCGTAGAGAATAGATACAGGGGCCCGCTTCCCACCCACCCCTTCCCCCACCAGATGAGATGAATTTCTCTATCTCGGGCGCTAAGAACAAAGGACACTCCCTACCATACAGCCGAGTTGCGCATCACCTCTAAATTCTAGATAGGGGCCCCGAGGCAGCAGCGGATCAACCGATAGGCTTAGGCCGATCCGCTGCACCCTCACCGAGGGAATCCAGTGAGGGCTCGGTATATGCCCATCCCCATATCTAGATAGAGGGGGCCCTATCTGCCAGATCTGATCGATCGAGATCGAGATCGAGATCTATATAGAGGGGGAGGGGGAGGGGGAGGGGAGGGGAGGGGCCCGCCCCCCCTCAAATAGAGGGTATAGGGCGCTGCGGATTATCCGCTGCAAAAGGGACCCCCATAGTTCAGTGGCCAGTACCGCGAGTGCTCCCGCAGAAGCTATCGCTGGGCAGGGGGCCCTCTTCAGTAGTGCCCAGTCCCCGGTTGGGCAGAGGACTCGGGGTTTGGGCAAGCGGTTGGGAACCCTCTGCATAGTCAGTCTTGGTTGGGAACCACTCCCCGAAGGGGGAAGGAAGGGAATCACACCACTATATAGAGATAGATCTAGTCGTTTCGGCTAGTCGCCCACTATCTGAACTCTATATCTCACTCTTCACTCTTCAGTCTCTCTCTCTCTATCTATCTCTATATCTCTCTCTCTATCTCTATATAGATCTCTCGATCTATCTATATCTCTCTCAGATATATATCTCTATCTGAATGAGAGTATCTCTCTCTCTATCTGTCTATCTTCATCTCTATCTACCTCTCTATCTGTCTATCTTCATCTCTATCTACCTCTCACTCTTCACTCTTCACTCTTCAGTCTCTCTCTCTCTATCTCTCTCTATATCTCTCGATCTATCTATATCTCTCTCTATCTGAACTCTGTTGGCGTATATGATATGGGGCAGTCGTATCTCGGAGCTCCGAAAGAGAGAAAGATATCCCATGGGGTCGAGGTCCCCCCTCTATACTCCCCCCCACCCCATATATAGGTTAGGTTGAGCCCCCCTCTACATGTATGGTCCGGTTGGTAGGTCCCTATCTATACTCGATATGAGATATATAGATCGGGGGGAGGGGGGCCGGATGGGGACTAACCCATATATCCATATCTCGGCCCTCTCTCTATCTGGCCGGCCCTATCTAAACATAGATATGGGCCCCATAGAGAGTTCTAGATGAGGGCCATATAGAGAGTATAGAGGGGGGCCTGACCGACTAGAATCCATATAGCCGCCCTCCACCCCGGGTCCCGAGTCACATATACTAGACTAGGCCCGATCGATAGATATGGATCGAGGGCCCCCCTCTATATCTCTCTCTATATGGCCATATATAGATAGGGGGGGGCCAACTAAACTAAAACTACATATGCCAGAGTCGGCCAGTTCTATTCTATCTATATACAGGGCCGGCCTTCCCCTTCCCCATATATAGATAGTGCCGGGGCCCCCTCCCTGAACTATCTTATCTTATCTATCTGGGCCGGAGGGAAGTTGATATTCCCGTATTCCACCCGTCCACAGGCAATTAGGATATAGGGCAGCGGCCAACCGTAGCCATCTGTGAAACGAGAAGGAATTCGAGGGGGATATCTATCATATACGTGATACGATGACTGGTTGTATCACGTATATAATGGAGAATGGATGGACGCCCGCCTATATAGATATATGGCGCCCCGGGCAGGCTATTCTATGTATAGCTCCCGTCGCCATATCTATCTCTCGTGCCGAGAGCCCGATGGGATATATTCCCTCGCCCCCCCCCTCCATAGAATAGAGGGGAATATCAAGAATATAGATATAGTAGGGGCCCTGTGATGTAACCCCAATATAGAGTCTAGAATCAAGGGGAGAGGGCTATATGATTCGATGGCCCATAGCCCCACTGCTTGGACCTCTCTCCCCGGGATGGGAGGGCGCAAAATAGAGATACTCAAAGACTAGGGGAAAAAGAATTGGGTAGAGTCTAAGCCTCGCCAACTGACTGAACCCAAGTCCAATCGTCCGAAATCATATACCTGTCTCTAATATAATCTACTCAAAAAGAGATATGGAATGGGGATAGGGGATATCTATGGCTCGAAGAGGAAAGATTGATATAGGGGAGGTGATAATCTATAGATTAGGACTAAGATGGGGGAACCATCTTATCTTATGAGGGGAGAGATTCCTGTGATTCATAGAAAGGCCCCCAACCAGTGAGTTAAAGATATAGGGGATATAGAGATATATATATTATATCTATATATCTAGAGAGCAGGGGGAGGGAGTCCGAGGATGATAGGGATATCTAGAAAGCTGGATATTCTGAAAGCTGACTGCCCCAACCAGGTAGAGAGGGGGAGAGAAGAGATATAGTTAGGAGCGCCGAGAGAAGAGGGTCAAGCCTAACCTATCGATAGAGGGTTTGGGCCGACTAGCCCTGGTAGTGCCTCCCCCCAAACCCTATAGGGATAGATAGGGTAGATCCAATCCTGTTCCTTCAGAGAGAAGGGGGGGCCGTGGAAAGGATTAAATCGGCAGAGGAAGAAGAATAATATGGGGCCGAGTGTTCAGTTATAGAGAGAAAATGAGGTGATATAGTAGGGCCGAATCAAAGGGGAATAAAGATAGGGGGGGGGGGAAGAGAAATATTTAGATAAACCAACCCATAGTTGCCAGTTGTATTAGAGGGCGGGAAAAATCTCGGGTCGGCCCCCCCCCTTAGAGTTTCTAGTAAAAGGCCCCCATTTAGAGATCGGATAAAAGAGGGGGCAGCGGCCCTCGAAGGAAGAGAAGAGATTTCTTATTCCTAAAAAAGATATAAATCCCGGCTAAGGAGAGTTCCCTTTCTCATCTAGGCGCCGCCCCCCAGCCTCTCCTAAGAGTTTGGGGCATTCCTAGCCGACTCATTTTCTCAGAGGGGGGAAGGGTGCTTTAGGATGGGCCTCCGATGGAGGTAGGGAAAAGAAATGCCGGTAGTTAGAAAGGGCCGACTAAAGGAACCCTCAATCTCTCTAAAGTTTAGCGAGCGTACCGGCCCATGACCGTGAAAAAAAAGGGAAACTAAGGGGAGCTAAAAAAAAAAGAGGAGGCGCCATCCTCTAAGGAAATAGAGAAATCTGGGGAACGAAAAAAAAGCGAAATCAGATTGCCACTATCTGAACTCTATATCTATCTCACTCTTCACTCTTTCATCTCCTCTCCTCTCCTCTCTATCTATCTCTATCTCTCTCGCTCTATCTCTTCAGACTCTCGATCTTCTATATCTCTCTCAGATATAATCTTCTATCTGAATGAAGTATCTCTCCTCTCTATCTGTCTATCGCAATCCTATCTACTACCCCTCTCTATCTACTACCTCTCCTCTGACTCTTCACTCTTCAGTCTCTTCTCTCTATCTCTCTCTATATCTCTGCAATCTATCTATATCTCTCTCTATCTGAACTCTGTTGGCGTATATGATATAGGGGCAGTCGTATCTCGACGCCGAAAGTATGAAAGATTGGTGCCCTGTGGTCGAGGTCCCCCCTCTATACTCCCCCCACCCCATAGGATATTAGGCTAAAAGATGTGAGTTTTGTTTGCCCCCCTCTACTGTATGGTCCTTGGTAGGGTCCCCATCTATACTCGATATGAAATATATAGATCGGGGGAGGGGGGACCGGATGGGGACTAACCCATATATCCATATCTCGTCCCTCTCTCTATCTGGCCAGCCCTATACGACATAGATATGGGCCCCATAGAGAGTATAGAGGGGGGCCTGACCGACTAGAATCATATAGCCGCCCTCCACCCCAGGTCCCGAGTCACATATTACTAAGACTAGGCCCGATCGATAGATATGGACGGGGCCCCCCCTCTATATCTCTCTCTATATGGCCTTATAAATAAGGGGGGGCCACTAAAACCTAAAAACTAACATCTGTAAGTTGGCCAGTTCTATTTTATCTATTAACCAAGGGTCGGCCTTCCCCTCCCCATAGATAGATAGTGCCAGGGCCCCCTCCCTGAACATCTGATCTTATCTTATCTTATCTATCTAGGCCAGAGGGAGTTGATATTCCCTATTCCACCCATCCACAGGCATTGGAATAGGGTGCGGCAACCGTGCCACTATGAAACGAGAAGAATTTCGAGGGGGATATCTACATATACGTGATTGATTTACTGGGTTGTATCCTATATAAGGGAGAATGGATGGACGCCCCCATATAATCTAATGGCGCCTTGGGAAGGCTATTCTATGTATAGCTTCCCGTCGCCATATTCTCTCTCTCGTGTGAGAGCCCCGATGGGATATTTCCCTCGCCCCCCCTCTCCATCGAATAGAGGGGGAGCCTCCCTATTCTATCTTCTCTATGGGGCCCCCATATCATATATAGATATGTAGGGGGTACCCCACCCCAATATAGAGTTTAGATAGGGGAGAGGGCTATATAGATAGATGGCTCGAGAGATGGCCCCACCCTCTCTCCCCCGGGTGCGCAGGCGCCATAAAGAGAGATAGAGAGAGAGAGAGAGAGAGAGAGAAGAGACTGAAGATAGAGTCTCGTCAAGATATAGAGAGAGATATAGAGAGAGATAGAGAGAGAGAGATACAGAGTTCAGAGTGAGATATAGAGAGAGATAGAGAGAGATAGAGATAGAGAGAGATAGAGATAGTCTCATTCATATAGTCTCATTCAGAGTTCAGATATAGAGAGATATATATATCTGAGAGAGATACAGAGAGAGTCGAGAGAGATATATATCTGAGAGATCGAGAGATATATATCTGAGAGAGATATAGAGTTCAGATATAGATAGGGCGCCGACTCCCCCAACTGCCATGCCATATATAGAGAGGGGGGCCTGGGTGGCCCCCCCCCTCTATCTAAATGGGATAGATAGGGTCGCCATATCTCTGGTGCCCGCTAGTTGGGCCGTTGGCCAGGGATCCTCGGCGCCTATTTATAGCATAGAATATATGGGGCCGGGCTATGGCTAGATATAGCCACCCCGGCCCTGAATCAACAAGTCTATTAGAGAGTTAGGTTTGTGGTTTGGAAGATTGGATTAGTAGACACCATGGTCTATAAGTTTAGTTTTCCGATATGGGTTTCTAAGAAATGGAATATAGGTTTAGGTTTCTAGTATCTGCCCCACTATTTAGATATATCTCTAGCTATATGTATGATATATAGAGTCTCCCGGAGCCAACAAATATCTCTGATCCCGAGAGGAGCCGTATGAGGTGGAAGCTTCACGTAGGGTTCTGAAGCCGAGCCTTTCCAGCAATGGGGTTTAGGGACCGATATGATGATTGGTTTAGGTAGGGCGGCCTACACGAACAACCCTATAGGGATACCTGAATTCTCTCTAAATTCTAGAATATTGGTCAGGACCCACCCTTCCTCGAGAATGGAGAAGGGGAACATAGCATGTCACAAGAGCGAGGCACCTCGCGAGCTTGATGCTTTTAGAGATGAGGAACATGAGTGAAAGTGAGCTAGCCCTGCCCTATGGGCCCGGGCGGTGAAGCCGATTCCCCTGGGGGCCACCAAACCCTGCAACCGTATATATGAGATCCGGGAGGAGTCAAAGGGCACTGGATGGAAGGAGAACATGTGACGCTGGGTTGGGGTTTGGTCCACCAACTGGTCACTCCTCTGGTTTCAGTACTGGGGAACCGCCCATTGTGATTACACCTTCGGAATACCCCTCCAAGGAGATTCATTTTGCCCCCCAATCCGAACTGACTTTACGCCATACTCTCAGCCTTCTACACGTAGGGGGACATAGCCCGTCCCGTGTGGTGAGTTTGGGAGGGGAATTAGGAGTAGAGAGACTCCTTCCCCAGCCCGTATCTAGAACTATAAGATAAGATAGTTGGGCCTATCTAGAATTCTATATAATATCTGGAGGGGGGGGGGGCTATCCATATATGGGGGCAATATATAGACATCTAGGGGTCACCCTATCTAGAACTATAAGATAAGATAAGATAAGATAGGAAGGGGTGGGGGGCGCCCCTATAGAGATATAGGCCGGTTGAGGAGTGAGCGTAGTGAACCACCCTATATATCTATACTGTATGGCTAACCGGCACCCCCATAGATCTATATAGGGGGGTTAGGCCTATAGATCTATGGGGGCAGGGGTGAGCGATAGGGCTATATAGAGTTTAGTTGGCGCTCGACCCCCCCCCTCTCTATATGGGTCGAGGCACCCTCTAGACTCTATACTCTCTATATGGCGACCCCCACCTCCCCTATATATCTATATCTGGCCATATCCCAGATCTTGGGGATGGGGAGGACAAGGACTTCCCCTGACCCATGAGGGGGGGGGGGGTCGGCACCCCCATATAGATCTATATAGAGAGAGAGGGGCCCCCGGCTGTTAGGCCGAGGGCCCCTCTCTCTCTATGGGGCACTCTCCTAGTCCCTCATGCCAATGAGAGGAGGGAGAGGGACCCTATCTAGATATGGGGGGCTCCCTCTATATCTATATGCCTATATATCTATATGGGGCCCCTATCTCCCCTCTATTCTATGGAGGGGGGGGGGGCGTCGGCACTCCCCCGCCCTACCATCTATATCCCCTCTCTAGAGAAGGGGGGGGCTATAGATCTTATATCTATTCGGCCTCCCCGACGGCCTACTAGATATAGCTGGGCTAGGCCCTATATCCCTAGTTCGGGGGGCCAATGGGAGAGGATTCTATATAATCTAGAAGATTCTGGAAGATTCTAGAATACGTAGGGGGTTCTAGTCATAGTTCTATGCTCCCTCTATATAGATAGATATATATAGATATCTATATCTATCTATCTATCTATCTATCTATCTATCTATCTATATCCATATGGTGACGGCCTACACCGGTTCATGAATCGCCCCCTGATAAATAAGATAAGATAGTTCAGGGAGGGGGCTCCCCTAGATTCTCTAAATGAATTCAAGGAGGCCGAGGGCCTTTCGATGTAGGAGGGGGGAGGGTCCCCGGCCCCCTATAGAGATATATAGATGGGGAGAGGAGGACGAGAACCCCCTCTAGACTCTATATATGGGTTAGATAGGCCCTCGACCAACGGGAGAGGCGACGAAAGGTCATTGATTAAGCGCTACGGCCCCCTATAATATATAGATATGGGGCCGAGGAGAGGGGAGCTAATATATCTAGTCGGCACCCCCCCCCCTCCTAGTTCAGATTAGAGATATGGCGACGGCCTCCCATACTATTACTATACTATACTATACTATACTATATCGAGTTGGGAGAGGAGGCCCGAGGTTACCCTACCCTATCTATATATGGGGGCCCTTGAAATTTCTAGTCTAGGGGCTATAGGCCGCGAAGGGAGAATTCGGACGGAAATAACCACGGGTATAGGGTCTAGTCGTACCCAAATGATAATATTCCATAGGGAGGAAATTGTGCCTAAAATCAAATATTTCAAGCCGGCTTTCCATGGAAAATTCAGAGTTCCTTTCGATGCTGTGATCAGAGAAGGACATAGACTCTGAAGCTCAATAGCTGAGTACCATAGTGGACTTAGATCATAAGAAAAGATCATAAAGAGCATACTACTATAGGAAGTGGGATTGAGACATGAATTTCAGAAAGCATTGAACCTATCTTGTTCGAAATAATCGAAGCACATCAGGATGGTACTAGCATACTTAATAGAAGAAAGATTTGGCGGTAATATGTAAGGTAATAGAAATCATCTTTCCTAAAGAAATTATTCCAGAAGAAATGGGTGTAGTTAGGAGAGGTGGGCCAGCTGCGAGCAATAGTATGGTGATCAGAACACTGGGTAATCCAAGCCAAACCCCATTACTTGCTAACGGCGGATAATCGTATTTCTGGAGGTACTAAATACACCTCCATGAATGGGTGAAATGAAGTTGCGTTAATGGGAAAGATCTCTGGGAAAACACTGGAAAAGGATTGAACATGTGACAGGAAGGGTCGTGGATTTTGAGGAATTCTTATTTCATCTCCCGAGTCGATTGTTGCGGCGCAGCAATACCACACCACTAAGTTACTGAACTGAAGCGTTACTAAACTATGAAGCAAGCAAAGCAGCGGGGAAGGAAGGGGCATTAGGAACCCCGCTTTGTTGCAGCATCTCTCGCAGTTCGCGAGCACATCAAGCATAACAATGCTACTACATATGCTAATAAATATGCCCAAGAACAGATGCTCTTTCGTGAACCCACATGCAGTGGAAGAGGCGGACGTTTGCCTACCCTAGCCTGACCTAGAATTACTGGGCTATGGGCATGGACATGGCTTTGCGGTTCAGGTCACCATTTTGTCTTGAAGCACAGGACTCCGTTCGCCTACGGAGTTCGCCTAGTCTGGACTTCGGGTTCAATAAAGTAGTACCATAGAAGACGGATATCACGATCTATAGAGAGGGGGCGTCTCCAGCCATTCTCGAGAAGGAGAAGTTTCTCGTCGGTTCCCGCTCGATCTGCCATGAAAACGAAAACTGATTTGCTCTTCTCGCCCACAACCACCTAACCCACAGGATCAACTCGAGGGGCGCGGGCCTTAGGTCCTCAACCCCTATCGAGAGTTCGCGGTCGAGCCCAGGGCAATCTCCGTACGAAGGTCATCATTATGCACCCTATCTATCTAGATATAGGCACACGCCTTCTTTAGCGCCCCTATTCTATTCGATGAGGCGCCCCGCCTCCCCGAAGATCTCTGGGGGTGGGGTTGGGCGTAGGGGTAGCTAAAGTAGATAGAGTTTCCACTCACCCGCCCCTATCGGGCCCATATAGATTATATAGGGACCACCCCATTGGGACCATATAGATCTATAGGAGGGGGGGGGGGGGGCAGCTATATATTAGTCGGCACCCCCCCCTCCTAGTTCAGATTAGAGATTGGCGACGGCCTACTATAACTAATACTAATCTATAACTATACTATATAGAAGTTGGGAGAGGAGGCCCGAGGTACCACTACCCTATCTATATATGGGGCCCTGAAATTTCTAGTCCCTGGGGCTATAGGCCGGAAGGAGATCGTACGGAAATTAACACGGGTAGTTGTCTAGTCCGTACCCAAATATAATATCCAATAGGGAAATGTCCTAAAATCAAATATTTCAAGCCGGCTTCCATGGAAATTCAGAAGTTCCTTTTTGGATGCGGTGATCAGATAAGGACATAGACCTCTGAAGCTCAGATAGCTGAGTACATAGTGATTAAGATCATAAGAAAAGATCATAAAAGAGCATTACTAACTAGTAGGAAGTGGGGATTGAGACAATGAATTCAGAAGCATTGAACCTATCTTGTTCGAAATAATCGAAGCACATCAGTGGTACTAGCCATACTTAAAGAAGAAAGATTTGGCGGTAATGAATGTAAAATCATCTTTCCTAAAGAAATTATTCCAGAAGAAATGGGTGATAGTTAGGAGAGGTGGGCCAGCTGCGAGCAATAGTATGGATCAGAACACTGGGTAATCCAAGCCAACCCCACATTACTTGCTAACGGGCGGATAATCGTATTTTCTTGGAGGTACTAAATCAACTCCATGATGGGTGAAATGAAAGTTGCGTTAATGGGAAGATCTCTGGGAAAACCACTGAAAAGGATTGAACAATGTTGAAGGAAGATCGGGGATTTTGAGGAATTCTTATTCATCTCCCGATTCGATTGTTGCGGCGCAGCAATACCACTAACCTAAGTTACTGAACTGAAGCGTTACTAAACTGAAGCAAGCAAAAGCAGCGGGGAAGGAAGGGGCATTAGACCCCGCTTTTTGTTGCAGCATCTTCTCGCAGTTCGCAGAGCACATCTACTGCATAACATATGCTACTACATAATGCTACTACATATGCCACTAACAATATGCTCTTTCTTGAACACATTGCAGTGGAGAGGCGGACGCTGCCTTACCCTAGCCTGACCTAGGAATTTAATGGGCTGGGCATGGACTGGGCTTTTTCGGTTTCCCAGTTCATCATTCTATTGTCTTGAAGGCAGAGACTCCTTTCGCCTAAGGAGTTTACGCTTCCAGTCTGGACTTCCGGGTTCAAATAAACGTAGTACCATTAGTAAAGCGGGTATCACGATCTATTAGAGAGGGGGGCCGTCTCCAGCATCTCGAGAATTTCTCGTCGGTTCCCCGCTCCGATCTGACATGAATAACGAAACTTGATTGATCTCTCCGAACACAACCACCTAACCCACGGATCAACTCGAGGGCCGAGGGCCCTAGGTCCTCGACCCCCTATCGAGAGTTCGGGGGTCGAGCCCAGGGGCCCTCTCCCGACGAAGTCATTCATTTATGCACCCCTATCTATCTAGATATAGGCACCCGCCTCTCTTTATGCGCCCCTATCTATCTAGATATAGGCGCCCGCCTCCCCTATAGATCTCTGGGGTGGGGTTGGGGGCTTAGGGGTAGCTAAGCTAGATAGAGTTTCCACTCCCCGCCTAATCAGGGACCCCTATAGATGTCTATAGGCGCCCACCCACCTTGGGCCCATAATAGATCTATAGATGAGGGGAGGGGGGGGGGGGTTGGGGCCCCTATTCTAGATATGGTTATCGCGCTCGAGCCCCCCTCTTATATGGGCGGACAGGGGGGCCATATGTATAGGGTCATTGAGACTAATTATCAGGTCATTTAGAAAGGTTGAGGAAGGGGGAGGCCCCATAATAGAGAGAGGGGGGCCCCTATATCTATATGGCCAACGGGGAGAGAGATGAATTCTCCATACGTCATAGGACGTACCCGCCCAGATCCCAAGTCTCTCTAGATTAGAGATTGGATGGGGTTGGGGGGGGCCAAAGTAGGGGGAAAAGGGTCCCTTTCTCTATTATATGGCGATACCTTACATAGAGTTTCTAGGGGGAGGGAACCAATCTAGGCCAAGGAGAGCCCCCATAAGATTTAGGGGAATAGGGGCCTCGATCTCTGATTCGATCGAGTGCCCTAAACTAGATATATAGAGTCCTAGGTGCCCCCCATAGAACCCATATAGAGAGAAGGGGGGGGGGGGGGGGCAGCGGCTTAGGGCAATTTTTCTACTCCGCTCTCTCGCCCCTCTTAGATATATGGCCCATATCTTCTATCTATAGGGGGCCGAGGGGATGCACCAAGCCGGCGGCGGAAGTCCAACTGGACTATTTGAACCATTTGAACCAGTGATTTGAATTGATTGATGGCATACTATATACGTAACATGAGTAGACGTATACATAACATGAAGTCAGTCTGATGGATGGATTTGACTATCAACTATTCAGAGTTTGTAAGTTAGTGGTGGCAGTCCATACCGTAACATTATTTATATCTAGTCTAGCTAACAAGAGAGTCGAACTCCCGGCGTCCAGAGATACTACTCCTTCTACGCTTCTAGCTTAACTACTGATCTCTACTCTATCTCCTCTCTATTCAGCTCCCTCCATCTCTATCCATCTCTCCTCTATCCCTCTCTCTATATATCTATCCCTCTATCTCTATCTCTCTACTCTTTCTATCGGAGTAGGGTCTATAGATCTTAATCTCTCTTTCTCTCTGATCTCTTTCCATCTAATAGCTTTTTGTCTCTATCTATCTCGAATCTGAACTGTCTATCTATCTAGCTCTCTATCTATCTCTCTATTGGGAGGGGCGGGGCCCATCTATATCTATTTCCTTCTCTACTAGATCTCTATTTGGAAGGGGGAGATTATCCAGATATAGATAGAGGGAAGGGTGAGGGGGCTTTCCATCTATAGATCTCTCTAGAGAGGAGGGGCCTCGATCTATATCTGGGAGGGGCCTCCATCTAATATAGATATCTAGATATAGGGGAGGGGACCTCCATAGAATCTATATATAGTAGAGGGGGGCCTCCATTTGATATCTAGGGAAGGGGGGCACTCTATCTATCTCTTCTCCCTCTATTCTCTATCTATCTATCTATCCTTAGATCTATAGATTTCTCTCTATCTATAGATCTCTCTCTTTATCTATTTCCCTCTCTCTATATCTTTATATACATCTTGGGAGGGGGCCGATATAGATCTCTCTAAATGGGGAGGGGGCCTCCTTATCTAGAGAGAGATGAGGAGGGAGAGAGATGGGTAGGGGGACCCCCTCTATATCTCTATCAGAGAGGGAGCCTCTATCTAGAACTAGTAGGGGTATCTATATTGAGAGGTGGGGTTTTCTAGATATAGATAGAGGGGCTCTAAGTAGGGAAAGGGAGAGGAGGCCATACCTATATCTATAGAGGAGTGTCCCTTTCTATAGAGATCTAGGTTTGGCCCTCCTTCACTTAGGCTCTAGTTTGTTATACAGATTCAAGGGGCCAAGTCTAGGGGGGGCCTCATCAGAGCTTGAGGGCGGAGGGCGTCCCCTCCCAAAAGGGGAAAGCCCCCCCATCCCGATCTCTAATGAGATAGCCCCCCCGAAGACAGAGGCCCCAATAGAATCTATAGTGAGGGGCGGGTTTATAGGAAAGGGGCGGGGTGGTTAGGAGAGGAGGGTCTCCATCTATATTCCTTATATAGGGGAGGAGCCTTCCTCTAGATGTGGGAGGGGGGGCTCTCCATCTATCTATCTCTATATGGGAAAGGAGAGGGGATCCCTCTCTATATAGATATGGGGAGGGGGGGCCTTCCCAAATTGAGAGATCTGGGTAGGGTCCTCTCTCCTAGAGAGCTATATCTGGGGAGGGGGCTTCTCTATCCATTTTTATAGGGAGGGGACCTCTCCATTTAAATCTATAGAGGGGGGGGGGCCTCCATAAATATAAGTACTATTTATAGGAGGGCCAAAGTTCAATACGTTGGCAAGGGCCCGAATCTAGGGGGGTTCTCCTAAGAGCTTGAGGGTGCGGGCGCGTCCCCTCCCAAAAGGGGACAGCCCCCCCATCCCGATCTCTGAGGAGACTACCCCCCCATAGACCGAGGGCCCGATCTACAGCGTACCACTGGCAAGGGCCCGAGTCGGGGGGCCTTCTAAGAGCATGAGTTGGGGGTGGGCGGCCCCCCAAAAGGGCAAGCCCACCCCCTAACGATCTCTGAGGAGACAAACCCCCCAAGATGAAGGGCCCGATCTATAAGTGTAGTCTAGTCCAAGCTCTCTATCTATAGATAGGGAGGGGCTTTCTCTCTAGAACAAAGTCTCTATCGATTAGACTATATCGACTCCGTCTCTATAGTCTAGTCTCGAGTGAGATCTTTAGAAATATAAAGTGTAGGTAGAACTATAATTTTATTGTTGTTTTGTTTTGTCTGTTGTTATACCCCCCCGAGTTGTTATAGCCCCCGAAGGAGGGGGAGGGGGGTTATACGGTAATACTCTTATTGACTCCGTCTCTAGAGGATCGTCTCTAGTTAGACACTCTCCACTATCGACTCTGTCTCTAGTTACAGACTAAAGTAGTGTCTCGTCTTTCGTCCCTTTGGGACTACAAACTCTATTTAAAGACAAGACTAAAGAGTATTGGTTTCTCGTCTTTCGTCCCTTTGGGACTACAGACTCAAAACCAAGACGAGATTTAAGTGTCTCTTATCTTTCGTCCCTTTGGGACTACAAATGAGATACCAAGGATTACCTTTGCTTTGTTGTCTTTCGTCCCTTCGGGACTACAGACGAGACAACAAAGATGTTCTTCATTTGTGTTGTTGTGTCTTTTGTCCCTTTGGGACTTCAGACGAGACAACACAAACTAAAGATGGTGTTCCTTTGTTAATTCCCCCCCAAGGGGGGTCTCCCCTGAATTAAAGAATGAGGGGGAGGGGGGGGGACCACAATAATCCTCATTAAATCCCCCGAGGGGGTCTAGCCCAAAGTATGAGGGCTAGGGGGGGACCACGATCATCATTATATATGTAATACAACTAAAAGTTGAGGTAGTATAGTCCTTTATAGGATTTTGTTTCCTTGTTTCAAGTTTTCTTCATCCTTCTCTTTATAGTTATACTGATTTATTTCTCTCTTGTGGCTCTTCAAACCTGATCCAATTTGACATATGACCTTTATAAAGACTATCATACCTTCAATTTGTTTAATGTTCTGTCCAAATTATAAAAAAAAATTACCTTGTCTTTGTCCTTCTTCCTCACATTTCTTCCTTGCATGGCTGATAAACATATAGATCTGCTCATTATTTTTTCAATTTCATCATTTATCTTACCCTTGAAAAGGTTCCTCATCATCTCTATCAACATTCTATGTTTTTTTCTATCACATTTTCACAAATTTCCACTCTTATAGATGTAGAAAACTGAGATTTCAAGTTCTTCATGCTTTCATATTTAGGTGGATTATACAATTGCTCGAAATATATATTTTCCCTTGATTTATTACTCTTTTAACATTTAAAAATACATCTTATTTTTTTACTACAAAAAATCTATACCTGTCATATAAAACCTTCACTTTTCCATCTTCTTGTGGGTTGGTTTTTGTCTCTTTTAAGCCTGTTATAAGGCTGATTTCTTTATTTTCCTCTTCTCTATCTTGGAGATCTTAAATTGCTCCTTGTTTTTGAAATTCACCTCTTCTTTTTTAGATCTTTAAATCTCATTTGATTTTCCTTTGTCCACAGGAGACAAATTTTTCACTTCCTCTTTCTCATTATGTTCAGTTTCATGTTCACCAAGACTTGTAAAAAAACACTTAGAAGCATAGTTAGATTGAAAAATCAGAGGCTCATTTTCCCATCCTGGTGCCTTAAAACGTTTTATTGATCCCTCTTACATGTTCTCATTGATTAAGTATTATTTCATCTCTTCTTCACCAAGCATAAGTTCTTATTATGGTTCCCATATAAAGACTTATTTTTCTTCTTCTAAAGACTAATTTTCATACCTATTTCTACTTTTAGCCTCTTCTTTCTCCATTTATTTGTGAAATATGAGTTTCATCTTTTCTTCCCTTATGAAGATCATCATATTATCTATCATCCTTCTTACCATTAACTGGTCTAAAGGCCATTTGACATTCTTTTTCATTTTCCAACCATTCCATTGGTTTTGTAGCAGCTTCATTTGGTGATCTAGCCTTTCTTTTATCTCTTTTGTCTCTTTCTCCATATCTAAATTACTTATCTAGTCATCTCTCATCCTTTTATTATGATAATACTTTGTGTGTCCTTGCCAGAATTGATTCTTGATAAGTGATCGGCCCATTATTACTCTTTCTTGTATTGACAACAACTGTGAAATCAAACTCTTGAAAGAGAAGTATCCACCTACAAATGCACCCTTTTTAAAACACACTTTTTGACTAAATATTTCAATTCCATATGATTTGTATAAAGGATAAATGGAGTAGCCAACAAGTACTTTCAAAATTTGTGAAGCACGTAGATCATAGAAAATACCTTGCACTTAGTGGTAGTGTAATTATGTTATGCTAGTGTTAAATTTCTACTTGCAAATCATACGGGGTGAACTACATTTCCATCTCCAGCTTGCAATAATATTATGCCAATAGCCATACCACAAGCATCAACATACACATGAAAGGGTTTGTTCCATTAAGGAAAGAGCAAGATTGGTGCAGTTGTAAGCCTCTCCTTCAATGTCTTAAATTCCTGCTATTGCATGTCACCACCAACTAAACTATTCCTTTCACTTCCTTGAGTAAACTATTCCAAGGGAGTGCGGAAATATTTGTCATATCCCTTAATAAAAATTTCTGTAATATCCAATATGACACAAAAATCCATGCACCTCACTCTGATTTAGTAGTCTCCTTCTAAGCCCAAGATTACTAGATATCTTGGTATTGGGATACACCAATAATCCCTCTTTATAAATTACATGTGCCCAAGTAAAGGTACTGAAAGGTTTAGTAAAAATATACTTCTTAATATTTAAGGAGAAATACTCAGCTATCCTTGCATCGCTCAAACATTAGATCTCATATTATCAAAAGTGATCCTTAACCAAGCCATAAATAGTCCAGTCATCTTGATATACCTATAAGAACTTATGAATAAAATCCTGGAAAGGCCTGCACAATGATGCGTGACAATATCATTTGGGTGCACGTTCTTCAAACCAAAAGGCATTACAATATATGCAAAGATTCCCCACTCTGTAGTAAAATTGGTATTTATCATAGTCTTCTGGTGTAATGCGCACTTGATGATAATCCTTGAAAATCCATATGTAAATTTATATACCTCGCACCCAACAACTCCTTCAAGGATTTCTTCTATGGACGGGGTAGGAAAAGGATCTATGATGCATGTGGCATTAAATTCTCTATAGTCTACATAAATCCTGATCCTTCCATCCTTATTGATGTTTATAACCATAAGGCTAACCCATTTAGATTCCTCAATTGGTTCAATGATTCTATACTTTAGCATTTTATCAATTTCCTCCTTCACCTTCACGTGTAGGTTCAGATTCATCCTGTAAGGCCTCTTCTGAACCAGATGCACCTTATTTTTCATCTTAATTTTCATTTCTCCCAATGAGGGGTGCACTCCTTTCAACTTATGGTAACCTCACGGAAACAAGTCCAGGAATTCACGTGAAAAATCTCTTTGATCTTTGGCTACCTCTTTTTGTGACCAATAATCCCCAATAATGGTCTCCTTGGGCATGTTTTCAATGCTAATGTTTACCTTCTTTGTTCTTCATGGGTGCATGATATGTGTGGGCCTTCTCATCTGATGTATCCATTACTTGACGTGTACCTTATGTATGGCTAACCTCCGAATTATCAACCTCTTCATCATGAATGAGGTACACCATTTTACCCTTTTCTTTCTCCTTCTAGGCATGTCCCATTTATAACTCATTCGTTTCCTCAAGATCCAAGCACACCTTAGGATCAGGTTCTCCAAATAACTCTAACATGAGCTCCTCTACTTTTGTGTCATCCCCCAATGTGATGCACTTCATGATCTACAATGCTTCATGCATTGGAGGTTTATTAAAAAAATAACCAAATGTATGGACCATACCTTCAGTTAGATCTTTCCATCTTATAGTATCTCGTTTGAGCTCGTATATACCATGTGTACGCGTAGCCTCACAAAGTTGAATAGAACTTATGCACCCACAGAGATGGTAGTAAGTCCTCCTAGCATTACACCCATATTATCTCACAATTATGGACATGAGCTAAAGCAAGGATTCTTCCCATAATATTCACATTTATGTGTAGGTGCATTTACTCTATGTGAACCTAGTTGAAAAGGTGACTCTCACCTCTCACCATCCCAACAAGTTGTTTTTGTGTGTTTCCCACCAGTGTGATGTTGTACTGTACAACATATAAACCAACATGTTTCTTCGATCACCTTCATTTTTCCAATGTTCCTCCATAGCGCACAAGAAAGACTCGTGTGATTTTCTTCACCAGTGAATCATGGTAACTGAACTTTTCCCATGCATGGCTTGATCCTCCTATTTAATCTTCCTTTCATCTCATGCTCAACCATTTCATACATGTCATGGTTTCAATTATCCCTAAGCAACAACTTTGGTGTTGCTAAGTGAAATATAGGATCTACCCACTACAACATCCTTCCTTGGATGGTTCCACAATCTGTAGGTTCATGTACAATGCATGCATAAATACTATTCTTATCTTCTTCACTTAGAGCCTCAATCATTCAGATGTATAATGATGCACTCATTCCTATTCTCAAAACTTATGTATCCTTTATTGAAGCACAAGTTTGTATTGTTTGCATAAAACATGCACATATCTCCCAAGTAATGCTAGAAATTTCTATTCTTTAATAAGCTCTAATATCTCAAAATATCCAATAAACTTGGCCCCTTGAATTGTAATAGAAGCATCTTTCAACACCCATATAGGAATATTCCTTGTCTACGTCACCTATAAAATACATTCCCAAGATGGTTCTAACAAATGTATTCCCATATGATTCCATGCATACATAATGATTACATTTACCTAAGCACCTGTGTCTATCAAAATATTTCTTACCAATGATCCATTAATTATTACATCTAATTTGATTTCCTTATTGTACTCATGGTTCTATGGTGGAAATTTTGCATGTTGTATCTACCACTCATTCTCTATCCTAGTGTGTGACACCTTCTCTCACAATATTATCCTAATATAGGAATGATATTCTCTTTGCACAACATCTTACACACCTCCTTCATGGTATCGTCCATAGATATTTTAGTAGGATTTCAACATTCTGTTATCAAAAAAAGTAGCACCATGAGATTAGGAAATGTATATCTCTACTTTTTGCTAATATGGGACCATCTCTCAAGTTTTGGCACTTGCAAACTTGAGATGGACCTCAGGAGAAGGTTAGTTTCCTCTTCCTGATCTAATGTTAAACTAATCCTACTTCTAGAAAGGAAAATGTAGCTAACTAATCCTGGTTTTAATAACCATGCCAAGGGGCTAGGGAGAAAGAGAGAGGGTTAGAAAGATGCATGAAAGGGAAATCCTAAGCTAAAAGATGGAGATAGCACCAGAAAAGGGGTGAGAGGCACTCTTCAAGGAGAAAGAGAAATAAATGAAGAAGGGATAGGCCAGACATAAGTGACATGGACCCAAAGCTTCATTTACCATCTATTCTCACATAAAAAATAACGTAATGAACTTTAAGGAGAAATACATGCACAACACAATGTAATAGGTAAAAGAGAGGAAAGCGTTACAAGTTAAAATTGAGCAAGGATGGACAAATGTGTCACAAAACAAGATTTATTGCAATAAAAATATGCACATACCATTAGGTCGGAGGAAATAGAGGAAGGCACAAGAACACATTACCAAGATCAAAATGAAGGTTTGACAGCTCACTTAGCTAGCTTTGGAACAAATTTGATAGAGTTCCATTACAGTTTTTTGAATGTCCATCCTTTCAAAATGAAATATTTTAAAATATATAACTTGAATGAAAGAGAGGGAAGAAAGAGAAGAGATGAAAAGAGAAGGAGAATGACTTTTATACGAATTCAACATCTAACAATATACATTAAAATCCTCTGAAAGCACATGGGCACCTTACAGAACCATCATTTCAATCTATTTTGTCTTGTAGAATTAAATGAAGCCATGCCTCATCAATTCTAGTGGTTGAGCTACATGGTTTGATCATTTGTGTGCCCAAACAGTCCTCTTCTACCTTTAAAATCCATGTTTTCCATTTTGACCTACCAAAATACTAAAATCATATTTTGATGATTTTAAATTGAAGGGCTTGATGATGTGCTTTCCAACGATATAAGATTTGTCTGGTTTGGAGATCGGGATTAAAAGATATGGCCATTTGAATATTTTTGTATTGGGAGGCACAAAAATTTGACACATGGCATCCTTTAACTGGTTCATGGATTTTCCACTACCAACATGTAATTGTTCACCTTTTTTCAAGTTTCGGTCTCCCATTAGTTTGCAATATCAGGGTTTACTTTCCCACTCGCCATTTGTTCTTGTTCTTTCCCTTGGCTTTGGCTTTATGAAAATGCAAGCCAATATAACTTCACCACATTCCTTCAGAATGTCAGGATTTCTCTTATACCTCTGTCAGTCTCCATGACACATGGACTAATGAAAAGGATCCACACTCTTTTGCATTGTGACCTTATTAACCCCGTAGAAATGTGAGCCTAAGAAATGACCATGTTTCTTCACAATTCGCCCCATTGACACGATCATTACAAAATGTGAGCCAATGGGAAGGCTCCGCATATTTTTCATGTTAGTCCCTTTGATTCTAGCCTCTCCCAATCCGCGAACCATCAGCTTCAATGAGGAAGATCCATGCCTTGATGCATTGTCATAATTTGAATAGTGAATTTATGAAGTGCGAGCCAATAGAAAGGATCAACACTTGTATCTTTTGCATTCTCAGTATTTTATTTGAACCCCACTAACAACTGTGAAATGTGAGAAAATGAGGAAGCTCCATGTTTCCACAATTTTAGAACTTGTTAGTCTTTTGCTTCGTGCTTGGATATGATTGGATGGGCCTTCACATTTGTCAAAATTTAGTGAAAGGTGAGCTAATGAAATGGCACCATGTAGCTCTTCACAACCCCAATCACAGTTTCTAAGTCTGGGGAACTTAGAAACTTTTTGGCTTTGAAGTTTGTCCACCATCTCTCTCATGGGCCAGACCATTGAATTTCTCAGTTCCATGTGTCCCCATTGAATATTTCATTGAACTTGACCAGGAATTTGAACATCAAATTGAGCTTCTATAACCAACCCACTAATGTTTTTAAATTGTGCTCCGACATGTTTTTGAATACCAATGGACATTTCATCTGGGAAGTGCAATTTGATGGTACCTTTGATCATCACAGCCTGTTAAAAATGGATAATTCCATTTTTAAAGCTTGTTAAATCCAAAATAACCTCGAGGGGGGGGGGGGGGGGTAGTTTTGGATAACAATGTTCTTGACACATTATATTTCATACACCTTGATCCTTCAAGAATTGTGATTCACCTTGTAAATCCCTGATGACTCTTATGGTCTCTTGATAAACCACCTTCTGATGTGCAACATCTAGATAGGTCACATGTATAAATTCTCTCGTGATGATTAGGTCTAGGATTTAAGAGGTTCACACGCACACTACTTCAGCGTGAGTAGTGGCCAAAAAGTGTTGTAACTTAGGATCATCAATTATTCTTTGGTATCCATTGATCACCCTTTGCACGTTATACCTTGATTATCCCCACCCTTTTCCTTCTTCTTACTCTTGGATATGTTCCTATACAGGTCTAGAAAATCCTCTAACTTATGTTGTTACCCACACCATATGTAGAATATATTATGAGGATAATCACATTGGTAATGATCTAGGGACCCACAAGTATAACAGGTCCCATGCATAAATTGACTTCTACCTCCACAACCTCTGCTTATAAATCCTCCATGGAATCCACCTCCTACATTGTTATGCTCTTCAGAGTGTTGTGCATTCTATACCTGAGAGTTTCTTTCCACCGTAGTTAGTAGCAACCTAGTCTTACATGCCTCATGAATTTGGCCTAACAATCGATAATACTTTGTATCATGATTATGTGCATTATAAATCTTACAGTACATAGATTCACTCTTCATATTCTCATGTTTTAAGAGAGGAAATTTCAGACATCATGGTCCAAGTGGAAAATTTCACAAGATTTTAACAATGTGCACACTGATCTATGTGGGAATTTATCCTTAGTGTTTCCATCAACCTCACAATCTATGTACCATATACCAATTTTAGTCTCATGCATAGAGTTGGAAGATAGTTTCTCCAATTGCTTCTCCATCGTGTTATCTGTGCTTCCAAAAATGGGCTCACTCCAGTATCAACACTCCCAACTACTACAACATGTAAAGATTCTTCGAATGCCTCACATGGATCTACATATGTCTTATGAGATAAATCTCTTTCAGAACAGTGTCAACAATCCTCCAAAAAACCACTATGCATCCTGACCTAGATAAATATCATAAGAAAATTTAGACAACAGAGTCTTAAAATGCATGGCATACTCCCTTACACTTTTAGATGAACCTTGTTTGATATCCTTGAGTGATGCTAATGCTCTATTGCTCAAACTCTGAAATGTGAAACTTAGCTAAAAATGTTGTGTGCAAAGCATTATAATCCACCACAATATGATGTGGGTCATACTTCTTATACTAATTATGCACACAACCTTGTAACATAGTGGAAAATTTACTTGCCTTCCTATCTAAAGTGTAATCCCTTACATGCACGCTATATTAACTCATACTTACGTACATGCTCAGTTGCATCCTCTATACCTCTATACTCAAGAAAGTGGAGTGAAATCTCAAAATAAACCTTAGGTAGTGTCTATTGAGGCTAGTTTGGTGGTGGTTGTGGACCTTTTGTAAGGTATGACCTGGTCTAGAACTAGAATCTCATCTTGTATTCCCTTCGTGTACAGTGGCTTACCTGACCCTCCTAAGCCTCCCGTGCCACCTACTGTGGGTTGTGACCTAGTTGATGAACTTCCTTATGTCCCATAGGTTGTAGTACTAAACTAGATACACACTACCTTTTTTGTCACAATTACACCCAAAAAAGTGCTTCCAACAGTCTACATTCCAATACTTTGTCCTATTGACGCTCTTCAAAACAACCTTGCAAGAGTACTTCCAAACACTAGCACCTGTTGTGATTTCATGGGCATTACATGTCTTATGCACTTCTTGATTCAACCCAAAATGATATCTACCTGTATTTACCTGGTTACCTTCACTACTCTATCCTTCAACTACCTTTGGATCTAGAACACCTTACGCAAGGGTTAGGTAGCCAGGATGAGTTAGATGTGCACATGTGGTTCTCACTCTCCTCTGATGTGCTCGCATCTGAAGCTGATAGGGAGTATTTATTGTGCTTTCCCAAAGTTGTGAAAGCATGATATTTCAGCTCCTCACCTTCTATGTGAGCTTCAAAACCTTTGTGAGCCATCATTCTCCTCAACTCCATGGTGATGCTTCAATTTTCCTCTCTCACACTTCATTAAACATTGTGTGATCTTTCCTCTTTCTTCCTATCTTCCACTCGGGCTACCACCATTCCTTCTTCACACCTATTCTCTTGCCCCTAGCGTGTGGTAGGGGTTTTATCTATGCCACAGAGTAATCTATCCAAATATAGTTCTACCATTAAAAATATTAATAATTAAAGGGATAGCAGTGTAAATAGAATCCTATGGGCTCATGCAAGAACCTAAACTCAACCTCCTCTCGAACAGACAATAAGTGGTAATTACATACTCCAATGTATAATTATGTAACACACCTTTCCACTAGTGATCTAGTAGTTCTACTCCAATATTCATCTCCATCAAAAATCATATGATAATATTGTTATGTGTCCAAACCCTCAATTGGTCTAGGTCCCCAATATTTATTTGATGCATACTACTGCCAAACACTAATACAACTCTAATAGAAAGAAGATGAAGAACGTCTCATATTTAGTTCATGATAAATATTATCCCCTACCCACTTGCACACGTGTAAAACTAGGTTCAAGTGTTATACCTCAATGTGAACTTATATTTTCCGTCTTCCATCCAACTTTCCATACTCTCCAAAGATAGTCATGTTACATCATCTGCAAGCTACATCCTGGTAGACAAATTGAAAAGATGTCCTGGCATACGTAACCAAAATGTAGTCTTATTTGTTTTTATCACTAGAGAGTTATGCGCACTGACACCTCATTAATTAGTAGATCTGAATTCTCACCCAAATCACACATAGCTACCAAGTCCTTCATTTTTGTTTACTTTACAGGATGTTAGAATTCATAGTTGTCATAAAAATTAACTCAAGTATTCATTCTTACTACTTAATCAACTCAATCAGATCATCTTGGAAAGACATGTAAAAAGGAAACATATCAATCCATGTAAACCATTACTAACACCAATAAAATAAACACATATTTGTACTTAGTTACATTAATGATCATAATATAACCACAATTATCCCTTAATCTTTATAACCAACTACATAATAATAATTTTATATATAACATTCAGTACATGTGAACATAGAGTCATGCAGTGCAACCATATCATAACAACATAACACTTACAGATAAAAATGATGATGATAAAATAACCATATCCTAATTCAAGTATTTATAGGGGTGGGGGATTTCTCTTCACCACCTATACACTCTCCTATTAATAGTGCCCAAAAATAAATAACATGTAGTACTTACATGTATACCCATAAAGCCATAAAGTGTGCATTCTTTTACAAGTTGATAATAGATTAGATCTCCCTAATATATTCAACTTTAATCCTATAAATAGTCTGAACAGATGCATGTGCTTTAATCCTCATGTCAACATGTGATTTCTCCAAAAATAGCCTTTAGTTCTTAACTACTAAGATAGCCTTCTATGATAATTTTATTGCTCAACACTCCACATCTTTACCTTTTCTATTTTTAGCCCATCCTAGAAAATTGGCTAAGTACTTGTCTTTTCCTCCATGTTGCATATTTTCACACGTGTACCATCATGATCGCTTTTTTACGTGCAAATTCTTCTTCATAAATCCAAAACTCCTCTACATGTGCTTTTTCCACTCGTGTTTCTCTTAATATTCTATGCACACTCATTTCCACACATAACCATTTGTGCCTCTTTGTAATTAATAATTTTCAAATTTAACAAAGTTGGAATGAATTTTTTTATTAACCACCTCATCATCTATATTTACACGTAACATATGTGGATTTCATCACCACTTATGCTACACCGATAACATGGATTTCACCACCACATAATACCAAATTTTTATTTGCATTACACTTGAGACCTAGTCTCAAACAACGTTCAAAATCTACCTCACCTCTGGTCCCTGCTTATAGGTTACAACACTGTCATGATTGGGACTACTCTAAGTAACACCTAAAATAGTTGTAACAATAAAGTGTGTGGAATTATCTCTATAAATCTTCAGTGGAGAAATAATGACACCATTCACATTTCATTCCCCCCACCACCCTTCCACCTTTTCATAAATCCTATGTATTGGACGTGGTGATTCACTCCTAAGTAGGTTAGTATGAATTAGTGAGTCTCTTCTAGTATTCTAAGGGTTCCCCGTACCACTTATGTCCCTGTAAAGATTTGGTATATCAGGACTAGAATATATCAGAAGACACATTTATATGAGAGATAAGATCCTGTATCCACCCATTTCATGGCTTTGATTGCACATTATTTACTAAACATCAATTTTCCTGGTGGATTTTTCCTTTCTTGAGCCAAAAAATTCCATGAAGATGACTTCTTGTTGTTTTTAAAAGAGATATTTTTTTCATATTAATTTCATCAAGCTTGGATTATAAAAATGTTTAAGTTGTAGCTTTCAATTCCATGTCATTTTCCACAAAACACCAATATAGTACAAACAAAAGAATACATACTCATACACTTTTTCAACATCAACAAATTGAATCAACCAAAAAAACAAAAATCCAACCCTTACATTGATTCTGAATCATTATCTTGTTTAAGCTAAACCAAAATTCATTAATAGCTTGTTTGAGGTATATCACACTTATATCAAGTAGTTTATTTAAGTTTACTCCTTACATCATCACTTGTTAAGCTTATTTAAGATAAATCAAAAACAAATTCATAATAGTTTGTTTTGAGCTATATCACACTTGTATCAAGTATCTTGTTTGAGTTTAATTCTTACATCGTCACTCATTAATATTTTTTAAGTGAAATCAAAAAGAAATTCAAAATAGCTTGTTTGAGTTATATCACACTTGTATCAAGTAGCTTGTTTGATTTTACTCCTTACATTGTCACTCATTAAGCTTTCTTAAGATAAATCAACCAAAATTCATAATAGTTTTTTTGACCTATATCACACATGTATTGATAAGCTTGTTTGAGCTTACCCCTTACAACCTTACTTGTTAAGCTTGATTAATCTAAAACAAGGATCACACTCAATAGATTTTTTGAGTTATATCACCTTCATATTGAGTAGCTTGTTTGAGCTTACTCCCTAAATACTTACTTGTTATCTTGTTTAAGTTCAAAAAAATCCTTTCTTATTCACTTATCTAAACCTCCTAACTCGTTTAAGCTTATCCAGGTACATACCTATCAACAACTATGGTATTCACTCATAGTAAAAAACCCTATCTTTGGTAACACTAATAGTTTGGATGATGAAAATGAGGTTAGACAACTCAAACTTGATATAGAAGAACTAGAGTAGATAGAGAAAAATTTTTACAAGAAAATAAAAACCAATATCTACTTCACATCTTAGATATGGGAGTGAAGTTACCTTCTGATTTTGGTGTGGAAAAATTGACTAACCTTATAAAAAAACTAGATTCAAGTAAGCGTAACCAAAAATATGAAGACACGAATCACGCCTCCAATGAAAATTTATTCATAAAAAATCAAGAATTCACATAACAACTTACATAAATAGATGCCAAGGTTACTGAGAAGTCACATGATCACATAACAGAACAACCTACTCATAAATTTATTAGTTTCTTTGATACCCCATCATAAAAATCTCTATTCACATAAGAATACAAAAATATGAAAGAAACAATCCTAGGATTGTAAAAACAAACAATATAATTCAATTTTGAGGAACTTTTCCCTTATCCATTCGATAAGGACATGTTACGTTTATCATTCCCTCCATCCTTTGAAACTCTAAAGTTTAATAAATAAAAAGGAAAGGGTGATCCACGTGAACATGTTAAGGAATTTTTCATGCAGTTCCAAGAAGTGGCCTATCACGACATCTACCTTTTATGTTTTCTCCCTAAAATTTTAGGCTAATAGGATTTAGATTGGTTCTTACACCTTCTAAAAGGATCCATTACAACCTTCACAGACATTATCCAAAAAAATTTTAAACACTTTTCTTTCAACTTAGACTTTGAGGTAACCATGTTTGATCATTTGTAATACTAAATAAATAATGAACAAAAATTTTGCATCATTCCTATCAATGATGGCAAGGAATCGCAAGTAGATTCCCTTACTCCATACCTGAAAGGAAACTAGTAAGCATTTTTCATCCCTAATCTCATTAACACAAAATTATCATTTCAAATGCAAATACATTGCTTAACTAATTTCAAGGAAGCCATCAACAAAGGGACACAAATCGAACATCCCTCATTGTTAAGGACTACTTAAGACCCATTTTAGAGAGCAACCTCCTAAGGACATCCCTCAAAATCATGATAAGTCATGATTTTTCAATTGAAAATTATAATGTAGTAAATAATGGAATTATCAATTATCAATATGTCCAAAACATCCAAAATAACTCATCTAAACCCAGTAAATCAAATAAGAAAATCATTATTCCTAGTAAGGAGGCTTCTCCTCAAGAATTTAGGAAAGATAATTCACTCCACTTGGAGAAAGTCTATCTAGCGTCTTTTTTCACTTGGAAAGCACAAACATGATCACATATTTTTAAACCCTTCAAAGAAGGGAAACCAAAACCAAAATGGTACAAAACCAAAAATATTATGAAGTACCATTGTATCAATGGTCATCATATGGATCACGGTATGCAGCTCCACCATTATGTGCAATATCTAATTGAGCATGGAGATATAAAATTTGAAAAAACTTCTGACACCAGGACCCCTAATGAAAAATTAAACATTTTCAAAAACCCCTTTTCCTAAAAATTATGAAACTTCAAATACCACAAAGGATAAGGGTCAATCATCAAATAATTTTGAGTATGACTCAATCATAGTCAACCATAAATTACGAACAAGATATAGTTGGTACTATTAAAACTTAAAGTTCGATTGTGCAATCACCACTAGGAAAAAGAAAGTTTGGATTCCTACAACTAAACAATCATTATTCCCTATCAAGTTTCACTCCCTCAATCTGACATCTAATTCCAAAACCATACATCTACTACCAGTATATCCATTCTTCTAATTCCTTTAATATCATTAAATAATTGGATAAATATTGTGACACAAATTTCTATCATAGAATTTCTTAAATCATCTCCCATGTTGCAAAGTATTCTTACATGTGCATTAAAAAAAGTATTTAAAGGATATTAACTCCCAAAAATTTTAGGCCTTAAATCTTGAATCTCTTTCACTACTAATACTATTCTTATCATTTGGACCTTGATGACCTTCTGAACCCAAATATCAATAACAATCAATCGTTTACATGTTGAAGTTTTCATAACCCACCATAAATCAAGTGCATACTCATAGATAATGGAGCATCATTGAATATTTTCTCCATAAAACTATTAACGGTGTCTTGGTTATACTGAAGAAATCTTGCAAAATGATATCATAACTATTTGTGGATATGATAATAATGAAAGGAAATCTACAGGAACAATCACACTACCACTTAAAGGTTGGACTACATTGGACACATTATGCCATGTGGTGGACTTAGAATTTCCTTATAACATTCTCCTCGATCATCCATGGATTCATGTCATGAAGGTTGTCCCATCTACATATCACTAGTGCATCAAATTCCCTCACTTGGAAAAATAATTCACACTTCATGTAGACACCCAACCTTTAAGTATTGTTAAATCCTCAAAGGAAGGTATAAACATGCAAGACTATTGTTTTTCAGTGGAAAAATCATCTCTTTCATATATAATCCATTTTTTTAAACCACGTGTATCGATCCAGATATGTCTTCCCAAACATTTTCCAAAATCTTAGACCAAAATTCACCACCATGAATATACTAATCAACCCTCATTCTTCTAACCCAACTTCTTCCTCTCATCCATCATCTTCCTCTTCTAACCAACCCTCATATTCTAATAAACCCTATTCTTCTAATCAAAATTCTTCCTCTAATCAACCCTCTATTCCTCTACTATTCCCTCTTCTTCTAATAATCAACCCCTTACACTAATCCACCTAACTCCTTTAATCAATTCTTTCAACCTCCTAATCCCACTAACCAACCTTTTACATCATATAATATATCTATTGGTTCCTTAACCCACACATTCAAGATTATCAATAAAGGATGTGGTGAGTATCATTTCCATAATATCAAAAACTCTTTTCACATTGGTAACTCATTTCCATCCCCACATAGCTATGGAAAACCCAATGCTCCCCATATCAAATTTCCTCCTGCACTTATAACCTAGGTAAGTCGGTATGGCTTAAAAATTTGATATCTTGACAAGGAACATATTCCAAGTTCCTTAGGATCATGGTTATATAATGAAAAAACTCACTTCTTGCTACGAATCCCCTCAATTTACTAAATCCTACATGAAATAATGAAAAATATGTGGTGGAAAGGTAAAGGACTCGGCAAGAGTGAATAAGGTCATCTAGATCTGATAACTTACACACGAAAGATCCCCATAGACATGGCCTTGGTTTCAAAACATTTGAAACATCACCCATACTATTAGATGTCTCGATTAGTGGTGAGGATATCAATTCTGATGATGAAACAAGTTCCACGCATAGTCCTCTTTAATAACCTCACAGAAACAAATCTCTTCATTTAAAAACTTCCTATTAATATCAACTATGCCTTGTCCACCCTATACTTACAAATCAAGATCAACTATATCACATTTCCATGGGCCAAATACTTGAAGAACCCATGAATTCTATCCATCTAAAAAAATTATATTCCTAAGGTGTTCTCTATCCCTAGAGAAATTTCTTGTACATTCCTTTTACCTATCTCATCTACAAATAGTCTTATAATTTTTCACTCCATTGGTAGATATTCCTATCATAAAAATCATCATCTTCATAATCATCATCATGAGATGAGTGTTAATATTTATCCTATTAAGTCTTTTGCATCTCATACTTCTTATGATTTCTCTCATTTTGGATATTTTTACCTATGGTCATATCTAGAAGCTTATTGATGGAAAATCCTCCCTTCAAAACAGTTCTTTCTTTAACAAAAAATATCTAAACTTCTTTACCTAGTTTAGTATGACCACTATCAGTCTTTCTGTTGAAACCTCATGTCCTACTAGTCATGTGGGGCTGAGATTGGGGGAAAATGTTCCTTCCCAACCAATCACTAAAACAAGTAAGGCCAATAAAATCAAATAAGTTTATATACATATAGTCATTACACCTTTATGTCCTTCACAGTATTTGGTGTTGATCCCACACTTCTTACTAGTAGTGTGAGGATGGGAATGGAGGAAGGTTTCCTTACTCACCTATGTTTTGTCTTCAGTGACGATCCCTTGCCTCTTACTAGTGGCATGGGGAGAAGAGCAAAGGGTGTCATTACAAAAAAAAATAAAAACAAATATTACTCATCTACATTTTGTCTTCAGTGAAGCCCTTTCCTCTTAAATGGGGAAAATTGTAGGGGTCGTTACAAGAAAAAATAAAAAATAAACAAGAAAAATCTTTCAAAATAAAAATTACTTGAGCCTATAAAATCCCAGAGAATAAATTTAGCTACCCAAGTTAAGATAGAACTATCCCTTAACCTAATCTTGCCAATCATTAGGCCACTCACAAGTCTAAGTCTATTAAAGTGACCTATCAAGTGAAATCATTTTGAGCTGGTTTAGTAATCTTAAGATGAATTAAATCACAATTTCCCAAATGGACCATTATTAAAACTTGTCTCTACATTCATTTCATATGTCCTACGTCCTTCTTGACTCTCAGTTATGAACCCTCATATCTTACTAGTTATGTGGAGTCAATGGTGGATCTAGAATTCTTCTCATCATGTCATCAACAAAATATCCTTTCAATAGAGAGAAAAAATTTAATATTTTTCAAAACATGAGTTACCATGAGGCACAATGTACATACAGATGATATCTTATTCCTTCTATCTTATCACCTCTCATGAACTCTACTTTCCTTTAGTCAATAAGTTTACCATCTAGTATATCATCCACCTTCAAAAATTCAAAAAAATCCAAAAAACATCTTAAAAATTAAAAAAAAAAAATTCAAGAAACACTCAAAAAATTCAAAAAACCCTCAAAAACTTCCAAAAACCACTCAAAAATTCAAAATAGTCTAAAAACACTCACAAATTCAAAAAAATCCAAAAAACACTCAAAATTTCAAAAAAAAAATCCAAATTAAATCACCAAAATCCAAAAACATTTAAATAATCACTAAATCCTAAACAAAATTACAAAAAAATCAATCAAAAATAAAAAATCAAACAATTAACACAATTCAAACTTTTAACTCCTATCCTATCAATTGTTCCAGCCATCTTACGACTATCAAATCCAAATCATCTCTCCATCATTTGTATCCTCGCTTTGAGGAAATCCTGACTCTCATTGTTTCCTTTCTTGAGGTGAAAATGACCCAATCCATCCTAAATCATCATACCCCTACTTGGGGGCACATCCAATCAGTTGTCATTGTGGAACACATTAGGGATAGATTTGAAAAAAAATTTCTTGTGTTGCATTGTTAATTACAAGTTTACTATCTCTTGTCATCTTAGTATTTATATAATTATAGGGGACATCTTTATTTTATGTATCCCAGTGTTCCCTATAATATGCTTCTTTTTGGTATGATTACATATCATACACGAGGCAACATACTTTTTTTATGGCCCTTGTCTATGCTTTATTGCATATTACAGTCCAGTCATCATGATCTTTTATATCATGATGCATCATGTTATGTGTTACATAAAAATTAAGATGCTTCCATCACATGAGTATCTTCCTACATGATCAAAAACTTGTTTTGTACCACATCCTTTCACCCTTCCTAGTAACTCCTCCTAGTTGTGAATCCTATTTGATCATTGTTATGGCATGAATCCTTCTTGAGGTTATTCCTCATGAATAATTTTCTATCCTACAACTCCTCATCCCCCACCATGGTCAACATGTCTTTTATCCATTGGTCCTCTCTTATCCTATGAACCTACACATCATCTTTACACACATCATACTTGTCACCATTCATGTCCCCTTCCCCCACTATGTGTATCTTCACCCCTTTTCCTCCCTCTTATGTGTCCCTTTACACTTCTCTACACCTTGTTCCTTTAGCTTATAGTCTTATTTAACCATTCATATAGCATGGGACTCTTATTTGAGGTAACCCCTCTTACTAATTTTTTCCCATTATATAAACTCCTCCATCATCACATCTCTCATAACATGACCATCACCACCATTAAACATCTTTCTGGCCCTACCTCTTTAGCTTGACAAATATTTCCTCATCACTCCCACAACATGGGAATCCTACTTTATAATTCCCCTTTGAAATCTATATTCTCTACTACATACCTTCCTCCATTCATTCATCATACACTCCTTTGGTACCTTCCTTCATCATTACCACCGCATATCACTATGTGTTCCATTCTTGCAAACATCATCTCTTATTTTTTCATTCTTCCTAGTATCCATCTTCTACTTGGTAATCTTACTTACACATCCTAAAAGTATGGAAAATTTACTTAAGGGTTCTCCTTCAGTCCATATTCGCATATTTTATTTCTTCTTCTCTTCCAAATAATCCTTCACATCACCACATATCACAATTTTTCTTCCCATCATTCCTCATCCTCTATTTTCTGGCTTAACAGTCTTACTTAACCACTCATGTAGTTTGTAAATAGTACTTAAGGGTTCCCCTTGAGATCAATTTGATTTTTATGTTTCACTTCCCCATAAAAACTACTTTTTCCTCCCTATCCATTTGTCCCTCCCTTCACTTTCAACATCTCTATCAACCAACCATTCTATCCCCATCCACTATTACATTCTTGTTTCTCATCCTTCGTCATCACCATCATGTGACTTGATGATATTACTTAATCATTCCACTACATGACAATCTTACTTAAGGGTTCCCCTTAAGATGGATTTTTCATTTTGTACTTCTCCCTATGTACCCACTGTCATTCCTTTCATTGATTATTCCTTCCTCCTTGTCTCCCCTACAAACCAAATTTTCCTTCATGCTGCCCTTCACCAACATATTACATACCATGCCCATCACATTCCACTTACAAATCCTACTTGATCACCCTCCTTCTTGACTACTTTCCTCTACCCTATTTCCCCGTATTCTTCTCTTATTTTTCCATGTCACTCTCTGACCTTATTCTCATATCTCATTTATTGTTTTTGTTTCCATTTATAATTTTTCCTCTACATCATGTCTTCTCCTTCATCTTGTCACAACTCATCACTCACTCTCTCTTTAATAGTTCAATCTACTTCTTCTCTTGTTCTCCCACATTTATACCCATGTTACCCACCCTAATTATTATTGGTCTTCCCCTAACATTCTTTCTTCATCATCTATTTTTTTCCTATTTCACTCTCTTTTTCTTGCTCCGTATTCTTTCCACATCCACCCATTTTTTATGTTTTCCTCCTCATCTCTTCATCCTCCATTCTTCATTATAAATATATTTACTGTCTTCATCATAAATTACTTTTCTATTTCACCATAACACCACTTTTCACCTTTATCTTCATCCTTATCTACATCTTCAACTTCTTCATTATCCTTGCACTCCACGCCATTCCTCTTATTATTATTCTCTTTACATTATTTATGCTACTCACTCTCAACTGCATATCATCACTCTCAACTTCCTTTCCCTTAATCATCTCTCCTCTTTTCCCCTATTTTCTCCCATTATTATCATTGACCCTCTTTCTCTCTCAAGCTATCTCCAATCCCCTCTACAACACCTCCTCCACAGTTTCTCCATCCAAGTATATTTTCTTTATTTATCTTCTTTTCATCATATTCTTACACTACCGGTCCTCATTTTATCCATTTTTCTCATCCTCATGCTCCAACCACATCTCCATGTGGTTTTTTACACTTTCTCTCTTTCACAATATCTTACCTACCCATTTTTTTTTATGCTTTCACCCTCATCTCTCCATCATCCTTCACCAATACTTATTCTATTTTCATTATCCATTCCCTTTTCTTTCTATTTCAACCTCCTCTTCACCACTTTCATCTCCATTTCACTCTCCTCTCATCTTTTCTCCTTTTTTGTCTCTTGTGATCCCCTTCCTTTATCCATCATATCATATTCTATCCAATTTTCCCTCCTCTTTCATCCTTCCTAATTTCATTTCTTCCCCTAGCATCCTTGTCTCTCACTCTTCATCTTGACATCCATTCCATTCCCTCCTTCTCTCCCATTGTCCTTTTCTAACTATTTTTTCCTCCTCTACATGCTTTGTCTTCTTTAATCCAGCCACTCTCATAATCCTCTACTCACCTAATTCCTTATCACCCTTTTCTTGTCCTTCCTCATCTTTTCATTATCTCTCTTTCTCGCTGTTACATATTCTTTCTCTTTTCCCCTCATTATCCTTCCCCCACAATTCTTCACCTTCATCATATCCTTCATTCTCTCCCTTCATTTATACATGTATCTCCATGCAGTCTATTCCATATTCCTATCTCCTACAAGTTACACATCTTTCCCCATCCTTCTCCTTCCTTATCCTCATCTCAAGTTTCCTTTCTTTGATTCCATTTTTTCACTTCACTTCTTCTTGTCACCATTTCTCCATCATTTATCTCCCTTCATTTCTATTACACCACCCATTATTCACCTTTCCATTATCTTCCCCATCGACTTTGAACATGTCTATCAAACCAGTTGATCTATTTCAATCTCCATTCACATCTACTTAAGTCCCTCAACACATCATCACACATAACATTCAAGGTCGATTGACTTATTCCCCTTTTGTACACCCATACTACTCCACTCCATACCACTCACTTCTCCTCCTCATCTACGAGGCATTCCTTTCTCACTTTCCCATTTTTCATCCTTATCGAAGAAGGCATCAACCTATCCTCTTTTTTAGAGATCTATCATCTCTTCCATTCTCGTCAGCCCTCTCAAGGGGGCATCATCATATCCATCCCCAATAACATTTTCCCATGGTATTTTTATCTTAGATGATACCATAACACTCATCACCCATATTTTTTTTCCTCCTCTAATAAATTTCTTATCAAAATAAATCCATCATGAAAAATAATCTCTTCAAATCCCTAAATCCCAACACCTGGGTCATCCTCATTTATTTCATCTACTTTATTATTTGTCCCTAAACACACTTGCAATGGTATTTTTGTCTTAGAGGATATCATAACACTTGTCACCCATACTCTTATATTCCTCCAAAAACTTCTTATCAAATGAACACCTTTATTAAGAAGAATCTCTTCAAATCCCTAAATCCCACCACCTTGGGCATATTCATTCATTTTATCTACTTTTTTTGAAAGGACACTACTTTCATAACACCCTTCCAAAGAGGGGAAAATGTAAAAACCTATATTTTACCATCCTCTTAATCAATTATTTTCCCCACATTATTCCCAAAAAAATCCATGAAGAATTAATTGACATTAGTCAATTAATTAACCCTCATCATTACCTAATTATACTTTCCACATCACATGCCACCTTGACCCACTTTTAAATTAAATATTTAGGTCAAATATGTCCACTAGCCCCCCATGTTCCCCACTTCCAATATATAATATTAAGGTTTAATTATCATCCATTCTCCATGTACCCCACTCATTAAATCACGGTTACTTTTCCAAAACATGATTAATTAGGTTTCTCTACTTAATCATGTGCCAGAGGCAATAAATAGAGCATTTCCCTCCCCTTTCAAAACAAGTAAGAAATACAGTTTGAGCTCTCACATTCTCTTCTGCATAGAGCATCCTTGTTTCATCTCATCTTAATGCCCACATAATTCCCTAGATCACCCATCCCAAAATCCATTATCCTGCCTTAATTGGTGTAAATAAGAATTCTCAGATCATCCACACAGTGAATTTTCCTTGCATGAATGATCACCTACATTTTGATCCATTTTGGGCATGTCTAAGTCTTTTCCCAATCCTAGGTTCATGTAGATGCCAAAATTAGGTCACACCCTGTAAGTCTCTTCCAATTAATTAATCGACACACACGCCTAACCATGGCCCCTTCCACACATTAACATTAATTTAATTACCCATATTTAAATTAATCCTTATTCCACCTCACATCTCCACCTCACCTCTCCACCTCATCCTAGACCTATTCCAAGCTCATTAATTAACCAAGACCAAGTCCTCACTCCCCTTAACCAACTAGGACTTATTCTAACCCTAATATTAATGGCCTATTATCCCTCTAACTACTCTCCCACTCCATTTAGCTCCATTCACAACTTTTTACCAGGAACCAAAATCTCAATCACACCAAATTTGGGAGGAATCAGGCTATTTTTTAGCAAATATGACCTTTTCAACCTAACCAATGCCGATTATTCCTCAGCCAATGCACTAGTTACCTAAACATCATTGGTTAACTTAAATAGGATTTACAAACTCTTTGTTTAGGTTTTAAATCTCATTTTCTGGCTCTTGCGACCTTGCATCCTAACTCACAAGCTTTCCAGTGATCTTGTGACATACTAGAGGCCCTTACAACATTCATACACCACACCATTCATCAACAGATTGATCCAGAGCTCTAGTACACTCACAGGGAAGCACCATGCCCTCTTGTTGTTGCAATTCATTCAGGACCACTTCTCCTGCAACCATCACCACCACCTACTTTCTACCTGCATTCTACAAGTAAGTACATTCCTCCTTTGTCATTGGTTTAGTAGATTAATTCCTTATTACTTATCTATTTCATTCCATCCTCTACCATACACGGATCTCTCCCATAGCACCTCCATTCAATTGTTTTCTCATTTTACCCTTCATACCTTGTCCAAACACCCCCTTTATTACCTCTAAGTCCTCATAAACATCCCATGACCTTAACTAAACTTCCCTCACTCTCTGTGCAATCACAGAGAGATCCAAACTACCCCATTTTAATCATTCCACCTAATTTCCCCTACTGACACTAAGTCACCCAACTAGTGTTGTTTCATTTACCAGTACCGACATCAGTCACCCAACCAATATACCAGTCTCTGTGACTGGTAGTTTCCTCCAAACCAAAAACCTAATTTACCTATCCAAAACCTCTCAAAACATCCTAGAACCTCATCCAGACTTCTGCAATACTCTCTATCATACTTGTAGACCTTGAACCATCAACCACCTTCTTTAGATTTAGTCTTATATGTCTTTATTAGACTAGATTTGATTTACTATTCTTGTGTAGGATACCTAAACTATACAACTATAGTAGGTATCTTTATTTCATGTTCTTTATTAGCATTAACTTGTTTTAAAATGGGATTGATAGCCTTCTAGGAAGCACCCCACTTCCTGGATCTAGCTTCCACTAGGAAATCCACCAACTGATATTTTAATCCTATTTTGTGGTCTTGTGTTCTATTTCAGGTCATTCCTCTTAGCCAAAGGGAATATCTTCACAATCATCTTGGTCAACATTCAACACACACACAACCTATCTTCAACTATCACAGGTATTCCTCCTCACCTTACCTCTTATCTATTTTATCTCTACTTTGCGGTGAAACATTTTGGCATGCCCGATGGGACCCTCTTGTGGGTTCTTTTCATTGTTCATATAGGGTGCATTTGTGTGTTTTTTTCTTTCCTAAAAAATTCACACTAAATCTCTCCCTGGAAATCTTCTTCTCTTTCTATTTGTCTAAAATAAATTTGTCCTTTGGTGCTTAAAAGAACACTTGTTCTTTTCTTTTGTACTGCATTTAGTGAAAGAGCATTCCTCTTCCTATTCTCCTTTTGCTACATCGAATATCATTTTTGATTTGGGTTTAAAATCTGTGCATTTCATCCTTTGAATGTTTCATTAGATCACATAGATTTAATTAGCAATCACATGGTGGAGGTCATGACCACTTGGTGATTGGATTTGGATTAAGCGTAGTTCACATTTGTGCACACACTCCCAATCCAAACCACTTACACAATTTACACATTTCTTAAACATTTCCTTTCCAAGGAAGAATCGTCAAGGATTTAACAACCCATTGATGGTGGGCACCACCCAGTGTTCTGGCTGGTTTTTCATATCAGAGCATGGACCACATGTATGAAAGGTATATCAGGCCACTTTATCCAAAACTAACCTGAAACTAGCCATAGATTTCTTATAGGGCACCTTTGTTATCCAAAAAAATCTATTTCATTCATATTCAGTTTAAAAAGGCATAAACCACTAAACACTAAAATCTGACACCTAGGATTTGCGTGTTTTGCTAGTTTTTACTTGATTGAATTATGTTTTGAGTTGTGAGGATGATTCATCACTCTTTCTTTTCTTTCACACTCCATAATCACAACTGGTGTATCCTAGTTATTTCTGAGTGTGATAGGACATCTTGTTGCCATACACAACTTCTGGGTTGGCTTTATTTTGACTTAATTCACTCCAAATCTAAAATTTCTTCATTTTCTCAAAAATATCAGTAACCAGGTCCAGTGACCTGTATTGGTTCCTTCATCATACTGACATCGGTTAATTGACTGGTATTGGTCTACCTCTATTTTTTGATATTCATGTCAAAAACGTCATTTATTCACATTCACCTCTTTATGTGTTCTAATTTCTTCTTGATAAACAATTTCTGAGTCTCTGTCACCATTAACAGAACCCAGTTTCACCTATTTTAGACTTTTTTCTCCAGATTTCCAAATTTCTTGGTTATCCTCAGTAATTGGCATCACCAGTGACATCGGTCTTCTTGCCTAACCAGAACCAGTGACGTATTGGTCTCTCTATGTTTTTTATTTTTATCAAAACAAAAACCTATTTCTATCCTTTAGATTCTTCCCGTCTTCTGTTTATGTGTTTCTATAGCATTTTTTTTAGAGCTCAAACCACCTATTTTTCCATCATTCACATGGTTTTGACTCGCCAGCAAGCCAATGCCCTAGTTTTTCATGTCATCCATTAGCCACTACCTCCCAACCCTTCACCACCTTCTATTTCTTCACCCATGGACCCCACTACTTCTACTGTTATACCTACAGGTGACGAGGAGTTCACAAAATTCCTTGATCATAATACCACAGCCTTGTAATATTACCTCACCCATTCTTCCACCTGTAACTTGTTAGGTCAACCCATGTTCAAAATTCCTACCTCCATTTCTCCCGCTCTCATCCCCACTTCTGTCATTGGCCAACACCAGTGTGGTGTTATCCACTCCCACCTCACAACCCATTATTTCTCAGATCATCCCTACATATTTGATATTTGTCACCTATGACATCTATCACACCTTTAGCATCTGTCACCCCTTTGACGTCCACCTCACCATCATCTACAATTCTTAGTGTAGGGATATCCACATCATTAGCACCTCATGTACCCATTGCTTCTCAGCCACCTAGTCACTTTGACATCTCATACCCCTTTCCAGAACCTGGTCCTTTCCATACCCCAAAATTTTCCACCTATTGCTACGAGGGTCTTCACACAAGTTCCTCCCACCTATACCCTACCTCAACAACCACCCATCACCTCTACTTCTTATTCAAGGTACATGCCTTCGACATCTATTCCCTCTTACATACCCCCATCACAATTTTTCTTATTCGACACCACCATACACTGGTGTGTCATCTATGACTTATCTACCTCATCCACCCCCTTATACTCATAGGGGGAATCCCTTAATCAAATCCTACAAGGGATCTTATAAAGATGATGATGGATAAGATGTAGACCCTTGAAGCATCTATTTTCTGGCTCTCACAATACCTTGACTTACGATGAAATTTGTAATGAGCCTATTCATCCATCTATACCCATTCATCCTTATCCCACACATTGGGAGATGCCTAAGTTCAATCAATTTAATAACAAGGAATATCCGCAAACAACATTTGTGATCATTCAAACACATCTTTTATTTGATCACCCATGATGATGCCTTTCTCCTTAGGACTTTTCCCATGTCCTTGATAGGACCTACTTTAGATTGGTACAATGCTCTACCTAAGCCACTCAATCTTTTCCTTCAATCAGTTAGCCACAAGCCTTCCTTGACCACTTCTCCATCAATATCTCTAAGAAGGTCTCCATGAATGATTTATACTCTATTCTTCAGTATGATGAAGATTCTATCATTGACTTCATCACACACTGGTGAGGGTCTCATTAATCAGCTCACCTTTCAACTTCCCAACAAACCGATGATAGAGTTGTTCACTAGGGCTTGTGCCAGGAACATTTCCCCAACTCTTCAGGTACAAACATTCTAAATGTTTGACGAGGTGTTCACCATGGCTCAGAAGATAGAGATTTGTGCCCTTGAAGAGGAAAATTAAGTTACATAACAAGAGTTCTTCTTTTAGGTATCAAATGACTCCCCTTCCCTTCTTCTAAACCACAAAAAATTCCAATAATGATTCTAAGGAAAAAGATCTACCAATGTGGTGGTCTTGAAAGCCATCCCCTCTCATCCATCAAACCAACCGAAACCTCCTTCTAATTTTTCCCCTATTCATAATTTCCAGTACAAGTATGAACAGAGACGTTATACCCCCATAGGAGAACCTTACTCCTCTATATTGGAAAAGTTGTTAAAAGTGGGAGTCCATCACCCTTCCACCTATGTAAAACAACATACTGGTTTTGACCCTTCTCATCCTCTACCCACATGGTATAAGGAGAATGACTACTCATAACTATCACCATGTTAGGGGGCATAGTGATGGAAATTGTAAAACATTCAAGAACATTGTCCAGGAAATGTTAGATAATGGAGATCTCATCCTAGACAACCCTAATGCACCAGAAAATCAAAACCTTCAGGTCTTTAAGAAACCTTTTCCAAACCATACCCCATCATCAAACCAGGCTGGAAGACCTCTACCAATGACACCAATGTTCATGAGGTCCATGTCATATTTCGACATAGTACCTGTCCCTTCTGCTCAGTTTCCTCCCATCCCATCTATTGAGGAAATTCTTATTGTGAGATCCTCTACCCATGGAGGAGCCTATTTCACCTACTCCTCTACCCATGGAGGAACCTACCCTACCCACTATTTTACCCACCAAGAAGCCTACCTCACCTACTCCTTCATCTACAGAGGAGCTTACCCCACTTATCCCTCTTCACCTATCGAGGAGCCTACACTACCCATGCTTCTACCCATAGAAGAGCCTATCTTATCCTCTTTTCTACCTAAGGAAGAGTCTACACCACCAACCTTGCCCCCTCCTCAACCCATAGAGGATCCAATTTTATATCCTCTTCATGTAAGTGATGCTTCTCCCAAGATCTTCCAAGATCCTTTCAACCTTCTTACGTCACTTCTACCAATAGAGTCAGAAGCCAAAAACTTCCTTGTCTCACAGACCTCAAAATTCTTCACAAGGATTACCACCAAGTTCTTCATCATCCTCTTCTACTTCTACATCATTCTCTCATTTGGTTGATCACTTAGAATATGTTGATTACTCCACACTTTGGGGTCACCTTCGACTCCCAGTTTCCACTCAAATGCAGATGTTGTCTCTAGATAATTTGATGATCTATCCTAAAATATTTAAGGCAACTAAATCTATCACACCTGAGCTGGTCATATTAGCCTCCTCTTCATCAGCCTCACCTTCATCCCAACCTTCATCCATACCCAAACCTTCACACCTAAACCTACCACTACATTGGAGGTCTTGCCGATGTCTAGTCTAGTCCATCCCCCTGTGAAGATATATTTGACCACCTCTTCACAAACCTCCACCAATTCTATTCCCACACCTAAGAGGAAGACCCAACCTCTTAAGCCTCATACCTCAGTTTCTCCTAAACCTTCTTATTCACCTTTTCCTCTTCCATCAATCTTAGGCCCACATCCATCGACCTTGGTCAAGAAACCTCTCCCCCAAGGAAAACTTAAAGCAAAACAACCCACACCCTCACCTTGATCTACTATTTTACCAACATCTTCTTCATCACCCACACCTCTACCTTCTCATTTACCACCACCCTCTACATTACCTACAACCACGCCATTACCCACACCTCTATTGTCACCTTGGTTGACTCACATGCCTACACCTTCTACATCCCTTCTTCTTCATGCACATACCCTAGCACCTTTACCCAAGAAGGTGAAACCTAAACCAAAAACCACACTACCTACCAAAAAGGTAGTTAAACCGACCAAACCCCCAACTCCACCTCCTTCATGAAAATCATCCACCTTCATCCAAACCAACACTGACTTCTCATTGTGATCCATTGGCAGGATCCTATTCTAACATCCTCTTGTTTCTAGGTTATTAGAAACCTTTGCTATCACATTGCCACCCATTAAGCCTTATGATCCACTCAAGCCCAAACTAGCAGGGTTTGATGATACTAAAATTTTTGCATATCATCACTCCCTAGGGCATGATGTTGAAGGGTGTAAGGCCCTTCAAAAAACATTCTCATTCAACTCTATGCATTCAGATGGTCTCTTAGATGTGAGATGACCTATTAGAGGAGACTTCCATTCCTCCTTTGCTTCCACCACATAGCCTTGTCCTATATCTATTCAGCATCCTTCATCTCCACCTCCACAACCCTCTTTTCCTCTTTCGATATTTGAAATAAACATGGTTTAAGTAGCCACTCAATCATAAAAAGAAAAAGGAAAAGAGATGACTGGTAACCCATCCAGTACACCTCTACCCACCATTCCATCTACACCTACCCCCAAGGTAACCATCTATGGGCCGACATATCTTGTTTTCTTGATGGAGTCACACATCATACTATGATAAAAAAATTCATCAATCTCCTTTGAAGATGTCTTTGTATGACTTAATCCAAACCTCTGAGTCTCATTTTCAGGCCCTCATTGAGGTCCTGCAATCTATCAAGGTTCCACCGAATGATCTAACACCTATGGTCACCATCTTTACCCCTCATCATGTGGCCACCCTAACTACTCCACCTCAAACTTCTATACTTGTTTCCTCTCCTTAGGTTTCCACCATCAGTTTTGATGATTTTGGGATTTCCCCTCTCCAATCAAATGATCCTGATCCTACTCTCTTCATCACCACTTACATTAATGATACTCACTTTTGACACGTTATGATTGATGGAGGTGCTAGCATCAATATCATTTCTTCCTCATGTGTATGAACAATTGTAAATACCCACCCATTACATGCATAAAAAATTGGTTATGTTGCATTCTTTTAATGATTCCTTGACTTCTACCCTTGGCACCATCATTCTCCACATTCGCGTGGGCCCTCATACCAGTCCTGAATTGTTCTATGTTCTAGAGGGGGAATTTCAATATAACTTGCTTCTTAGCTGACCTTGGATTCGCACTATGGGATGCGTTGCTTCAACCCTTCACCGTTGCATAAAATTCGAGTACAAAGGGCATCCCTACACCATTAAGGTAGATCCTTCCCATTTCCAAATCTGCAGCACACTTTATCAACCAAATGATGTCCTTGATTCCAGTCAAGGTATCTATCACTCCTCCTTCCTCATCTACCACTTCTACCACTACATCTTCCACTGCCTCATCTACTACTTCTACCACTACATCTTCCACAATCAACCCATCTATCCCTTTTGTTGTTACAACTTCCATAGCTAGTCCATCTACCAACACACCTATTTCACCTTCAACTGATACCCCACTTTCTCAAGCTTCAAGTAGCTCATCTATTCCTGCTACTCAAGTCTCAACCTCTAATCCCTTTGTAGTTTTTTTTCAATGCCTTTCCTTTTGGGAATACCACTTATACAACATAAACACCTTCCTTACTCTTCAGTAGTATGGAATCCTTCACAAACACCCACATTATGACCATCATGTAGGATAGGTTCTTCCATACGGTCCTCCTCAGCTTCGTACCAACTTGACATATGGGGGACTGGACACTTCTTCTTATTCTCCAAAACCACCTACCCAAACCCATACTTTTTCATATGATTTCAAATACCTCACCAAAAAATTTTAGCCCACACTTTTCTTCATCGATGTACCTAGAAAGGATTTGGCTTTGGTCTCTATGAGAAGTGTCATCACATAGTCATACCTTGCACCACCCAAAAACACAAGGACCATTATGGAATTAGTTTTTCTTTGCAACCTTCTCCTAAGAAGGCTCATGTTACACTCGTCGATGATGAAATTCCCTCTTCATCTTCCCCACCTTCCTTACCTATTGTGCCACCTTCACCCATGAAGTCCATAGATCTAGAATCCATCCCTCCTAACTTTATTTTTCATAATAACCATTTCTTTGGGACCTCTAACCTATCAACGTGATGTCGAGGCACCCTCTTCCCTTCCTCTTCTTTATCCTGACATGTTAGATGACAAAAAACCTTCTATCAATGTCAGGATGATGATTCTATCCTCACCTACTTAGGTGCAAAACATTCTTACATTCATCAATTGTTACCTTCTAAGAAAAAACATATGCTGAATGAATCAACCCTAAAGATCAACATTCACATTCACAATGACCCTCACATTCTAAATATAGGCCAGTCTTTAGATTCCACCGAACAAGAATTTTTCACCTCTTTCCTTAGAGATCATAGAAATGCTTTTACTTGATCTTACGCCGATATGCCTGGTATTGACCCTAATATCATGGTCCAAAACATTGTAACTATCCTCAATGCCAATCTTATAAAACAAAATCTGTAAAAAATGCATCCACACATTACCCATCTTGTTAAAAAAAGTAAAAGGAACAATAACAGATCGTACCAAGCCAAGAACTCAGATGTTAATCAAACACCATGGTCAATAAGATGAAATAAATTCACCAGAATAACTTTACCAAAACCTTTGGAAAAAAATGAGCAACAATATCATAAATTATTATGGAACTCAATAAAATGCAATGAGAATCATCCTTGCTTATATAGGCAAGGAATAACAATCTAAGAACCAGTCAGGGTCAGAGATCAAGCCATAAATAATGGAAAGAACTAGTCAAGAACTATCATAGATTTAGGAAAGAACTAGACATCAAGGATATATTTAATACCGTAGATCAAGGAAAGAACTATACCTAACAACTAGATAATATCCCCCTAATATCTAAATAAATAAAAAGAAATATCCACACACATAAGTGGGTGAGGATAAATACAATAAAGGTAAATAAAGTACCTAGGTGAAAATGAGCTAAGGTAAATACCTACTCTAACACCCCCCTCAAGTGAAGCTAGGGGCCAAAATAGAAGTGGTATGTCCACAATATGAGTCCCGACAACTAGGCTTGATGAATTACTCGTGTATAATATATCCATGAAGAAATCTCAAACAAAAAGAAGGAAATAATCCTGCTAGAAGGAAATAAGAAGAATACGAAGAAGGAATATGTTCTCATGAACACCCCCAAGAACAACTTCTGCAATGCCAAGCATGTCACACAACTCAAGATAGTGAGGTGATGCAAAAGGCTTCATAAAGATGTCTACAACCTACTGCTAAGTTGGAATGTACTCCAAACAAAGAAATCCATCCTAAATGTGTTGATGAATGAAGTGGATGTGTATCTCAATTTTCTTGGTCTGTTGGTGCTCGACTGGATTGCAAGAAATGTGAATTGCACTTTGGTTATCATACCAAAGTATAGTCAGTTAATCCTATGGGAATCCAAACTCTTTTAATAACTGTCGAAGCCAAATAATCTACTAACTCGATGTAAATGTTTCCCTGTACTCTTCCTCTGAAGATGAAACTGTAATAGCCTATTGATTTTTGTACGCCCAAGAATTATAGAATAACCAAGACAAAAAGATAACTAGAAGTGGAATTCCTATCATCGATAGAACCTACCCAATTTGAATCTATATAACCAACCAACTGAGTAGAACCCCTAGTGTAGTGTAAGCCAATGTGGGAAGTTCCCTACAAATAGCACAAAATCCTTTTAGCAGCCTGCAAGTGACTACTATGAGGAGAATGTGCAAACAGAGATACAATCCCTACTATAAATGAAATATCAGAGTGAGTATAGGTCAAATACATTAGACTCCCAACTAACTGCCTATACAATGTAGGATCACAAAGTGGTGTGGTACATGTGGAAGTAAGACTAACCCCAGACTGAAAAAGAGATGGTCTTGTCTTGCAATCAGCCATATCAAAGCGGTGAATATGATCATGGGTATACTTCTTCTGACTCAAATGAATCCCTGAATTTGTCTAAGAAATCTAAAAACTAAGGAAATAATGTAATAACCCAAGATCTATCATGTCAAACTGTGTAAAAATATCCCTTTTAATACTCTGAATGTGAATAAGAGCTACCAGTAAGTAACAAATCATCAACATACAAGATAAGTATCAAAATATCCTCACCAACATGATGGATATGAAATGTATGATCAAAGTGGAAACAAACAAAACTAGTAGATAGAAGAAAAGAATCCATCTTCTCATACCAATCTCGAGGGGCTTGTTTGAGACCGTAGAAATACCTTTGAAGCCTACAAATAAGAGAAGAATCCTAAATAAATCTAGTAGGTTTCTCCATATATATTTCCTCTTGTAAATATCCATGTAAGAAGGCACTCTTCACATCCATTTTGTATACGGGCCACCCTTATGATGCAGCAATAACAAGTACAAGGCGTATTGAATCCATCTTAGCAATGGGTGCAAACATCTAAGAGTAATCAATGCCTTCAACTTGTGAAAAACCCTTTAGAAAAAGATCATCCTTATACTTGTCAATGGATCCATCAGCTACATATTTGGTTTGGTATACCCACTTACACCTAACCATATTTCTTCCTTTAGGAAGAGATACCGAATCCCAAGTATGATTCTTCATCAAAGAAGAATACTTATATGTCATCGCATCATCCCAATCCTGTATCCCATGAGCCTTTGAAAAATATTTTGTATCCTTAGACACTACCTGACATAAAATTCCATAACCTATAGAATGTGTGTGATGATGCCTAGTGGATGCGAGATCATGTATTAAAGGTGTTGCCTTAGAAACTGTAGTACGATGCCACTTAGACATAGTGAAAAAATTAACGGGAATAGGATCCTCAATGACATCTATAACCTCCTCAAATAAAGGATCCTCAAGATGAGATGATGAAGAAGGAGGCATGGAAGAAGATGAAGAATCGTAAGGAGTGAAGTGCTCATCAAACTAAACATGTGTTCAAAAAATAATGTCATGAGTATCAGGATCTAAAAGTCAATAAGTTCTCATGTCCTCACAATACCCTACAAAGATCAAGGGTTTTCTCTTATTATCCAAAGCTTTCCTTTTCTTATTTGGCACAAAATCCCAAGAATGGCTCCCAAAGACTCAAAAAATGAAACATATGGCTTAGTGTTGGACCAAGCTTCCTCTGGAGTCAAATATTCAAGTACTCTGTGTGGTGTGTGATTCTTAGTGTAGTTAGCACAATTAACTACTTCTACCCAATAGATAGGAGGTAAATCTCTAGAATGCATCATATAGTTAGCCATTTCCTTCAAAGTTATATTATTCCACTCTACTAAGCCATTTTTTTTTGGGGTATGAGGAACAAAATTCTGGTGAATAATGTCTTGAGTTGTCAATAAATCAGAAAACTCATTGTTGAAGTACTCTCCCCCATTATCAGTGTAAAGGTTCTTTATAAAACTCAAAGATTGTTTCTCGAACAAATCCTTAAAGATTTTGAAGTTTGAAAAAACATCACTTTTGTACTTGATAAAATAAACCCAAGTACACCTCAAGAAATTATCAATTAAGGTAAGTACATACTTATCTCCATTGAAAGAGGGGGTAGGAAAAACCATCAAGTCACTATGCACAAGCTCAGGTGGTGAATAAGCTCTCCTAGACAAATTCTTAGGAAATGGATATTGGTGTTATTTCCCTAATGCACAACTAGAGAAAAATCCCTCAAGACAAGAAAATCTAGGAAGACCATCTACCATACCATGAGTTCTCAACTCCTTCAAATATTTATAATTAAGATGTCCAAATCTTTCATGCCAAAACATACGCATTAGAAACCAAGTATGTCCCTATAGAATAAGTGTCATCAAAACCCTCAAAGTGATATAGTATAGAACTATGATCAATAATACCCTAATAAACAAGTGAATAAGGCTCTAACAAAGTTCTTACTTCTTCCCCATTTGGTGTAAAAGTCACTATTTTCCCTTGACCAGAATGAAAAATTTGATAAATAGAAAGAAAATTGGTAGTGATGTTAGAAACATATAGTGCATCTTGCATACTGCCACCATCAAGTTTTATATCACCATTTCTCTCAACAGAAAGAAAGGAAGAATATCTAGCCTCAATTTTGGAAGTAGAACTCAAACCTAGAGAAACAAAAGACTCCTTGGAAGAATTCATGTGATGAGAAGCACCAGAATCTATAACCTAATTGTCTGCAAGTGGTGACTGAGATCTCTCAACAACATTAAGTGGTTTGCCATGTTGATTAGAAGGAGATGGAGTGGAGATAGAAATTTTTTGTTTCTTGAATTCATCCTCTAAGGCTTGCATTCACTTATAACACATGTGCTTCATGACTTCTACCCCCATAAAAGAGCATGAAAGGATAGACTTATTCTTGGATTTAGAAGACGCCTTAGTTTAGAGTTTTTTTCTTTAGGTTTAGGAGAATTTTGAGATGGAGAAGGGGTGGATTTGGTTTTACTTTTTGGTTTTCCCTTACCCTTAGGATTATATGCAACTAATTCCTTTTGACATGTGGAAGACTCAAAGTGAGACAATTTGGATTCTTCCGTAGTAAGTCTTTCACAAAATGTTTCTAAGTTAGGAATTTTAAAGTTTTCACCTAAGGCATCCATACTATAGAAAAGGGTAGAAGAAAATATTTGAAATGGTCCTCTCAAATTTGATAGAATCAAGTAAACACACTCTTCATCCTTCTTATCTCTTCCACTCCCCTTCAAATGTGTCAAAAAATTCTTGAACTTGGTAAGATAGTCTATAATTTTTAGAAAATCTTAAGGATTAAGAGAGGTGATCTCAATTTCAAGTTGCATGGCTTTCATATGATCCACCTTACCAAATAAATCCTCCAATTTCTCCCATATTTTGAAAGGAGAGTCACATTTTTCCAAATGAAACAAAATACTATTACTTACATAAGCTCCTATCAAACCCATACACTCATCAACTTTGCACTGGTATTGAAATTTCTCATATTTACTAGTGAACACTAGTTGTTCTGAAGAAGTTAAAGCCCATAATCCTTTCCGCTTAATTATTCTTTCCATTATGGGTTTCCATGTGTGGTAATTATGTGTTGTTAATGGCTCAACATGATCTAATGCAGAAGTAGATAAATACACCATCCTCAAAAAATCACCAAAATAAATGCAAGAACCAAGCAATGCAACAAGACTCCCAAACAATTCAACAAGAGCCCCCCTAGATTTTGGCACTTTATAATGAGTGTGTGTTACAATATGACACTTTATAATTATAGTGAAATTCTCAAAATAAATATTTCCAATGGAAAGAGCATAAAAAAATAAGCACTTTTACAAAAACTAACCCTCAAAACTGAGTTACCGATCAAAAGATACATGCTTTTCAATATTATGCTCTACTATTTATTTTAGTTGCCACTAAAATAGAATTAAATGCTCTTGCCTTCACTACACAAATAAAATGAAAGGGGGCTAGAGTTAAGCACACAAGCTTTAATCCCTCATATGACCATACTATATGACCAGGTGATAAGGATTTCAATGGGTGGACCTGCGTTGCCAAAAATAGCAAGACACAGAATTTCCCAAAATGGCAAAATTTGTGCCTGGTCATCCTGCTACCTTGCCAAAAAAGGAAATATTCCTCCTTTCAGAAAATGTGTCCTATATGCAAACCAAAAATGCTACGCCAATATAGAAAAATACCCAATACAGATCTCGAGAAACTCAACAAAACCATGAAAAATAATTACTGACTTTCATTCCTAGTTGTCACGGATTCCAACGTAGCACAAATCATTCATCTACAATGACAATAAAACTCAAAAACTAACTACCTCTAGAAAATGTTGAGTTTATGGTCAATCTTAGGGTTTCGGCACCTTCCGTATTCAATGGAAGCTTCTGTTTTGCATAAAAATGCACACAATAATAAAATATGAGAAAATCCTGAATATATGAATATACAACGAACTTATTTGCAAAATAAAACTTATAGATAGATTTCAATAGCAATCTCCTACTCTAATACCATAAAAGGAATGATAACCAGATCGTACCAAGCCAAGAAATCATATGCTAATCAAACACCATGATTAATAAGATGAAAGCAATTCACTAGAATAAATTTACCAAAACCTTTGCAAACAAATGAGCAACAATATCATACATTATTATGGACCTCAATGAAATAAAATGAGAATGGGCCTTGCTTATATAGGCAATGAATAACAATCTAAGAATTAGTCAAGGTCGTAGATCAAGCCATAAATCATGGAAAGAATCAGTTCAATACCATAGATCAAGGAAAGAACTATACCTAACAACTAGATAATATACCCTCTAATATATAAATAAATAAAAATAAATATCCACACACATAAGTGGGTAAGGATAAATATAATAAAGGTAAATAAATTACCTAGGTTGACATGAGATAAGGTAAATACCTACTCTAACAAAATGAACTCCAGAGCAGGTTATTTATATTTCCTTTACTCTACCCATTGATTATCCACAATGGATTTATAACATTGTTCTTGTCACCAAAATGTCAAGCGGACTCCACATCTGCACAAAATTTTGCAACCTTAACCTTTCCTTCCCTAAGGATGACTTTCCTCTACCTATCATCGACCACCTCATCAGATCTTACAACCGAGCCATGAGATGTTATCTCTTATGGACAGATTCTCGAGTTATAATCAAATATTACTCACTCTAGAAGATCAACACAAAACCGCCTTCATCACCCATTGGGGGATCTTCTGTTATTGTGTCATTCCCTTTGGCCTAAAAAACCCTGGTGCCATGTATCCACGATGCTATGACCTATATCTTCCATGATATCATGAATGAAATATTGGAATATTATGTCGATGACCTTCTCGGGAAATCAAAAAGTCGTGTCAGAACACCTCCCAGTTCTTAAGGTCATCTTTGATTGTCTCATCCAATACTAACGTTCACCTTCAACCAAATAAGTGTGTCTTTTCCATGCTCTCTGGAAAAAACTCTTGGTTTCATCATCTCTTTGCGAGGCATCGAATTCGGTCCTACCAAAATCAAGGCTATTCTCAAGATGCCACCACCTACTAACCTTTGACAACTTCATAGTTTGCAAGGAAAATTGCAATCCATTCGACGCTTTATTTCCCTACTTTCTGATCAATGTCACCCCTTTCATCATCTTCTTAAAAATGATGTTTCCTTCAATTGGAATGACGAGTGCCACAATGCCTTTGAAGCATTGAAGAAATACCTTCTTCAGCCACTGGTGCTCATATTACCTAAAGATGAAAAACCGTTTTCACCTCTACATTTCTGCCACTAATCATTCCTTGGGTGTCATGATCACTCATCATGACAAGCAACACAGGGAATAAGTGGTTTATTACATAAGTTGTACTCTTTTAGACTATGAGACTAGGTATACTCATGATGAAAATATCTTCCTAGCTTTAGTCTTCATGGCCACCAAACTTCATCACTACCTACTTAACCACAAAACCTTTGTCATCACCAACACTGACCTTCTACATTACATGTATGATAAACCTTACCAAAATCAACGCACCTCACATTGGCTCATGATCTTTTCAAACCTAGACCTATAATTCACTCACCAAAATTCTGTCAAGGGACAAACCATTTCCAATCAGCTTGCCGATGCTCCGCTTCCTAGACATCAATCTTCTAACTTTGATTTTCCTAATGAATCTATCGCTACTCTCTCCCTTGATGACACTGTTTATCAGATGACCTTATTCTTTGATGGGTTATCCTCATTCCTCTTGATGGCAATCCCATTCCTTTATCCTTTAAACTTGACTTTGACTGCATCAACAACATTGCCAAATATGAAGCACTTGTCTTGGGTCTTCAAACTGTCATAGCCTTAGATGTTAAAACCATTAATATTTTTGGTGATTCTCAATTGGTTGTGAACCAAGTCAATGGTTTTTACCAATGTTTTAGCAAGGTCCTTCAAAATTATAAACATCATGTTGACATACTTTTGACCATGTTTGACACCTATCTCATTCAAACCACCCCACGATCCACTAATAAATTTGGAGATACCATGGCCTGCCTTGCCTCACAAATACCAATTTCACCCTCAGACTCTAAAATATTTGTCACAATACAATGATTGTAGTCACCCTCTTATCTTATTCATGGCATGAATTTTGTGGGAATAATTGAAACCGACCCACATGATATATGGTATAAACAGTTCATTGAGTACCTCTCCCTTTCAATCCTATCTCCAGATCTCATTCGCAATGGTCAGTGAGCCTTCCTCTAAAATGTCTCTCATTATGTCATCATGGGGGTCTTCTCTAAAAATGTGGCTTTGACGGTACCCTCCTACAGTGCCTCACTAGTTCTGAAATTTCAAACACCATTAAAGAAATCCATAATGGGATTTTTGGTGGACATTTTAGTGGCCTCAATGTTGCCAAATGTATCCTTTTCCTTAGCTATTACTAGCCAACCCTTAACTAAGAGTGTTGTGACTATGTCAAACATTTGTGTGAAGTGTTAACATCATGCTAACCTTCACCACACCCCTATTCACACCTTACAAGTTGTTAGATATTTTTGGCCCTTCTCTCAATGGGGTTTGGATCTTATTAAGAGAGATTAACCCTCATTCTTCTCAATGTCATTAATAGATCATCACAGTGATAAAATACTACACAAAATGGGTGGAAGCCATTCCTCTCATTTCTAGCAAAACTAAAAATACTATGGAATTCATCAATCATCATATCATTTTTCATTTTGGTGTTCCTCACCGCCTTATCACTGAAAATGGAAAATAGTTCAAAAACAAAACCCTACACAAATTGTGAGACAACTTCGGCATTCAACTTAGTTTATCTTCACCCTATTACCCACAGACAAATTTCCAAGCTCAATCTTCTAACAAAACCCTCAACAAAATTTTGATGAAATTTGTTGATGACACTAGTAAGGATTGGCACATGCACATTTCTTTCACCTTATGGGCTTATTATACCAGCATTCATACTTCTACCAATGTCACACCTTTCTCTTTGGTCTACAGTACAGAGGATGTCCTACCTCTTGAATTCCAAATTCCATCTCTTTGTATATCACTCAAAGATATGCTCTCTGATGATGATTTCCGCCAAGAACATTTTACACAAACTTGAGTTACTAGACGAGCATCGTCTAAACTCTCTAGACCACATTCAAATCTATCAAAAATGCATCAAGTGTGCCTATGACAAAATGTGTTCATGAGAAAACTTTCAAAATTGATGACCTTGTCCTGAAGGAAAACCAACATGTAACCAAAGAGGAGAAAAGTAAATGAGGCAAGTTTTCCCCTAATTGGCTTGTACCTTACATTGTCACCCATACCTATGGATCATGTGATTATCATTTATCTTCCCTTGAGGGTAAACTCAAACCTAATCCCATTAATGCCTTGCATCTTCAACCATTATACTATTGAATAAAGTACTACATCACTTTATATCACTTATATGCTCGTCCCTTGAGTGAATCTTTCCTTCCACCTACCTCTTTTAAGGACCAACGACTAAACTAGAATTGTGTGATTATCCATCACCATTCAGCCTTGTCTTCAATATGAGTACCATGGTTATACTCATGGCATGATTCTCATGGATACTTTTCATCCTTTTCAGGATGGAATTCCATGGTCATTCATTACTTAAAACACCTCTTTCATAGCTAACCTTTTCGTGTTATGGTTTTTCCCTCATAAAAGAGGCCTATACTCCTCTATAGTCTTGTCCATGAATTCAAGTACAAAAACAATAAAAGAAAATAATGTGGGATACCAAAACTCTGATCCTTGAGTCAAACTTATTCCAAATAGATGAATCCCTCAAAAGGACATCTATGTATCTCTCTTGTTTTTATAAGTAGACTACTCCCTCGAAGGACAACTATAAAAATCCAACCACTTATTGTAATTAGTCTATCCAAAAAGAAGACTAATTTGTATCTCTCAAATAAAATAATCCTGAAGCTTCCCGCATTGATTAGCTTCGCAAAGACCTCAAGGAGAACCTACTTATCTCGACATAGACTTCCCACATCGATTAGTCTATGACAAAAAAAAGAAAATAAAAAATCAAGAAAAATACAAACTTTTGGTCATGGACTTGCCTATTTTTGTTTTAGGTATCTTGCAGAAGGGGCATGTTGTCTCACAACAAGGTTACACTTAACAAACTCTTCCTCCTTACCTTGTTGTTTATTATCTTCTAACTCAACTCAAGGGATGTGGCATGTATTCTACACATTGTGATCACGCAACTTCTTTCAACTATAGACCCATCACTCATGTAGTGTATCTATGGAATTTTGTTCAATAAGTCTAGGGGTATGACTATTTTGGTTATTTTCAACTATGGAGCATTTCTCTTCTCTTCACTTTACCTTTTTCCTACTTGTTGCTTCTTCACAAAAGACAAGACCATCAAAATTAAAACCACCTTAATAACGTTATATATCCCTATGCCTAATTCACCTTTCCTATTACCTATTCAACATTTGACCTTGCCTATTTTCAAAACATGCCTTACCTGACCCACTTACCTATTCATCTTACCAAACCCAATCTCATTCTTCCCTGGATTATGGGAGAACTACATCAGCCCCTTTCACAAGGGCTATGTAGGAAACACTCTTAGGTCATGGGGCCCTCTGAGGTTATCTCAGCCACTCTTTTCCCCATCATCATTTCCCCCATCAAACAACAACTTAGTTAGTTAATTTCCATAAAAACAATAATTTGGAAGTTAACTCAAAACAAAAACCATACATCACCTATATACACCATCATTTATTTTCCATGATACCAATAACTTGGAAATTACATCGAAACAATTCAAACTCAACAATGCCTTCATCTAGTTTCCATAACATCATTACATTAGAAATTAAGTCATTCAACACAACATCATTTCATGTCACAAATAACATCAAACCAAACCATGTCCAATCATATCATTTCCATGACATCAATATAATAGAAATGCAATCACATCCTACTAACATTAACTCAACCATGCCTAATCATCTACTTTCCATGACATCAATATAATGGAAATTAAACCAATCATTCATAACATACATAACTTAACTATGCCCAATAATTTAATTTCCATAACATCAATAACAATGGAAATTAAACCATTCAATCATATAACCATAACCAAACCATGCCTACATATACTTTCCATGAAATAAATACAATGAAAATTAAATAAACCAAACACAACACATATAAATATCATCATCCATCTATAAATTGGATTGTATGTGTATCAATACACTGTATACAAAGATATAAATACAAGTATCTCAAAACTATCATAGACATCACGCACCTTCAGCACGTAGGCCAGTATCTATAAAGTCCAAGATCAAAAAACTAATAAAAAACTATCTTCATATCATCATCAGGAGGGCCCGACACCTCTATTTCTCTCTCCTATACCCTCATCTAGCCTCTGTTGTCATGAGATGGTCACCTCCCACTCACCATGCGTATGATACTAGTGGCTCTCTGAGCTACTAGTACTATATGTACATGAGCTAGTCCTCACACTGGATGCCTAATACGCTCTATTCTCACCATAAGTCACATATAGGATACCACTCTCTATTAACCAGTCCTGATGATACCTAGACTTAGACACACCATCTTTATAACTAGCCATTGATATCACCTGGGGAGGTGTCATCACTCTAAATCCAACTTGTGGACCTTGTCCCAATAATTGCGGCCCCTATCCCTCTACTAGCGGCTCCTATCCTGCTGCCTATAAAACAAGACCCTATCTCACCGTTGGTGCCTGTGAAGCTACTAGTTATGCCTACAATGTGGCCACATGTTCCTGTAAAGTAATCACCTAAGCCTGTAGTCGTACAACCTACCCTCCATCCCCTTTTTGTGCTTGTGCTTGCACTTGTGCCTGGGTTGCTGCTAGTTTTCCCTGTAAAGTGGCCACCTATGCTTATAATGCCACAACCTTCCTCCCATCTTCAGCCAATTCCTGTGATGTCACTAGCAATCCCTATAAGGTGGCCATCTAAGCCTAAGCCCCTGCTAGTTGTCCCTATACAATGACTACATGTCCATATGCCTAAGCTAACTGTAATTGTAAGTTTTTCACCTGCCCCTATAACTGGTCACTTTATACTCTAAGAGTGGCCAAATCAGGTTATCTTGACTTTTTTGGCGTTGCCTGTAGCTGGGCTATCCATCACCACCTATACCCATCATTGGTGCTTGTGTCATCAATCCTCCTATCGGCATCCTGATCCTTATTCCCTTCTGGATCTGCTAGATGTGGTGGAGATAAAGGTCTCTCCATGTCATCCCTGCGATACTGTGGAAATGGAGGCACATCCCACTGAAGCCCAAACTGGTGTCTGACTCGTTCAATTGGAATCATCTCATGCTCCCTAGGTCTCCATCCCTGTATCCATTTATCCAGCTGTAACCTTGCCAACTACTCTTCCATGCCCCCGTATGAAGGGAAATCCACATCAGGCCACAATAAAATATCTAGTCTTGATATGCCCTCTAACATGTGCTTATAGTACATCACATCTCATGACACCTCATCCACCCTTAGATGTGCCCCTATTGGAACCCACCGCCTATATCCTACCCTATGGAATCCTATGTACCAATCCTATCAGGGAAGTCCCTGTGGATGTAGACACACTATGTTCTCATAAGCCCAACAATGAAGAAGATAGGTGCAACACACACCAAACCTTTGAATCCTCTTATACACCAAAAATTATAAATTTGTACTAGATATGTTGGCACCCATGCAAAACAAACTCGCTCCTTAATCATATCCTCTAAAACTCCCATCAATTCCCATAGAAATATCCCACCCTCTAAATCTGGGAGAGCATAACATCCAATATACACCATCATCAACATCGATAATCTAGTTTCCTCGGGGTGTGCAACATACATATTCCCATAATTAATGTTAGCAATGTGATATGTCAAATCTGCCATTGCCTCTCCAAATACTGAAACAATAGGCTTCAGCACATCATCAATAAAAATTTGATATAACGGCTCCCTAAAAATTGGTGATCTCAGTATTCTATAGACGTCCTCCAGTGTGATCGTCATCTCTCTTATAGGTAGGTGGAATGTGTTAGTCATTGAATCCCATATGTCGATGAGAGCAACCATCATGATAAGATCCTAGAAAATATGCCTATATTGCCTAATGGTGCCCATCCCAACATCCCTCATATGATACCACTCTTCCTCAACAATGTTGGGTCTCATCTACACCAAAAGAGGCAGTAGCCTATTTCTCATGGTCAACTGTTGATGTGTCAACTCATCACCATTTAACCTTGTTATTGCCCTTTTGACCATTTATTTGACCCTACCCAACCCAATAACTATATGTGCCTTTCCTAGCCTTCCCACATTTTACCCAACTTGTTCACCTAATATATATTCTATCTAGCCTACTCATCTACACTTTCTCTATTTCATTCCTACCCCACCTATACCTACCTAATTTAACCCTAACCCACCTATTCCTACAAAACTTAACCCTAATCCACCTATTCCTACCAAACTTAACCCTATTCCACCTATTCCTACAAAAATTAACCCTAGTCCACCTATTCCTACCAAACTTAACCCTAACCCACCCATTTATACCTACATTAACTCAAACAAACCTATTCCTCCCTAACTTACCCCTAACCCACCCACTTCTACCTAACTTAACACTAAACCATCCCTCCCTTCTCTTTCCACCTTCCTAAACTCTCTTTTTTCAGCCTTAGTAATTTTTTTACAATTACTAGCATCGGTCACCCTGACTAATACCAGCCCCCATTTGACCATGTTGATGTCAGCTACCTTACTAACGTTGGTCGATACCCGATCGACGTCGGTCACTAGTTCAGACCTAGGGCTGAACCCCCACTTCCCCATTTTCAAACATTTAACTAAAACACCTAAAATACCTACCCAAACCACCCCAAATCACTTCTCAAATCATTTTCCAACATAATTAAACTAGTTTTGGCCCTACCCATACCCAATTTCACTCACTTTTTACCAAATTTCAAAATCTAAATTCTTCATTTTTCTACCTTAGTTTTCACTGAAAACAGAAAATGGAGCTCAAATCCTACCTCTACATGGCTCCATCTCTGCGGTGGGATGTCTAGTCTCTACACTAGAGGTCCTCCTACACCCTCTCCTGCCTCTGCATTGGTTCATTTCTAGTACCAGCACTAGTCACCCAACCGATATATGTCTTTGTGACTAATAATTTCCTCCAAACCAAAAACCTAATTTACCTATCCAAAACCTCTCAAAACTTCCCAGAACCTCACCTAGACTTCTGCAATACTATATGTCATACTTGTAGACCTTGAACCATCAACCACCTTCTTTAGATTTAGTCTTATATGCCTTTATTAGACTATATTTGATTTACTATTCTTATGTAGGATACCTAAACTATACAACTACATTAGGTATCTTTATTTCATGTTCTTTATTAGCATTAAATTTTTTTAAAATGGGGATTGATAGCCTTCTAGGAAGCAACCTACATCCCGGATCTAGTTTTTATTAGGAAATCCACCAATTGATTTTTTTAATCCTATTTTGTGGGCTTTTGTTCTATTTTAGGTCATTCCTCCTAGCCAAAGTGAAGCTCTTTACAATCATATTGGCCAACATTCAATGCATTCACAACCTATCTTCAACTATTACAAGTATTCCTCCTCGCCCTTACCTCTTATCTATTTTATATCTACTTTGCAGTGAAACAGTTAGAGAAGGAAACATGGTGGGGAAGGTATACATGTGATTTGTTTCCATTTTCTGTTATGATGTATTTTTTATTGCTTATATATTGTACTTTAATTTACTATGTTCACAGTCGACATAAAGGATGCCATTTACCAGTTTTCATCTGCTATGCACTACTTAACCACCCTTTTAGATTTTTAATTAAGTAGACTTCCCAATAGACCACCCTTTCAAGTTTTGAATCTATGGTAACTCCCTCATAATATTCCCTTAAGGTTTTCCAGGATATATGGGTCTGCTTACAAATATACCAAAATTTATGCATTTAATATATATATCTAATTACCTTTCACAAAAGTGTGATTCTCTTTTTTTATTGATGTTGTTTAGTCTTGTTTGGTTTCTATGTCTATTGAGTTTGAATATGGGGTGTGAATGGTGGTGGTGGAATTATGAATGTGTATTTGGATCTTCGGAAAAGTATATGTGGAAAAATGAACCTTCGTGTGTTCTTTATTATCTACATGGTTGGAATAATGACCTCTAGGTCTGTCCTTGTATGTATTCCAATCTGTGAAGGCTTTATTTATTCTTCTGTAGTAAATCTGTAATTGTGTGAGTATCTTCATAACTTCATATAGTTGGCCCTCATATTTTTAGGCAGCTTGGTTGTGAAATAGAATAGTGGTCTAGAAATATAGAATGGGTGTCTCCAATCGTTCTCTCATCTATTGTGCTTGGACCCATACAAAAGTGGTCCTTGTTGCATTTGGCTCCCATTCCCAAAATCGTTCACTAACATTGTCCTTGGCTTATAGTGATGATTGTAAATATGTTTCAAGTTTTTGTTCCTCTTCCTCTGTCAGCATTTATTGGTGAATTTTTGCCCCTATTTCAATATCATTCTTATTTTCTCTCATGGTAGACTACAACTGTGTATTCCAATCCAAGAGTTCAAATGTTAGTTGCTTCACCTTGAGTTTCATTGTACTTAAGCATTATGACATACTCCTTAAGTATCATTATGGCCTCTTTTACTTCCTGCTTAACATTGACTACTTGTGTTGCTTCATTTTTCATTCCAATTATCCACCAACTTATCAACTAGAAGTGTTATCTGCATTCTTCGCTCATGACTTGGTCACCTATGGTGTATTGGGGATAGTGTTGTCCAACATACAACCTAAGATTGTGTAGTGTTTTTTCCAGGTTATTTTTCTTTTGGGTCATCTGTAGTTTAATTTCTCCAATATTCATAATGTGTACTCCCTTCAATCTATTTTTTAATGGCAACTTCTCCAAATCTACTTTGACTGTGATGAATGTAGACTGGAGTTGTTGTAGCATGTGCACTTTTTAAATCAATTTTCAGGAGTACACTACGAACATGGGATGAAGGGAGAATTATCTTAAGTTTTAGTGTTAGAGTAATTGATTATGTTATCAACCAAATTTTTTGCATCTCCTTGGTCTTCTTGTGATGATGTTGTGTTGGATGTACCAACCTCTATTTTCTCTTGCAACTTTTGTTCCTCTGTTTCTCTCTTATCCTCTTATTTTCTTCTTTATTCTTCTTTCTTTCTTCTTTCTTCTGTTTCCTTTTCTTTTTACTTTACTTTTTCACTATCTGCACTCTCTTCTTCATTTTGTTTATCCTCTCTATTCTTCTTTTGTTCTATTTTATTCTCCTCTCTCTGCTTATTTTCTTCTTCTTTTTATTCTCCTCTCATTTCTTATTTTATTATCCTCCTTTTCTCATGTTCTTGTTTAAGGTATTTTGTGCTTTAGCCTACATAATTTCTATCTTTCACTACTCTTATTTTCCTGTTCCTTGTGCACTTTATCTTCCTCTTGTATTTTTTGTTCTTCAATTTGTTATTGTGTATAGTTGTTCTTCCACCTTCATCTTCTGCTTCAAGCGTTGTTGTTCAATTGCATATTCTTCTTGTCCAACTTTTTTTATTTGTTCCTCCATTGGTTGCATACTGGTTTACATTATGGTTTATTATTCTTGCACTACTTGTGCAGTTGGCATTTCCATTACACCAGTTTTAGTTGGGTTACTTACCTCTTGTGGAGATGGAGGATAGAAGGTATGCTTGTTATTTTAATTATAGCTTTAGGTACTGTGATTTTAATTCTTATTTTCTCCTTGACTTCCCATCTTATTTTTATTCTGATCTCCCTCTCATCGGTAGAATTTTCTTGTACTTGTTATGCAATTATCTTTTGATGTTGGATGTCCTCATGTGTAAGTGAGGATCTTCTATGCATGCTAACACCCATGCTTAGTATGGTTGGTTCTTCGATTGTAGGTAGTCATACCACTCTAAAAGGGATTGTGTCACTTCTCTTCTTTTTCATTGGGGAGAATAGTAATTCTTCATATAGGGTAGCTACATCAAGTCCATGATCCTTTAGACCCTTCTGAATATTGTGCACTATTTATTCTTGTGTCACATCCTCCTATCCCGCATTGATCATGAGAGTCTTAGGCATTGGTGGGAGTTGGACCATGTCTTCTTACCTCATCTTCTTGTTTTTGACATGTTCCATTATGATGGTTTTCAATGTGTATCATTCACATTCATATGGAAGATACATCTTGGTGTGTATTTCTGATATTTTGATTGCACACATTCTATATTTTTCAATTTGCATTTGTTGGAAATCCAGATTGGAAAACCAGCTGGGTAATATAGGATCTATTTCTACCCTTGATGATTGTCTTTATTTCGGTGTGATGATCAGTTTCTTTCCTATTTTCATCTTAGCTTACCTTTTTGGATCTTCTACTTCGTCTTGTGCTATGGGTCAATCCTACTCAATAGCTTCCATTTGTAGCTCTCCCCTCAGTGGTTTCTCTAGACCTTGTGTGCACAATGGTCAAACACTTATTGGAATCATTTCATATTGTCTACTCAATTTTTCCTTGGCTATATCCATGTTGATAAAAAAATGGAAGTGAATTAGGATGTTTTTCATTGGCTACCTTTGATCACAATATGACCCCATCATGTGAACAAAGTTGGTTTTGACATATAGGGTTGTGTAATTTCTTACCTCCCTAGGTACATGAAGATTTGTGCCTTGATTTTTAGTAGCCAGCACCCTAATAATTGTGTCTTCAAAATTTGTATATGGATTTGATGGGATGGATTGTGCAAATCTATCTTGTGAAAATTAATCATTATCTACTTTTATAACTCGGTGAGGAGCCTTCCAATATGTGAAACAAAGTAGAATTATGAGCCACTAGTATTGGAATACTTTACCTCTTGTCTGTGTGATATTTTGAGAATTTATATTCACCTCATGTATAAGGAGTTCAATCTAATTGAAATCTACACCATCATCCCACATTCTTGTAATGATTTACACTACACCCAAAGATTCTTGTTTATTCCCCCTAGTTGCTTTCCAATATTGTTCAGCTATTATTTCTACCAAAATTATAACTACATGGTTCATGATGGCTCCCAATGGAATGCATCTTCCTTTACGTAAATGACCATAGATAGTTGTTATTGTTGGATTTACATGGGGTCTAGTGGTTTTGTACAATAGGATAGAGATACCATGGTTTGGTAGACATGTGGCTCATAGCTGTGGCTGCGTTAATGGGAATAACATCATGTTCAGAGATCCATATGGCTTCATTGTGATATCTTCTCATGATTTTCTACATAAGCTTGGGATGGTCTCCCATATAATATATTACTGGGATCATGTGCATACTTTTTCCTCAGATGGGGTCCTTCACTACAATCTTCCCTTGGGAAGCTTCTATTTGGAATTTTGGTTTCTCTTCCTCCCAAATTTTTAGGGCACACTCTGCTAGCTCGTGATGGGATGGATCACTCCACCTAGTCTATTGGAGCATTGTGGAAATTTTCATGTCTTCTTTTTCTATATCCGATAGGGAGAGGTGTGAATCCTTGTTCTTGCATCATTCCTTGTGTCATTGGGCCAGTAGGTCTATTGAAGGGGATCATTGCTTTTTCTTCTTTTATATTTTTTCTTCACACATAATCTCTTTATTATTACTCTGCTCTTGTTTCTTGTTTGATATTTCCCAAAAAAAAAAAATCTTGGTGAATTGGTTTTCTTAATTATACCTTAAATTTTTTGAAGTGGCTATTTTTGAATTGTTGATCACTTAATCTACCTCTTTAATTACTTTTTTCCATTTGAGATTTCATTTTCCACAAGATGCCTTTGATGTGTCGTTCATACTGCTAGTTATATTTTTTTATTTTCAAAATTTTGAACTTGGATTTTTTTTTCATTTATTTCTTATTTATTGTGTCGATTTCCAAAACTTATTGGATTCATTCCCTTTTCCCCCTTTTTTCTTCACACCATGATCAATGGTGATCTTGTTTTGATCCACGCTAACTTACATATACTCACACACACTGATTAATTACAAAAACATATAATCTACCAAACTTGAAAAAGAATTCCTACTCTAACCACTGTGTCGAGGTACTTATTGTCTTCTTTAATACTTTGTGTGATTACACATGGTAGGATTTCAGCCTACATCCATTTATTCTTCCAAGCAATATATTTCCCTGTAGATCCTATAATACTACAATGCCCTATTTTGTGATGTGATGGATGATATATATTGGCCTTTCCATCTTATGCACAATTTTCCTAGGTGTGCGTTAAACCTAATTTTATACAACAAAAATCTTTTGTTCTATTTGGAACTCCTTACTACCTAGGTTGTGGTCATCCCAGGATTTTTGACTTTTTATGTGTGCTTCATGGTTCTATTACATTGTCTCCCTGTATTCCTTCATTTTTTTCCAATCTAATAGGATTTTTTCAATAAATCCTTTGTCTCCCAACCGAGTAACTATTGTGATGTGGAAGTTTGGTACAGTATATTCCATTTTCATAATTACTTAAATTCCATAGACCAGTTGGAATGGTGTTTTCCCTATAGTTATTTTGTAGTTTTTTTGTATGCTCATAGAATTCTCAGTATTCGATCTTCCAAATCATCCCTTTTCACATTGCGGATCTTTGATAAAACTTTTTCCAAAACTTTTTTTGTTTATACCTCTTGTTTAATCACTTGTGGATGGTATGTTGTGATTTTGTGGAGGGAAATCATAAATTCTTCAGTGAGTATTTTGATGGTATTCTTTAAAAAATGTGTTTCCCTATCACTTACTAATTTCTATGGACATCCAAATATAGTTATTATGTTTTCATAAAAGAATTTATTTGTGTCCCTTGCTGCACAAGTTATAGCTTCTACAAATTTTGTAAATAATTCATTGTTGTGATTATATATCTTGTTTTGGATCTTCTTGACATAGGGTGAATTGTTCCAATGAAGTCTACTCCCCATTGTTTAAATGGTTGCATACTACTAACATAGGATTTCATCCTTCTGATTTGATTTCCCCACTCGCTGACAAATGTCACAATTTTTTGCCACATGATGTGCATATTGAAAAAAGGTTGGCCACCAGATTCCACTTTGTAATATCTTTTTCACAGTAAGTTCCCCTAAAATATTTCCTCCCATAATTACTTCATGAGCTTCATGTAGTAATAGTTCTTTTTCATGTTCTAGCGCAACTCTACACAATACTTCATCCTTACCTAACTTGTAAAAAACCATTAATGATAGTATATGGCAAGGACTTTGTAATCAACTATTTCTTTTCTTTCTATGTATAGTGTTGTGAAAAAATTCCTTGTTGTAATAATTGTGTAATTTCTTCTAGTTGTTCTGGTATTACGATAACATGAAATAAGTGTGCATCCGGGGCATCTTCATCTAGTTCTTATGCTTATTCTTCTGTGTTTATGTGACTCAAATGGTTTGGTCCTACATTTTCTCTTCCTAGGTTTCATGTTTATTTTAAACTTAAGTTCTTGGAATAACATCAACATATTGATATCCTACCTCTTAATAGAGGATTATTCACCAAATATCACAATGCATAATGATCTGTGAAGAATTCAAACTCAGTTGCTAACAGATATTGCCTAAACTTTTGGAGTGCAAAAATCATAGCTAGAGTTTCCCATTTTGTAGTTGTGTAGTTTCTTTCTACAAGTGACAATTTCATACTTGAGAATTGGTTTGGATGGTCTATACCTCCTTCCCCTGGTTGAGCTATAATTGTGCCAATTGTGGTGCGTGACGATTCAACATACACATGGAAAAAATTTGACCAATATTTAAATACTAGGATTAGTGCACTGACCAATTTCTATTTTAATTTCATAAACACATTTTGACATTCAGTTGTCCATTCAAACTTTTCACCCTTAAGTAACAGCTTCTCCATTGGTTTAACTATGTTTTCATATCCCCTAATAAATTTCTTGTAGTATCATGTATGTCTCAGGAATGCATGGAGCCCTAAGGGTGTTTTTGGTGGTTTAATCCCAATTATGAAAGCTATTTTTTCTTGATCAACCAAAATTCCATCCTTGCATACTACGTGTCCAAGTAGTACTCTAAATGGTGTGAATAAAAAAATTTTTAAAATTTAATGCAAAGTGAAAAGATCTACATATTTCCAACATTAAATGTACCTTAGATACGATGTTCTTTAAACAAGGATAATACAACCCAATCATTCAGGTATACTTCTAGGAAATCATGAATGAAATCTTTGAATGCAGTGAACAACAATGCAGGAAAAGGTTGCAGGTGCATTTTTCAATCCAAATGGCATGACCTTATAAGTGAAGTTTCCCCATTCGGTACCAAAATTGGTTTTAGTTTGATCTTCTTGTGCAATTGGTATTTGATGATAGCCATTGAATCCATCTTTGAAATATTATACTTCATGTCCCATTATTACTTATAATATTTCATAAATGAATAGAGTTGGGAAAGGGTCGTTAACACATGCATCATTTAGAGCACCATAGTCTCCACAGATTCTTATTTCTCCCATTTTATTGGTTTGAGTGACTATTGGACTTACCCAATCTAATTTTTCTATTGGATATATTATACTTTCTTATATCATCTGATCCAATTCCTCTTTTACTTTGGATTTATTATTTGGGTTCAATATTTATGGCCTTTTCTTTACAGGTTGTGATCCTTCTTTCAATTCGATGAGAATTTACCCAATTGATGGGTCCACTCCTTTTATTTCACCAAATTTGGTAGAAAAAACATCTTGATAGTCTTGCAATAATTGAAATATTTTTGACATCTCCTTTTCTATCTAGTAGTATCCCAGAGTAGTTATTTTTATAATTTTTATTGTTATAATGTCTTCTACCCTCTTATGCACGGGTTCATCATATATTTTATCCTTATCTTTATTGCAAGTCTTTATAACCATCTTGGATCCTTCTTTTTCATTTATGTTTAGATTACGCAACTGAGCTTCTTCTTTATTGATTACTTATTTTTCTGTTGATATTGGATGAAGATGTTATAGCTAAAATATTTCACATATCCTATTCATTTTTTTACTCTTCATTCTCTGCATTATTATCCCCCACCCTGTTTCATCTTTTCATATTGCATTCTTTTTTATTTTCAATTGCAATCTCCTTCTTATACCCTGCGTAGTTTTTCCTTTTATTTTCTCTAACATCTAGGAATTATGCTCATTCAGAATTAATAGTTCCATAGTAGAGGAATTTTTTAATTTTTTGAAGAAAATTATCAAGCCATAGGATTACTATCTTCAAAGGTGAAAGTTTGAATAAAATCATATTGCAGTTGTCCCCAATTGCACATTTCTCTTCTTCTTTCTTGGTGAACATACCATAATTCTAGTAGTGGTGTAAATGTTTATAGGAATATATGGATCCACCATTTTAGCTCTATATCCTAAATTTTCCAAGTTTCAATACATTCTTGGATATTTATTTCTATGCATTCTTTCGTGTAATCTTTAAACCATTTATTGATAGTCTATATCATCTAGTTCAAATATTTAATGTAAAATTTATGTAACTTCTTCTCAAGTTAAATTTTTAGATTTATGCACAACCCACCATGATGAAAATATCCCTTTGAATGAATAATCCAATGCACTTACTGTTATCTCTTTTTGAGGAACATATTTTTGTAATTCTACTACAAATGTATGTAGGTTCTATTGTCCAAAATAACCCATGGTTATCTTGATAACTTACAGTTCCATTCTAGCTTTGAGTTCAAGTTTTTAGGTTGTGCCCATTCAATTCTTACCTTAGCACAATTTACATGGATGCAGTTCTTCACATACACCCTTGTGCACCCTTCTTGATTCTTCCTTTTATTTTCCCTTCCTTTCACTTCCTTCCATGTGCTCTTTCCCTTCTCATTATTTTGATATATTCTTCCATTTCCTTTGAGCTCAAAGCTTATGTGCCTTCTTTTGTTCCAAATGGTTTTGTGCATCCCTCTCGTGTGCTACTGCTAAATTAGCTCCCATTTTGGCTAAGTCATTGGCATGCTCTTTTTTCTTCTTCTTTACACCTTTTTCACTTCCCTACAGGATTTCTTCCATACATCCTTGTCTTTTTCTCCCCTTCTTTCGCACATGCTTACATACCTTTGTAGATATGCACCTTCTCTTCCCACTTCTCATGCACACCCTTATGTGTACTTACATACCTCTACATTCTTTCTTCCTGCACCTTTTTCTCTTACGCATGTGCCAAGTGTAATATTTTTCACCAATAATTATGTTCTATGTGTCAACTTGTCATATTTGCCAACGTGCAACCTATCATAACATACCAAATACATGTTGAATCCTCACATTAAATGAATGCATAACTTTTGGAATAAAATACAAAACAACAAATAGTCGGTTGAATACTTTATCCAATCAGATCATGCCACATGTCTTGCGTGTTCAATTTATATTACAAATCATCATAAATTCTACTAAAGAGCTTAGATTCTTGCCCACTTGGGCTTGATTGTAAGTTGTTGACATGGGCTACACTCTAGGCCATTCAAAATCAGATTTTGGTGGGATTTGGTAGGCATAAAGTAGGGAAATGTCATTTGGGCCATTAATGCACAGATTCAATATCTTAACCCACCCATATTTTACTAGATCTTGCCTTCTTTCTTCTTCCACAAGAAAAAAATACATGGGGAGGTGGATCTGACAACCTTACAGGTGCATTTACAGGCATTTATTACTTTATGTTTGATGCAAGGTCATCATTGTAGATAGTCAATTTTAATTTTTATTAGCTTATAGGTGTTTCTAGAGTTCATTTGGAAGATTTTTTAATGTATTAAGTCCATTTGGACTCATCTTGTGTGAAATAAGACGTTTCCCTCCAAAACCTTATATTTAAATCTTCAAACTCCTAGTTAGTGGTTATTAGGCATATGAGTTATAAAATCATGTTATATAATATTAGTAGGGTATTGATACCTATTTTATATATTATCATGATCTAATCAACTTACCTAGGTCCTAACTCAACTTGAGCTATCATCTCATGAACTAGTGAAGAGGGTTAGAACCCTAACTAACTCATCTTCTTTATGATTGTAAGAGGTGTATTAGAATAGGGGATGATGGTATGAAGTTTTATAAATTGGAGAAGGTGGAAAGGGCTCGGGAGGAGACCCAAGAAGCTCAATGAGCTATGTAACTCATGCACCATTAATGAAAGCAAGCTTTCCTGAGCATGTTCATTATTTTTATGGAATGCATGTAATGTAATTTTTTTAGAATCTGATTCACAAGGTAATTTGTGTATTATTATCATTAAATAAGGGTTTATATAGGGTTGTAGATTCATGAAGAAGTATAAAACATGAGTTATGGACTTACAGTGCATCAAGGAGCCAAATAACGGGGGAAAATCTTGAGAGAGTATATGAAGGTGAGAAAAATTGTGTTAATGAGTTAAAAAACTAATACATGTTTGATTACCCAATACAATATATATGGAACATCTTTAATATGGTCTTAGAATATGGACATATTATTAAGATAAGTCTCAAGGGAAATGGAACATCAAGTATCATTTGTAATGAATAATACCTCAAAGTTTGAATTAGAATGATCTTGTTTGAAAATTAGATATAGTCTTAAGGAAAATGAGTTTGAGAGTTGAAAAGGGTTCTTGAGTATGTAACAGTAAGTGTAAAATGTTTAAAGGAAGGATTAACAACAATAAGAATATTTAATGCTCTAAAACTTAAAATATCCTTCTCGAGTTAAAACCTTGTCTAGGGTTTAAGATATATCTAAATGTTGTCTAATTTGTAAAACCATTGGTGGTAAGACTTGAAAACTTGAAGATATGATATAGAATCCTGGGTAGAGTTATAGGAAGAATTTCAAGGAGTTTTGAATAAGGTAATCATGTTAATTTATTACCAGTATACTTGATTTCAAACACAATCTATTTTTGAGTTGAGAATACTAATACAAAAATGAAAAGACAAGATAATATAGGATCAATTTTTGTTATGGAAAAGGAACTAACAGTGATGTCTTGGATCTTGGAGATTTAAGCATGTAGCCTAAGGTTATATTTGAAGTTTGAAGCAACTCAGGAGATCAGATAAACTGAGCACAGTCCTTTTCTCTCAGAAGAAAAAAATTAGTTGGAGAAGACTTATTCCACTTTGGTGGTCATTGTAGGATCCTAAAAGTTAAGAGGAAGACTAAGGAATGCATGAATGACACTTAAGAAGATAGTGTTTTGTGAATAAAGGAAAATGAAACCCTATGGACAATCTTGAGGTATGATAGTCAAGAAGATAAGGAAGTGATAGTTATCATTTGAAGACATATTTGATTAAAATGGTGAGTGGAGGTTGTTATAAAAGGTTACAAGGTATTTTGAAACTCTAAGAAGGTATTAGTAATCTTTTATAGCCATTACTCTAACACAAAACCCTAACAGTTAGAATTAGAAACCAAAAAACTCATGCTCGGGCCTAGAAAATTTGTGACAATCTTGTATAGCTAGTAGAAAGGTGATCATGAAGAGTTGATAGAAGCTTGATAAAACACAATGGAGCCTTGAACCTGTGTCATATGTGTTGATAATTATTAAGCAAAACTAGTGATGGATTGAACTGTACAGTTACAGTTAGACAAAAAATTAATAAAGGAAATTCAATATAAGTGGAGGTGTCTTGCAATAAGAAGTAAAATTGAAGATTTGGTGTGAATGGAATCAAAAGGAGTGTCAAGATCAGAGGAGGTCTTGAAAAAAAAAATTATTCATGGACTAAAGAAGTTTGAGTAGTTAAAAGAGACTCAAGGAGATACACCCTAATTAGATGCTAGAAACCCTAAGAAATCATCAAAGAACCTATGGTAGGAATGGAGAAATAAAAGAAACAGAGAAGAAAAAGCATTTAAAAGGTTTTGGAAAAGTCCAATAAAGGAAATTGAAGAAGTTACAGTGGTTGAAATAGTGGAAAATCATCAAACCCTAGGTATAGGCCTAGAAAGGAGAAAAGTAGTGTTTGTAGGAAATGGTAAAGAGATAAAGCTTGAAAATTTGTGTGAAGAACTAGTGTGATAATGGGTATCCAAAAATTATTTTATATATTATTGAAAATGGATAATTTTCTCCATACATAGTGATTTTTCCAAAAATCATGGCTAACTGAGCTAGTAAGTCAAAAAGGTAAAGTGAGTATAAAATTAAATGAATAAAGAATGGAAGGGTCAAACTTTATAAGGTGAATGTTGGGGAAAATGTAACCTAAAACTTTTAACATTAAGTCTTGAGATGTAGAAAAATGGTTTTAATGCTTAAAAATGCATTTTTGTAAGGCTAATAACTAGTATGGTGAACTAGAATGAGTTTGAGTAAATATGAAGTAATGAAAACTTTGCAAGCACATGAACATTGTTGATAGGTGTATTCAAGAAATTATAAATTGTTTTCATGGTTTAAGGCATTGTATATAGCAATTTTGGGTTTAAAAGAAAGATTTTGACTTTTAGAAAAAGTGAAATTTTGGGTGACTTTTGAATATTGATTTCAAATGAATGTTCTAACTCTTAATGGTGGTTGAATTTGATTGTGACTACATCACTATGTATGGTTGGACTCAAAAGAATGAGTTTCCCCCCTCTTTCTTCTCCTCTTCTCTTCTTATTATTCTATATATTGTATAGCATTTCTCATTAAAAAGGTTGGACTCCCATAGTTTTCTTAGATAATTGTTTAGATCCTTTATCTTTTGGCATTTTGAGTTATAGGCCTCAAATCTGGCTCTTTATATGTGGATGATTTCCTCTTTCACCATTGTAATCAACTGTGCATCTTGTGGAAATAATAAAATCTTATTTTTTTGGATATTCTCTGCCCTAGTTCACATTTTATTGTATCTTCTTGCATTTCCCTTGCATTTTTTTCTTGTTGTGCATTTTTTTTATGTCCCTTACAAGTCTCTTTTATGTTATACTCTGCGAAAATGGGTTTGTGAGTGTTATTTCAGGTTTTGGCACATTTTTCTTCCCTCCCCACATGCATTTTTCTTCATTTTCACTCAACTAAGTGTGTTCATCCCATTCTTTATAGTGTTGTCACCTCCCCTTATATTAGGTTTCTCTTTTATGCAAATCCTTCTCACCCTGGTCCCTTGGAGTTGAAGATTAGTGATAAGTAGTTGCATTTCCCTTCCTAGGAATAGTTTTAGTGGTATAAATAGGTAGAGGAAGTCTTCCTTCTCTGGAGGTCTGTCTTAAGCGCAAGTCCCACAACTTGGAGACATTCCCATGTTTCCACAAAGCCCCAATTCATTCTGATCTGGTATGGGTGTAATTTTGAGCTCCAACAGTTTTGTTTCTCCTGGAGGGACCAGTATTAAAATATCTATATTTCATATTTACTAATTTCTAGTGTGTATTTTAGTGATTTCTAGCATTTAGAGGCTTGTTCAAACGCATCTGAAAACTCCTAAGATCCATATCTACTGTTTTACGTAATTTGCATGCCCTTCTTCATCAAATCAAAGTAAGCATTGAAGCATGTGAGGATACACATAACACATCTACAATAAGCATGCAAGGTAATAGTCAAGGATGTGCACGTGCATCAATAGGTGCAATAAAAGATAGAGATTCAACACACAAAGCTGAGAAGTAGTACGTGTGTGACCGAGTTACGTGCGTGGGAGTATGCACTCTATCGTTTCATTTTCCAATTTGATATGTTCTTGGTAAATCTTCGGCCTTTAGAGGCATTTCTAAGTACATCTGAAAACTCTTCCTATTCAACCAGTCCATTATCTCATTTGTAGACCCTTCATTTCATCTATTTATTCATTTCCCTTCAATCTTCCATTCACCTTCATGTTTTCACTTCATTCATGGATTTCCAAAGAGTTGTTCCATCCTTTCATTTCAGTTCTTATCCCCTCAATTTATAGTAGTGGGTTGATATACCAAAAACATCTATGATAAACTTTCCTCTTTTCAATGGAAATGGAGATAAATATCCTATTGATCATATCCAAGACATAGTCAACCACTGTGTCATTCAAAATGCCATTGAAGAAATATTTTACCTCAAGATTCATGTTCTATCATTTAGAGGCAAAGAAAAATATTGATTCGGCAATCTAGATCCTCAATCCATTTCCATTTGGGATCATTTGGGAGAAAAATTCTACAACTAGTTCAAGGAGAATTCAAATGTCATTATCCTCGTGGAACATCTTAGCGCATTGTGGCACGCTTCAATGGAAAGCATATCTAAATTTAATTTCAGATTCACTAGGACTTGGTACATAATTCCTCAATAATTCATACCTTCACAAGGTATGGCATTCTTATTCTATTTGAGGTCCTTGGATGTTGATTTGGTTATATTGATCCAAGCCCTAGGAGTTAGCACTCTTCTTCAGGAATTTTACATTACTATATTAGCTTATAAGTGCCTCATTCAAGTTGTCCAAAGGAAACCCATCCCTGTCATGTGCGCTCCCACTTCTCCTATCTTTTCCACTTTTCCTAAATCCTCTTAGTCTAACTATGTGATCAAAAAATAGTCCCTCACTTATGTACCATCCCCAACTAGTCTCATCATGTTCGACGATTGTAGAACTATTGAAGAATGGTATGACTCTCATTGGCAAGATGAGATTACACAAAGTGAACAAAAGAGGAAATCTACTTCAAAGAAAAATTAGTTAAACTCATAGGATGTTGTTCTGGAGGAGGCAGAGATGTTTGTCTAGGTAGAAAAGTGTGCAACCCAGTCTGCAAATACTCACCTTTAGGAGGAAATTTTACATGATTATCCTAGTTATGGGATTGAGTTTAAATTTAATGGGCAGATTTAGAGCCAAAACCAGAGTTGTTATCATTCATTCTCACCATTGATCCATAGGGATCCAAAATGAATCTACTTCATCAAAACAGTCAGCACAAATAAGGAAAAATGATACACAGAGGTTATATCTTTTTAGTAACAGGACCGCTGCTCTGTGCAGAGTGGCGGTTACAGAACTACTGCCCAACCAGGACGGTGATCCTAGGACCGCCAGTCTACATTGGGTGGCGGTCCTAGCTCTTTCAGACAAAAAACAAAATATATGAAACAAACATTATAGAATTTGGAAGGTTGTTCGTGTCTCTTATCCTCCATGACCTTTCCCATTCTCCAGTGCATGGGAGGACATGGGAAAGGCTATAAATACATGTTTGTAGAAGAGAATACGATCATCAAAGCATGAAAGCAAGTCAGCAAGAAGTTCTTAGTGCTGGAATTTTTTTTGTAGAAGAAAGGAGTGTTGACATAGAGCAAGTATTTGGGAGGAAGTGTGAGATATTATCTACTTCTCTTTCATATGTATTGTAAATTATGTACTTGTTATTTTGAATTGGCCAATTAAAGTGGGACGAAAGAGAAATTTCCCTTCTTGACTAGTTTTTCCTCCTCTAGAGGTTTCCAAGATAAAATTTGTTGGTGTTTATGAGCTTAAATTATTTCCTTTCCTGCAATTATGGATTCTAAGCATAAGCATAATTTAGTCACTAGCTATCTCTGTCATTTTCTAATAGAAAGTAGAACAACAGAGTTTATTTTGTGTTTCTATGGATAATTCCAAAGTTGAATAGTTTATAGATCATTTTGGTATCAGAAATAACAAGTATCCAGGACTGTGGTATTCGTTCTTTGATTTGTATGACAATCAAGAGATCTAAAGGTGAAGAGGCTTTACCTTGTGATCCAGAAATTTCTACAAAGAAGTGGAAACAAAGAATTCGGGGACAAATGGAGGAAGAGAACTTGGTCTGTAGAATCAAGATGTTGGAGACCATGATGGATAGGATGTTTAAAAGGAAAAAATATCTTGCTGATTTACATAAGACAACTTCTGTCAAATAGGACTCCATGGACTCAGAGGTTTGGGGCTTAGCTGAAAATTTTTGCATAGGAAGGAGCCACCATGAGGAAATTTATGGGGAACAACATGAAGAAGAGACTTCAAACACAAGAGAAAAGGTAAAATCCAATCATACTCCTTTTAAAGTTAAGACGAAAGTTGATATTAAAAGCTTTGAAGGAAAAGTAGATGCAGAGTTGCTTGATAAATGGTTAAAACAATTAGAAGTCTACTTTAGCATCCATAATGTCACTAAGGCACAACAGATCACCTTTACACATCTTAAAATGGAGGGACACACTCTAGTTTGGTGGGAAACCCATCTAAACACCTGTGAAAAGAAGAATTATCCTATTGTGAAATCTTGGCAAGAATTTAAAGAATTACTTAGATCTAACTTCTATCCTATTGGCCACAAGACTGACCAAATGATTAAATGGCAGTATTTTAGACACGGCAATGGTCAAAGTGTGTAGGACTATACTACGGAGTTTTGGAGGCAGGCCATGTTGCTAAACATGGACTTGGAGGATGAGGATATTATGACTAAGTACTTGGGAGGACTTCACACTCACCTTCAAATAAAAGTCATCTCCACCAATCCCAAAGATATCAACGAGGCATGTGTGCAAGCATACTACATAGATGATGAAAAGAAGCAAGGGGAAGTAGAGCCAAGGGAAAAGTAGTCAAAAAATCAAAAGAAAAAAGAGTATGGGAAAACAAGTAACACGGGTAAGTGGGAAGGGAAAGGTAAACAAGCTACCACTACTTTAAATACTTGTAAAGATCCCAAGAATTTTTGCAAGAATTATGATATTAATGGTCATACTGATGCTATATGTTGGAAGTTGCATCCGGAGTTGCATCCAAAGAACCAAACTAAGGACTCGAAGAAGTCCATGACAGCTGTACGAACAAAAGGGAAGGTGGAAATCTAATATGACTCTAATGTAGACAAAATTCTTGGATGCGTGGCCACCAACATGGAAAACTAGGAAGAGAATATGAGTAGACTATTCCAAATCAAAATCCAGATCAAGAGAACTAAGGTAAATGCTTTGGTTGATACCGGTTCTCAATCTAACTTGATTTATAAAGAAGATATAAAATATCTTGGTATTGATACTTACGAGCATCCACACCCTTATCCTTTGGGTTGGGTGAAGAAGGGTATTGAAATTTAGGTAACAAGAAGATGTAAGGTCAAGTTTGGGATAAATTCCTAGTATAAATTGATGTTTTGGAAGCTGACGTTATTCCACTTGATGCTTTTGATGTTGTATTCAGGAGTCCTTACTTGTATATTAGGGATGCTATATTTATGAGAAGGAAAAACTGGTATAGATGGGTCAAGGATGGGATCAGGTACAACATCTGCGCACACCAGCATATAATACACGGGTTACTATGGTGAGTGCTAACCAAGAAAAATGACTTATCCAGGAAAATCATAATCAGTTTTGTTTACTTTTGTTAAAAGAAAAGCAAGATGGGGTATAAGTTTCAGAGATTTATAACCAGGGAAAGCATGATTTGGATAGTATTATTCATTCCTTTTAGGGAATTTTTAAGGCTCTCAGTGGGTTATTACCTAAACATGGGAAGTAGAGCATGAGATTCATCTATTGCTAGAGTCCCCTCTACCGAACATCGAGTTGTATAGGAAATCCTTTCTTGAGAGTACTAAAGTAAAGAAACAACTCTAGGAACTACTAGACTAAGGGGTGATACGTCCAAGCACCTTACCATGTGGTTCACCTATTATGATGGTGCCAAAGAAGGACAGTTCTTGAAGAATGTGCATCGACTACCGTGCTTTGAACAAGATCACCATCGAGACTAGATATCCAATTCCCCCGCATAGATGATCTCTTGGACCAGCTTCAACATGCTAAATTCTTCACTGAAGTTGGATCTCAAGTCCAGTTATCACTCAATTCAGAATGAAGGAGGAGGATATATGGAAGACTTCCTTCAAAACAAAATAGGGTTTATATGAATGGTTAGTACTTCCTTTTGGGTTATGCAATGCACCCGCTACATTTATGAGATTAATGAATGATGTATTGTGGGATTTCATAAATTCATGTGTCATTGTATATCTAGATGATATTCTAATTTTTAGTGCCACATGGGAAGAACATCTAACACATTCATAACAAGTCTTGCAAGTTCTCGAGGAGAAACAGACTGCTTTTTAATATGAAGAAATGTGAATTTTCCAAATAGTCACTTGTCTATCTTGGGCACGTGGTTGGAGGAGGAGAGCTATGAGTGGATCCAAAGAAGGTGGAAGCCATCACTAACTGGCCAACACCAATAGGAGCCACAGAGACTAGGATTTTTGTGGGAGAAGTATAGTACATGAGGAAGTTCATTCCGGGATTCTCTGTAATTACAGCACCTCTACACACAGTGGCCACAAAGAGTAATGGTTTTGACTAGGGTAAGGAACAAGAAAAATCCTTTGAGTTATTGAAATAAAAGATTAGTCATGCTCCAGTACTTTCTCTTCCTAATTTACAGCAGTCTTTTGAAGTAGCGATGGAAGCCAATAATTACGCCATGGGTGCAGTGTTACTTCAAGGAGGTAAACCCATATGTTATTATTTTGAAACTTTCACTTCAATAGTTAAATAATATTCAGTATACGATAAGGAAATGTATGCACTAGTTTAGGAAATTAAAAAATGGAAGCATTATTTACTGGGTAAAGAAACTATTGTGCCCACTGACCACAAACCTCTCTAGTATTTGCAAGAATAGTCTAAATTGTAGTAAGAAAGGCACTAAAAATGGATGGGGTTCCTTTAGTAGTTCCATCTTGTGATCAAATACAAGAAGGGTAGTACAAACTTGGTAGCAGACATGTTGTCTAGGCCACCCACATAGGAGAAGTTTTCCTGTTTGGCCATTATCTCTCAGATTGAGCCCTTCACAAAGGAAGCTTATGGAGAGGCATATGCCTAGGAAAAATAATTTGGGGTGATATTTCAATATTTGTAGTCCCAAGGGGATGAAACAATAGGGATTGAAGATTTTTATCTCAAGGACAGGTCTTCTCTACCAATGGAGGAAGCTTTGCATGCCAAAAGAAGAAATAATTCTATGGATGAGGGAAGCACGTACCTCAAAAGTAGCGGGACATTTTGGTGTCGGTAATACCCTAGCCCACTTGCAAAGGTACATGTATTGGCCTAATATGCAAGAAGAAGTATCAAAATTTATACGTGGATGTAAACTTTTTTGTACTAGCAAGCCTAAGACTAAGAAAGGAGGGTTTGTATATGTCTTTGCCAGTACCTACTCGTCCGTGGGAGGACATTTCTATGGATTTTGTAGGAGGATTTCCTATCTCTAAACATGGCCATGACTATCTATATGTTGTTGTTGATAGATTCAGTAAGATGTGTATTATTATGATAAGTAAGAAAGATAGTAAAAGCACATGAGGTAGCAGATCTTTTCTTTGCTAAAGTATGGGTGCATTTTGGTTTTCCAAATTCTATTGTTTCTGACATGGGTTCTAGATTCTTGGGGAAGTTTTGGACTACTTTGTGGAACAAGATGGATACCAGGTTACAAAGAAGCACAACTTTCCATCCATAGACAAATGGAAAGACATAGGTGGTAAAATAGGACTTTGGTACAGTTGATCAAAGGGTATAACAAAAAATATCAAAGGACTTGGGATGAGTCCTTAGATTACATTCAACATTCCTATAACCGTTAGGAAGTACACACATCCACTATGAAGTCACCATTTGAAGCATGCTTGGGATATCTACCTACAAATCTGCTAGACATAGCAGTTGGGCAACAGGATGAGGAGGAGACATGAGACACAGAGGTGACTAGAGAAAACAAATTCATTGAGAGGATCCGATTAAAATCCATCTCAAAGTCAAAGAACAGCTAGATAAATCTCAAGCCAAGTACAAAGCTCGGCATGATCAGCATAGGAGATAACATAAGCTACATGTTGGTGATAGAGTTTGTTTATACTTGAGAAAGGATATATTACAAGGTCAAACACAAAAACGCAAGCCACTATGATATGGGCCTTTCACCATATTGGAGCAGGTTGGAGAAAATGCTTTTCAACTTGACTTGCCACCATTTATGAGGATGTACTTTGTAGTAAAATATGAGAAAATTTCACCTATATTAGCCATTAATGCTAGATGAAAATGAAGTTCTACAGTTTCTACCTTCCATTAAGGATTGCATCCTGGACTCATGAGGTGAATTGGAGGAGGATGTAGTGTTGCAGCAAAAGGTCAGAGAGACTAGGAGAGGTCCGTAGGAGTTTTGGCAGATTAGACTGAAAGGAAAGACACCAAGGAAGGCCTGGTGATACTCAAAGGAGAAAGTGAGGGAATTATTTCCTCATCTACTCCCCCATTAAGTGTTTGTGGGACCAAAATCCTCCTAAGAAGGGGAGGTGTGATCCATAGGGATCCAAAATGAATCTACTTCATCAAAATAGTCAACATGAAGAAGGAAAAATGATACATGGAGGTTCTATATTTTTAGTAATAGGACCACTGACTCTGTGTAGAGTGGTGGTTACATAACCATTTTCCCAACTAGGGAGGTGGTGCAGGGACCATGCTGGTCTACATTGGGTGGTAGTCCTAGCTCTTTCAGATAAAAAACAAAAAATATGAAACGAACAACCCAGAATTTGGAAGGTTGTTCGTGTATCTTCTCCTCTGTGACCTTTCTCATTCTTTAGTGCACGGTGAGGACATCAGAAAGGCTATAAATACATGTTTCTAGAAGATAATATGATCATAGAAGCATGAAAGCAAGTGAGCAAGAAGTTCTTAGTGCTGGAATTGTGTTTTGTAGAAGAAAAGAGTGTTAAGACAGAGAAAGCAAGTATTTGGGAGGAAGTGTGAAATATTATCTAATTCTCTTTCATACTTATTGTAAATTATGTACTTGTTATTTTGAATTGGTCAATAAAAGTGGGAAGATAGAGAAATTTTCCTTCCCGACTAGTTTTTCCTCCTCTAGGAGACTTCTAGGATAAAACTTGTTGGTGTTTATGAGCTTAACTTCTTTTCTTTCCTGCAATTGTGGATTCTAAGCATAAGCATAATTCATTCACTTTAGCTATCTCTATCATTTTCTAATAGAAAGTAGAACAACAACATTTATTTTGTGTTTCTGTGGATAATTCCAAAGTTGAAGAGTTTACAGATCAACCACAAAGGATGAGGTAGAGCTTCAGTGTTTCAAAGGTTAGCAGCAATGCCTCCTAAATCCAAATGCAAAACAACTAATGGAGGTATTTGTTTTGTTTGTTGATTCTTTGAAGAGAAGGGTGGAAAACTAGCTTCAGAGAATTTTTTCACTCTTTTTAAAGACCATGTTTAGTTCCAAATTAGTTACATGGTCTCAATTTGTGAGGAAAGGAAGATAATTATCCCTACATTTTGCAAGATTTATCTGAGCTTCCTTTATCTCTTGGTTATAATAGGTTAGTGTAGGATTATTTTTAGAAAAAATAAGTGTTTGTGCACACTCTTCATGTTTCCCATTAGAAAATGTATGATTTTCAATTTTCTACATAGTCATTGTGTTTCTTGTTGTTTGGCGCACTCCTTTTGGTGTTTTTATTCTTTCCTCTCATGCACTATTCTACGCACACTCTTTTGTTCCTTCCAAGATGGTAGTTCTGTTAAGGGTCTTCTAACAGTTCAGGAAGTATTATACAATTTTCCAATCTCACAAAATCCAAATCAAAACATATTCATATGAGAGCATCTATTTCATATAGATTTTAGATAATGTTGAAAAGTGACTTTAGGGTTATTCTTCAAGTTATAGATTAGAACATTTTTTCAGGCCAAATCCATGTCTAATGGATGGTTCTCAGGCCACGGATATATTCATCTAGTGGGCATATGGCCCCAAAATTCACCAATTTTTTTTCCAAAATAAGCCCCTTGTTATCTTGACAACTTGTAGTTCCATTATGGCTCTGAGTTCAAGTTTTTCAGGTTGCACGCACCACTAGATTCTTCCCTTGGCATAATTTGCATGGTTTTAATTATTTACACGCACATCCTTACATGCCCTTCTTGATTATTCCTATTAATTTCCCTTCCTTTCACTTCCTTCCATGCATTCTCACCCTTCTCCTTATTTTTCTACCTTCTTCCATGTCCCTTGCACTCAACCCTTGCATGCCTACTTTCATTCCAAATAGTTTTGCATGCCCCTCTCATGCGCATCTTCTGACTTTCCTCCTAGTTTTTCTATGTCTTTGGCGTGCTCTTCCTTCTTCCAATTTCCTCCTTTACACTCCCTTACGGGATTACTTCCACACATCCTTATCTTTTTCTACCCTTCTTTCAGCACATGTTTGCATACCTTTGTAGATATGCACCTTCTCTTCCCACTTCTCGTGTACACCCTTGCATGCACTTCCATACCTCTGCATTCTTTCCTCCCGTTCCTTTTTCTCTTGTGCATGCACCAAGTGTAATCTTCTACACCATTCATTGCATGCCACATCTCAAATTTTCATAGTTCTCAACACGTAACCTATCAGAACATGCCAATTATGCATCAAATCCTCACACCAAATGAATGCATGACACATGGCAAAAAAGACAAAACAAAAAAATGGTCATCTAAATCCTTCAACCAATCAAAGTGTGCCACATGTCTTGTGTGTTCAGTGTGTAGTACAGATCTTCATATCATCATAACTTCTTCTACAGGGCTTGGATTCCTACGCACATGGGCTTTATTAAAAGCTATTGGTGTGGGCTACACTCTAGGCCATTAAAAATCATATTTTGGTGGAATTTGGTAGGTGGAAAATAGGGAAAGGTCAATCAGGCCATTAATGCATAGATTTAGTCAGGTCAACCACCTAGATTTGACTAGATCCTACCTTCTCTCTTCTTCCATAAGCAAAAAAGATATGGGGAGGTAGATCTGACAGTGTTGCAGGCACATTTGTGGGCATTTATTGCTTTTTGTTTCGTGGTTGTATTCAAAAATATGAGTTTTCTTCATATTTCTCCTCCTCTTATCTTTGTCTTCTCCTATATATTGTAGATAATTTCTCATTAAAGGAGGTTTTACTCCCTTATTTTTCTTATAGTATTGTTCAAAGCATTGATCATTTGGCATTTTGAGTTGCAGGGCTTAGATATGTCTCCTTAGATATGTCTCTTTGTATGTGTATGTTTGCCTCTTTCACCATTGTAATCAACTTTGCATCTTTTGGAAGTAATAAAATCTTATTTTGTGGTTATTCTCTACCCTAGTTTGCATTTTATTGTATATTCTTTCCTTTCCCTTGCATTGTTTGCTTGTTGCACATTTTTTATGTCCCTTATAGGTCTCTTTTCTATTGTGCTCCATGAAATTGGGTGTGTGAGTGTTGTTTTAGGTTATGAGACATTTTCCTCCCCTCCTGTGCATATTTTTCTTCATTTTCTATCAACTAAGTGTTTTCATCCCCTTATTTTTGGTGCTATCACTTACCCTTAGCTTAGGTTTCCCTTTTATGCATCTCCTTTTCACCCTGGTCCCTTGGAATCATAGAGTAGTGATATGTAGTTGTATTTCCCTTTCTAGGAGTAGTTTTAGTGGTAGAAATAGGTAGAGGAAGTTGGCCTTCTCTGGAGGTCTACCTATCAAGTGTAATTCCACACAACTTGGAGACAATCCCATGTTACCTTAAATCCCCACTTCATCCTAATCTGGTACGGGTGCAATTTTTAGCTCCAACAAGTTCAAAGTTCCAAAGTATTATGGAAGACATGTATTTCTTCAACATACACCATCCTAATTGATATTCTCTTGTGTTCCCTTCTCATTTAATTATTAAAATTTACATCTGAATCACCACTAACTGATGATTCCCTTTCCAAAGGAATGTGACTTTCTCCATTTGGTTATGTCTAGTCTCTTAAATGTGTTGTGCAAATTTATAGATTTGTGATATCTCTTATTTAGTTGGGAACTGAATATTATAACTTGGTTCTTCTCCTGTGAATGGATTCTTAGTGTGGGTTTGAATTGGATTTGGCCATTATAGAAACTTTTTCTTTCTCATTTCTAGAATACATCGCATTAAAAAAAACCTTTTTCTAGTGTCTCACCTTAAACCAACTTTTAACATCATGCACATATAGAGATAATGGTTATTTAAGGACGATATATGGATTGTTGTTTAGTTTTTTTCATAGGAATTACAATAATAGATTCATCCAGATGTGCTTCTATTATATTATTAATTGTTTTGGTCAACATATTACCATCATATTCCTATTTTTCAAATCAGTATGGGATAATGTGTTTCATTTTTTTCATGTTTATGACTTCAAAATCTCATTTCAAACACAATTCTCTTACATGTATTTCAATGTCTTCTAATCGGCCAACTGGGTCTAATCTTTCATAGTATGTGAGGCTAAGTTTTATAGGACTATATGCATGAGTAGGAGCTCCCATTACTTCCTAAGTTGATCTTTGCATCATATTTATGGTGCTCCCAAAATCAAACAATTATATCTTATTTTGTAGTCCCCCAAAGTTACATTTATCTGAGTGTCCACATCCCATGGATTTTATTTTTTACATACCAAATTGGTTTCTTTATTTGAACCTCTTTGTTTTATATGCTTTCTAGTAGATTTATGAGAACATTGGATATATTTTGTGATGTAGCCTAGAATCTACTATGAATAACCCAGGCGCATTAGCACATCACCCATCCTGAGATGAGAACTCACTCAAAGCACACAAAGGTAATAGGCCCCTCTTTAGAGTTTCTTGTGTAGGATGTTAGTGTGATGGTGATAAAACATATTCAGATCCATAATTAAACATAAACATTCCACAATGCATAATCCAGATCTAGATCTTAGAGAATCATGAATTAAACAATAACTATAATAAGATTAACCATACATGAATCAGATTCAGTTATGTTCAACACCATTTATTCAGCCAATATACTCCATTACATTAGACATTGTAAAACACATAATCTTCTTACATTATAAAGTATATCCATAAGTCATGTGTGCCTCAGATCCAATAGCATAACTCTACAATAATTCAATCCCCCCCTAAACTACACGATTCAATACATATTTATAGAGGTGGGGACTTGCCCTTCACCACTTATGCACTTCTTAAAATAGGTCACATGTTGATAATATCCATGCACCTTTACAATAGCATGCATACATGCAAGTGTTCTAATAATAGATGTCTTATAGTTAACTAGAAGAAGCAATCGTATTATTAGCTCAAACCATACATGGCGCTTATCAGCCACTCGTTCCCAAAATATCATTGTGTGAAGTGAAATTCTTCATCCCTATGTGTATTATGCACGTTATCTCCAAAAATAGCCCTTATCCATAAAAATGGCTAAGTCCTGAGCCAAAGTGTTATGGTGCACATTACCTTCCCTATCCTTCTGTTCCTTAAAATGTACCTTGTTCCTGCACGTGCGCATCCTTTGTGTGTCTACTCCTTAGAGAAACATTCTTTCTTGCTCAACATTACCCCATACTAAAGTACATTTCCATCTTGGAAACATGAATTCTTTCTGAGGTTCCCAAATAATAAAGAATAATTATTGAAAGAATTAAAGAATCACTGTACAAAATGAATGAATCTTTACTTCTTCAACTTGGAGGATTAGCTTTGGATATTCATTCTTGATATTAGCCTCCAATGTCTGTCATTCATCTAGTGCATTCGTTGTTTTCTCTAGAATATCTATGGACTATGGCATCTAGTTCATCCAGAGTAATCTTTTCTTTCTCATTCTATAGTATCTAAAAAACATTAGCAATACCTGACATCATTCCTTCTAGGAGAACCATCTTCTACAATATGATCTTCCCAATCTCATCAATTCTCTTTTTATGTAGATCCTGGGCTGTTGTGAGGAATTCACACTTTTTTTTTCACCAATGCTAATCTTTACGTGCACCCTAAAGTCTCATCTTTCATCGCTGTGAAAAACTTCATTATCTTCAACTAGATTTCTGGTCCTTATTACTACCTCTAGTGCCATTATAAAAATCTCACGTTTTGTCTTTTGTCAAATAAGATTTCATGCCCTAGCGTGAAACCTCATGCCCTAACTCGAAACCACAAGCCCTAACTCCTTCTCAATGCTTCCACTTTTCTCAAAACCTTTTTGAATGGGGATGAAAGCCACTTCTGTGCACAAATCTTCTCTCCACATATGGTTTCATGGAATTTTCCGTACCTCAATACATTTCACTTGGCTCGGTTGCAAACGAACTCACTCGAATACTTATGATCGGAAAGATAAAAATAAACCCGTTCATCATGTCCTTATATATATATTTTGAAATTTTATTACATTTATTGCTCCTTTACCTACCACCAATCCTCTCATTAATTGACCATTTTACCAACTTTCACATGGCACACCTATGCACCCTAGCTATAAACCTTCTAGCATGCCTTCCTACCTTCTAGCTAGAGACCTCCTTCTGCACATGTCCATGTGCCAAATTACCTCTTCATTGTTCCTTCCTCTGGAGGGGGAGGGTCCCCCAGCCCCCTATATCTGACCATATGGGGAGAGGAGGATCCCCTATCAATCTCTATAGGGTGGGGGGAGGGCTACAGCTAACTACAGCTGAGTTAGATTACCGGGAGAGGTCATTCATTCACCCCGGGCCGACTACAGCTATGCACTCAACTGTCATCACTCTCTTTGATTGAAAGGCTCTCTTTGAAAGATTACTGGTCCCCGCTGGATTGGATTCATTACCATTCATGCACCCCCCTCTCTTTGATTGAAATATTACCAGGAAGAGCCCCTCTCTTTGAACCTTGTGCATGATAGAGTAACTGATCAAAATCACAGACAGAAACTTGGTGCCGTTTGATGAGTAACTAACAACGAGGGAGGGGGATACAGGAAGAATGAAGTAATGGAGGAGGAAGTAATTGCTGGTGGTAACGACTTGTCACGATCCATTGGTTTATATATCATCCATGTTCTAGGTGTATCAGGATACATTATTTTCGCTAAGCGTATATAATGAAATTGGGTGGAAGGGTCCACCCTGCGACAAAGGGTACTAACTACCCCATTAGACCAAGGGGGTGCTAACCAACTGCCGAGTCCTCTCCGAACCACAGGGGATAGTTGCCCATCATACGGCTCACCAAATTCACTTGCTCCGAATGGGTCAGCTTGGGGATCACCCCACCAACAAATGGAAGGGGATTGGTGAAGAACAGGGATGGATTGAAATAAGGTGAAGAGTGGGGAAGGATTGGAACTCTCTAAGCAGAATGGATTACGGGCATGGAAGCGTCCGTAGTTGAAGCACTGAGAGATATAGAGAGATAGCATGTGTGTTAGCGAGATGAGATATATGTATATGGCAGTCATATGATCCATTCCCCTCCATTCCACACGAGCCTTCCTATGGCGTGGTGGTGGGGACGGGGATTGGCTCGGGTCAAATTTGAATACATGCATAGGCCCCTTCCCCTCCGAGTTGTTCAGAAGGTTTTCCCCTACTCGACCGTCGAGTGCACCCCCCCTCCATAGAATAGAGGGGAGCCCCCCTCCATTGAACTATCTTTTCTTATAGCCAGTTATCTACGGACACATAGCTTACCTCACGTTATATTGTTCATCTCATTTATTTCTAGCTATGGTCTTCTCTTAGGAGTAGTCTTCTTTCTAGCAGCTCCTTTTTCATACTTGAATAACACCTATAACAGTTTGTTCTTATGTGTACCCCATATTTGAATAACAAATAGCAATCATCCCCACACCAATTGTATGTGCAGTCCTCTGCACATAAAAAATACTTCAGATTGTAATTATCTTCTAGTGCGTAAAATTACACTTAATACACAAAACAACAAACTAAATTGACAAAGCATAGTGACAGAAGAAGGAAATACATTAAAATAAATACAAAAAAGTAAATCTATACTAATTGGAAATACTATACTTATTACAAACACCAAGAATACTTATTTATAGTAGGGCTTTAGCCTACTCCCATTAAAGTAACCAAGTAATCATGTTCCATCTACCGCTTCTAACTAACAAGCACTTGATTCAAGGATGTGAGTGATAACATTTGGTCCCAAACTAATGAACCTTATTTTTTCTATGGATGGCGTAGAAAATTGGAATCATAAAGAATTACCATGTGGTCCAACCTCAAGCTTCTTATCTCTTGATTTGTTTTTCATGCCATGCCTTCTACCTGGCCTTTTCCTACTTTTGAGTCCAATGTGCTATGGTGCGCATCCTCTCATCGAGTTGTATTAACTTATCAATTCTTTCTTATAATGCTTGCTCATCAGCTAGACCCCTCATGTGCATCCAATATGATAAAGAAGGTAACATGAATTCTATGTGAAGAACTAATTTTACACCAAACACCAACTGGAAAGGGTGCTGGCCTTATTCTAACCTTTTATAGGTTGTTTTATATGTCCAAAGTATAGTAGAAACTTTATCATCCCAATATTTCCTTCTAACTTCACATTTTTTTTGTTAAGTTCATGGCTCGATATCTTATTGAAAGCTTCAGTAGTCTCATTTACTTGAGGGGTTGATAAGGTGTAGTCTAGTGGTGTGTGACCATAAATTCATTCAACAATATCTTTATTGTCTCATTCAAGAAGTGTGTGCCCCCTATCACTTGTCAAACTCAATGGACATCCATACCTAGTAATACCATTTACCCATAAGAACCTTGTTGTTGTAGCCACTGTATAATCCTTTTTAGGTGTTGCTTCTGCCCATATTGTAAGATAATTTGTACAAGTGATGATGTAGCATGATCCAGTTCTACACACAGCTAGTAGAAATTAGGACCCATAAAATTATATTAGCCCATTTTTGAAATGACTCTTGCACTAGTAATACTCCTTAAATGGAATTTCATCTCTTTTTCCAGGTTTGCCAAGGCACTGGTAGTGATCACATGGCTTATAATACTCTTTACAATCCTCATATAGGGTCTCCCACCATAATCCAGTAAGTAGAATCTCGTGTGTGGTGGCATCACCTGCATAATTCCTGCCTACAATACTACCATGATCCTCTTCCATGTTATTTGTTTGCTCATGTTCTAATACACACTGGTGCAATACTTCATCTTGTCCTAGTTTTTATAAGTCACCATTGATCAACATGAAGGGTACAACATGAATTACAAGTTGTTTCTTCTCTAAGGATTTCATTCCTTCTAGGCACCATACATGTGTGTAAATAGACAATAGTATCCTCAAATTCTGGAAGGCATGCATGATATAACCTATAAAAATGTGCATCCAACATTATATTTTTAATTGTCTGCATCATCCTTTATTGGTTGAATTCTTCATAAGTGGTCTGGGCTAGAATTACTTTTACCTCATTATTACCATGAATCTAAAGTAAAATTCTTGATATAAGAGAACCCATCGACATATATGCCCCTGTAAAATGGGCTTATTTACCAAGTATTTTAGTGTCCATGTGATCTGTATAAAATACAAAAGGGTGTTGTCTAGCAAGTACTGTTCTGAACTTATACAACATGTAGATCATCAACAACGCCTCGTGATTTGTATTTTTATAATTATATTTTGCAGGAGTCAACTTTCTACTAGCAAAAGTAGATAGAATGATCTATAATACCCTCTCAAGGTTGAAGCTAACATTATGCCTAATGGTCTTGCTAGATGACATCCACATGTACGTGAAACATGGTTGGCTCCATTAGGGAAAATGCATAATAGGCATTGTAGTAAGTCTCTCCTTCAATGCCCCTAAATGTTTGTTTCTGCAATTCTCCCCAACAGAATGTTACATTTTACTTTTAGAAACTCTTCTAACGGTGTGACAAAAATATTCACATATCCTTTGATAAATTTTCTTGTAATACCCTGTATGTGCCCCAAAACTTTATGCACCTCACTTTGACTAGTAGGCTCCTCCAAGCCTACGATAACTACAACCGTAGCTAGATCTAGTTATAAACCTTTCTTGTAGATGATATGCCCTAGCAAGAGTTCCAAAAAGGTGTAGAAAATATGCACAATTTTTAATGTTTAAAGAGATTCTTAATTGTTTTCATCTTTCAAGCATTAAGCGCAAGTTGTCACAATGATCTTTAACAATCCCATATATCTGTCCAATTAAACTAAGTAAACCTACAAGAATTTGTGAATAAAATCCTGGAATTCTTGAAAAACCTATGCATGAGAATATAGCACGTGCATTATTCAACCCCAAAGGGCATCACAGTATATGCAAATATTTCTCATTCAGTGGCGAAAGTCATTTTCTCTTTATCCTCTCAGTACAATTCTAACATGGTGATACCCCGAGAATCCATTTGGGAAAGAGTAAACTTTGCACCCTACAACACCTTCTAATATTTCCTCGGTGAAAGGCGTAGGAAAAGGATCAATCACACATGCAACATTCAGCTCCTTGTAATCCACACAAATCCTAATCTGACCATCTTTCTTTATACTGATTACCATGGGGCTATCCCACTTTGATTCTTCTAGGGGCTTAATGATGCCAAATTTCAACATTTTGTCAATTTCTTCTTTAACTTTTATGTGCAGGTTAGGGTTCATCCTGTAAGAGTCTCTTTCCTGACCAAGTGTGCTACCTTCCTTTAGCTTAATCTTCATCTCGTCTAATGACTTCATGCATCCCCTTCAACTCATGGTAGCCCCTACGAAATAAGTCCTATGGAAATCACATGTAGTAACTCAATTATCTTTTCCACTTCAAAATTCAGACTAATAATCTCTAATTATGGCATCTTTAGGTTGAGCATTCTGTGCCAATGTTCACTTTCTTGGTCTTCATAGGTTCATGATAGGACACGTGATAGTTTTATCTACACTATCTAAAACCTCTTGCATACTTTCTGAATGATCTATGTCTAAATATTCTACTTCTTCATCATCTACTATGTATACCATCTTTCTCTTCTCCTCCTCAAAGTAAGTGTGCACTGAACATATTTCGGCATCTATCACATTTGTTTCATTAGAATGCATTCCTGGTTCTTCCTCAGCAACTAACTCCTGAATGATTTCTTCAGCCTTTGCACTTTCTCCCATAGTCAATCATTCCATAACCCATAATTCCTCTCTCACTAGAGGTATTAGCATAGAAAAGTAGTCAAAAGTCTAGGACCATTCCTATGCAATCAAGTTTTACCAATTCCCAGATCTCCCTATGTATTTTTGCATAAACATACCAAGCACGTGCACAGCCTTGCAATGTGGAATAAAATTTGTGCACCCAAAGTGAAGGTGGTAAAGATTCCTTCCCCTCTTTCCAGAGTCTCTCACACTATTGAATGTTGTGCTGAACAGGTTGATTATCATGATATATGCAGATCTAAGTAGGCGCATTACTCTTGAGAAAGTGGGTTATTAGAGAAATTATTACTTCATTCTATCCTATGAGATTATCCCTTTTTACCATCCACCACCATGTATTACCATCCCACGTAGGGTATACACTAACATATTTCTTCTTTCCATTTGATTTTTCCACTGCTCCTCCATGGCGACGCAGGAATTCTATAAGGATCTCCTTTTCCAGTGTGCCATGAGGTATAGAGTTGTTACCTATCCACCTAATATAATGAGAGTTGTCTCCTCCATGTAAAGGAAATTCTTACTTCATACCTTGTGCCCAATCATCTCATAGGTGTCATGCGCCCAATTTTCACAAGAAAAACTTTTAGTATCACTAATATATTGTGCATCTTCCCACTGGAGGATTCCCTCCTTAGATGGCTCAAGTACTTCCATATTTCTAGAATGACGCATACATAAATTCTATTCAGGTCTTCCTCATTCAAAGGTTCAACATAAGGTGTAGATTTTCCATCTGTCAAAGGGATAATAATTTTTTATTCCTTGTTCTCAAAACTTATATACCCCTTATTGAACTCGTAGATCAACATTATTTTCATAACACCAAGGGTGCCCAAGTAGATTTCGGAAGTTGTCTGCTTCTATGCAAGTGCCAAAATCTCAAAGTCCCAAGTGAACTTGGCCCCTTGTATAGTAATGGATGCCTCCTTTAAAACCCTGATTGGAGTGGCCTTAGTTTGATTAGCCATAAATAGTACATTAGAGGATGGTTATAATGGAGGTCTGACCATTTGTACCCATGCATCTAAAGTAATCACATTCACTTCCATGCTTGTGTCGATAAATATATTTCTCAAAAGCCATCCATCCATGTTAACTTAGGATTAGTGTGTATCTTCAAGTCTTCTAACCATTTATGTCTTCAAGAGATTAGACAAACACTTCGTAACTCCTTTTTCAAGACAATTCTAGTAATAAGACCCTAATGTGACGTAGAAAATAAAGTATATAAGAGTAAAAATGAGATTTGAGGTTCGAAATAATGCCACCCTTGAAGACCTTATAACTCAATTAAACACATTCTTTTGTTTCAAAGAATTTGAATTGTTCTTGGTGTGATTCAAGAAAACAAAATACATATATAAATCACAATGGTATTCCTCAAGTCATTGAATTGGAATAACTATGGTAGGGAAATAACTAACTTGTGATCGAGGTATGTTTTCGGTAAAAGGCTATCTCGCATCTAAATCTTTATTAAAACCTAATATCGCTATATGGACACCAAGTCACATCCACTTTAGTTGTAAGAATAAAAAGCTAGATGCTCAATATATGTTCGAGAAGCAGATTTTTAACATAAGAACCAGATAATTAAGTATTTTATTTGCATTCGAATTATGCCAAATAAGTATGCAAGTTATGGAAATTTTTGTAAAGAATAAGAAGCCAACTTAAAAGGGTTGAATGGTAATTTAACCGCGGAATAAACTTAAGAATATGTGGGTGGAAAAATGAGAAATTTATCCTTGCACAGTAATGTTCTTGGAACGGTAATCGTAACTAAAATATAATTAAAGAAATGATGTGTTGTGGGTTCGCCATCCTAAAGTTATTTTTCTTGTGGTTGCATCATTACTAGTAACCATTTATTCAGAAAAGTGTGGCATCGACATGCCTATGTTGTTTTCATGTGTCTATGTGATTCGATGACTTATGTTATTGCCATGCAAGTTGAGTTTCTGTACTTGGAGCCCTTGCTGTGTGGTGTGTAGTGAGAAATGTAAGTCAAAGAAAAAATTCTGGTATTTTACTATTGTAATTATGTGTGTAAAATGTGGCCACTACATATGGTATCAGATCAGATGTTCATGTTCTCAAACCTCTGGGGAAAATTGGAGTTGTGATGGTGTTATATGATGGTGGTGGATAGTTGAAGAGTAATGTGATATATGTGTGATGTGAACTATGTCATAATTGTGAAATTGTGAACGCACATGTTGTGCATGTCACTTTGTGCGTATTTTTTATCATATTGATGTGCTTGTGATGAGAGTATTCACTCTCTATGTTGTTGACTCAATGGGGAATTCGGGTGTAATGTATCACCTTTTTATCTGGGAACGAAATGTTATTGTGGATTGTAAAGGGTTAGAACATGTTGGCTTTATGTGATATGAAGGTGTATTGATGTATTGCATGACAAAATTGATGTAAAATGAAACACAGTTTATCGTGATGTCGTCATCGTATTGTGCTGAGTTGTGTGTATCGTCATGTTGTATTGCAATTGACTATATGTGGTAAGGTTAGACATTGTGTTCCTCATACGTATAATTCTTGTAATATGTGATGGTTCCTATTTTGATTTAGGGGCATATGGTGAGTATGATCCCTAGTGTACAGTGATTTCACTTTGGGTGCAAGATGTGGTAATGTGATGTATCATAACCCATGAAAGTAATGATTTTGTTATACCCTATATATATATATATATACCATGCGTAAGACGTTATGGTTAATGTGCACGAATCGCCATTGTGTTAGTGATGTAGTTATGTGTATGTTGTGGACCTTACACTAGACGACCCTAAGGGGATAAACTTTCAAGAGTGTATGTGTGGAGAGAGGAGGTGTGGACCAGGTTTTCATAATCTTGAGCCGAGTACAAGTGAGGAAGTGGAGTCTTATATAGACTAAAAACCCACTTCTATCTATTTAGTATACTTCAAGATTTCTCAGTATATTGTGGGTACGCACCACCTTAGGCTCAACTTATACAACTAGAGTTCCCTACTCTTTCTTATTGGATTGTTCATTGGACAATCCTATGTAATTTTGACTATGTTGATCCTTGTGGGAGTTCAGAGGGATGATTCAGGCAGAGATGATGACAGATACATTATTTTATTTACTCATTTCTGGTTACATGTATATTTTTACGAGCTAAGGCTCGATTTCCAAGTGTCAGCAACTCGATGAGTACCCATTTGGTGGCGGCATGAGGCCACATAGTAATTGTAATGTGTTATTTTATCAATACGTATTTTATTCGTAAATCGATCATTATCTCTTTTAGCTAGAGCCAGCCATTTTTCTTGATTGACATGTTCTTATATTTTGGGCATTTATTTGATTGTTGCATTAACATTTGGATTTTGCACTAACCATGGCTAATTAGCCATTTTTTTCTTAGTTTTAAACTGTCTTTTCATATTTAAAATTTTATAGCCTTACCCAAGGCTTTTGAATGGATTTTTATACTGGTTCTAATGTCGTAATGTGTTGGAATAGGTTCATCGGATTAACCATGGAGTGGTTGAACCTATGGACCCACTTCGTTGTATAGGGGTACACCCCAAGGAGTTACAGTTAACTAGCGGGTTATTGAACCACGAGTTATTATGTCACTTGGGTTAGGGGTGACGGGGCTCTATGTGCCAGGGTCATAGGGTGACCTAGCCTCATTAAAAGGAGAAAGGAGACGGGCCTCTATGGTTGAGTGACCTAACTTGGTTTTGGCACTATGATTATTTCTCCTTAGGAGGTATATGGAGTTATTTGGTGATGGTTTGGGAGGTATATGGAGTTGTTTTATGATGCTTCAGGAGATATATGGAGTTATTTCTTGATATTTTGAGATGTGTGGAGTTGGTATAGTGAGTTATGTGTACCCTTGTGAGTCTTTTGACACCTTGTTATGGTTGAGGATTGACATTTCCATTTGTATGGGCTATTGGATATTGGATTGGAACTATGTCGTTAACAGTCACAGTTTTGAGACATGTGATACTAGTTACCTTTGTATCAGTGTGATGATTATGTTTGTCAGTCATATGTGTGTACTAGATCTATGTCTAGGACGTAATTGTCAGAAATTATTTGCTATGTGGAATACTTTTTTTCATTCCATGGAGGAATTAAAATACCTTGTGATATGATACAATCATGAAAGTAGGTAGCAAGATGTCTCGTGGGTTGTTTGTGTTATGTTAAGTTTTGTGTGACATCTTGAGGTTAGTTATTGTTGGGCACCCACAAAATTAAGACAATTGAAAAACTCTAAACAATGAATGTTATAATCTTGAGATAAGAAGTATTGTAAAAGAAAATATAAACAAAGTAATAAGGTAAAAAAGAAATACCAATCTTCACAAAACATTATAATTTAAGATATTGCCAAAATTAGTTTTCTTCCTTGTGGTCATATTATACCAACAAGTTGTTTCGATACACAACATATGTCATTATAATATTCTTGCCTACATATCCTCCGAGCTTTGGTGTTGTGTCACATCGAGGATGATGCTATTATAAGGGGGGAGATGTAGTGCCCCTCAAATCTAGTTGTAAATGGCTGGAAGACCTGTTGGAATTCACGTGAAGGCACGTGGTCCACTTGGAAAATGCATGAGTAACCTTTCTTTTTTTTTTTACCTGTCATTTTCCTTGCACAAGAATCCAAGAACTTTATTTGGAATCCAAGGCACAAATCACATGGTAATGCAGGTTAATGTTGGTAATTCAGTAGCAAGTGGATAGTTTCAACAAAAGTAAAAAAAAGGGAACTATGATGAACGGAGCTCTCTCGAATAGTCACCTAAAATCATTTTTTATTCATCCCTATAGATAGAAATGAATCTTACCCAATATCTCCTCGTATTTCTATCTACAAATCGATTGAAATGGGTTTATATCTATACTGAAGCAGGTTAAATGATATCTGAGAGGGAAGAAAATACTGCTGCCGCTATATTTTGTTTCTGATGGATATGCAAATAATACGCATAGAGATGATACATGGAGCTATGAATCGATCTTCAAGGACTATTGTTAGGAATGAAGGCCATAAGGAAGCATCATTCCTCGCTTTGGAAATAATACCTAAGAAGGATTTTTGTTGTTGTGTTTCTCTACGTACTCTTCATTCTTCTGGTGTTTTGTACAAAACAGCCTCAGGTTTCAAAGAAGTTCAAAGCCATATCTTGGAAAAAAACAATAGCTGGGGATAATCTAGAGCCCACTCCATGACACCCCTTCTCCAACAAAAAAAATCACTAGATGGAAAGTATCCACGAGCTTCACACAATTTCTAGTGCTCCTACCTAACCCGCAGTTCACCATTGAGGTTCATCTGCTCATACCTGATTAAGAATGATCTATTTTAAAATAAAACTTGATCCTGCCTCTTCATTTTTCCAGTGGATTCACGAAGATCTGGCACAATGGAGGGTGTCTGAAATATGAGAAAACAACATCAGGGCATCTAAAGAATTTGTCTTCCTTTTGGGTGGTCTTTGTGGGGGTCGACTGTATGTGGATCTCTTCTATGCATGTGTGCAAAGTAGAATGATGTTAACAATTTAAGGATTATTGCAGCTCTTGGAATGGTATCCTGGTTTGGTGCTTGATGTGGACCTAATGTTTGATACGTATGGATTTCTTAGTCATGCTGGCTATCTTGAGGGAGATCCAAACTTTATTGTCCAACACCATTTAAACATGTGGTTTTGTTTTTGGTTTGGTGCAAAATGGGTTCGTTGGGAAAGCTTGAGGATTTCGAGCAAAGGTGAAATGGAAAAATTACAGATGTTGATGATCTGTTCGACAAAATGCTAAAGCGAGATGTTGAACCGAATGCCATAGTTTTGAAGGGCTTCGTTCCTAGGCATGGTTCACCTCCCCTCATCTTTCATAATTCTCATACTTTAGTTTTTCGTTTGCTAACTTAATATAATTTTAAAATATTAGGATTATAATACAGTTAAATGTTTTTACCAACTCGTTGCAAAATAATGAAATGTCGTGCATCGTAACTCACGAAGTCAAATAACTCCTTGCATTAAAACATGAACTTCCACCCTCATTCTGAGGTGATTTAGAAAAATTTCCTACCCAACTAGATCGCTACAATGTTATTTTATTGACCAGACGAAATTGACTTCCCAATAATAAAGTTGATCATCTCCTAGTTTAAATAGTTAGTTTTTGCATTTTTTGGAGACTCATTAAGTACCCTTCGTAACTCTGAAAACGAGATGTTAAGCTTCATTTGTGTACCTTGTTACATGAGGAGTCACCTTGACTTCTGGATTGACTCTCGAACGAACATATGTGATATTTTGGATGCTCTTATAGGAGCCCTGCTACACTATTTTACAGTAGTAGAAAGCTGTTAAATCTAGAAAGTTGGCTTTCGTTTTGAACCGCCATTTGAAACCTGGATAGAGAAATGAATATTCGTCTTTGTAAACCTCTCGTGTTTCCTCTAGAAAATTACATGGAACCTTTAGTTTAGGGAAAAACACTTTTCTAGATATTTTGACGATGGCATTTTGTAGGCCTATGGTCGCAGTTTGACAAGGTCAAACTAGACCAATTAGGATCTGGTGGCTTCAGAAAACTTGTCGCCATTTGAAGACTGTTTTCTAGTTCTAAATTCTCATCGACTCTGTTGAATTTTCCGTATATATGGAAACTTGTAGGAAGTTTCTTATGGTGCAAGTTCATCCATCGAACGTCATTTTTGGACATGGATTTCCGAGCCCTTGAACTAACTTTTGTTCAATTTGCACTGGGCCAACTACGACCAGTGGCCCCAGAAAAACTAGCTCACCAAACGCAAACCGTTCACTTTTTCCCAATTCCATTAGTTGCTATGAACTCTTGGTATATCTGGGGACACGTAGAAAGTTAATCATGGTGTGCATTCTCATTGGAAGATAACTTTTGGAAGTAATTTCTTAGCCTCCGAGCCCATTTTGAATGTTTTTGTAGTTAGTAAGAAAATGTAAAAATAGCAAGCTATGGGACCTCATCAGGTTGCCAAACCACCATGGAAACTTTTAACACATGCAAATAATTGTTTAAAACTATATAGTGTAACTTGTTGTGTGAAATAGAACTTTTGACAAATGGTGTTTTCTCCCTTCCCTTCTCTTTCTCTCTCCTGAGTTACAAAATGAAGTGAAATGAAATGTAATGAATACATGTCTCTAAACCTTTTATTTTGATTGCAAATTGTAATTATTATCATATGTAAATGGGAAACTGAAAAATGATAATTGTGTTAGATTGGGATGGATGCCATGCCAGCGAATTATCGTTGATATCATGCTCATGTGGTTTTGCAAGATGAAAGAATGATGACAAAAAGGTGATGTGTAATTCATTTATTTATCTTTGTAAATTATATAGTTCATTGTTAAATGAATAAATGTATAATATTTTCTCATGTTACAAACTGTTATATTTGATAATTTGTTACTATGTATGAGATGTTGGTTTCCAAGGACATCTAAGAAATGTGCATTTAATCATAGTTCAATTTGATTTATAGTACACTTGGTAAAAAGGTTTGATATTTATATAAGGTAAATGAATTTGAAGTAATATCTTGTAGGGCATATTTAGTGTTCAATAAATGATTAATGAGTCATCTTGTGCATTCATACTTTGTAAATGTAATAAAGAGATTTAATCAAAACACTCTATCCTTGTACAATATCGGATCATAACTTGTTTTCATGTGTGATACTCCTTACCATAGAAGACATTGAAAAACCGTAGAGTGAACTTAAACCCTGCACTCGATGGAAATCTCCTAGTTTGAGTAAACAAGAGCCCAAGAATGGACTTATTGTCTTAGTTAGTATGTTTAGTGACATTTCTGTAAACCTGTCTGATAGGAGTGACACAAGTCAAACTTCACTTGGAGTATGTAGAGCTAACTCCTCCTTCGTAGCCTAATGCGGACTACCTTGTCATCCGAAGATAGATTTAAAATTGAATTTTATTCAGTCGAGTGAAATCCCTGTTGGATCCAGATGACATAAATGGAGGTTGTGACTTAGTTGTTCTAGGTCTTAAACTCTTGTTAATGAACTCCTTAGCTCTGCTCAACTAAATGTGTTACCTTGGTTTCTCTCAACATAACACCTTGGTCCTTTCTTGAAGGTGGTTTAGCATAAATGTGTCCTCTCGCTTAAAACTCATATATAGTTGAGGGGTAGACCCTTAGGTGAAGTTGGAATTAATCTAAACCTCAATTGATTTGGATGTTAACTTAGGATTCATGTGTAGCTTCAAGTCTTCTAATCATTTATGTCTTCAAGAGGTTAGACAAACACTTCGTAACTCCTTTTACAAGACAATGCTAGTAATAAGACCATAATGTGACATAGAAAATAAAGTATATAAGAGTAAAAATGAGATTTGAGGTTCAGAATAATGCCACTCTTGAAGACCTTATAACTCAATTAAATATATTCTTTTGTTTCAAAGAATATGAATTGTTCTTGGTGTGATCAACCTTTGAGAAAACAAAATACATATATAAATCAAAATGGTATTCCACAAGTCATTGAATTAGAATAACTATGGTAGGGAAATAACTATACCTGTGATCGAGGAATGTTTTTGGTAAAAAGCTATCTTGTATCTAAATCTCCGTTAAATCCTAATATCACTATATGGACACCAAGTCACATTCACTTGAGTTGTAAGAGTAAAAAGGTAGACATTCAATATATGTTCGAGAAGCAGATTTTTAACATAAGAACAAGATAATTAAGTATTTTATATGCATTCGAATTATGCCAAATAAGTATGCAAGTTATGGAAAATTTTGTAAAGAATAAGAAGTCCAACTTAAAAGGGTCGAATAGTAATTTAACCGGAGAATAAACTTAAGAATCTGTGGGTGGACAAATGAGAAATTTATCCTTGCACAATAATGTTCTTGGAACGTTAATCGTAACTAAAATACAATTAAAGAAATGATGTGTTGTGGGTTTGCCATCCTGAAGTCATTTTTCTTGTGGTTGGGTCATTACTAGTAACCATTTATTGGGAAAAGTGTGGCATCAACATGCCTATGTTGTTTTCATGTGTCTATGTGAGTCGATGACTTATGTGATTGTCATGCAAGTCGAGTTTCTATACTTAGAGCCCTTGTTGTGTGGTGTTTAGTGAGCAATGTAAGTCAAAAAAAAATCTTGGTATTTTACTCTTGTAATTGTGTGTGTAAAATGTGGCCACTACATATCCCCTTAGAAATCACATTTCTTGGCATCCTCCCATCTACAACAAGAAAATTTGTGAGTTCCTCACATCCATCCTAATTCATCGTTGAGCCATATCACTTAGTTTGGTTTTATTTACATCTATTTTGATCACCTTCTACATGTGTTTTTGTTATATATCGCCATTTTTAGCTTCCGTTTATATCAGATTATGCATGTTATCTTATCATTACCATTGTTAATTCCTTAAATGTGGATTGAATACCCTTGCAAGGAAAGTCTATTGACTTCTGGGGACTTGTGCCTTTGCTAGGAAATTTTCCATATATCTTTTAATCCTATATTCTTCCAAGTGGTTGTGATCTGCAGGTTCCTCCATCAGCGAAAGAAGGAAGGGAATTTCACCCATGAGCATCATCATCTGTCTATACACCCAGAGTACCTTAAACCCATCATCTTCTGAGGTTGAGTCTTGTTTTTATTGTTTCACTACATTAATTTTCCAATAGAAATATAAAAACATCTCTAAACCAGTTAGAGCTCACATACATTCTGATGTGTGGGGCTTAGCTCATGGAGTATCATCTCTTGGGGGTTCAAATTATTGTGTTACTTTTATTGATGATGTAACAAGGAAATTTTAGGTATATTGTATTAGAAATAAATCTGATGTATTTGACACTTTTGTTAAATGTAAAGCCTTGGTAGAGAATGAAATAAGTCTTAAGCTAAAATGTCTCAGATCAAATAATGGAGGGGAGTATTGCAGCAATGAGTTTAATTATTATTGTTCTAAGAATGGAATCCACGGGGAAAAAAATGGTTCTAGGAACTCTGCATACAGAATGAGGTGTCAGAAAGGATGAACATGACAATAATGGAATGAGCTAGGAGCATGAGGTTATATGCAAGACTGCCTCTTTCCTTTTGGGAAAAAGAGGTGAGCACAACTGTGTACTTAAAAAATAGAGGACCCTCAAGTGGCTTAAATGGAGGCATGCCTACAGGAGGCTTGGTCTAGTAAGAAATTTGATTACTCATTTCTTATATTCTTTGGATGTGAGGTGTTTTTTTCATATTGACAAGGATGATAGGACCAAGCTAGAGGCTAAATCATAAAAATGCACTTTCATTGGTTATGATGGTGATAACTTTGGATATAAATGTTGGAGTATTAAGTACAAGAAAATCATTTGATCTAGGGATGTGGTATTTAATGATAAATTTGTGTATAAGCAACAGTTGCAAGAAAATAGGGAAGAATCAATAAGAAATAATATATGAGTGGTAGAGGATCTTCTAGATGGTAAAGTGACACATAAATTAATTCATGAACCTACTCAATAGGAACTCAAAACTCCAATATTGAGTAGTTCTTATAGGGTAAGAAGAGAACCTAAACATTTTTCTCCTTCTCTTTATTATTTATTACTCAATGATAGTGGAGAGCCAAATATTTTTGATGACAGTAATGCAATTATATGTCATTTGAAGAAGTGGGAGCAAGCCATGAATGATGAGCATCAGTCTCTCATGGAGAACTCGACTTGGGATTTAGAGAAGCTACCCGAAGGAAAAAGATCATTTCAGAACAAGTGGGTATATAGAGTTAAAGAGGAAGGAGGAAAGAAAATATACAAGGATTGGTTGGTAGTCAATGGGTTTGCAAAGTAAAAAGATATATATTTTGATGAGATTTTTTCTCTTGAAGTAAAAATGACTTCTATTAACAATAGTTATTATAATAGTGGTAGAAAAATACTTGCACTTATAGTAGCTAGATGTAAAGACTACATTTCTCCATGGTGATTTGGAGGAGGATCTATATATGCAACAGCTAGAGAGCTATGAGGTCAAAGGTAAATAGGACATGGTGTGCAAACTGAAGAAGAGATTATATGGCCTTAAACAAGCTCCACAACAAATGGTATAATAAATTTGATAGCTTCATGATGGAGAAAGGTTATATCAGATTTCATTCTGAACATTGTGTATGCCGTTACAAATAAATTTCAAGATGGAAGTTATATTATCATGTACTTGTATGTGGATGACATGTTGGTTGTAGGAAAAAACATACAGGAAATAAAATTACTTTAGAAGCAACTAAGTGACTCCTTTGATATGAAGGACTTGGGGGCAGCCAAACAAATCCTTTGTATGAGGATATCTAGGGATAGGAAGGAATGGAAGTTGACTTTATCTCAGGAAGAATACATTTTGAAAATGTCTTCCATTTGAGAGGTTTAATATACAGGATGCTAAACCGGTTGGGACTCCTTTGGTAGGTAAATTTCAAGTTATCAAAGGAGTAGTGTCCCAAGACAGAGCAGGAGAAAAACCAGATGTCCAAGGTACCTTACTCATCAATGGTTGGTAGTTTGATGTATTTCATGGTGTCTACTATGCTTGATATTTCCCATGCAGTGGGATCTGGTGAGTAGATTTATGAGTAATCTAGGTAAATATCACTGAAAGGTAGTAAATTGGATCCTTCGGTACTTGAGAGGGACCATGGGGACAATTTTGTGCTACAGTGGATCATACACCACTTTGTGTGGTTATATAGATTTAGATATGGGTGAAGATGTACATAGCAGGAGGAGCACAACATGCTATATTTTCACAGTAGGTGGGATAAAAGTTAGCTAGATTTCACGAGTACAGATGTTTGTGGATTTTTTAGCCATGGAGGCTGAGTATGTTGATGCCACAAAGGCAAGCAAAGAGATGATTTGGCTATAGAAATTTCTTGAGGAGTTGGGGCATAAGCAGGAGGAAGGGAAGATGCATAATGATAGTCAGAGTGTTATACACCTAGCTAAGAACTTTGTTTTGCACTCTAAGATGAAGCATATATAGTTAAGGTACCATTTCATTAGGAAAAATTTAGGGGAAGAAAATTTGAAGCTAGACAAGACTCATACTAGTCAAAATCCTACAGATATGATGACCAAGGTGGTCATAAGGGAAAAATTGAAGTTCTGTTCAATATTATTTGGTCTTCACGGATGATAGTGAAGGGTTGAGAAGATTTCTCAGAGGAAAACAAATCTCCAAGTGGGATATTTTTATGTTGTGGAGTCTTATTTCATGTGTGGAAGTGTTTAAGACTGTACACTAAAATTATTGTACACTAAAAAAAATTTATCCTCGAAAAACATACCCAATATCTTGGGAAATGTTTTCTTCTCATATGGGTGGGATATTTGACCCATAGGTTTATGAGGTTTTTTTTGGCCCATGGTTTAGGTACCCACGGTATAGTAAAATAGCTTAAGTTGTTGCCTATTGATGTGCTTTTGGGCTTTGGATAGGGGAGACATATCATTGTAGGTGTGTGTGAGTTCAAGTGTGAATTCATGAGAGTTTGTTAAGCACAACTCCTAACATATCTGGGTATTGTATTGAGAGAAAGAGGAAACTTGTAATAAAATCAAAGGAAGTGATTCTTGGTGGACATAGCCCAAATTGGGTAAACCGCGTTAAATCTTGTCTTTGTGTTTTGTTCTTTTATTTTATGCACTTTTCTTTCAAATCTGTAATATCTTTCTACATATTAGTCTCTACTATTGCGATTCTGAGTGGGATTATTCTACAAATTTTATTCCTTATTTATTGGCATACCTTCAGCAATCAAGGAGAGAATATTAGGCAACCAAAATAGAGTAACTTTAAAACCCTAGAGATAAAACAGAAGGAAGATTCTAAGCTCCGACATAGTCACCAGAACCCATGAGCAATCAACAGTGCTCAGATGCCTCTTTCCATCACTGAGCACCCATGTCCAACATTATTCTCAGGTTCCATATTGTATAGAGATCAATTAAGAAAAAAAATTAGATCTTGCTCATCACTTCCTCCTATCCAAATCAATTCCAGATTGCACGGATATCAGCTAAGTCATATTTTTGTCTCTTTCTTAGAGTTTCATACTTTATACCTTAGTTTTCTTATGTCATTATTGTACTTTATATTTTTACATCAATTACTTTACAATAATTAGATTTAATTTCAAATTAAATTAAATCATTTGGTGAACCCGTCGCTCAAACCCCATCTTACTTCTAGGAAATTTATCATCTTTTTAACATGGCTGAAACGTATGCACCCTTCATAGATGAAGACCTTCATGATTTCCAAGCTCATGTTTCTAGACACTCGTAAGACTTATATATTTTTCTATTCACCGCTCATGAGGAAGCCACTGGCCTAGCTAAGCTCAAGCCTCCTAGCTCCAATATTACTTCCATTCCTATTGCAAAACAACCTCCCTCTTCTACCCTACCACCTACCTCCACTATTCCCATTTCATTCCTACTCCTACCAACCATTTCACTCCACCTCTTATATCTCACACACATCAAGTCTCCTCTTCTGGCACTCAAGAACTAACTTCCTTATATCAAGATTTGTAAGTTCAAATCCATCAACTCTAGCAAGCTACTTCATGTTCCTCTCCATCTCTTGATTCCTCGTTACTCTTTCATACCCCTTTCACACCTACCATTTCTTCTTATCCATTCCCTCCTAGCATTTCCACCCTTAAGTTTCCCACCTTCAATGGCCATGGTGACCCTCAAGAGCATATTCGATCTTTCCATGTGGCATGTCTCAACTATGTGGATGATCAAACATTACTAGTTAAAATATTTCCTAGAAGTCTTCAAGATTATTCCATGTGTTGGCTTTATGATCTACCTATTCATTCGGTAACTTATTCTACATATCTATTTGATGATTTTCTTTCTCAATTTTCAATCAAAATCTACACCAAGATATATTATGCACAACTCACTCAAATTAACCAAATATCTCATGAGCATCTAGCCAAATATGTTTTGTATTACAAGAACAATCTAGCTAAGATGACCAATGTACTTGTTGATTCAGAATTGCAAGATCTTTTTGTTTAAATCCTTTTACCACCACTTCGGGGGAGTGTTATCTTTGAGACATCTCCTTCATTTGATCAATTATTCCATACACTTAAAATGTGCGAGGTCAAACTCCTCTCTATGGGAAAATTAAAATATCATGATGCTTCATCATCTTCTTCTAATAAGTTTCAAGCTAAATTAACATTCAAGCCATCTCCTAAGCCCGTTGAAACAAAGGAAACTATTAATGTCGTCTCTCCACCTGAAAACCTTCAATGGAAACCTCCAAAGCATACCTTCACCAAATTACCCTATGCACCTAGGTTTCTATTTCCTCAACTCATCAAAATAAATCTAATCATTGTTCCACCTCCACTCAATCTTGATCCATCTCTCCCCCTGTGGCCGTAATTATGATGAAAATTCTAAACATGACTATCACCAATGCATTTGGAATTCTGCCAATATTTTTGTTAAACTCAGGCCTCATTCAATATTTTATTGCCAATAATTCGCTCGAGCTCCCTTAGACATCTTCTTCTAAGATGGTCAATGATAATAAAAAGTTTTTAAAAATCAATGACCCTTTTTCTAAGCATGACACACAAGCTCTTGATAATTATGTTAATCATATATATCAATTTGTTCCCCCTCCTTCATCAGGGCCCCTTGACACCCATGTTGCTTTTGTTGATGGATCACCACTAGTCATTTCATTTTTAGATCACAATTATCATGCTACATTTGCTTTTGACTCATCACATATCAATTCTTCTATTAGTTCATATACTGTCAATAACACCATGATCTATTCAGCAGCTCCTATCAGTGTGTGCTCCATTTTACTTCTCATGGCTATCAAATGCCCAATATCTAATATATCATATTCAGTTTCTAGTTTTTTGGCTACATCAGGCTTCCCATTACAATTAGGCCTCTTATCATGCTTGTGTCATTCATCGTGGCATCCTCAATCAAAGGATGTGATATGATTTTAGGTATTCCTTAGCTCCATGCCACCTATTGTCCTATGTTTTTGTAGGGGAAAAAATCACTAGAAAATAGGACAACTATGCCACAATGTCCAAAAATTTGAAAGTCGTTGTAGACACCAAAATTGGGTCACACTCCCATTGGTCCCTCGTCAAACAAACACCTTGAACACATTCACCTAACTATGGCCCCTTTCATCTCACTCTAATATTAATTTAACTAATTTAATTAAATTAATTCATTATCTCACAATATTTATTATTTAAATATCCTAATTGAGATAAGGCCCACACCTCACCTAGACCACATCTAGCACCTCACCCTAAGACCTATTCTTAGTATGTTGCCATAACTAACTAAGACCTACCCAAACCCTAAAAATCAAAGCCTATATTCCCTCTAACCACATTCCTTCATTAGAAGGAAGCTTCCATTCTAATCCATGAAAAAAAGTGATGAGATCCAAGAAAATCAAGGGGATCTTCCCAGTTTAGTAAACCTAGGAAATCCCACCCTAACCAACGTTGGTTACCCTAAACCACCATCTGGTCAACCAGGAACCACCATCGGTTACCATTTAACCCCAAAAACAACCTTATTTCAAGGTTGGCACATTTCTGAGAGATGGACACATCTTTTGAGAACAAGAGACGAAACCAGAGCTGCATGCAAGTAGAACGAGCATTTGTACACGCATCAGAGCACCCATAGCCAGCATTAGAAGCACCCACAGAGCCATCTACCTTCACGGGAGCATCCAGGGAAGCATCAACACCACATCAAGTTACTTCCATTTGATCACCCATCATTGCCAACTAGACATCAAGCTCGTATAAATAGTAAGTGCTTTGTTAACCAACACTTGTCCATTTATCATTTGGTAGATTCTTTTACTTATGTTATTAGTTTCTGCTCCCATTTCCATTCCACCACCATTTACCTCCATGAAAACTTGACCATCCCTTCACCCACACCATTGAACTACCCATATCCAGATTTTAATCATTCCATGTGCATACCTGAGACCCCCACGAACCTTGCCATTTCCCTTCCATTTTCATCTAGCCTTAGATCTGTCACCCACCAATTTTTTATTGAGCTTCCTGTACCATAACCATACTGATGCCAGTTACCTACAACCATCATTGGTCTAACCTAAACCAACATCGATCATACCATACCAACACCGGTCTCTATGTTTTTGACCAGAAACCAAGAACAAAGCTTCCACTCTCTACCCAATACCCAAAAGGCCCACAACCTGACCCTAACCAATACTTGTACTCTGACAGAGACCTTGACCTTCAGATTTAGTCATATCTTAGCCTGTTGTGAACAAATTTTCTTATTATAGATGAATGAGATACCTAAATCATTTTAACTATAGTAGGATTTCATTTATTGTTAGCATTAAGTTGTTTTAAACAGTGGATTGACAGTCGTCTAGGAAGTATCACACTTCCCAGATCTAGCATACGCTAGGTAGTCCACTGCATATACTGTTTAACTTTTATTTGGTGGTCTTGTTTTCCATTTCAGGTAGTTCCTCTAAGAAAAAAGGAAGCTCTCACGATCAGCTGTGGATCAAGAAGTCATACGCGCACAACAACCTATAACCAACATGTTTCGAAAGGTATTCCTCCTAGCCCTTTACCCTTATCTGTTCATCAACATTCAAAGAAATGCTCTAGAATCAGGTGAAACATTTTGGCATGTCTAGTGGGACCCATTCAGGGTTCTTTGCATTATTTCATTTCTAGGTGAAAATTTACATTTTTGTTTCCCCTTCTAAAAGGTTATTACATTAAAATTTCTCCCTTGGAACCTTCTCTTCTTCTATTGTCTAAAATAAATCATATTTTGGTGCTTTAAAAAGAACACTTCTTCCCTTTCATTAGTATCACATTAGTGAAAGAGCATCCCTTCTCTTATTCATCTTTTTGTGTCATCAAATTCAACATTTCAATTTGGGTTTAAAACTCATTTCATTTCATTCTGATTCTCTGCATTAGCTCACATTAATTGAGGGAAACCTATATGTTGGAAATCATGCCCAGATGATGGTTGAAAAATGAATCATATAAAATCACTTCCTTTCTCTTTCTCTCTCTGAGTCTTACCAAACATCAAAAAATTAAAAATATATACACATTCTTAAACAACATCTCACCCAGAAGAAGTTGTAGGTGATCACACGATCACGGTACAGTGGGCAACCCCACTGATTATCTCTATCTAGTACCCCATTAGAGGATGGCCCACCTCCACCATAACATAACCTGAAACCTCTCCTTGTAGATATCCTTCTTCATAGGAAGCCATCCTCACCAAAAATTCTATTCTAAAGTTCATGAGTTAGTCCTTAAATAGCATAAGCTAAACAAACATAATAGAAAAGGCACTCTTAGGATCACATTTTTCTTAGAATTTATGTTTAGCTTGCATTTTGAGGTGAGAGGATTTCGTTCTTCATTTTTTCTTATTTCCCCTTGCATGCTCCTCATCACAGTTGGTGTATTCCAGCTTCATCTGAGTGTTCCTAGACCATATTCTCATCATTCTCAGAATTATGGGTTTGATTCCACATCTAATTTTAACTCACAACCACATTTTCTTCATCGTTGTTTCAATTTCATAGTAACCGGTGTCAGTCCAATGACCGCTGTTAGTTATCCTCTGACCATCATCAGTTTCACCCAACCGGCATCAGTTTACTGTTCTTTTGGTTAACCTACTCAAAAGGACACTTCGCTTCACCTTCTTTGCTATTCAGAACCTCTGTCACTCTAATCATATTCATTTTCCTGGTAAATTCCATCAGTAGCTTGCATACTTAGCAAATTATTGGCCTTTTACCTTGTTTTGACAAACTGTCCATTCTCCACAGTGACCGACAGTGGTTAACTGTGACCAACGTTGTCAGTTTACCCTAACCAACATTGGTTAGCCTGTGTAATTTTTCCAGCTGACATCTTAACTCCAATTCACCTACCACCACTTGTTTTTTTCCTATTTTTATTATATTTCTGTGTCATTTACAGAAAGTAGTCCTACCATGTTAGTACTTGTTCACATGGTGCTGACTCGAAGCCAAGAAAATGCCCTCATATTCCACACCAGTCGTCAACCACTCCCACCTATTCCTTCACCCCTTCTATTTTATCACCCATGGATCCTACCCAACCTATCACTATCACCACAAGAGACAAGGAGTTCACACAACTCCTTGACTAGAACCCTATCACCTTGCAGTTTTATCTTTCCCACTCATCCACTCGAGATTCCTTGGGTTAGTTGATATACGACATGCCTATATCTATCCCCCTAAAACTCGGTCCTACTTCTACTCCAACCTCCTCTACCTCTATGCTACCCACACCTGCCTTGCCCCCAGTCGTTTCGCAGCTAGGCCCCATACCTGCTATGACCATTGTGTCTACCACATCTATTGTACCCACCACATCCAATATACCTTTTCCAACCACCCAGAACATAACCTCATCCACACCTATTGTCTTCACATATACCCGTAGCTACACAACCACCCCTAGTGTCGATGACCCCTACCCCTTTTCAAAATGTTGTTCTTTCTATTCCACAATCCTTAGCCCCCATTTCCACTAGGGTCACCACGACCCTTCCACCTCCATATACGTACTATAAGCAACCTCCCATTTCATCTATCATTCATTCTGGGTACATACCCCCTATTTCACTTCCTCCTTCTCAATCTACATATACAACATCACCATATACAGGAATGATACCTCCATCATATGTCCAACACCAACCTCCTTACACTATAGGAGGTACCCAGCAATCACAACCTACCAATGACCTAATCAAGTTAATGATGACAAGATGCAAACATTAGAGGCATCAGTTTCTGGCACATGGAACTCTCTCACCTACAATGAGATTTGTAATGAGCCCATCCACCCATCCATTCCTATTTTTCCATATCCCTTACATTGGGAAATGCTTAAATTCAACTTCTTCAATAGCAAAGAGGACCCACAACAACACTTGCAGTCTTTCAAACATGGGTGTTATTTGATCACCCATGATGATGCTTTGCTTCTAAGGACCTTTCCCATGTCTCTGACTGGGCCTGCATTAGACTAGTATAGTGGGTTACCTAGACATTCTATCTTCTCATTCAATCAGGTAGCCCAAGCCTTCTTGGATCACTTCTCCATCAATGTCATTAAGAAGGTTACCATGACTGACCTCTACTCTACACGTCAGTATGACGATGAATCTATCATAGATTTTTTTGCTCATTGGTGTAGCCTGATCAATCAACTCACATTCCAACTACCACAAACCGAACTCATAGATCTCTTCACATGGGCTTGTGCTAGACATATCTCGCCGACCCTATAGGTCCAAAATTTCCAAACCTTCGATGAAGCATTCACCATGGCACGAAAGCTAGAGATTCAGGCCATCGAAGAAAAGAAAATCCAACTACGCAATAACAACTCGACATTCAAATCGAATGATACCTCTTCTTCTTTGAAACCACAGAACAATTATTCAAAATCCAAGGGAACCTCTAACATAGTGGCACTCAAGGTCGGCCCATCTCATCCATCAAATCAGGCTAGCCCCTCATCTAATCTTTCTCTTGTCTAGACTTTTCAATTCAGACGAGAACAACAGAAATACACCCCAATTATGGAGCCTTATTCTTCTATCTTAGAAAATCTTATTAAATCTGGGGCCATCACCCTTCCTCCCATAAAACCACACACTGGTTTTGATCCTTCTCACCCCACACCCATGTGGTATAAAGAGCACGACTTTTGCAACTATCATCAGGTAAAAGGTCATAGTGATGGCAATTGCATCACTTTCAAGAACATTGTCCAAGAAATGCTCAAGAAAGGTGTGATAACCTTGGATAATCCAAATACACCTACCAATCAAAACCTACACATCTTCAAGAAACCATTTCCTAATCATGCCCCTTCTTTTGATCAAACCAGAGAGACCTCAATCATGATAGCCATACCCGTGAGGTCCATGCTATTTTTAGTCATGCGCTAGCCGCTTCCCAATTACCTCATATTCCTTCCATAGAGGAAATTCTAGCCCAAAGTCCTCCACCTACGGTTGAACCTACTTCACCTATTCCTCCACCCACAGAGGAACACCCTTTGTCTCCTCCCTCACCTGTGAAGGAGCCTCATGTTAACATTGAGATCATTTCACCTTTGGCTTCTCCACCTAGAGATCTTTCACCCACAGTACATCTCCGACCCACGGAAGAGGATTGTTTATCTCCTCCACCCACAGAGGAGCACCCATCATCTCCTCCACCCACAGAGGAGCACCCATTTTCTCCTCCACTATCTCCTCCACCCACAAGGATCCAGTAAAAATACCTTTTCCTCTAGGTGACCATTCTCCATCAGCTACCCAAGATCCTACAGACTTACTTTCAGCTCTCTTACCCACAGAAGCCGAAGCTAGAAAATTCCCCATCTCTAAGAAACATTTTACGGGAATTTCCATTGGATCCTCATCAACCTCACCTACAATAGTGCCTTTTTCATGCTAGCCAATCACCTAGATTATGTGGATAGAGCCTTACTTTGGGGGTGTCTTCTGCTTCCTGTCTCAACATAAATGAAAATGTCACTTTTTGACACTTTCACTATCTACCCAAAAATATTTCAGCCAATCAACCAAACATAACCACAACTATCACAAATTCCACCATGATACCACTCATGGCTCAACTCACACCCCTACCCATAACCCAACATGCATCTACATCCAAACCCACACCTACATCATCTTTCCTTGCCTAAACCTATAACTACCTTAGGGGTCATCCCAACCACCTACCTTACTCATCCACCCATCAAATTAGATTTAGCTACATCCTCCAAAGATGACACCAAGCTTAATCCAGTGCCCAACCAGAAGAGCCAATCCCAAAGAACTCATACTCCAACCACGCTGATCACACCTTCATCACCTTCACCCTTTTCATCCATCTTAGGACCTCACCCGTCCAGTACATGGTTAAGAAACCTCCACCCGCCGGTAAACTAAAAATGCAACAACCCATTCCGCCCTCACAAACCTCTACCATATCCAAGTGCCTGACATGACTTACGCCCACACCTGCAACATCTTTACCACCCATACCTCTAATACCATTGATAGCTTCTACATTACCCCAGACATTTCAGTCTCTTTCCCTCATGCCTCCTTCATGACCGTGCCATCTACCTTCACGGCACCTCTGTTATCCCTGTGGGTAACATTCCCCCTTCCACCATCTAGCCTTTCCCTCTAGATCTCGTGTGCCCATATCACCTTTACCCAAGAAGGTGCAACCTAAAGACAAAAAACCGCTACCCTCCAATAAGGTAGTCAAAACAACCACACACTCTCCTGTCAGTTCATCTACCATACCCCTACCCAAGCAAACACAACCAACACCCAAGATCACCCCAATAACTCAAACCATAGCTCGACCCACTCCCCTCATGCAAACACCCTTCCTCTACAGCCAGCCACACCTATACCCAAACCCACTTTCACTTCCCATTGTGATCCACTAGCAGGATCCTATGCCAAAATTTTAACCAACCTCCTTGAAACTTCTGTCATCACATTATCACCACTCAGACCTTATGACCCTCTCAAACCCAAACCAAAAGGGTTTGACGACACCAAAATTTGCCTACCATCATGTGTTAGGGCACGATGTAGAGAACTGCAAAGCTTTAAAAACCATTCTTATCTAGTTGTGTCCTCCCAAAGAAAACTTTGATGATGATGACCTTCTCGATGAGGACCCATTTCACCAACACCCATTCCCACAGTTCTTCCCTCACTACCTACTCAATGACCTAGACCTTCACCCCCAAAACTCCTAGAACCACCCCCAAGATTTGAAATTAACATGGTTCACATCAAATAACTCATCAAACCTCCACCCAAATGTTGGTGTGCCCAGCTCATCTCACAAGGTTCCTTCCCACCATTTGGCTTTTTCCCCTCTTGTCTCTATAATTTTCATGGCTCACCTACTTCACCTACCTCCCCGCCTCAAATCAACATGATCCACATTGCTACCCATGCTCAGAAGGACAAAGGCAAGGAAAAGGAAACCAACCGACCCACCAACCAATCCTATACCCAACATACCATCTGCACCCACACCTAAAATCACTATCCGCGGCCCCACATATCCTATTTCTAATGGGGTCACACACCGTGTGATGCTCAAATAACTACACCAATCCCCCCTCAAAATGTCCCTATATGACCTCATCCAAACCTCAGAATCCCATCGTCAAGCTCTCATGGAGGTTCTTCAATCTATTGAGGTTTTACCCAATGACCCTACACCCGTAGCCTCCATTATTACACCTCATCATGTAGCCTCTCTCACCAAATTATCACCTTCATCTTCACCTCTGCCTACTCACCAGGTAGCCTCCCTTAGCTTCTCAGATGAAGAGATCGTACCACACCAAACTGATGACCCAGATCCATCTCTCTTAATCTTTTTCCACATTGATGATATAAGTGTACGACGTGTTATGATCGATGGTGGTACTAGCATTAATATCATTTCCTCCCATGCATTTGCTCAAATGCACATACCTGACAATTTCATGCATAAACATCCCATCATGTTGTGTTCATTCAATGATGCTATCACCTCTACACTTGGAATTTTCATCCTCCATGTTTGTGTGGCCCCCCTGCATAGTTCCAGAGTTGTTTTACATCTTAGAGGGGGAATTTCAATATAAAATGTTGCTTGGTGGACCCTAGATTCATGTTATGGGTTGTGTTCCTTCCACTATGCATCATTGTGTAAAGTTTGAGCATGAAGGACACACCTATACCATTCCAGATGACCCATCACCTTTCAAAACTTGTAACATGCTTTACCGACCCAATGATGTGCTTATACCTATTAAAGCATCTACCTCCACAACCACTGCCTCTTCACCTACACCTCCACTCACCAGTGTTGCCTCTACCTCAACCACACTTACATATTCCATTCCTACCACTTCCACAACCTCCATGGCCGAACCGTCAGCTTCCCACTCTATTAGCCCCACCTTCGACATGACCTCTAACACATTTTCTATTCTAGCTACCCACATACAAACCACCAATCCCTTGGAAGGCATTTTTCAATGCCTCACTCTGGAGGAGTATCACCTATATAGTGTCAACACATTCCTTACTCCAGAAGAGTATGGAAGTCTTCACCAGAATCCTCAATATGATCACCGTATAGAAGAGCACTTCCAATATGGTCCTCCCCACCTTCGTACCAATCTCACCTATAGGGGGAATTGATACTACAACTTACACACCTGAACCATAGTCACAAAACTGCCCATTTTTTGCTGACCTCCAATCACTCACCAATTACCGTTTCACCCACACCTTCCTACACCGATGTGCATGGAAGGGTTTTGGTTTTGGATTTTATGAGCAAGGCCACCATACTATTATTCCATGTACTACCCATAAACATAACGACCATAGTGGTATTAGCTTTATTGAACCACCTACCAAGAAGGCCCGCATTGAACTCATTGAGGAAATTAGCCCTCCTCCACCTTCTTCACCTGATCCACCTTCTTCACCACCTTTGCCTACAAATTCAATGGATCTAGAATCCATTCCTCCTAATTTTTTTTATAAACACTAGTTCCTTGGGGCCTTTGACTTATCAACACGAGGATGAGGCTCCCTCTTCTCTTCCCTTCCTGTACCCTGTAATGATCGATGACGATACACCTTTGATTAACATCATTCAATGCCAAGATGATGAATCTATACTCACCTACCCTAGTGTAAAAGACTCATTTATTCATTGGTCATTACCATCTGAGATGCAAACCATGTTAAATGAATCAACTATCAATATCAACATTCATACTCAGGATGACCCACACATTCTAAAGATTAGACAATCTGTAGATGTTGCTGAACAGGAAGCCATCAATTCTTTTCTCAAAAACCATAACCACATTTTCACTTGGTCTTACACAGATATTCCTGGCATTGATCCCACTATAGTGGTACATAATATCATAACCATTCCCGATGCCAAACCCATAAAAAAAAGCTGAGGAAAATGCATCCTTGCATTGCTCTTCTAGTCAAAGAAGAATTTTAATGCCTCATTTCCGTTTCCTTCATCTTACGCATTGATTATCCCCAGTGGATTTCCAACATTGTCCCTATCACTAAGGTGACAAGGGACTTCATATTTGCATGGATTTCTATGACGTCAACCTAGCCTACCTAAAAGATGACTTTCCTCTACCCAGTATTGACCAACTGGTTGACCTTACCGCTAGTCACAAGAGGTTATCACTCAGGGATGGTTTCTTGGGTTATAACCAAATATTGCTTGCCCTATAGAATCAACACAAAACCGCATTAATCACCCCTTGGGGTACCTTTTGCTACTGAGTCCTGCCTTTTGGCCTTAAAAACACTGGTGCCACCTATCAGTGGGCTATGAATTATATCTTCCATAACATCATGCATTGTATATTAGAAGATTACGTGGATGATCTCTTAGCCAAATCTAAATACCACTCCGAGCACCTCATTAAATATTATGTTCACCTTCAGCCCAAGAAGTGTGTCTTAGTGGTTCTCTCGGGAAAACTCATGGGATTTATCGTCTCCTTACGTGGTATAGAGGTGGACCCTACTAAAGTCAAGGCCATTCTTGAAATGCCTCTACCCACTAATCTTAAGCAACTCCATATCTTGCAGGGAAAGTTACAGTCTATTCACCACTTCATTTCACAATTTTCTGATCGGTGTCAACCATTTCATCGTCTTCTCAAGAAGGATGTCTCTTTTAAATGGGATAATGAATACCACAAAGCTTTTGAGTCCTTAAAACAATACCTTCTCCAACCACCCGTACTCATTCCACCTAAAGATGATCAACCCTTCTACCTATACATCTTAGCTACCAATCATTCCTTGGGGGCCATGTTTTCTCATCGTGATGAACAACACAGGGAGTAGGCAGTCTATTACATAAACCATACTCTTTTGGACTATGAAACCCAATACACCCATGCCAAAAAAAAATTCTTAGCCTTATTTTTCATTGTCAAGAAACTCCTCCATTACCTGCTCAACCACAACACCTATGTTGTGACCAACACCGACCATTTACACTTCATGTATGTCAAGCCTTACCAAAATCAATGTGTCACATACTAGATCATACTTTTGGCTGACTCAACCTCAAATTTATCCCCTAGAATTCCATCAAGGGCCAAGCTATCACCGACCAATTGGCTGACACACCTATTTCCATGGATCAACCCTCTAATTTTGAATTCTCAAATGAATCAATTGCCACCCTTTCCATAAACGAACCCACTTACCAAATGAAACTCTTCTTCGATGGTTCTAAGTGTTAGTGTGGGGGTGGGGCATGGTGTTATCCTCATTTCTCTTGATGGGGAACCCATGCCTTTATCTTTCAAACTCGATTTTGATTGTACAAACAATATTTCAGAATATGAAGCACTCGTATTAGGTCTCCAAGCTGCCTATGCCTTAGATGTTAAATCAATCAACATCTTTGGTGATTCTCAATTGGTCATAAACCAAGTCAATGGTATATACCAATGTCATAATGAGACACTTCAAAAGTATAAACATCACGTAGGCATACTTTTGACCACCTTTGACCGGTGTACCCCTTCAAACCATCCCACATTCAACCAAAAAATTTATAGATACCATGGCCTGCTTGGATTTTCAAATCCCCACTTCACCTGCTGATTCTAAAATATTTGTCACCATAGAAATACTACAATCGCCCTCTTATTTTCCTCGTGAGATTTTACTCTATCGAAACCACTAATCCTGACCCAAGTGACCTTTGGTATAAACAATACTCAGACTACCTTTCCTGTTCCATCTTGCCTCCCGACCTCACTCATAATAGACAACATGCCTTTCTTAAAAAGGTCTCTCATTATGTTATCATGGGTGGCCTCTTCTATAAATGCGGCTTCGATGGCATTCTCTTATGGTGCCTTGCGAGTTCCAAAATTTCTTATACCATTAAGGAAGTTCACGATGGCATATGTGGAGGTCACTTTAGTGGCCTTGTTGTTACTAAGTGTATTCTTCACCTAGGCTATTACTGGCTGACCCTCTATCCATGAATGTTGCGACTATGTTAAGCATTGTGTGAAGTAAAACATTAACCTTCATCATACACCTATTCATGCCTTACAGGTCACCCCGTGACCTTTATCCCTTCTCTCAATGGGGTTTGGATCTCATCGGAGAGATCAATCCCCCACTCTTCACAATGACATCAATGGATCATCACCGCTACCAAATACTACAAAAAATGGGTTGAAGACATACCTCTCATCTCCAAAAAAACCGAGAAAATATGTGAGTTCATCAATCATCACATCATCTGTCACTTTGGTGTCCCACATCACCTCATCACTGATAATAGAAAAACAATTCAAAAATAAAACCTTACAAAAACTTTGTGATGCCTTCAACATCTCAGCTAAGTTTCTTGTCACCTTATTACCCACAGACCAATGGCTAAGCCGAATCCACCAATAAAACCTTGAACAAAAATTTCATGAAAGTGGTTAACAATACCGGGAAGGATTGGCATACGCACATTCCTTTCACTTTGTGGGCATACCACACTAGTATTCACACTTCCATTGCTGCCACACCTTTTTCTTTGGTTTATGGTACAGAGGTTGTTCTACCTCTCAAAGTCCATATCCCCTCACTCTGCATTTCTCTCCATGACATGCTTAATGATGATGACTTTTTTCAGGACCGTTTAGCACAACTTGAGTTATTAGATGAACATCGCCTTAATTCTCTTAACCATTTCCAATTTTACCTAAAACATGTATCAAACATGCATATGAACAAATGTGTCCATAAATGAACCTTCCAAGTTAGTGACCTTGTCCTGAAAGAAAATCAACATGTAACTAAAATAGAAAAAAAGTAAATGGGGAAAATTTACTTCTAATTGGCTTGGATCATACATTGTGACTCATACATATGGATCAGGTGCTTATCATTTATCTTCACTCGATGGTAAAACCCGAACCTAAGCCCCTTAATGCCTTACATATTTGACCATTCTATTGTTGAATTTTAGTCCTACCTCACCTTCTTCCTCTTTCCATGCTCTTCCCTTGAGCTCTATCCATTTCCTATACCATCACCAATGATTAAATAAGAATCATGTGTATACTTGTCACGCTTTTATCTTCTCTTAAATATGTGTACCATGGTGCTACACATGGCATGATTCTCATGGATACTTTTCATCTGACTTTTAGATGAGATCCCATGGTTGTTTCACCTTGATTTCTGAACAAGAATCCAATTCTTCACCGTAGTCTTGTCCACGAATTAAAATCCCTCACATGGGATCTAAATCCTTGAGTCAAACTTCCAATAAAAAGATGACTCCCTCAAAAAAGGACATATATCTCTCTAAATATCTGCTATAAATAGACTTCTCCCTCAAAGGACAACTATATAAAAATCCTGTTTCTAAAAAAAATAACAAGAAGAAAAGAAAAGAGAGAGAATAATCTGAAGCTTCCCGCATCAATCAGCTTCGCAAAGAACTCAAGGATTTAATTTCCTCATCCCACATAGACTTCTCTACATCGATCAGTCTATCTCAAATATTAGTCAAAACAAAAAAAACCTTTTAGTCATGGACTTTCCCATTGTGACCTTGGATCTCTTGCCAAAAAGGCATGCTACCTAGTACCATATAAAAACTAACCACTTTTTCACCCTTCTCACCATTCACACTTTCATTTCCTACCCGCCTCAAGGGACCTATTGGAACCATGAACATTTGGTGATCATGTGACTACTTTTTCACCTTTAGAATAATCAATCTTGCAATGCTTTTAGGTTCTTACATTCATCCGCCCATCTAAGGTTTGATCCACCTATTATGATCCTTACCAATCAGGTCACTTTCTTGCCTCCTATTATATTTTAAACCTTCTTCATTACGTATTGATTACCTTATACAGGACTTGATCCTCGAATGCTTATCTTTGGGTAATTTTCTCCTCTTTCCCCACAATCACCTCAAAATCACCTATACCAATGTGCCCACAATTCACCCATACCTAACAAGACCTAGACTCAATCATGTCAAAAAACATACCCACCCCATACTCATACCTTCTCGCATTATTCCCTAGCTTATGGGAGAACTACATCAGCCTGAGGTCCCTTTTCACTGAGCACTATGTAGAACAGCACTCTGAGGGCATGTGGCCCTTAGAGGTTAGCTCGGCCACTCTCTACCCTAACCTATTCATCTTTTATTTTCCTAAGTCGCATTATCCCCTTTTTAGTTTCTTTTCATATCAATAATCAGAAATTAAACCCATCAAACAACAAATTGTTTTCCACCTTTATCATCATCAAAACATATATCCATTATATCTACCCTTTCCCTTACCACTATAATGCATGTACTATAAAACATCTTAACCATGACCCATATCATCATTCATTGCACAAATTAATGAATTACAACTTAACTCACTTCACCCATACCTAAACAATCTAACTTCACCATGCCTAAAACCTAACTCAATCCATGCCTAGACCACAACCTGACTCAACCATCGCCTACAACCTAACTCCACCATTCCTAAAACCTAACTCAATCCATGCCTAGACCACAACCTAACTCAATCCATACCTATGACCTGACTCTATCATGCCTACACTACTTAATTTCCATAACATATACACATAAAAATAGTAAGATAACCACAACCATGTATACACATAATGACCATAATCATCATCATCATCATCATCTCTATAAATAAAAATATCCAAAAATGTGTCTCCATATACATAATCTCAAATATCTTCAGCACACAGGTCGTTATATGATCAAAAATATGAAAAAATATCATACATCCTCACTCTCCTTGGCACGCAAGCCAGTATATATCAAAAAATGAATCAAATACATCAAAATAAAGGGATGTGTATTAGGCATCATCCTGCCAGACATCCTCCATGTCAGTCTCGCCTATCTCCTCCTCAGCTCTTGGCCAGCGGCCTGATAACCTCTCACTGCCCATCATAGGTCGCAGTCAGGCCCCTGCTAGTACATCACCTGGAGCTGGCCTCCATGAGCTGGTCGCCTCACCCTGATCCTATCTTGGGGAACGATGGCCCCCTGTGCTCTCCATGTTGTGAGTACGAGATCTAGTCCTCTCACCGAGGCTTGTTATGCCCTATACTCTCCATAAGATAGAAAATATATCTCGGCCACCATCAACTAATCCTGGTAATATCTGGACTCCCCTAAGGTGTCTTGTAACCTGGATATGGGTACCATTGACGGTGGCCCCCATCGACCTTGGCCCTTGTACCTATCCTGAGGGACCCTGTCCTACCCCTGCCTATGAATTAGGATCCTATCCTGATGCCTTTGGAGGTGCCATTGGCCTCGCACCCTGTACCTATCCCTAAACCTGTAATGCCTAAATATACACTTGTGTAGTGGCCAATTGGCCCTACAAACCTGTAACCTATGCTTGTAGGGTGGCTACCTGCTCCTCATCTCCATCTTCATCTCTACCCTGGGCCATCTGGGCCTACAAACTGGCCACCTGCACATGCAATATGGCCACCTCTGCGTCTGAATTTGCTAAGTACCCCTATACCATCCCTAACTAGGTAATCGAGGTCGCCATCTACCCTTGTAGAGTGTTTCTCTACATAGTGATGGTGGCTAAATCTAGCTACCCTGGCCTGGGAGGTACTGCTCATAGATGGGCTGCCCACCACTATCTATACATGTCTATCACTCTACCATCATCAATCCACTGGTCTATAACATGTTCCTCCTACCCAGTAGGTACTATCGGCTATGGAAGTGGTAGTGGTCTCTCCACTTCATCTCTCATGTACTGTGGGAAGGGTGGGGGTATATCCTGTCGCAGCATGAACTGCCGTCTAACCTGGTCAACTGGGATCATCTCGTGCTCCCCTGCACAGTGCCCCTCTATCCACCTATAAATCCATAATCCCACCAGCTCCTCTACCATCCCTTTGTATGAGGGATACCCCACATATGGTCTCCAGATAATGTCTACACCAAACAATCCCTCCAATAACCACCGATAATACGCTACGTCATGAATAGCTCGGTCTTCTCGATGCTCTCCAATCATAGGAACCCAGTACCTGTACCCCACTCAAATAAAACCTGGCTCAAAAGCATCTGCCCGGGGCATACCAATTGGACAAACACAAACAATGTGCTCGTATTCCCAACAGTGAAGAATAAATGTACAGCATAGGCTGAACCTGCAGAGTTGTCCATACACCCAAATCTCTTTATATAGCTATACTAGAAATGTTGGCACCCATGCAAAGTAGCTCTAGTCCATCACCATGTCATGTAACACTCCCCATCAGTGATCGTGGGAACCTCCCACCCTCCGCATCTGGCAATGCAAAATAGCATATTGCCTCCATCAATAATACTACTAGCCTCATCTCCTCTGGATGGGCCTGGTACATCTCACCATAGCTCATACTGGCACTAGGGAATGTCATCTCTACCAGTCCCTCACCAAATACTATCAACATTAACTCCTCGGATGCCTCTAAGAAAATTGAATATACCTGTGTCCCCAATATCTGTAACCGCATGATCCTGTACATGTCCTCAAGGGTGACTGTCATCTCACCCATCGGTAAGTGGAATGTGTTGGTTACTGATTCCCATCTATCGATGAGGGTGACAATCAAGCTCAGATGATAGACTACATGCTGATAGCATCTGACTCCGATCATACCAACATCCACAACATGACTCCACTCCTGGATTGTCGTAGCCCCACAAACCGTCAAGAGTAGGGGTGGTATCCTTTCTCTCATCCGCAGTTAGGTTCTCGACTGCATCCAACAACACAATTACATTATTAAAACCTGACCATATCTATCCTCACCCATACCCACCACCTATTTGCCCATCTACTCCTACCCATTCGACCTCGCATATCTACCCATACCCCTGACCCTTACCAACTCAACTTTACCTATTTTCCCTTCCAACCTACCAACCACCCTACCCTAGCCTCCCTACCTACCCAATCCGACTCGACCAATTATTCTACCAACCACCCTAGCCTAACCTCCCTACCTACCCAATATGACACAACTAATTTTTCTACTCACTGTAGACACTAAAATTAGGTCACACTCCCCTTTGGTCCCTCGACAAGTAAGCACTCTTTATTACATTTACCTAGCCATGCCCCCCTTCACCCCACTAATATTAATTTAATTAATTTAATTAAATTAATGCATTATCCTCACTATATTTATTATTTAAATATCTTATTTGAATAATATCCCCACATACAGTTCACTTAGACACCTCACCAAGCCAACTCAACCTAAGACCTATTCTTAGCAAGTTCCCATAACTAACTAAGACTTACCCAAACCCTAAAAATCAATGCCTACATTCCCTCTAACCACATTCCCACATGCTCACAAGAAGCTCCCAGTCTAATCCATGGGATAACGACATGAGATCCAAGGAAATCAGGAGGATCTCCCTAGTTTAGTAAACCTAGGAAATCCCACCTTGACTGACGTCAGTTACCCCTAACTGTCGCCAGTTAAGTCGAACCATCAATTTACCCCTTTTAACCCCTGAAATACCTTATTCTCAAGGTGGGAAAACATTGAGAAATAGTTGATGAGCAAGAACACATGTCAGAGAGAGAACGCATCTTCAGAGAGCCAATTCCAACGAAAAACTCACATCCAAGGAAGGAGATTGAGCATCTTCTCCTGCACAGCCAACCCAGCCATGATCTGATCTATCCAAGCAAAGAGGAGTGTACATGTAGCCCATGCAGAAGCTTTTCTTCAGTTGGTGATCACTTGCAACCTTCAAACCCATCATCAGCACCTCCATCCCTCACACACAGACATTCAGGAATGAAATCCAAGTAAGTACAACATCATACTTTCCTGGTTATTTCATTTCATCATCATTTTATCATCCATTGTTTATCTTGCTCCCTATTGACCTTCTCCATATTTTCACCTCCGTATACCCATTGAAACCTCGCAAAATCCTACTCCAGTCACCCAATACCTCATCTCGACCAACCAAAGTCCTTTGTGTAATCACAAAGGAGACTCCAGCTTGTTCTGTGACCTTTCCAGATCTGACAGTAACCGACACCGGTTACACCTAACCGCCATCGGTCACCCCTGACCGACACTGGTCTCTGTGTTTTCCCACACAGCCCTGAACAGAGACCTACCCACCTAATTTTATCTCACCCTCATTCACCTGTGATCTACCTGAGACCTTTATCAGACCTGCAGAGACCCAGAACCAATCATTTGACCTTTGGATTCTATTCTAGCTTAGCCTGTTAGATTAGATCTATTTCTTATTGTGTTTTTAAGTGAGATACCTAAATCATTTTAAAATAACAATAGGATTTACTTTGTTTACAAAATTGAATTGTTTAAAACAGTGGACTGACAACCATCTAGGAAGTATCATACTTCCCGGATCTAGCTCACGCTAGGCAGTTCACTACCCATATTGTTTAATTCCTTCTGGTGGTCTTGTTTTCATTACAAGTAGTTCCTCCTAGCCAAAAGGAAGCTCTCACAATCAGCTATGGATTCAGGAAGTCATACGCGTGCAACAACCCATCAACTGACATTTGAACAGGTATTCCTCCTATGCCCATTACCCTATCTATTTCATCAACACTCCAAAGAGACAATCTAAGAAAAAGGTGAAACATTTTGGCACGCCCGGTGGGACCCATCCGGGTTCCTTGCATTTCATTCATTCCTAGGAAAAAATTGTGTTTTTTTCCCTTCTAAAAAGCATGCACACTAATTTTCTTCTTTGGTAATCCACCTCTTCTTTCTATTTTCTCTAAAGGAAACTTTTCTTTTGGTGTAATTAAAAAGAATCATTTCTTCATGTTTTCTGCATTGTAGTGAAAGAGCATCCCTCTTCCTCTTCATCTTATTGTGTCATCCAATTTCACATTTTCGATTTGGGTTTAAAAACAAGTGCATTCCATTCTAATTTATTGCATTAGCTCACATTAATTGAGGGCAACCTATACGCTGGAAGTCATGACCAGCTGATGGTTGACAAATGAATCATAGAAAAGCACTTCTATCCTTTTCTCTTTCTCTGAGTCTTACCAAACCACACAAAAATTCAAAATACATACATTCTTAAACAACATCCTACCTGGAAGAAGTTGTAGGTGATCACACGATCACGACACAGTGGGCACCCAGCTCGCTACTCTGTCGAGTCATACTTCAGAGCGAAGCCCGCCCCCACCATAACATACCTGAAACCTCACCTTTTAGATCTCCTTCTTTGTAGGAAGCCATCCTCACCAAAAACTCTATTTCACAATTCATGTGTCAGTCCCTAAATAGCATAAGCTAAACAAACATAATAGAAAAGGCACTCCTAGGATCACATTTTCTTAGTGTTTTTGCTTGGCTTGCATTTTGAGGTGAGAGATCACGTTCATCACTTTTTTTGTTCATCCTTGCATGCTCCTCATCATAGCTGGTGTATTCTGGCTTCACCTGAGTGTGCCTGGGCCATATCATCATCATTCCCAGAATTATGGGTCTGATTCTACATCAGATTTTAATTCACAACCACTTTCTTTCATCACTGTTTCAATTTCACAGTAACCGTCGTCGGTTACCTCTGACCACCATCGGTTATACCCAACCGACGTCGGTTCCAAGTCCTTTTTCTAACCTACTCAAAAGGAAATTTTTACTTCACTTTCTTCCACTTTTCATAGTCTCTATCACTGTCATTATTCCCATTGACATTTTAAACATCTTCAGATTTGGCATACCTATCATATTTTACCTTCTACCTCATTGTTTACTCACTGTCCATTTTCTGCAGTGACCGGCAGTGGTTACCCCTTACCGGCATTGGTTTTCCCTAACCGACATTGGTTATCCTGTTTCACATTCTAGCCACCATTTGTTACTTCATCCACTTTTTATCACCAGATTCACCTGTTCCTACTGTTCTCTGTATCATTTACAGAGAAGCAGCCCTACCTGATCAGTACTGGTTCACATGGTGCTGACCCAAAGACAAAGAAAGTGCCCTTGTATTCCATGCCAGTTGTCAACCACTCCCACCTAGTCCTTCACCACCTTCTATTTTATCACCAGCCATGGATCCCATCCAGCCTACTACTATCACTACCGAGATGAGGAGTTTGCATGACTCCTTGACCAGAACCCTACCGCCTTGCAGTTTTACCTTTCCCACTCATCCACTCGAGATGCCTCAGGTCAGTTGATATACGACATGCCCGTATCTATCCCCCCAACTCTCACACCCACTTCCGCATCAGCCCCATCTGGCTCCGTGCTACCTGCATCCACCTTACCTCCAGTCATTTTGTAGTTAGGTTCTATACCCGCTATGACTGTCCACGCATCTGTTACCTCTGTGGCACCCATTACATCCACCGTACCCTCGATGACTACCCTAAACACAACCTCATCTACCCCTAATGTCTCATACATACCTGTAGCTACATTCCCACCTCCAGTGTTGGTGACCCCTACCCCATTTCAGAATGTGGTTCTTTCCATTCCACAATCATTAGCCCCTATTGCCACTAGGGTTACCATGACCCTTCCACCCCCATATACATACTACCAACAACCTCCTGTTTCATCCATTATTCATTTTGGGTACGTACCCCCTATTTCACTGCCTTCTTCTCCACCACCCTACATGGCAGCCCCATACACTGGAGTGCCACCCCTGTTATATGCCCAAAACCAACCTCCTCATGCTACAGGAGGCATCCAATCATCACAACCCACCAATGACCTAATTAAATTGATGTTGGACAAGATGTAGACATTGGAGGCATCGGTTTCCGGCTCCCACAACACTCTCACCTATGACGAGATTTGCAACGAGCCTATTCACCCATCCATTCCTATCCATTCATACCCTTGTGCATTGGGAAATTCCTAAATTCAATCGCTTCAATAGCAAAGAAGACCCCCAGCAACATTTGCGGTCATTCAAACATGGGTGTTATCTGATCGCTCATGATGATGCCTTGCTTTTGAGAACTTTTCCCATGTCCCTCACTAGACCTGCATTAGATTGGTATAGTGGGTTACCTAAACACTCTATATTCTCATTCAATCAGGTAGCCCAAGCCTTCTTGGATCATTTCTCTATCAATATCATCAAGAAGGTTACCATGACCGATCTATATTCCACACGTCAGTATGAGGATGAATCTATCACAGATTTTTTCACTCGCTGGCACAGCCTAATCAATCAACTTACCTTCCAACTGCCACAAACTGAACTCATCGAGCTCTTCACATGAGCTTGCGCTAGACATATCTCCCCAACCTTGCAGGTCCAAACCTTCCAAACATTCGATGAGGCATTCACTATGGCACGAAAGTTAGAGATTCGGGCCATCAAAGAGAAGAAAATCCAATTACGCAATAAGAATTTGGCATTCAAGTCGAATGATACCTCTTCCTCTTCCAAACCACAAACCAATTATTCAAAAGCTAAGGGCACCACTAACGCAGTGGTACTCAAGGCCAGGCCCATCTCACCCATCAAATCAGGCTACACCCTCATCTAATCTCTCACATGTCCAGACTTTTCAATTCAGACAAGAGCAGTGAAAATATACCCCAATTGGGGAACCTTACTCTTCTGTCTTAGAAAATATTATCAAAGTTGGAGCCATCACCCTTCCACCCATAAAACCACACACTAGTTTTGACCCTGCTCGCCCCATGCCCGCATGGTATAAAGAACATGATTTCTGTAACTATCATCGAGTAAAGGGTCATAGTGATAGCAACTGCATCACTTTCAAGAATATTTTCCAAGAAATGCTCGAGAAAGGTGAGTTAACTATGGATAATCCCAACCACCCCCAACCAAAATCTACAAATCTTCAAAAAACCATTTCCCAACCATGCCCCTTCATCCAATCAAACCGGTGAGACATCAACTCACGATACCCATACCCGTGAGGTTCACGCTATCTTTAACGAGGTACCTGTCACCTCTCAATTACCTCACATCCCTTCCATAGAGGAGATCCTAGCCTGAAATCCTCCTTCTGCATTAGAACCAACCTCCCCTATTCCTTCACCCATAGAGGAACACCTTTCATCTCCTTCATCACCTACAGAGGGGTCTTCCGCTAACATCAAGACCATCTCACCCCTGGCTTCTCCACTAAGAGAACCTTTACCTACAGTACCTCCTCCACCCATAGAGGAGCTCCCATTACCTCCTCCACCCACAAAGGAGCACCCATTACCTCCTCCACCCATACAAGGAGCACCTATCTATTCCTCCACTTATAGAGGAGCTCCCATCATCTCCTCCACCCATCATATACCCAGTTGAGATACCTTTTCCTCTTGGTGAGCATTCTCCATCAGCTACCCAAAATCCAACAGACCTACTTTCAGCTCTCTTACCCACAGAAGCTGAAGCTAGCCAATTCCCCATCTCTAAGATGCATTTTACGGGAATTCCCATTAGGTCCTCACCAACTCCACCCACAGATGTGTCGTTCTCACGTTTGGCTGATCACTTAGATTATGTGGATAGGGCTTTACTATGGGGGCACCTCTTACTCCCTGTCTCAACACAGATGCAGAGATCCCTCGCTGATACCTCCACTATCTACCCAAACACATTTCGACCCATCAAACCAAATACAACCACCTCTGTCACAACCCCTTCCATGATACATGTTAGTGCTCAAACCACACCCTTACCCATAACCCGACCTACATCTAAACCCAAACCCATACCCACAACATTTTCCTCCACTAAACCTATTACCACTTTAGGGGTCACCCCGACCACCAGCCTTACTCATCCACCTATTAAACTGGATTTAGCTACATCCTCCAATGTCAATACCACACCTACTCTGACACCCAAACCAAAGAAACAAACTCATCGACCTCATACCCCAACTACACCAATCACACCCACACTTGTCCCATCTACCTTAAGGCCTCAGCTACCCAACATGGTCAAGCACCCTTCACCCATCCATAAACCAATAACACAACAACACATTCCTTCCTCACAAACCTCTAACCTACCCAGGCACACAACATGACTTACACCCACACCTGCAGTCTCTTTACCACCAATACCTCCAATACCCTCAACTATTGCTTCACTACCCACTACACTTCAGTCATTTTCCCTCACACCCCAAGTACGACCCACGTCATCTACCTTCACAGCACCCCCGATTATCCCCGTGGGTAACTCGCCCTCTTCCTCCATCTGCTTTTCCTTCTAGACCTCGTACACCCACATCACCTTTACCCAAGAAGGTGCAACCCAAAAACAAAACCTCACTACCCCACAATAAGGTAGTCAAAACAACCCCACACCCTCCTACCCGTCCATCTAATGTACCCCTACCCAAACAAACACGACCGATACCTAAAACCACACTAGCACCTAAAACCATAACTCGACCCATTCCTACTCTTCCAAAAATAGTTCCTCGACAATCAACCACACCTACACCCAAACCCATGTTCACTTCCCATTGTGATCCACTAGTAGGGTCCTATGCCAAAATTTTAACCAACCTCCTCGAGACTTCTGTTATCACATTACCGCCACTCCGACCTTATGACCCCCTCAAACCCAAGCCAAAAGGGTTTGATGATACTAAAATTTGTGCATACCATCATGTGTCAGGGCATGATGTGGAGAACTGCAAGGCCTTGAAAACCATCCTTATCCAATTGTGTCCACCAGAAACCAACTTTGATGACAACAACCTTCTCGACGAGGATCCTACTTCACTGACACCCATTCCCACACTGCCCACTCAACAACCACAACCTCCACCCTCACCACTCCTAGAGCCACCCTCAAGATTTGAAATTAACATGGTTCACATCAGAGAACTTGCCACGCCACCACCCAAATGTCGTTGCACCCAGCTGACCTCACAGGGTTTTTCTCCTCTGGTAGGTTTTTACCCGTCGTGTCATTATACCACTCACCCTACACCTTCTCCATTTGCCAACTTCCCTCAAATCAACATGATACATGTCACTACACATGTGCAGAAGGGAAAAGAAAAGGCAACTGAACCCACCAACCAATCCTATACCCAACATACCATCTGCACCCATACCTAAAATAACTATCTGCGGCCCCACATACCCCATTTCTAATGGCGTCACACATCACACCATGCTCAAAAAATTACACCAATCTCCCCTCAAAATGTCCTTATATGACCTCATCCAAACCTCAGAATCCCATCGTCAAGCCCTCATGGAGGTTCTTCAATCTATTGAGGTTTTACCCAATGACCCTACACCCGTAGCCTCCATTATCACACCCCATCATGTAGCCTCTCTCACCAAATTACCACCTTCATCCTCACCTCACCTTGTTCACCAAGTGGCCTCCCTTAGCTTCTCAGAGGAGGAGATCGTGCCACACCAAAACGATGACCCGGACCCAGCCCTCTTCATCTCTGTCCACATTGATGACATACGGGTACGTCGTGTGATGATTGATGGAGGCACTAGCATTAACATCATTTCATCCCATGCATTTTCTCAAATGTGCATACCTGACAATTACATGCATAAACATCTGGTCATGTTGCGTTCATTCAATGATGCTATCACCTCCACACTAGGCACTGTCATCCTTCACGTTCGCATAGGCCCCCGCACTATTCCAGAATTGTTTTATGTTTTGGAGGGGGAATTCCAATATAACTTGTTGCTTGGTAGACCCTAGGATCCATGTCATGGGTTGCATTCCTTCCACTTTGCATCGTTGTGTAAAGTTTGAACACGAAGGACACACTTATACCATTCCAGCTGACCCATCACCTTTCAAAACATGCAACATGCTTTACCGACCCAATGATGTGCTCATACCTGTCAAGCCATCTACCTCCACAACCAATACCACTTCACCTACACCTCCACCTACCAGTACAGCTGCTGCTTTCACCACACATACCTCCTCCATTCCTACCACTGCTATAACCTCCATGGCTGACCCATTAGCTTCCCAATCTATTAACTCCACCTCTGCATCGACCTCCGACACATTATCCATACCAGCTACCTACATACCAACCACTGATCCCTTGGAAGGTGTTTTTCAACACCTCACTCTGGGGGAGTACCACCTATATAGTGTCAACACATTCCTTACTCCACACGAGTATGGAAGCCTTCACCAACACCCTCACTATGATCACTGTATAGGAGAATGCCTCCTTTATGGTCCTCCTCATCTTCGTACTAGTCTCACCTATGGGGGACTTGATACTACCACTTACACACCTGAACCACCATCACAACCCACCCATTTTCCACTGACTTCCAATCACTTACCAATCACCATTTCACCCACACCTTCCTACACCGTTGTGCATGGAAGGGTTTTGGTTTTGGATTTTATGAGCAAGGCCACCATACTGTTATTCCATGTACCACCCGCAAACATAATGACCATAGTGGTATCGGCTTCCCCAAACCTCCTACCAAACAGGCCCGCATTGAACTCATTGAAGACCCTAGCCCTCCTCCACCTTCATCTTCATCACTACCTTCACCCGCTCCACCTTCATCACCACCCTCACCGACAGAGTCGATGGATCCTGAATCTATCCCCCCTAACTTTTTTTTTCATAAACACCATTTCCTTGGGGCCTTTGACTTATCAACGTGAAGGCGAGGCCCCTTCCACTCTTCCATTCCTGTATCCTGAGATGATCGATGATGACACACCTATAATTAACATCATTCAATGTCAGGATGATGAATCCATACTCACCTACCTTGGTGCAGAAGACTCATATATTCATCGGTCACTACCATCTGAGATGCAAACCATGTTGAATGAATCAACTATCGAGATCAACATTCATACTCAGGATGACCCACACATCCTAAAGATCAGACAATCTTTAGATGCTGTTGAACAAGAAGCCATCACTTCTTTTCTCTGAGATCATAACCATGCTTTCACTTGGTCTTACGTAGACATGCCCAGTATTGACCCCACCATAGTGGTCCACAATATCGTAACCATTCCCGATGCCAAACCTATCAAACAAAAGCTGAGGAAAATGCACCCTCGCATTGCTCTTCTCGTCAAAGAAGAACTTCAGTGCCTTCTTTCTATTTCCTTCATCTTACCCATTGATTATCCTCATTGGATTTCTAACATTTTCCCTATTACTAAAGCAACAGGGGGACTCCGCATTTACACGGACTTCCATGACCTCAACCTCACCTGCCCAAAAGATGACTTTCCCTTGCCCAGTATTGATCAACTGGTTGACCTCACCACTGGTCATGAGATGCTCTCACTCATGGATGGCTTCTCAGGTTATAACCAAATTTTTCTTGCCCCAGAAGATCAACACAAGACCGCATTCATTACCCCTTGGGGAACCTTTTGCTATCGAGTCATGCCTTTTGGCCTTAAAAATGTTGGTGCTACATATCAGCGTGCTATGACTTACATCTTCCATGATATCATGCATCACATATTGGAAGATTACGTGGATGATCTCTTGGCCAAATCTAAATGTCACACTCCGAGCACCTCGCCATCCTCAAAACCATCTTTGACCGCCTCATTAAATATTACGTCCACCTTCAGCCTAAAAAGTGCGTCTTCATGGTTCTCTCAGGAAAGCTCCTTGGGATTTATTGTTTCCCTCCATGGTATAGAAGTTGACCCTGCTAAAGTCAAGGCCATTCTGGAAATGCCTCCACCCACTAACCTTACACAACTCCGTAGCCTGCAAGGTAAATTACAGTCCATTCGCCATTTCATTTCACAATTATCTGATCGGTGTCAACCATTTCATCATCTGCTTAGGAAGGATGTCTCCTTTAAATGGGATGATGACTATCACAAAGCTTTTGAGGCCCTAAAACAATACCTTCTCCAACCACCCGTACTCATTCCACCTAAAGATGATCAACCTTTTTACCTATACATATCAGCTACCGATCATTCCTTGGGAGCCATGCTCACTCATCGCGATGAACAACACAGGGAGCAGGTGGTTTATTACATAAGCCATACTCTTTTGGACTATGAAACCCGATACAACCATCCAAAAAATCTTTTCTTAGCCTTAGTTTTCATTGCCACCAAACTCCACCATTACCTACTCAACCACAAAACCTATGTCATGACCAACACCGATCCCTTACACTTCATGTATGCCAAACCTTATCAAAATCAGTGCGCCGCATGATGGCTTATGCTTTTAGCTGATCTTGACCTTGAATTCATTCACCAAAATTCCATCAAGGGCCAAGCTATCACTGACCAACTGGCTGACGCACCTATTTCCAGGATCAACCCTCTAATTTTGACTTTCCCGATGAGTCAATTGCTACTCTTTCCCTGGACGAAACCCCCTTACCAAATGACACTGTTCTTCGATAGTTCCAAGTGTCAGCGTGGGGGTGGGGCTGGTGTTATCCTCATTCCTCTGGATGGAGAACCCATGCCTTTGTCTTTTCAAACTAGACTTTGAATGCACCAACAATATTGCCGAGTACGAAGCACTCGTACTAGGTCTCCAGGCCGCATATGCCCTAGATGTCAAATCAATCCACATCTTTGGTGATTCACAATTGGTCATAAACCAAGTCAATGGTATGTACCAATGTCGTAACAAGATACTTCAAAAGTATAAACATCATGTAGACATACTTTTGACCACCTTTGATCGTTACACCCTTCAAACCATCCCACGTTCAACCAACAAATTTGCAGATACCATGGCCTGCTTAGCTTCCCAAATACCCGCTTCCCCTGCCGATTCCAAAATATTTGTCACCGTACAATGCCTCCATTCACCTTCTTATTTACCTCATGATGTTTACTCAATCAGAACCGACACCCCTGACCCGAGTGACCTTTGGTATAAACAATACTCTGACTACCTTTCCCTCTCCATCTTACCTCCTGATCTCACCCGTAACGGACAACGCACCTTCCTTAAAAAGGTCTCCTGTTTCATCATTCTGGGGGGACTCCTCTATAAACGTGGCTTTGATGGTATTCTCTTACGATGCCTCACAAGTTCTGAAATCCCTTATACCATTAAGGAGGTTCATGATGGCATATGTGGAGGTCACTTTAGTGGCCTTGCTGTTGCTAAGCGTATTCTTCATCTGGGCTATTACTGGCTGACCCTTAACCATGATTGTTGCGACTATGTCAAACATTGTGTGAAATGCCAACAACATTCCAACCTTCATCATACACCCAGTCATGCCTTACAGGTCACTCGTGACCTGTGGCCCTTCTCTCAATGGGGTTTGGATCTTGTCAGAGAAATCAATCCTCATTCTTCCCAATGCCATCAATGGATCATAACTGCTACCGAATACTACACAAAATGGGTGGAAGCCATACCACTCATCTCCATGAAAGCCAAGAAGATATGTGAGTTCATTAACCATCACATCATTTTCGCTTTGGTGTTCCTCATCGCCTCATCACTGACAATGGAAAACAATTCAAAAACAAAACACTGCAAAAACTTTGTGACGCCTTCGGCATTCAGCTTAGTTTCTCATCACCTTATTACCCACAAACCAATGGCCAAGCTGAATCCACTAACAAAAACCCTCAACAAAATTCTCATGAAAGTGGTTGACGATACTGGGAAGGATTGGCATACACACATTCCTTTTTCCCTATGGGCATACCGCACTAGTATTCACACTTCCACTGCGGCCACACCCTTTTCACTGGTCTACAGTACAGAGGTTGTTCTACCTCTCGAAGTCCAGATCCCCTCACTCCACATTTCTCTCCATGACATGCTTACTGATGATGAATTTCATCAGGACCGCTTAGCACAACTAGAGTTATTAGATGAACATCATCTTAACGCTCTAGATCACCTTCAAGTTTACCAACAACGTATCAAACGTGCTTATGACAAACGTGTTCATGAATGAACCTTCCAAGTCGGTGACCTTGTCTTGAAAGAAAATCAACACGTAACCAAAGCAGAAAAAAGTAAACGGGGAAAATTCACTCCTAATTGGCTTGGACCATACATCGTAACTCATACCTATGGATCAGGTGCCTATCATTTATCCTCACTTGATGGTAAACCCAAACCTGAGCCCCTTAACGCATTACATCTTCAACCATTCTATTGTTGACTCATTGTCCTACCTCACCCTTTGTCTCTTTACAGGCTCATCCCTTGAGCGCTATCCACTCCATACACCTCCCTAACGATTAAACAAGAATCATGTGAGTACCCGTCACTTGTTATCTTCTCTTGAATATGTGTACCACGGCACTGCACATAGCATGATTCTCATGGATACTTTTTGTCTACCTTTAGATGAGATCCCATGGTCATTCCACCTTGCCTTTTGAACAAGAGTCCTATCCTCCACCTTGGTCTTGTCCATGATTTCAAAGACCTCACATGGGACCAAACTCCTTGAGTCAAACTTCTAATAAAAAGATGACTCCCTCAAAAGGACATCTTCCTCTCGACAAAATTGCTACTATAAATAGACTGCTCCCTCGAAGGACAGCTATGTGAAGCTAAAAAAAAAAAAAGAGAAACCGAAGCTTCCTGCATCGATCAGCTTCACGAAGACCTCAAGGAGTACCATATTATTTATCCCATATAGACTTCCCACATCGATCAGTCTATCACAACAAAAAACTTTTTAGTCATGGACTTTCCCATTGTGACCTCGGACCTCTTGCCCAAAAGCCCTGTCACTCAAAACATATACAATTAACTACCTTTCACCCACCTTACCATTTCCACTCTCATTTCCTCAATTGCCTCAAGGGACATCTTGGAATTTCAACATTTGGTGATCCTGTGACTACCTTCATCGTAGAATAGTTAATCATGCAATGCCTTTCAGGTCTTGTGTTCATCACCCCCTCCAAGGTATGATCTACTCGGTATGATCCTACCCAATCAGGTGGCTTTATTTCCCCCCTCTTATCTTTTAACCATCTTTGTTTACGTTTTGATTACCTTATACAGGACTTGGTACTCGACGCTTACCTTTGAGGTAGTCCTCCCCTCTTGCCATAATCACCTTCACCTGCATCCTTTTACCTATAATCTACCCACACCTATTAAACCTAAACCCACAACATGCCCACAAACCTACCAACTCATTTTCATATTCTTCCCTAGCTCATGGGAGAACTACATCAGCCTGAGGTCCCTTTTCACCGGGACTATGTAGGTAGCACTCCGAGGGCATGGGGCCCTTGGAGGTTAGCTCAGCCTTTACCTACCCTAAAATTTCATCAACCATGCCTAACTCACCATTTACATCACATTTCACTTAGTTCCCCTTTTCTAACAAAATTGGAAATTAAGCCACATACATAACAAGTTGCTTACCACAACATACATTTATTACACCTACCATCTCTCTATCATCACTATGCATAGATTATACAACATTTCACATATGACCCATAGTATCATTCATTGCCAAAATAATGAATCATAACTAAACCTACTTTCAACTCAACCATGCCTATAACCTAACTCAACCATGCCTATAACCTGACTCAACCATGCCTATAACCTAACTCAATCCATGCCTATAACTAACCTAACTCAATCCATGCCTATACTACCTAACTCAATCCATGATCCATGCCTATAACCTGACTCAATCCATGCCTATAACCTAACTCAATCCATGCCTATAACCTGACTCAATCCATGCCTATAACCTGACTCGATCCATGCCTATAACCTGACTCGATCCATGCCTAAACCAACCTAACTCCATCATGCCTAACTCACCTAATTTCCATCCATATCAAAGTAACAAATCCATATCTCATCTAACACAAGCCATACATCCAATATCTCATAAACATATTAACACATCACAAAATACCATGAATCTCATCATATAAATCAATAAATGTGTATCTCAAAATACATGCCTATCTCATCATGGCCATCATCTCAAAAATGTCGGCACGCAGGCCGATATACAATACAAAATGTCATCGGCACGCAGGCCGGTCTCATATATACAAAAAGAATGAATGAATCATACTCAAAAGGCCGGTATATGCTTATACAAAACACTCATAGGCCTCACTGTCTTCGGCACGCTAGGCCGGTATGTGATAAAAAATACAACTATCTTCGGCATGCAGGCCGGCATATATATCAAAAATAATCACTCATATACATCAAAAATTGGGTGGCCACATATCAGACATCTCACCGGATGTCCTCCATCTCTGTGTCACCTACACCCTCGGCCTCCTGTGTCCCTGCTAGCACATCACCTAGCTCTGGTCACCATGCACTGGTGGCCTCTCCCTGATCAGGCCTCAGAGCTCACTAACCTCCTGTGCTCTCCACACTATGTGTGTGGGATCTCATCCTCTCACTGGATGCCTGTTGTGCCCTGTACTCTCCGTAAGAGAGGAAGTCTATCCCGGCTGCCATGAGCTGGTCCTGATAATATCTCACCTCACCTAGGGCATCCCGTAACCTAGATATAGGCATGGTCTATGGTGGTCCCATAGGTCTCAGCCCCTGTACCTACCCTGCGCCAGCCTGTGAACTGGGACCAGTGGTCCCTGTCCCTGTGGTGGTGCCCCTATCCCTGTGCCTATATCTGGGCCTGTAAGGCCCCAATATATGCCTGGGTTATGGCCAACTGGCCCTGTAAACCTACCACCTGAGCCAGTAAGGCTGCCACCTGACCATCTTTGTCTCCATCTCCTCCATCTCCTCCACCCTCTCCCTCTGCCATCTGGGCCTACAGACTGGCCACCTGTACTCATAGCTCTACTACCTCTACCTCTGACCCCTCCAGCTGTGTCTGTAGTATACCTATCTACATGATCAACATCGCTACCTACCCCTGTAGGGCATCTCTCTGCACTGTAATGGTAGCTAAGTCAGGCTACCCCGGTCTAGGTGGTATGGCTCATAACTGAGCCACCCACCACTACCTATACCTATCTGTGCATCTGAGCATCATCAATCCACTGATCCACTGGCTGCTCCTCCTCTCCTGTAGGCACTGTAGGCTGTGGTAGAGGTAGAGGCCTCTCCACATCATCTCTCTGATACTATGGGAAGGACGGAGGAATATCCTGTACAAGCCTGAAACTACCGTCAGACCCTGTCTACCAGGATCATCTCATCCTCCCTGGCACGGTGACCCTGTATCCACCTCTCTAGCTGGAGCTCAGCTAGCTCCTCATGCATGTGCCTATATGAGGGGAATCCCACATATGGCCTCCAGATAATGTCCACTCCAGACAACCCCTCCAACAACTACCGAAAATGGGCCACATCATATGTCGGCCTATCCAACCTCCACTCTCCTACAACTGGCACCCATCTCCTGTATCCCAACCACACACATCTCAGTGGGAATGCATCTACTCGGGGCATCCCTATAGGTCAAACACAGACTATGTGCTCATAGGCCCAGCAGTGTAGTATAAATGTACAACACAGGCTAAACCTGCACAACCACCCATATGCCCACAACTCTCTGTATAGCTGCACCAAGAATGTTGGTGCCCAGGAAAGCATGTCTCATGCACCATCATATCGTGGAGCACCCCCATCAGTGATTGGGGAAAGCATCCACCCTCTGCATCAGGTAGTGCATAGCAGCACACTACCTCCATCAATAAAACCACTAGCCTTGTCTCATCCAGATGGGCTAGGTACATCTCGCCATAGCTCAAACTGGCACTATGGAATCTCATCTCCACTACCCCCTCACCAAATACTATCCCGATCAGCTCCTCTGAGGCCTCAGAGGAGATAGAGTACACCTGGGCCCCCAATATGGGTAACCACAAAATCTGGAACACGTCCTCCAGGGTGATAGTCATCTCACCCATCGGAAGGTGGAACGTGTTGGTCACGGAGTCCCATCTATCGATGAGCGTGACCATCAAACTGGGCTTCCGAACAGCATGTCGGTAGCACCAATACCACTCAAGCCCACTACCTCCACGTGCTGTAGCTCCAAAGGGGTCACTAAGCCATGCAATGTCACCAGTAGTGGTGGAACCCTATCCCGCATATGTAACTGCAATCTCCCCTGCATCCAATCCAAGCACAACATTAATCTACATTTACCATGACCATATTCACCAATTATCATTACCCTCCACCCTATTTTTACTTTACCCATCTCAACTACCTAGCCCACATCCCTCTTGGACCCTTGTGCCTAAAATCCTGACCGGTGCCAGTTCATCCTAACCGACTCTGGTCACCCTTAAACTGACATCGGTCACCTATTTGGTGACTGATACTGGTTCCTCTTTACCGACCACGGTTACCACATAACCAGACATCGGTCACCTATTTGGTGACCAATCCTAGTTCTTACCAACTGACACTGGCCAAGCTTGACCGATGCTGGTCACTGTCATGGAAAAATCCGTGACTTCCCAAACCCCCCTTTTTTAAAAAACCCTCCCACCTGTCCCTTTTACCCCACCTATAATGACCTAAACTCCCCTTAGATCCCTACCCACCCCACCTATACAATTTACTAACCTCCACCCCCCTCTTTTTGGCCCATTATTCCCCCCATACCCACATTTAACTTTTTCCCACCCACAAAATACAAAAAACCCACAAAACCCTACAAATAACAACTATCACAACCTCTACTCTATCTAATTAACACTATAGAGTTAGGCACTTACCTCATCGTGCTGCCGCCATCTCGGTGGCACATCTAGCCACTATGCCAGTGGTCCACCCAATCCCTCTCCAGCCTCTACCATCCCAAATATCTACCCACAACCTCTGACCAATCAACTCTCTCGCCCTGATCCCATGGACCTGCTACTCACCAACCCAACCCTCGTCAAATCACACTGCCAACTCACTGTCCCATTTAATCCTAGACACTTTTCTCTTTTTTCTCTCTTTTTTGTCATTTCTTCACTTCAAAATAACAAATGAATAATAAAAACATGGATTTTTTGTTTTTATACAAAACCTGACCTAACCAACGTCGGTTCCCCTAGACCGGCATCGGTCTCGTGCCCTACCTCACCGTCGTCAGTTTTTCCTATACCGACGTCAGTTGTCCATGACCACCATTGTCAACCTAACCTACACATTGCCCCTACTTTTCCATTTTACCCCACCCTTTACCTTGCTCCTTTACCCCATCCAACCTTTACCCAACCCATTACCTTACCTTTCCTGACCTCATCATTTACTACCTCCATTTTTCCTCCTTTGGGGACTCATTATTTTACCCCTACCTTGGCCTTACCCATGCCGTGACCTAGATATTTGGACCTAGACCATCGCTAGTGACCTTTGACCTCATGTGTTCACTATACCTTGTGGCACTGTTACCTGTGTTGATTGACCTAATGACCTTACCTAGCCTATTGTCATGACCGTTTATCCTGACCCTACCTTTGGTGTACCAGAACATACCTAAACGTTCCTGCACCTAACCTATGTTGTGTTTCCTGACCATATCCTATACCTTGGATACCGGATTCACTTCAACCTTGTTTGGATAAACCTATCGACCTTAGACGATGTAGAGTTTGCCTGCTCTTCAACCCGATAGCGTGCTGCAGTTTATACATGTGCGTGCATTTGACTGTTGCTACCTGTGACCCTGACCCATTACCTAGATTTTCCCTGCGTAGACCTTTCACCCTTTTTCCCTGTACCCACTTGCCTTTTCCTCACCTTTACCTTTTATCAAACCACTCACCGCTTCAGCCTGCTGCCTCGTCAGTTCCTGTTTGAGGGGGATCACCTTCACCCACACATGGGGCAACCACATCTTATTTTTGTTAGCATCGCTTACCAATACAAGCTACGCAACAAAAAGGGGCAAAATGTAGACACTAAAATTAGGTCACACTCCCCTTTGGTCCCTCGACATATAAGCACCCTTTATTACATTTACCTAGCCATGACCCCCCTTCACCCCACTAATATTAATTTAATTAATTTAATTAAATTAATGCATTATCCTCACTATATTTATTATTTAAATATCTTATTTAAATAATATCCCCACATACAGTTCACTTAGACACCTCACCAAGCCAACTCAACCTAAGACCTATTCTTAGCAAGTTCCCATAACTAACTAAGACTTACCCAAACCCTAAAAATCAATGCCTACATTCCCTCTAACCACATTCCCGCATGCTCATAAGAAGCTCCCAGTCTAATCCATGGGATAATGACATGAGATCCAAGGAAATCAGGAGGATCTCCCTAGTTTAGTAAACCTAGGAAATCCTACCTTGACCGACGTCGGTTACCCCTAACCATCGCCGGTTAAGCCAGACCACCATCGGTTACCCCTTTTAACCCCAAAACAACCTTATTCTCAAGGTTGGAAGCAAAACATTGGGAGAAATTTGATGAGAAAGAACACATCTCAGAGAGATAACACATCTTCAGAGAGCCAATTCCAGTGAAAACTCACATCCAAGGAAGGAGATTGAGCATCTTCTCCTGCACAGCCATCCCAGCCATGATCTGATCTATCCAAGCAAAGAGGAGTGTACATGCAGCCCATGCAGAAGCTTTTCTTCAGTTGGTGATCACTTACAACCTTCAAACCCATCATCAGCACCTCCATCCCTCACACACAGACATTCAGGAATGAAATCCAAGTAAGTACAACATCATACTTTCCTGGTTATTTCATTTCATCATCATTTTATCATCCATTGTTTATCTTTCTCCCTATTGACCTTCTCCATATTTTCACCTCTGTATACCCATTGAAACCTCGCAAAAGCCTACTCCAGTCACCCAATACCTCATCCCAACCAACCAAAGTCCTTTGTGCAATCACAAAGGAGACCCAGCTTGTTCTGTGACATTTCCAGATCTGACAGTAACCGGCACCGGTTACACCTAACCGCCGTCGGTCACCCCTGACCGACACCGGTCTCTGTGTTTTCCCACACAGCCCTGAATAGAGACCTACCCACCTAATTTTATCTCACCCTCATTCACCTGTGATCTACCTGAGACCTTTATCAGACCTGCAGAGACCCAGAACCAATCATTTGACCTTTGGATTCTATTCTAGCTTAGCCTGTTAGATTAGATCTATTTCTTATTGTGTTTTTAAGTGAGATACCTAAATCATTTTAAAATAACAATAGGATTTACTTTGTTTACAACATTGAATTGTTTAAAATAGTGGACTGACAGCCATCTAGGAAGTATCATACTTCCTGGATCTAGCATCACGCTAGGCAGTTCACTGCCCATATTGTTTAATTCCTTCTAGTGGTCTTGTTTTCATTACAGGTAGTTCCTCCTAGCCAAAAGGAAGCTCTCATGATCAGCTATGGATTCGGAAGTCATACTTCGCAACAACCCATCAACTGACATTTGAACATGTATTCCTCCTACGCCCGTTACCCTATCTGTTTCGTCAACCCATCGACCACCATTAGTCACTATCGCGGTGACAACCATGACAGCGAGCCCTAGATCTACCCATTGTCTCCATCTCTCCCCTCCCCACCCCCATTCTTACCTACAACCCTTCCCACCCAGCATACTACCTATTCCTACCCTCCCTCATCCCTCTTTTATCCAATTTCCCTCCCCCTAACATTTTAATATCATTTCCCCCCAAACCCATCTTCCCCCTGCCCAAATTTCTATCCATTTATCTAAACACAACAAACATGGAGGGATATTGAATCTTACCTCATCGTGTTTCCACTGCCATGGTGGCACATCGGTCCGCTACACCGGTGGTCCACCCGATCCCTCTCCTGCCTATGTCATCACCGAATGACCTCTCACTCTCCAACCAATCCAATCGATCCAATCTAACTCGTGGATATAACCCCCGACCAACTATCACCAGCCACGTGGCTTGCCAACTCATTCATCCATCTCCCTTTGTCGCTTTCCACCTTTTCCTCTTTCTCCTGTCATTTTCTCTTATTTGGCAAATGACAAATGATTCCGTAAAACGTGAAATTTTTCTTTTTATAACCTACCCGACTTGACCGGTGACGGTTTGACCTTGATCGACATCGGTCCTGTGCCCTATATTACCGAGGTCAGTCCATAGCAACCAGCATCGGTTCCTTCAAACCATCATTGGTTTACCTGCTTAGTCTTTTTCCTACCCCCTACCCACAATTTTTGACTTGAATCATTTTTTATCTTACCCACACCTCACTTGGCCACTTCACTTGACTCCCTTGACCTTATCATTCACCCCCTCACCTCGTCCTCCTTCCGGGACTCGTTATTTTATTCATACATCGGCCCTACCCGTGCCGTGACCTAGATACTTGGACCTGGAACGTTGCTAGTGACATTTGACCTTATGTGTTTGTTATACCTTACTGCACTGTTACCTATGTTGGTGGACATACTGACCTTACCTTGCCTCTTGTTGTGACTATTTATCCTGACCCAACCCTTGCGTGTACCGGAACATACCTACACATTCATACACCTGACCTGCATCGTGTTTCCTGACCATATCCTATATCTTGGATACCGGAATCACTTCAACCTTGTTTGGATAAACCTATCGACCTTAGACAATGTAGAGTTTTCCTGCTCTTCAACCTGGTATCGTGCTACAATTTATACATGTGCGTGCATTTGACTGTTAATAAATTTGAACCTGACCCATTACCTATATTACCCAAGTAGACCTTTTTCCTTTTTTCCCTCATTACCCACCTTCCTCTTCATCACATTCACCTTTTATCAAACCACTCACCGATTCTGCCTTCTGCCTCGTCAGTTCCTGGTTTGAGGGGGATCACCTTCACCCACATATGGGGCAACCACATCTTATTTTTGTCATCGTCGCTTACCAATACAAGCTATGCAATAAAAAGGGGAAAAATGTAGACACCAAAATTGGGTCACACTCCCCTTGGTCCCTCGTCAAACAAACACCTTGAACACATTCACCTAACCATGGCCCCTTTCATCTCACTCTAATATTAATTTAATTAAATTAATTCATTATCTCACAATATTTATTATTTAAATATCATAATTGAGATAAGGCCCACACATCCACCTCACCTAGACACCTCATCTAGCCACCTCACCCTAATACATATTCTTAGTATATTGTCATAACTAACTAAGACCTAACCAAACCCTAAAAATCAAAGCCTATATTCCCTCTAACCACATTCCCATCTATTAGAAGGAAGCTTCCATTCTAATCTGTGAAAAAAAACAAACGAGATCCCAGAAAATCAAGGGGATCTACCTAGTTTAGTAAACCTGGGAAATCCCACCCTAATCGATGCTAGTTACCCTAAACTACCACCGGTCAACTACGAACCACCATCAGTTACCATTTAACCCCCAAAAAAACCTTATTTCAAGGTTGGCACATTTTTGAGAGATTAACACATCTTTTGAGAATAAGAGATGAAACCATAGCTACATGCAAGTAGAATGAGCATTTGTACACGCATCATAGCACCAATAGCCAACGTCAAAAGCACCCACAGAGCCATCTTCCTTCATGGGAGCATCTGGCAAAGCATTAGCACCACATCAAGTTCCTTCCATTTGATCACCCATCGTTGCCAACTAGACATCAAGCTTATATAAACAGTAAGTGCTTTGTTAACTAGCACTTGTCCATTTATCATTTGGTAGATTCTTTTACTTATGTTATTAGTTTCTGCTCCCATTTCCATTCCACCACCATTTACCTCCATGGAAACTTGACAATCCCTTCACCCATACCCTTGAACTGCCCATACCTAGATTTTATTCATTCCTGTACATACCTGAGACCCACACAAACCTTTCCATTTCCCTTCCATTTTCATCTAGCCCCAGATATGTCACCCACCAAGTTTTTACTAAGTTTCATGTACCACGACCATACCGACATCGGTTACCTACAACCATCGCCGGTAACCTAAACCAGCATCGATCATACCAGACTAACATCGGTCTCTATGTTTTTTACCGAAAACCAAGAACAGGGCTTCCACTCTCTACCCAATACCCAAAATGGCCCAGAACCTGACCCTAACCAATACCTGTATTCTGACAGACACCTTGACCTTCAAATTCAGTCATAGCTTAGCCTGTTGTGAATGAATTTGCTTATTGTAGATGAATGAGATACCTAAGTCATTTTAACTACAGTAGCATTTCCTTTATTGTTAGCATTAAGTTGTTTTTAAATAGTGGATTGACAGCCATCTAGGAAGTATCACACTTCTTGGATCTAGCATACACTAGGCAGTCCACTGCATATACTATTTAACTTTTATTTGGTGGTCTTGTTTCCATTTCAGGTATTTCCTCCAAGTAAAAATGAATCTCTCATGATCAGATGTGGATCAAGAAGTCATACGCACGTAACAACCTACAACCAGCATTTCAATAGGTATCCCTTTACCATTATCTATTTCGTCAACATTCGAAGAAACTCTCTAGAATTAGGTGAAACATTCATACCTTCCCAAGACACCCCCAAGCCAGATCATCCATAGTAATATCCCTATCATGTCATCAAAGTGACCCCTAAGATATTTTCATGTATCCCCTTAGGTTCTTTAGGAAGCAAAAATCATTCAAGGAACTTCTAGAGCAAAGTGTTCAACAATGGATTTTTGAGCTATTTTGGGAAGGGCTATCAACAGCCTTCCTATGACTAGTGCATCATCCCTAGAGTGGATATAAAGGCTAAAATCCATCATGGAGGAGTATTCAAGAGATTAAAAATTAGATTGATTTTGGAATATTTCGAGAAGTTTTAGAGGTTTTTGGACTTGAAGGAGCCTGCACCGCGAAAGAAAACTTGAACTTCAAATAAATATTATGGGAGCTCCACAATGATTTTATAGACCAAAAAATTACCTATGGAAATAATTTTCAGTACTCTACATGGTGGAAAAGACAAGACATATTGAAACCTCATGCACCTCTCTAGGAAACTCATTCTTTCGGTGCACAGTGGAAAATATTGAGAAAAAAGGAAAAAAAATTGGAGTTGTTTCAGTTTTATGAAAGCCTTGATATCATCACCATTATTCTCAGATGATTTTTTCCTTGCAAAATCATATAAATAAGCGCCTAAAAACTCATCTGAGAGCTCAATATATGGCCTTCACAAGTCGGCTCTCAAGGTACGTTCTTCGATACTTAACCAAGTTTCCAATGGGACAAGTGTCAACATGAGGTTAAAACATATTTTCATGTCCCCATTTCACCTTTGCAAAGGGAAATGAAGTGCAAAAAAAAAATCCCTGCCCCTATTTATCCTCTTTGACACCCATATGACCCCAACGACTCATGTTAAGAGGCCTTTGACCAATTTGACTAGCTCCTCTGCCAACTCCCTCATGCTTGCCACTTGTCGTTGTGATGTTAGGGAACATTTTTTAGCACATTTTTTCCCTTTAAAATGGGACAATCGGGACAATAAAATTCACCCCCAGCCCCTTTTAGCCTTAATGTCCTCATATGACCATTTTTCATCCCTGAGGTGCTTAAATGTGGCTTCCCCCTTCACTTCTCTCATCGAATCAACACTCACCACTTATCATGATAGGGGAAAGGAAAATTTTAATGTCCCATTTACACATTTTAAAAAGGGACATGAGGGGCATAAAAATGTTCCCAACCCTCCCTTCTTCCATTTCAATCTTATAAATAGCGGGGACTCATCCATATTTCACCATTTTTCATCCCCCACACCTCCAGATGTTGCCGGAATGCTGGAAATTTTTCCAGAGATTCAATCCACCATTTTATCCTCCAATAATATCATTCATGCCCCCATGATCTAAGAATAGAAAAACCAAGAAGAAATCCAGATTTGAAACAAGGAAAAATGAAGATTTTTGCTTGAAGTGACTTCGAAACCCGTAGGGAAGAATTTCTCATATCTAAAAAACCTGTGCACGGATCAACATGTCATTTTTGTGATCTTATAGTTTTTTAGAGGACATGAGGATCCAATTGAAATATTTTGTAGACACGCCCTAGATTTTTTGAAGTAAAGAAACCCCAATTTCCTTATGGAAAAAAATGAAATTTAAAATCTCTTGTTCCCGACACCGGATTGAGTTGAAAATTTAGAGGTGCACCGAGGATTAAAAAACCCATATCGAGAAAGTTTGTTTCATTATAAAATGAGGCCCGAAAACCCACTTTCCAAAAATAGTAAGCCTTCCTACACAGGTGCTTACTATTTTTGGTAAGTCATCACCAAAAGTAGTTTTGGTGAAGACAGTGTGCACCAAGGATAACCAGAAGGTCAAATTGATCGATCAATGTCAAAAAAGGTGAAAATGGCCATTTACTAAAAATAGTAAGTTCCTTATAGGGGTACTTACTATTAATTATAATTCATATCAAAATAATAGTTCTTGAAGAAGGAGTGCACAAAGGGGTAATAATTCAAGCTAACATCACCTGTTGGGGTCAAGAGAAGTGAATTTTGACTCTTACTAAAAATAGAAAGTTACCTTTTCCAAAAATAATAAGTGTCAAGGAAACATGAAGTTCAAATTCATAGGAGTAAAACCAGTGCAGGATCTTTCATCAGAAGTTTTCTGAGGTGGGTGACAATGATGTCACCTATACGGATCTTTATGATCTTAATTCATGCATGCTAGATAACTGAAAAGGGAAAATTGAAGAAAAAGTGTTCATAAGTGGTATCTGTTGCAGCTCAATTTAGTAAAGAGTTCAAGGGAGTTGAGATCTTTCCAGCGGCACAAGACCGAGATCGGTCAAGTAGTGAGATCAAGTCGACAGGAGTGGCTTCTTCTTCAGCATGATTTTTCCCTTCTCTTATTTCTCTCTTTTCTCTTCCTACCCCCAACGTTCTCTCTCTTAAATGTTCTAATTCTTCATTGGGTTTTCACTTTTTCATATGTCTTTAATAGAATTAAAAATTAACTTAAGTTTATATTGTAATAAGTCACCTTTATGTTATAAAAAGGGACTTAATATTTTCGTAAGAAGGTGAAAAGTTTCAAGTTTTTTAAATACATATGAAACGTCAATAGGGGGTAGATAAAGAGTTATTTCTCTTCTTATAAAATGTAAAGGCTTCCCATTCCAAAGGGGTTGTAAAAAATTTATTTCATGAGAGAGCAATTTCTTGTTTCCTTGTGAAAGAGCAAAGAGTTAGCCAATTTTTCCACTTCTCCCCTCCATATTTCATCCATTATCATGTTATGTACAACCTTGTTGAGATGTTAATAAAGGAAGAAGTTTCATTTTTCCAAGGCATATGAATGTGTGCATATTTGTATGCACGGTTTCCTCTATCCAGTAGCATCAAAGCTTTATTGTTTTTTTCTCATAAATGTGTGTTGAAATTTCTAATTAGTGTGTTCAGGAATTTGATATTCTACCCGCAAAATTAATTCCCCTCCCTCTTTTTCTCACTCCCTTTTCTTCTCTCCAAGAAAAGTCTTCTTTTGCGGGAAACCGCAAACTTTTATCGCATGGTCATTAGATTGCCCTTGTTGGTTCAATGGTCAAAAGGCCACCAAAATAACTCATTTGCATATAAACATGGAGCTGCACTATACAAGTAGGGGACTCAGATTCCCATAGCATTAGCAAGAAGTCCACAGATTTTTCCACCCGACAAATTTTCTCGCCAACACTGCCCAAGAAATTATTTCCATGAATCACTTGTGTCTCAAGTTCATTCACATTAAGCAAGTTATCATTATTAAAGGCATCCCACCATGCACACCATTTCCTCTACCTCCCCTTGATGATATCCTTCCACTAGCTTCCGTGTCTATGCCTCCTAGGCCTCTCAAATCTAAGGCACATTCTACAACTAATTCTCTTATTTGTACACGACCTACTTCTGGACCTTGTTGTTCGCATCGGTCCATTAGCCCATCTTTTTTGCCTAAGTCTCCTACTCGAGCAGCCCCTTCACATAGGTGATCACCACCTCCTTTTCCACATAGATCTTCTTCACATGTACACCATTACTCTCATATTCCACCAATCTTAGAGCATCGTCACATGGTTTTGTCTCCTTGAACACTGGGTGGAGGGCCATTTCCTTTCACTATCATTGGATATCCTTCTATCCTTCTCACACTTGGGGAGCATCACACTTTCTTCCCCCCTTCCTAGCATCATCAGTTTTCTATAATATCTACTATCATGCTTTATGTTTCATACCTCATCTTTCTTAGTACTTTTATACATCTTGATACACACCTTATATTGTTATTACTCTATGATGCACTCTAGTTCCATAGTTCATACTCGATTCTTGAGGGTTTGATTCTAAAATGAACCTCACATTCACTACACATTCCATACTCAGCACTTCACAATATACACTTTCTAGCATACATTTTATAACCATTTCTCGGTGACACACTCTTGTTTTATGGTTCATTCTTGACTACTAAGGGGGAATTTATAAATGAACCTCATCTCATACACATCCATTGGGGGCACGTTTCTCCTATCACATTCACACATTTCATACCATTCCATCACACTCACACATTGCATTTGCATGTTTTGGTTGCATTTGCTCTTTATCAGCTTATTTTATCTACATGTTACACTTTCTTTCCATGCTAGATTGATTCTTAGTACGTCATCATCTTTCTACACACACACACACACACACACACACACACACACACACACACACACACACATGTCAACTTGGCCTTTTGAGGTGAATGCAGATCACTTACATGTTATTACACACTCCAATGATGCTCAAAATGATATCCTTTTCTAGTCCCATTCAGGCTCCTGGGGGCATCTACCTTTCCTACTCTCATAGATTACAAGTGTTATTATTTAATCATAAATTATTTATTATTCTTACTATCACATTACTTTCCATTGATACATACATGCCTTGACATACTTTTTATCTTTCTAACATGTTAACGGGTTCTTCATGTATAGAATTTTCTTTGCAAGACCATATTCCACCGTGGTTATCTACCACACTTTGCTTGACATTGTTATCCATTGTATGCTATTATTTGTGAGCTATTCCCTTTGTCTTGTATGCTCATTTTATGCTTTTGGAAGCTTCATCCCTGATTGTCTTCTAACATTATGAGCAATGTCCTATGTTTGAAACCCTTTTTTCATGGTCTATCTTGTATACACACTTACTTGTTACATTGTCTTCTCTTGCATGTTATTTTTTACTACTAACGCAAGTTAATAGCCACTTTGTTTAAATTTTCCTTGGTTTCTACTATGCACATCCCCCTATATGGATACAATATAGCACAACATCAAGTCCTCTCTTTTGGGCCGCACACTCCTACAGTCGTCACACGCACCCCAAACGAGGGGGGGGGGGGGGGGGGGGGGGGGGGCATGCATTGGGTGAATAAATCACCCCTAAAATAGCTCAGAGCTATAGAAAAAATATTCACATTATAGGAACAACATAGAAATACAGTCATATAATGGCCCAGAAGCTTACTTGGGTCCTCAACATAGCATAAACACTAGCACCCAGACTCAGAAAGTAGTTCTTAGATGCTTGTATCCTCCCCTGGATGCTAATGTCCAAGGGGCACACACATTCATCTTCTCATATCAACACAGTTCACATAATCCTTCATAAAAGCTCTATATTTATAGGTACATTCCTTCAGTTACAACATGCACGCAATCTCCTACAATCCATTTCAATCAGAACAATCAATACAATTAGAAGTAATTCAGGACAACAGGAACAAATCAGGGATGTACCATCTATAGTGGTGCTTATCAGAAAGATTCATGGATGGAGAGTAAGACTATACCTCTCTCCCCAAAAATTTCTCTTTAGCATGAGGTCACCCAAAGAACTCACACTTGGCATGAGATCGCACAAAAAACTCCCTTTTGGTATGAGATCACCCAAAAAACTTGCTATTGGCGTGAGATCACCCAAAAAAATCACTCTTCACCAAATTTTAGGGCACGTTTCTATCCTTTTACACTCTTTTACATCAAGTGCACACTTTCCTTTACTACTAATTTTACAAACTTGTACATATTTTTGCATACTTTACTCATATTTTTCATATACATGACTTTGACCAATTTTTCACTCTTCTTTAGCAAGCCCATCCTTAATACATAACAAGAAGAATCCTATAACAACAAGTACAGACACAATATGTACAACAAAACACATACACTTTTCCCCTAGGGTCACTTTCCTTTCCCACTCTCCATGCTTCACTTTGCATCATTCCACGCTTCACTTGTCCACTTAGCACACTCTTCATTGCATGCTCTACATGGTTATTAGGTACGCATCTCTTATTTACTTTATGTTATCATGTATTCACTTAAAAAAATAAAGTGGGGGAAAATGTAGACACAAAATCACACATTTGGGTACGTTTCTAGGTCTTAAAAGCATGTTATCATTTACATGATTCCTAAGCAAGAAAACTAGTGGTTGACAACTATATTTGGTCTCTTTTTTTATTTATTTCTTTCTCTTTGGTCTCACACACCATATAGCTAAGTCGAAACTTTACTTTTTTATCTTTCATGGCTTCAAACACCAACACCCAGTCAGGACAGAAGTTCCTAGGTGCTCTTGTCCCCTCTTGGCATCATTGACCCTTTTTCATCTTACTCACTCCTTTTGGGTCTCTTTTATCTTTTGGGAATCTTTTTCACTTATGGTTTGGACTTCTAGTTGTCAATTATGAAATTCAAAAAAGGGGATCATATAAATACATAATCATGTTTTCAAAATAAAGGCCTAAGAACTAAGAATTACTATCATCACCTAAGCTTGCATTCAAAAGGTGCCTAAGCACTCCAAGGAATTCATCTAGCATCAATTCAATGGTCAAGGGATGCATCAACTCTTCATACACAACATAGGAAGGGGAAGTTCATTGTATTACATCCACACATTTTACTACATTACTACATTTTAGCTACATCTCATTATCAAGTGCAATTTGCACAAGGGCATCATGGGGCATAATTTCTACACACACTCACAAGAAATACATGGAGTCTAAGATGTAGTGCAGTGCTTAGTTGTAAGTTTACTCTCGGGGTGACCATTGGGGTCATTCTAAATCCCCATTCTACATTTTAGTTTTTAGGTTTTATGTGGTTTGTGGGTTTATATAGGTGAACTTCTCTTTTTCAGGATATAGATACCTTTGAAAATCAAGGAGTGAATATCAAGAGATCAATAGAGAGTAACTACAAAACCCTAACAAAAAAAAAGGCATATTCTGAGCTCTTGCATAGTCACCCCTATCCATCATTGGGCACCCCTGTCTAACATTATTCTAAGATTCCATATTTTACAAAGATAAATTATGACGTTGTTTATATCTTTTTCATTGCTTCCTCCTATCCAAATCATTTCCAAATTATGTGGATATTAGCTAAGTCATGTTTTCTCTATCTCTTGCTTAGGTTTTCATACTTTATATCTTAGTTTTCTTGTGTCATTATTGTACTTTATCATTTGAACATCATTTACTCTGCAATACTTATATTTAATTTCAATTTAAATTAAATTATAACCCAAGATTATTATTATCCCCATAGTCCTCAATTTTTTCCACTCTGATAGTTACTTCAATAGCTTATTTTTTGGTTAAAATGTGTGTGTGTGTGTGTGTGTGTGTAATTGTAAACCATATTTTACTGTGCAACCCTTGTACAAACTAGGAAGCTTTATTTGACTCAAAAAATTGAAATTTTCTTTATTCATCACATATGAGAATTTGAGATCATATTTTTTTATTGTTTCTCAAAGTATCTATTTAATTTATTTCAGATCCTGAAATTTCTCCCCAACACATTTTTCTTTTGAATTCTTGATTTAATGCATTGGGGACATCATACAAATTCTTTGATCTTAATTGTCTTAAGTAAATGAATTCAAAGGCTCTTCCTTATAGTGTATGTATTAGTTCACATTTATTGGTATTATCATTGGTGACTCCATTCACACCCCATCACATGTCACGGGTCAAAAAATAGTGTTTAGGAATGGTAGTTCCATCATATGGATGTAGGCTTGTAAACAGATTGGATAAATGAGCCATTATGCCTCCTAGTCCTAATTGATTTCCTAGTTGAATTTGTGTAGTTTGAAATCTCAAATACTACCTTGAATTTAAGTGTGTTTTAAATTGTGACTTGTTCACTCCAATACTTGTATTATCCATGCTAGCTTCAAGTTTTTATTCTTATGATTCTTCAAACTCTAGAAAATTGACCTTGTATGTCGGGCTACTAGAACTATTGTTGTTATCTTCTTCCCTTCTTTCACAATTTTCTCTTAAAGTGATTCTCTATAATGGAGGACTATGTAATAAAAACTCTACTTCTCTTGTGGATTCTCTTATACCAATTTCTTCTACTCTTGATTTCAGTATTGATGATGTTTCAAAATTTTGTTCCAATATTATTCACAATTCTTGTAGAATTTTGAATTATTTTATGTCGTTTAAGTAATCCTAAGTAATCAATTATCTATCTGGCTCCAGGGATATATATCCAAGAAGATGGGTATTATAATATTTTGTGGGAAACTGAGGGTCTAGTTGTATTCTTTCTTCATTTTATATTCTTGCTTGATTATCGAAAACTAAGTTTTCCATAATGGTTTCTCTGATATCAACATCTATTTCTTTATTAATATACTCCTAACTACTTCTAATCAGTTATCCTTTGTTTCATTTTATCCTTTTTTCTCTTTGGGTTTCCATTTTTCAGTTCATTAGCTTATTTTCTGGTTTCCTCTTTAGGGTCCACGCTTCTATGTGTACCCTCTCGATCACTTCGATTCCTTTATTTCTCATTTCCCTTGGTCTTTAGAGGTGGATTTGTTCCCCCTTCTTTAGAAAATCCTCCTACTTTACTCCTATACACCATTGGTTTTTTCTTTCCCCCCAAAATTATTTCCACTTCCATCTCTATTGTGAAGTCTTATTTCTCTCTACATCCTTTCCATTCTTCTCTTTTATTTTGTCTGATCTTTATCAGACCCTTCCATATTTCTCTTTAGATTCACCCTCTTCCTCTTAATCTTCCTCTTATATGATTACATCCCCTTAGTTCCTACCTGACTAGTCCATACTACACGGAATCAACACTATGACCTTTTCCACAGCCAACATTTTGACCAGCAATGGTAACTTCCTAACAAATTTTCCCCTTAATCCAAGTAGAAAGTGTGCTTTAATAGAATCAAATGAGCAAAAAATTTTAACAAATTTAGTTACATATCTTTCAAGAGTAGTCTTCCTCCTATGATCAACAACACAAGTCCATGGAACATCCAGATTCCATAATATTTCCTCTTTTTTCCTCCATCCATTTGTATTCTTCCTTGGGCTCATGTCGAAAGTTATAGAATTCTATCCATGATAATTAGGTGGGAAACAACTCTAAAATTTTGCACCAAAAACATCATAAAGATCTATGTATATGTGTTCTAAATTAACTCTTTTAACCGATATTCTTTTCATTATCTCTTCATCTTAGGAAAAAAAATTCATCTTCTCCTCTAGCCATCTTTCTACATCTCTTTTGCTTGGTATTCATCTTATCATTTTTAGGTCACAGCATTGGAACCATTAGTACCAGAGGTTTCTAGATTACAGCATCATAACTTGTAACAAGTTGTAGTCTAGCTTAAATCAGGGAATATACGAGAAAGTTTCATTTGCGAAATAGAGTATATACCAAGATTTAAGAAAAGAGAACTATATCACAGGAATCTCATAATGCAAAACATAATCAAAACAAAGATATGTAAGAACACAGATGGGGAAAAGAAACAATACTGAAGTACTATCTATTATGATCTAAGATCAACCTTCATACAATCATTTTATATAGCTTTATATAAAATGTGATGAATGTTGAATTACCATTCCTTTCATCTCTTCATAATATTATCATATTCTCTACCTATGCGTAGAGAATATATGCATTCGATATTGTCTTATATTACTATATCCATACAAAAGAATTATGAAATCATGAAATATATCCATGTCATTTTGTTGTCACATTTTACTATCCAACAAATATCATGACTTTGACATAGACATTGCAAGAAGGCACAATGATAAGGATCCAAATGTAATAATATAGGGCATATGGCTACCTATGACATGTACTTCTAGTGGATTTTAGGTTGTTGATTGAGTAAATGTGTATCTTAATCAAGTCGAGCGAATGGAATCAAGAGGAAATTGAATGCATTATGGATGATTGGTAAATAGATTGGTAGAAATGGAAATCTCTTCATATTGATGCATGATGCTCTCTTATGAACTATATAGGGTAGGTTGTTACCCCCAAAGTGGGTGGAAAAGGGATGTTCAAAGAAAAAAGTATTGATATAAGACATTCACGATGTTTGGGTGAGGCACAAATGAGTTCCAAGAATGATATTTAACTTAGAAGGAGAGAGATTTTTGTGAGAGGGTCCCAAACTCTCGAGTTGAATTGTGCAAAAGTATGAACCTAGGTAAGGTCAGTATAGATACCATCTAAAGGAGAACTAGTAGAGATATTTAATTCTCATTTTTTTGGCATGTTGACAAGATTGATCATGGTAGAAATATCTTCATAGGGGCTGATGGCATAAAACCATTTAGAACTAGAAGTAGACAAGATTGACCATGTAGGTTGAAAATGGATGTTGGAATTTGGGGAAGTGATGATGCCACATATAGGATCAGTTGTATAAGAGTGACTACATAGGTTCCAACAATATTTATATAAATTATGGGATCAAGAATGGAAATATGTTCATGATTTTTTTTCTCATGAAGATCATGGATAGATGACTATGTAGAATTTATCTTGAACATAGGAAGGATAGAAGGGTTTGATACATGTGATAATACATTTGGTAATGTCCATATGTATTGTACTCTCCATGGATGCACTAGTAAAGGGATATGAGGTGTTAGTGACATTGATGGTAATATTTTTAGTCGAAACATGACTACGATTAGGTTATTTAGACTTGGAGTGATCATGAAGAGGATCATTGTAAATTTTAAGGCATTCATTAACTCGATGAATCACTTCATTTCAATGACATTGTTGGGATTTTTTTCATTCCTTGATGGATTCATCTATACATTCTAGAGTGATGGCCTCATGTTCAAAGTTGTTTCCAAGGAATAAATTATACGGAAAATATCGAGGGGAAAGATAGTTATCAGAGGAATGTCCCTAGTTAGCATGTTACAAACAAAATTTACTTTCATCATGTCGTTGAGGAAGAGGTTGAGAAATATCTATAACCCTAGTGAATGTTCGGGGTAAATGTTGTCTCTACACATCCTTAGACAGAGGTTGTGAAAGTTGGCATAGGAGGAAGAATGGGAATTTCCTTGTGATTTATAGGTAGATTGATAAATTTTATGGATAGTCTTATTGAAAGAAGTGCCTTGAGGAAGAGCATTTGTCAATCCTTCATCAATGCATTCTTGTTTATAGGATGCATGAGTAATTGAATTTTTTTGGGTGGTTGTTTCTTTGGAGAAGGATTTCATGAGTTAATCTTGGCATTTGGCCTACTCGAATGCTTATTATAAAGAGGTAGGGTAAAAGGATCTTACATTGTATTGAAGGATAGGCTCGAGTGCCTTAAGGAATAGTTGAAAAAAACTTCCATCAAGAATTTTTTTCTTGGCCCTAATGGATAAGGTATTCCAATGTTTGATGAAATTTTTGGTAGATTCATTATCCATTTATTTTTAATTGATTAAAGCATTAATGTTTTTTCTAGGAAGATCGTGATACTAAAATTTATTGACTAGGGAAGTCATCAAGCTTCCAATCTCAAAACTAGTATTTGGGTAGAAGAGTATGGTACCAAGATAGGGAATCTCATGTAAGTGTCTTAGCTAAGAGTTTAGTGGTAGCGTAAAAAAAAAAATTTGACCAAATCTTTGTAGATATTTTGAAAATCATTAATATGGAGGGTAGGGTCAATAGAAACACCATAAGTGATGGAAGGATTGATGCCTCCAATGTCAATCGAAGTAATTTACAGAGCGAGAGGTTTTAGATTGAAGATTATTTTCATGGATATGAGGTTGTGCAATGGGTGCTCCATTAATTCCAACTAGGAGAGGAAGGGGCGACCTTACTCTGTTGTGCCCCAAGAGACCACTTGAGGTCAACTAGATTTTTGATATACATTGGCTTGCATTTACAAAATATGATTTACACTCATATTTTTTTTGTTGAGTTAGGAGATCAATTAGTTTTATGATGAGTTGAGTAGGATTAATATTTGGAGGAATATTTGTGTTATTGGTTGGATCATGATTTGCTCCATTTAGAGGAGGCTTACTTTGATTGATATTTAAATCCAACTCCTGAGAAAGGTAGTCTTCAATGCAATTTTGTAGCATCTTGGGTGACTCTCCTTTATACTCAGGAAATTGTTGAATAAATTTTTTACATAGCGGGAGAATAATAAGACTTGGGGACATATTTAGGTTCCCTTCTTCTTTAGTTTCAAAGACATAGTTTTGAATGTTGGATCTGGTCTCTACATTTTTGAGGTGGAGGTTTTGGCTTCTTAACATTAGTTCCTATGGGAAATAATTATTCTAATAAATAATTATCTTAGGAAAGCCATCACCCTCAGGATTATTGTAGTCGTAAAGAGATGGATTAATAGAGTACTAAGTGGAATCATTTAATAAATGCTCCATAGTGAAGTAGGGATGCTTGAAAAGGGCCTTCTAGAAATGTTTTTCTAATGGGATCATCCATGTAGAGATATTTTATAAGGGCTATAGGCGTCTAAAGAGATGGAATATACAAATGATCAATCATGTAATAGGGTTTTGCACAGGGATCGATGTTGTAGAAAAGGTAGAAAAATTAAGAAGTAGATTGAATTTGATCTAATTTAGGGAAGAGTAAGTTTCACGTTGGGCTCACTAGATTGTAGTGAATTCAATGTGAAGATATAAGATGAAATAAAATATTAATGTGAATATGACTCAATCAGAAGAGTGATTAAGACTCATTTCAATCTCACCAAAGTGTATGATAGGAAAAATATAGATTTTCATATCGGTTCTCAAATATAGGGATCCAATCTAAGTCCATACACATGATGTAGATACAAAGGTGCTTAAGGAGTGTTAGTGTCATAATTATAGAGAATGATGACCCTAATAATGAATTTGGATAAGTTTGACACAGTCGAATCATAAATAACACTCTCATTGTATTAGATAAATCGAGTTCATACAAATTTATAGGATAACATATCCTATTATTTAGGAATCTAACTAACTAAGAAATCTCCTATAATAGCTCAAACCTATTAATGTAATATTGTTTATAACAATATTACGTTTTAAACAAATAATATGTTATGCGAAATATATTGTTTGTTACAATAATATATATAACTAACCAACCATACTAACATACTAATTTACCATATGGTAAATTAATTGATTACATGAGAACATTAGATTTCCTAACATTCCCCCCCTTAATGTCAACATGGTAGCAAGAGAAATTTCACACTTCCTCTACAGCATTCTGCTCGTGTTTGCTCATGATCTTGGTACAACACTCGAACTAAAGGCAAAAGAAGGAACACATCAACTTCTTATCAACCATGCACTGTCGGGAACACATCAAACTGACGAGGATGGGAACACGCTCAGGAATCATATGTTTATCAACTAGTCACTCTAGAGAACACATATGACCTATCAGTGTGGGAACTCAAGTAGGAACACATCTGAGTAGCCTTCAATGGTTTTCCAAAGGCTAACCACAAACCTAGGTATGAACAAGAACACATCTGACTATTCAACCTCTTCAAGACACATGATGTTGCATTTCACTATGTTATTACATTGGGGAATAATGTAGGAATAGCCACATATACATGTGAACAAGAATGAACCTTTGTTCTTATTTTTCACACCACACTGAAATCCACACCACACAACTGAAACTAGAACATTGCAAAATTGAAATGCTAAAATCAAACACACATAATGTTAAAATAAGGCACACCACTCACACATGTGTCACCAAATCAATGAAGCCGCCCTATCGATGGAAACTAACGAGAGGTCATTGGTTTTCCTCCATCCTCTGATGCCTCCGTCCTCCAGTGCATGTGTTGCTAACTTAGCAAAATGCAAACATGAAGCACATTTTTTTCCACATTGGGCTTATTCTTTTCTTGCCTCTCGTAATGTGAAACACTTTTCTTTACCAAACGTCGAGTAACATCGAAAATGCGTCCATATGGAAAAAAAAAAAAAAAAATCAAACTTTTTATAATAATATGATATTTGAATTTGACACAATAATATTATTGATAAGACACTATTTTTTATTTTTTTGACTTTTGAAAACATTGACTCAAAACTTTGACAATAAGACAGAACACCTTATAACATGCTACATAGGTTATTTTGACAAATATATTTCTTACTTGATTTAAGTTGCATAACCATTAGACATCAACTATTATTTGGACCACTATTAAAAAGTAACAAAAGACCAAGACACGTTACACCAAGGATTAATAATTATCAAGACTAATGTTTGCAAGGACATCTAAAGATTTGGATTTGACTATCTAAAATATTGGACCGACTAAAACAAATAATGCTTTGACCGACCATAAAACTGAGAATTTGATAACAACTAAGATAAATCAAATCAGCTTAAAGGATAAACCTGTGTGGATGCAATTTACGGTCTTTAAACCAAAACGCGTTGATGGTTGAAGTTCCATATAGCTTGGATCTGACGGGAGAAGAAATTTGTGTGCTCAAGTCTTCAAATATATTCTTTTCAATAGCGAATTGGATCTGTGGTGGTTACAGCAAACTGAACATAAAAACCCCACACTCCACACCGATTTTTCTGATTATTGCCACAACATTGTTCTTGAGACGTCGATATTTCTTACCTATCAATGTCTGTGCTGGGATGTTGGCCGAGGTTCCAATCTAACTGTACATGCTTTCATTGGCGAATATGAGCAACCTGAAATGTTAAACAGAATGCATTTTCGGTTCTACCAGAGCGCAAGATTGTGAAACCGCGTGCTATGGGGGTCAGAGAAATATGTTGAGAAAAACACAATCAGATCTGTGCATCAACTCAAAGGTGGAACATTCAAAATCCAATGCTATTTGGAATATTTAGAATATCAAACAATTATCACAATAGAAAATAATCATATCTGTTTCAAATAGCTGATGCAGGAATTTCTTTGGAATCAAGTAAGATTAGAGAAGGTTGCATGTGGATCCCAAATTTGGATTGAGTGTTCACTGCGCCAAACGAAAATTTTACAGGCTCTCCCGCCACTCCCACGTAACAAGTTATTTACTCACAGAAAGTATTTTCTACGATCAATGCAGAGAACGAATGTCAAATAAATTATAACCAGAATCCAATGCAACCCCATCTTTCAGGATGACTTTATTCTGACTGAAAACAAGATAGTATAATAACAAATTGTAATTGTATATAGGAATGAGGATTCAATGAATTCCAACTGAAAATCATTGAAACGCCATTTTGGATAAGAGGATCTCACATTGCCCTGATACCAAATAATGAATTTGGATCAGTTTGACACACTCACTCTCACTGTATTAGATTAATCGAGTTCATACAAATTTATAGGATAAGATATCCTATTATTTAGGAATCTAACTAACTAAGAAATCTTCTATAATAGCTCAAACCTATTAACGTTACAATATTACGTTTTAACAAATTATATGTTATGCAAAATATATTGTTTGTTACAACTATATATATATATATAAAACCAACCATACTAATTTACCATACGGTAAATTAACTAATTACATGAGAACAAGAGTAATCACCTAACCCTCAGATAGATATAGGTTTTGAAGGCTTACATCTAATTTAAAGATAGGTCTTCTACTAGGATTCATAACAAGAGTAATCAAGGGATGGATAAATCCATGGGGTGTAATATATTAATACAATGTAATAGATCAAAGTAAACATACATCTACTCTAGTCTATAGCAATGAATGACCAACATACAAATGCATGTGTAAGATAAAATACTAAGAAGGGTTAGAAATACTTGCTTGTAGCATGTGTGTATGCATAATCCTCCCTAGAGACAACAACGCTGAGAGAGAATTGCTATGGGTGGAGAAGGGGAAAGATCAACAAGAATATCTCCAGTCTTAACTCGCTATAGTGACCCAAATGCAAACGAAGTAATCTCCATGACTCCAAGTCCAACAACTATGTACAAAATAGTGTGAAAATATGTGAGCCATAAGTACCTTCATGTATGAAAAAAGTAATTTATTGGTGGTGATTTATTAAAAATAAGGCGGAATATATATACCTGATGACATCGCCCACAGGTGATGTCTTCGAGCATGGAAAATCCTAAACCAACACTATCACCCATGGGAAATGGCATCGTCTTTAGGGAAACCCTAAGGTCAAATGATGAAAAACATGGGAGATTGAGGACAAAAAGTAAATAGAGGAAAATGAAGAAGGTCCAATATGACTAAAAGCATGGATAATAACATGTAATATGTAAAAATAAGTAGACATAATAAATCAATTGGACATAATGGGTGTATTGCATGAACAAATGGAAGAAATGAGGCAAGAGTAGGGTAATTATGGCATAATATTGACATATCTCAAATGATGTAGTTATCCCACGTGACCAAATATGATCACACCCTAATCCTGATAGGCCCATTAAGGCACCCACTTAAGAGGAAGATGCATTGGCATCCCCTGCACAAAATAAATGGTTAGCAAGCATTAAAAAATTAGGTGTATACACATCCATGCATACTTTATATAGTTGATCATTATTTTTTTAGGTTTAACAGGTGTTTAAGTAGACTTGATAATTTACTTCACCCTAGAGATATAACTAGTGAAGATTTTGAAATGTATGTATTATTGATCTGGATTAGTACTCGAGGAAAGACTAACCCATGTTAGCGTTCAAACAAGGATTTATGAAATTTTAATGTTAAATAGTACTAAAATGTTTTTTTAGCAATTAATGATCCATATGAGTATTCAGAGTAGGAGTGATCCAATTCAACGATTAAAGTATGATTTTGAAAAGTCTTCAAATATATTTTTAGCATGTTTTTATAGCTTTTAGTATTTTACATTATTTAGGGTCTTCAGAGCATGTATGGCATTTGGATCATATGAAAATAGCCAAAGTATTATTGTCGTTGTGGCTTTTTTTATTTCACTTTTTCATTTTTCCAACAGATCATGTGGTTCACCAATTGAGTCAACGGACTAGGAATATGGCCCAAACAAGGAGCACTAAAAGTAAGAAAAATATAATAATAGAATTATTTAGGTTTCCATCATGCTCATGCTTTGATAATGTGACTTATGGATTCATCAAGTTGGATTTATTCATGCTCTGACGTTTCAGACACAATATGTGTGTCCTTTATCAAGGAAAAGTTGATTAGATTCGAATATTAATAGCATTGAATACCTCCCTAAATGATGATAGAGAATGATAAATACAAAGGGGGGAAGGTATTTGACTACCTCATTTACCAAAGTATTGAGATATTTTGGCAAAGGGATCTTTGAATCTATGCAACACTTGAGGAAGGTTAATGTCGTAATCAAATTGTATAATTTCAACTTCAATTTTTGAAAAAGAATTAAATCTTTATAGGTGTCCCTTCCATATTTGGAAACGATATAATTATCCAAGTTCACATTATGCTCATTATTTGATATTTTGACTTTTTGGATTCATCATGTTAGATTTATTCATATGATCTGATGTTTTAGAGACAATAATTGTGTCAAATTCTAATATTAACAGGATTGACTACCTCCCTAAATGATGATAGATAAAATCTAAAGGGGGTAGGTAATCGGCTACCTCAATTACTAAAGTATTGAGATATTTTGGAAAATTAATTTTTGAATCTTTGCAACGTTTGAGGAAGTTAACGATCTAATCAAATGGGATAGTTTTAATTTCAATTTGATTACAATGTTAACCTTCCTCGAGATTTTTCATTTTGTCAACTTTTACCCATCTGAATTCAGTCCAGAAGTGGATATATATCATCTGCATGTAGGGGAACCCTTTGGTTCCCATTTGGAACCCTTTATTTACTATTCCTAACGGCCTTACATATTTTTCATTGTTTCACTATAAAGAAGATGGTTTTGAATAAAGAGATGATTTTTTCAAGTTAGATTATATATATATATATATATATATATATATATATATATATATATATATATATATATATATATATATATAAGTTAGAGGTTGCATGTTTGTAAGTATTAAGGCATACATCTATCCTATAGAATTTTTCCATTTGTATAAATCTTCATTTTTAGGGAATTTTAAGGCATACATCTCTCTTATAGAGGTTGTCTATTCTGCATACATTCTCGATTGCAAAGATATTCAACATACATCTCTCCTATATATTTTTCCCAATTTGTATATATATTCAATAAATTTATCGTACTTATGCAATAATGTTTTAGTTTTGCAATAGAATTCTTTAATTATGCAATTTCAGATATTTATTATGAATGTATTTTTTATGATCCTCATGTGTGGATTTCACTAATTCCTCAAGGTTTTGGTGTAATGGTTCATTACATTTAGTATCAGAGCAACCATCCAGGTTTAAGTCTCATCATGGGTGGCGACTGTGTTCAATGAAAGGTTTTGCAAGAGCTATTGAAATGGGATAAGAAATGCTCAAGAACCCCAAAGCTTTGTGATAAATCCCCTCAATAGACCATATGATAAGAAATGAGCAAGGAATCCTATTTGCATGCATTAACTTGAAGTAAACAAGCAACTTAAACAAATGAAGTTAACCTCTATTCTTGAAAGCTTAAAGTAAATAAACCTAAAAGGATCTAAGCAATCAGTTTATGATTCAAGAGAATGGGATCTCACCATTAATGGATTCAAGGCCAATGGTTATTCCCATTTACTCCATGTTATGTGATATAAATGCAAAAGCAAAGCAAATAGCTCAATAAAAGGTCCTAATCCTAGCAATAATACTATAGTTTAGGTCAGAGGAAAGAAGTGTTCTTAGAAATAAGAGGGGGTAGTAGGTTATTTATAGTTTTCCATTTGGGAAATGGGAGGCTTTTGGTGCAAGTGGGACTAAAAGGGAGTCAACAAGTTAATTAGAAAGTCAAAGTAAGATTTGACTAGTTTTAGAGAGAGGTTGATCATGGTTAAGACTAGCTAACCATGTTTAGAGGGTAATTAATCTTATTTAGAGAGAAATTAGGTTTCTGCGAGGGTTCTAAAAGGCCTAATCAATCCAATGAAGTGGATTGATATTCCAGGGAGCTAATAGAGATGGTAAAGAATAGATTATTAGCCAAGAAGATGCTATTATAACCTAGTTAATTAGTTTACAAGAGGAAATACAACCAAAAGAGTGTCATAAGAGGGGAGTTAGATAGATCTAACTGATGAGGTGTTGCCAACTTGCAAGAAGAGGACTAGCTAGGGAAATATTTAGGGATAATGGTGCTTTAATCAAACTATAGGTGTATACATTTACCCCTCTTTGTGGTGATGTAAGCTATGTCATTTCAAATAAAGTAGACAAGTACAAATGAGTAGAAAATTTTGAAGGGGTAGAAGAAAAATTAATAGGATGAAGGATGAATGATGCCCCCCTCAAGTATCGATGTGGTGACGGAGAAACTCTATCAATGATCAAAAAATAAAGTGGGAGAGAAAGCGAGAAGAAAGGATATGAGAAAGTAAAAAAGGGATATTGAGCTATCCACAAACCAGTGCTTTATAGAAACAATACATAATCATCATTTTTTTTAGAACCCTCATCATCGGTCCTTATTAAGATATAAGCATACGAAGGAGGCGTAAAATGACATGAGAAACCAAAATACGAACAAACTTCTATTGCTAAAAATGGCCCAACTCCATGCAACATACACGAATGTAATGTAATACGATAAATAAACAATCTCACTTAATAGGGAAATAAGTACAATCACACAAACTTAAACCAACAATGTTCAAGGTAGTTCCACAAAGACTTTTTTATCAAGATGTAGTCCCAAATGTTCTGATAAATGACAAGGGTGAAGGATGATGCCCCAAGAAATGTGTATAGTGCAAGGGAAAAGATGGAGGACACTTGGATCCAATGAAAAAGTAATGTGCATGACAAAAATAGTACCAAGCAACTGATAGTGCCCCAGAGTACAGACGAAGTAAGCAATATAGCTTGTGTAGGTGATTGAAGATTTAGATGTTCCGCAAGTCATTTTTTCAAAATATTTGAAAACGTCAGCAAGATATAGGATGACTGCCATGCGAGAGACATAGATTTCAGTTGTAAATGACCGTTTTACCAATTTTTAGTCCATTTTCGAAGTATTTCAAAGTTTTTGGTTTTTTAAATGGTTTCACAATTTTTTAAATTTTTTGATTGGTCAACAGAATTTGTATAAGAGATCAAAGATCTCCTAAAAATATGTGCAACTTCCTAAAGGCAAAGGCAAAGGCATTTGCCAACCCATAAAATTCCCTGGCGAGAAGAATTACAAGCCAAAAATAATTATTTAATAAAAATAATCATTACGGTAGGTAAAAGATAGAGGAAAAATAGAAGAAAAATGATAAGAAATGACACCTGAAATATGCATAAATTATTCCAGTGCATTGAAGAAGTGACCGCAAGGTGACACTAAGTGCCCCAATCTACGAAAAATGAGTAAAAATAATTATTCTAATAGAAAAATAATCACCTCAACGGATAGAAGAAGAGATAGAATGATCACGGCAGAGAAAACATGCCCCAGGGGCATCGTGGTAGCCTAATATACCACCAGAGGGGGGTAAATCAATCACGATTATCTCATTTGTACCAAAGTTCTTATGAATTTTTACCACGAGCGAGAGCGACAGCCCTAGAGTGAGATGGCGAGACTATCGAGCAGGAGGAGATGAGCAAATCACATCCAAGAGTTCATATGAGACCCAGCAGATGGACCCTACGTGAGTGGCCTATCCCTCTTTATGAATTACACATTTAATGCACTTTTTTAGGGCTTTTTAGGCTAGGTTGAAAGAAGTGATACGCACGCGCATATCCATTGGAGGGAAACCAATAGGGGTGCATACACGCATCTGTCGAAAGGGCTGCGTACACATTTTGGGTAGGGTAATAGGGCTGTACATGTGCATGTGTGGAGACAGGCGTGTCGATGTCATACTGGGCAAGAAAAAAATACAAAGGGGCACATACGCATGGAGATAGGCGCATATGCATCAGGATGGGAGCGCAGGAATTAGAAGAGGCACGCACATGTCAGAAAAGGGAGTAGAAAACCCTTTCAAAAAAATGACCAAGGAGAAAAGAAGACAAACTAGAAGAAAGTGAAAAAAATTAGGAAATAAGATTGAAGAATGGTGATTTACCAACAACATGTTTAGATAGAAGTAGATAGAAATGTTAACTAATACATGTGTGTTTTCTTGTTTATAGTGTATACTACCCATCCTGCAGACCCGCGAGTGATATGGTTGGCTAGCGACAATAGAGGCCCAGTTTGATGATGATGATAGAGTGACTTTGGACAGACTTCTATATGTTACGGGATTGGCTTATGTGGTTTATATGCCCCAGATCACATTAGATCATGGCCTTTTGATAGCTATAGCAAAGCGATGGCACAGCGAGAGTCAATTCTTTCGGATCCCGACTAGGGAGATCACAATTACTCTTGAGGATGTGTGGCTTATTATGTAGGTCCCAATCCAGGGTCATCTTATCCAATCTATGATCCGCTAGACTTATATTCAGTGATATATAGTAGAGTTGTTTGGTGTCCCAAAGATACCATAGCGTGGGATGACCATTAGGCTATCACGGTGTATTGAGTATTTAGAGCTAGACCGAGTAGTGGTTTATATGATGGCCTTCATCAGTGGAGTCTTACTCCCTGACAAGACCGGTGCTTCATTTCCGCTCCGCCTCCTTGGAGTGATACGTGGTTTGGTAGAGGGAGAGACCTACTACTGGGGTTAGTGCATCCTAGCACATCTATACTGGGACCTTCACTTGATTACTTACTACCATCAGAAGATGGTAGGACCAGCCCGCCTGCTCCATATTTGGGCGTGGGACCATATTTCCATTGGTCACCCCTTAGGTGTTTTGAGAGTTTGGGCTCCCGAGGAGCCTTCTATGATGGGTTGGGTCCTGATAGGGGATGATGTGCGGCCATATTGGGGGATGCATATCACTATCATTGCGAGCTTGATGAGTTACAGTAGGCTTCCATGGTTTGGAGGCCCTACAGACATTTCCATTGGCCCGAGGATGGTTTAGAGATCATTATTGTCACATTGGAGCACTTTATATTAGGTAGCCACAGCTATATGCAGGAGTTATACAGGTTGGATCGGTGCTAGAGGTAGTTTGGCATTACCCAAGATGTTCCTAGGCCAGATAGGTGGTATGCTTGTAAGGCCCAAGAGTACATTGATATGAGTCCATAGATTGCTTGAGATAGAGCACTGACCATTTTCCTACAAGTGGTACCTACTATGTGGGTGTCACTGAGACAGATTAGAGATCTGAGTACTACACCTCAGTATGCACCATGGTACCATGGTGTGCTTCCACATCGTTTAACTGTTTCTAGGACGACGTATAATGCCGATGTGAGAGCTCCTCCAGTGGGGCCTCTTAGTGGTGGCAAGGGTGGAGTCATTGGTAGGGATGACAGTGATGATGATAATGGCGGTCCCGACTCACACTATTATGTGAGGGGCAGGGGATAGGGTCCAGCGTTACAACAGCCACAGGGACAGGTCCCCAGGCTTAGGCCAAGACAATTTTTTAGGGCAGCTGACATATAATTACCCCAGTAGGCATTCCAACGGGGATATACACCCCTCTTCAGTAGGTACTTCTAGAGTAGGGCCTACCACCTCATGCCCCAAGGGGTAGTGGTGAGGGTAGACAACTGGCTGCTCTTTAGTAGTAGTTATAAACGGTAATTTATGTTTAGTTATAGGTGGCTGGAGAGAGATGCAGCCAGGGCACTGGTACAGGCCCTTATAGCAAAGCAAGATCGGGCACATGCTCAGGTATAGATTTTGACATTGGCTAAAGATCATGCTAGAGCACGGGCCACTCAAGGTGATGATAGTGCCCTATGGCAGAGTCATATTAATGAGATGGTCATATAAGGGGCTCAGATACTAATCCTTTTACATCAGTCTCAAACCCAGATGCAGATGTTTGTTGCTCAGAGAGACCACATCCACGCACAGTCACAGGGGTATATTATGCGGAGAGATCATGCACGAGCTCAGGTGTAGACTATCACCGCAGATAGAGATCGAGAGGCCACTACTTCTAGATAGGCTCAGGATGATAGTGGTAGGTTGATATGTGAATGAGATGTCACCTTACAGATAGCTATCACTACTGGAGATGTTGATCTGATATGGGATACCATGAGATCTGGTGTGAGGCTCTATATTATAGGACTGCATATTTCATGGCAGTCCCTGCAGAGCAGTGAGTGGTACCTTTTAAGCAGTCAAGTGTGAGCACGATGGGCTCCAGGTCATGGTGATCAGGTTGTCCAGTTAGATCAATTCAGCAGCCCATTGCAGAGTAGTTGGTTGGACAGCAACCATCTAGATAGCAGGGTGATACCCCCAGTGTTGGTCCATCATAGCCACCACTCTTCTGTCCTCCAGGTCATGGTCTCGGGATCCCCGGTGAGGGTGAGATTTGTGGTTGATCTCTTTTATTTTCCTTTTGTATAGATGTATTGTATGTATGCCTCTTATGAACGCTGATTTTTGATGTATAGTTTTATGTACCTTTGTTTTGAAGACACCTCTTAATGAAGGCTCGATTCTTTTGATGCATGCCCTTTTTAGATGGCATATTATATTGATGATGTACATTTCAGTATTGACATGGACAATTATACATGTATTATATGGACTTTTGATGATGATTTTGTCATGTTATACTGTGATTATGCTTTGTATGATTTATTGATTATTGTTTTATAATCATTGCATCATGATGTATGATTTCCATTTCCTCTATGTATGTGACATACTTTAGATTTAGAGATTTGTATGTTTCATTCTTTCATATTGATGATATATCCATAGAGACCCAAGTTCAAGTCCCACTAGGCGTACCAAATGTGTTCAATGAAAGGTTTTGTAAGAGTTATTGAAATGGGGTAAGAAACACTCAAGAACCCAAAATCTTTGTGTAAAATCCCCTCAATGGACCATATGATAAGAAATGAGCAAGGAATCCTATTTGCATGCATTAACTTGAAGTAAACAAGAAACTTAAACAAATGAAGTTAACCTCTATTCTTGAAAGCTTAAAGTAAATGAACCTAAAAGGATTTAAGCAATCAATTTATGCTTCAAGAGAATGGGATCTCATCATTAATGGATTCAAGGCCAATGGTTCTTCCCATTTACTCCATGTTATGTGATAGAAATGCAAAAGGAAAGAAAATAGCTCAATAAAATGTCCTAATCCTAGCAATAATACTATAGTTTAGGTTAGAGGGAAGAAGTGTTCTTAGAAATAAGAGGGGGGTAGTAGGCTATTTATAGTTTTCCATTTGGGAAATGGGAATATTTTGGTGCATGTGGGACTAAAAGGGAGTCAACAAGTTAATTAGAAATTCAAAGTAAGATTTGACTAGTTTTAGAGAGAGGCTGATCATGATTAAGACTAGCTAACCATGTTTAGAGGGTAAATAATCCTAATTAGAGAGAAATTAGGTTTCTGGGAGGGTTCTGAAAGGCCTAATCAATCCAATGAAGTGGATTGATATTCCATGGAGCTAATAGAGGTGGTAAAGAAGAGAATATTAGACAAGAGGAGGTTATTATAACCTATTTAATTAGTTTACAAAAGGAAATATGACCAAAAGAGTGTCATAAGAGGGGAGTTAGATAGATCTAACTGATGAGGTGTTGCCAGCTTGCAGGAAGAGGACTAGCTAGGGAAATATTTAGGGATAATGGTGATTTAATTGAACTACAGGTGTCTACATCTACGTCGACATTGCAGTGTTCACCCAGGGCTCGTATAGGGTAGGGTGTGGGCCCATTATATGGGTGTAAATATAACATGGGGTCTGGGCTACAGAAGTGTGGTGGGATGTTATGATCCTCGTGTGTGGATTTCACTAATGCCTCAAGATTTTGGTGTAACAGTTTGTTACATTATTGTAATAACACATTGAATTCCATTGTTAGTGTGTTGTCTACCGAATTTCAAAACTAATTTGGATCAATAGTATTAGAGCCAAGAAAAAAAATCAAAATTTTACAGATTTTGAAAATGATGGGAAAAACTAGCTATAAATAATAAAAAGATGAAATAATCAAATATCTTGATTCATTTCCATCACCACAAAATGAGCACAAATCACTCCTTACAGAAAACCAAATTTTGAGGGAAGAGAACTAACGATTATATACCAATCTAAAGCATGATCAAGGAGAAAATGATGAATATGCATAAAATTTGGTCTTATTTTGAAACACCCATAATGGAAGGATTTCTCCAAATATAGGCAAGGTGCAACAAAGTTATGTACAATCTACATAATCAACTGTTACAAATATATTGTGTAACATTATTAAGATATTGTAATATTATTAATAATGAGTTTATATAACTCATATTAATAATATAGTTAGTGTGAGTGTGTTGTGATAAACAACTCACGTAACTATTTTGGAGTGTGAGTGATCCTAGGGATAAGCTTGAGAGATTCATGGAGAGAGATATGAGGAAGACTAAGTGATAAGACTTGACTCCTAGATTATAAGATCAAGCATTTTTATAAGAAGCGATCTCTAGATAAATCCAATATCCTAAATGAATTTAATATAGTATTTTTATATTTGATGTTTGTATCATTGTTTTAGATTTTTTCTAATAATCTGGACCAAATTTATTATTTGGTATCAGAGTCGGTTATATATTTGGTTATTATTATGCAGAATTAGAAGAAAATGAAGGTGCAATTGTGTTTCTCCATCACCACTGTGGATAATATTCTATTAATGTGTGAGCACAGTCTTATTGGTTTCATGCAGATCATCTAAAAATGTTACCTTAGTAAATTTACAGTTAAATTTATTGTGGATTCACTAGCTCAGCCTCTTTCATCAATCTCTAACTACATTGTATAGATATAATCTGTTAGCCTGCAGATCTTTATTTTCCATGTGTCAAAGTTGATGCCTAAATGTGAAGACAACATTTTGACATCCATTTTTGCTTGCAACCCCATGTACAAATCTGAATCCATTTGAATTTACTACCATTCTAAGTCACTGTAATGATATTGGTTTTGCAATAAAAGCATGGTTGACCCATCCTATGTACTGGTAGAATTGCATGGTGCTGATTGTATCTGCACTCATAGGTATAATCCTACACCAAGCATGATCCATACAATAAAAGAAATTCCAGGAAAAGTCTCTTCTTCCAAATCTAATGATAATGTCTTCTGTAGACCTTAGCATTTCTATGGAAGCTAGGTGTTTGTTGTTATAGATATGCGTTTCCAAAAATTGAAATAGCTAGAGAAATATATGTCAAGCTCTGGATTTGAAATTTTCACATGCAAGATCCAATTTATGTCAGTTTGTGTAGATATACTATGCTCATTTTCTCTACTTTCCCTCGCCAGGTCAAAAAAGAACTCATATGTGTCTAGGATGTTTATTATTATTTGTTGAGTTTTGTTTGTTTATTTATATCTAGTGGTCGGTTCAGGTTTTATTCATTGTTTTAGGAGTAGTAACATGTTCTTAAGTTTATTGTGGGTGTAGCTTTTTTAATATATTAATGGTATAGATATTCATCTGGTAAAATTAGTGTCTATTGTTATCATTTTTGTTGTTATTGTTGTTGTAATCTCAAAATTAGTTTTTTAATGTTTATAGTTCATTAATTTTGTCAATCAACAAAGTCAATTCATTATTTTCATGGTATTTTCATTTTGCTTTGTCAAATAGTCTTTGTGTATTATAAGTTGGAAATCCAAGATTAAAAGTGTCAAAAAATTGTCAAAAGTGCTTAAAAAAATGTGATCATTCTAAAAGTAAAATAGTTGATTTTAGGTGTTTGGTATCACACTGTCAAGAGTCAATGTTAAAATATTGTAAAAATAAAAAAAATAATTGTCTTATGGATGCATTTTTGGTGTTAGCCGACGTCTAATATTTTGGGAGAATAAGATGAATAATATTACAGTTTTGATGATATTTTTGATGACTTCGAAGAAGGAAAATGTGTTTGGCTTCAGGGGCGCCACACCTCGACCATGTCCTATATCACAATAGGGAGTGCGCCTAGGGCACTACCTCAGGACACTGCAAGGGGTGTTGTCCCTTGACCCCGATGGGGGCGGAATTGGAATTTTAGAACAAAAGCGAAGATTTTTTGGGAAGATGCATCAACAAAAGGTGGTGAAAATTTGAGACCCATGTTCCAATATGTTGAGTAAGCAACAACACGATGGAGGAAGGACGTCAATCAGTGACCTCTCACCATCCGCAAGTGACAGGGCCACACAATGTTTTTGCGGCATTTTATTTCAGTTGTGTGTTTACTTTCTGCAAATAAGAATAGATGGATCATACATGTTCAACTATTGTAATAAGTGAGCTCCTACGTGAGCGACATTTCTTGCATTTTCCCTTGATTTCAGAACATTACAGAAGATCAGAAGCACAAATGTAAGTTAGTTCATGGATATTGAAAAGGTTTGTGGAAGATCTAGAAAACCACATGAGGTGGACAGTTGATGGTTCATGTCACGTCAAGGTTTGTGGTAAACCTGTTTAAACCCATGGAAGGAGAGATCCTTTCTTTTGATCAAAGTCATGAGCCAAGTTGGGCATGCCATGTCGGTTAGCATACTATAGATAAGCATGTGAATGTTTGTTTACCATGTCAAAAATAGTGGAGTGTATATCAGGAAATAATAATGATAACAATAGGGGAGTGAATGTTACAAATATATTGTGTGACATTATTAATAATGAGATTATATAACTCATATTAATAATACAGTTAGTGTGAGTGTGTTGTGATAAACAACTCATGTAGATATTTTGGAGTTTGAGTGATCCTATGGATAAGCTTGAGAGATTCATGGAGTGAGATATGATGAAGACTAAGTGATAAGACTTGACTCCTAGATTGTAGGATCAAGCATTTTTATAAGAAGTTATCTCTAGATGAATACAATATCCCGAATGAATTTAATATAGTATTTTTATATTCTGTGTTTTTATTATTGTGTTAGATTATTTCTAATAATTTGGATCAAATTTACTATCAACTTGGAGAAAAATAAGTATTTTGTGAAGATATTCAACAAGACCTAGACATCCTATAAGATGAATTTGAAGAGATGAAAGAAAAAAAAATTGTTCGGATGCGTAAACAAAAATATAGGAAAGCCCGGTATGTTTTACCTGTATTGCACATTCTAATAATTCTCCATATGTGATTGGAAATTTTGAAAAATACATGAAAGGTATTGGTTTCAAGTTGTTAAATAAAATGGGGTATAATTGACAAGGCCTTGGACAAGATGGACTAGGAATTAAAAAACCTCTCGAAGAAGAAAAGATACACAAGAATTTTGGTCTCATATACATTGGGGAATCATCTCGACTCACCATGGGCCCCACATTCATTAAAGAAAGCATGCATTTAGAACACTCTACTCGACATCAATTTAATCCTTCTAGTCATGTGTATGGGAATTATTTTATGCATTACCTCATTTGTAGTCACTATTTCATGAAATTTCACAATTCTAATCATTGTTGGAATCTCCATCCTTGTTGTATTTGTAAGAAATGCAACCGTGAAATTTCTACATGTTAGCTTGTTGATATCCCTACACAAAGGTCTCCAAAATTAGCAAATAAAAATTTCACTTGGGTCATCCCACTCAAGTGGAAGGAAATCACTTTGGCACTTAGAATTTCCAATGTACATCAAGGATCAATCTTTACAAACAATGGATACCATTTATTTTCAATGAATGGTGAATGATTTGGATAATCACTCGAGGCAACACTGACCCATGTCAACATTCACCAAAAGATTAAAGAAAGTCTAATTTTAGAAAGTACTAAAATATATTTTTAGCAATAAATTATCCAAATTATTATTTAGAGAAAGAATAATCCATATCAGCTATAAGAGCATGATTTCTAAAAACTATTTTTAGAACTTTCTTATATCTATTTTTAACAGTTGTTTTATAGCTTTTATTGGTTTACATTTTTTAGGGTCTACAAAGCATTTATGAAATTCAAATTGTATGATGATGGCCAAATTGTTATCGCCATAGTTTCTTTCTCAATTTCACTCCACCTCCTTTCCAACATATGTTGTTGTTTTCCAATTAGATCAATGAGATATGAGATATGACCCTAAAAAGGAGCACTAAAAAAATATTATTATTTTCAGATTTTATCTACTTCTTCCCATCCAAATTCACTCCAAAGGTGGATACATGTCATCTTAATGTAGGATGATCTTTTGGTTCCCATTCTAAACCATTGATTTATTATTCCTGACAACCTTTCATCTTCTACATTGTTTTGTTATTAATAAGATGATTTTGAATAGACATAAATTTTGCAACTTGGAAGTCTTTGTAGACATAAGTTGCAGGTTGCAAGTTTATAATTTTGGATGCATACATCTCTCCTATATAGTTTACCCATTTTCATGCATCTTCATTTGCAGGGAATTATGACGCATACATCTCTCCAACAAAGTTTCCCAAATTTGTATACATATTTAGTAAAGTTATTTTACTTCTAGGATTTTGTTTTAATTCTATAATACAATTATTTAACTATACAATTTTAGTTATTCATTATGAATGTATTTTCATAACACATTAATTTCCACCATTAGTGTGTTGTCAACCAAATTCCAAAAAAATTTGTGATCAATTATTCTCTTTTACTAACTCTCTTTTAAAAACAGTGGATTACAAATGTGAATGTGTTACATATTCATTTATAATGTGTAACACACACACACACACACACACACACACACACACACACACACACACACACACACACACACACACACACACACACACACAAATATGAGTAGCCTACTAAGACATCTTATGGGCAATTTAAGATAAAAGGATTACTTGGTGGATTTGAATGTAAAGTTAATTTATGTATATGTATATGTTAAATACCACCCATCTAATTAATACATCAAAAGACCACATTTTTCGATTACTCAAAAAAAAATCTCGGGGGGTGTCGCCCCCCGATCCCAATGAGAATACATGAAAAATGTACATTACTTTTAGTGTACAATTTACAACACATCTCACATGAAAACATGATCCACAACCTAACAGGATTCTCCATCCTCAACTATAAATCAATGGTCTTTCCTTCACAAATCATCCACAAACAAGATTGATATTTCGTATTTTTATTCTGTCTAATTTTTTGGTGAATCAATCAATCATATTGTTATTCTTCATATATTATATCAAATCATTCATATTCATGCTCGTAGCTTGATCTATCTTCCACTCGAAATACTTCTTGGAGCATCCACAAATCTAAAAAATATTTCAAATCAATTGGATCCAATAGGATCATTTACTCAACCCTACTCTTACAGTTAGATCCAATCTAAAGTGGCTTTGGAATTTATCAAAGGAAGGTTTGTTTTGTTTTTTTTAATTTTCCATATTCATGTAATTTCCATGGTTTGCATTCTGGCACACCCAGTGGGACACCCACATATGATTTATCATTTTTAGCTTGTCTCTTGTTAATATAACTTTGTAGTTGTGTTGTTTGTTTTGTTCAAGACTTATTCTTAAAAATTTTAGGGTTTTTAGTGCAGAAAATTGAGATAAAGTCCAAAAATAGATCATTTTTTGTCATTTTATTCATTTCTATGCATCTACAAGTTACTTGCGCTAACATTACATGTGATTTACATTAGCATATCTCTGCACATGCTAGTGTATTACTTCATGTGCTAGTCTAACCCTTCATGCATTTCTGTAACATTTTTTTGTTCATTTTTCAGGTATGCACACACTAGTGTAACCATTCACGTGATATTGTTACATTGTTTATGTTCACTGTTCTTGTGCATCACTGGTGTAATATTTCATGCACTACCGTTACACTATTTCTGATGAATTTTTTCTTCATGTGTTACCGTGTCACTACACATGCTAATGTACTATGGTAACTCCTCATTCATTTCTTTCAATTATTTTTCTATCTTATAGTTATTTATTTGTTGTTTTTTGTGTTTCTATTTCTAATATGTTTATTAATAAATTAAAAAAGTGTTAACATGTTATATATTAGTATGTCTAGTTATTTTTTATCTAATCAAACCAGCCATGAATGCTCTTCTCTCTCACCCTCTTGGGTGATCTTGAGAATCAGAAACTGTGAAGTTCATTTTCTTGTTTTACAATTGTATTTTTATTTGTAGGGAAACTACTAATTCATTGTCTAGGACTGCATCGTACAAGGACTACCTTCAAAAATAAATTAAACTCTTAATATTGTATGCAAGTAACCTTTCTCAAAGACTACAAAAAAAGTTATCTTAATAAACAATTATTTCAAAAAATTAGCACCCTATGATATGTTTGTTATAGGTCCTTACTCTTTGCTAACATGGGGCCATCTCTCAAGTTGTGGGACTTGCTACTTGATATGGACATCTAGAGAAGGTCGGCTTCTTCTACCTAATTTAATGCTAAAACTAATCCTAAAGAAGGAAAAGTGGCTAACTAATCCTAAAATAACAATTCTAAGGGACCAAGGAGAGATAGAAAGGTTAGAAAGGTGCATAGAAGGGAAATCCTAAGCTAAAAGGTGGTGATAGCACCAGAAAAGGGGTTGATTTATCTCCATAAGGGGAAGGAAAGTGATAAAACATGGGAGGGAGGGAAGACAGATGTGCCATAGAAAAGAACCATGCAGATTGAATCTTGCTTCATATTGGAAAGACATAAGAATGGAACCTGTAAGTAGGATATACACACGACATGCCAAAGTAGAATAGAGAGGCAAGAATGCAAATAAAATAAACTAGGGCTAAAAAAATTTCCACAAAACAGATTTTATATTGCTTAAATTATGTACAATTCCATTACAGTCATGGAAGAAAGTGGGATTACATTGTAGATACCAAGTTAGAGGTCTGAAACCTATGGGAATTCAGCCACCACTTGGGCATAGTATCATTACAACAAAGAGTCATCCTTACAAAATTGAAATATTTTACATTACATAGAACAAGGAAGAGGGAGAAGAGGGAAAAATATCATATTTTATTTTGATCATTAATGAAGATTTGTTTTACCCTGCAACATGGCTTGTCAGATGCACCCCCCATGTTTGTTTAGCTTGTAGAAGAAGGAAGAGCCCATACTTCATTAATTCAAGTGGTTGAGCCATTTGATTAAGCATATTAATGACCTGTATTTATTTTTTCCATTTTTATCCACCAAATGCCTTCAAAACTCAAATATAATTACATCAAATTAAAGGGCTTGATGATACTTTTCCAATGATATAAATTTTACAAGATTTAGAGCTCGAAGTCGCTAGATATGGCCATTTTAAATTCTGCATGTCGAGGATCCCAAGAACTTTACATGTGGCAACCTCTCATTAGCCTCAAATATTTCCTTGGCTACATGTGCACTACCTTGGATTTTCCACGTTTTGATCTTTAGTTGGTTATGGGGTCAGGAATTTGCATACGTGTACTACCTTGGCTTTTCTTCCCAACCATACAGACCCAAAACTCCTTTAAATCTGGCTCATTTCACGAACTTTACATCCATGGGAGCCAATTTGTTTGAAGCACACCAGAATGGTGACACATGTCCCTCCTTAGATAGTTATATCCTCGCCATCTATCACCTCCACCTTTAGCCACATGTTCCCTATCTCTAATGATTGTTTCTTTGTTGCTGACCATCCAAACCCAAAATATTATCCTCCCCAATTGATTTCGTGGGCCTCACGTCTACCGAGTGCATCTTCCTTTGAGTATGATGGATTTCTGCCATGTGTTCACCTTAGACCATTAATCAGGTGTCCTCTATCAACTTAACTTCATTGATCAACCTACTTTCTCCCTTGAACCTAAAATATTATCCATTCCAACTTATCCCGGGGACTTGAGGTCTGTTGGGGTCCATCACCTCAAGCTTAGCTGGAATGGAGACACATGTCCACCCTCAACCATTAGATCCTTGTAATGTGTCCACCTCCAAAGGTTGACATGTATTTTTTTACTTTCCTTTACCATAGCTTGGATCTAAAATATTATCCATTGTGTTTCATTCTGGGGACTTGAGGTCTACAAAGCCTAATCGCTTTAAAGAACATCAGAATGCCACCATGTGTCCCTTCTTGGACCATTGATCTATCACCATGTGCTCCCTTTGTTGTTCGGAATTAAATTTGATATCCAAATGAATGTTATTTGGCTTTTTAAAGTGGCCTGCTAATGAATTAGCTAAATCTCTCGTGGATTTTGAAATCCAACGGCCAGTGCTTTTGGAAGGGGAAAATTGACGGTCGTTTGAATGTCCCAAACTTGTCAAAAATGGTTAAGTCAATTTTTAATCTTGTTAGAGCCAAATTAACATAGGGGTAATTTTGGATAACAACTTGGCAACCTATCGAGGTAATCTTCCTACTAGATTAGATCAGTAACCTTTATGCAATCCATTGGGCATGGATACAAGCCCAAAACTTTAAAAAATTGATATAAACTTTTAATTTTCTTACTCCTGAGCCATTCTGAAGCATGAAATGAACTTAGCATGATATGTGGAGATCTAAATGAAACTGTGGAACTAATCCATCTATTTGATTCCTTTATTAGACATGCTCGGACTAATTTGGGGTTACCTTGTTCTACTTTTGAAGTTAATTTCTTGGGAGTTTTGATTCTCTTTAAAACCTTCCCAAAACACTACATTTTGACCAAGGAAGAGGCACAAGAACTCTGAAATGAATTGAATTGTTGGGGTCAAAAAATACACTTTAAAAGCTTCCCCGACATCTAATTTGGCCATGAAGGCTACTATGAACTTAACTAGATTGTGCAATAACAATAAGACCATAAAAAATATTTACAAACATGAAAATCATTCATGTTCCAAGTGGAAACATGTAGAGTGTGCATAATGCACTGCTTTTTCTGAAGAAAAACCTACCTACACTACTCTAAACAAAACAAAGAGAAGCTAAACAAAGTTTGACAAAGATAGGGAGAAATTGCTTCCCTTATTTACAAATTGAGGCCATGTAATTAATTTGGCAATGAACATGGCCTTAAGTAAGACTAAAAAACTAATTTGAATTTGGTTTTTCACCCTATTCTTCAAAGTATTTACTAAATAAATAAATACCTCTTTTAGTTTCTTTGTATTTAGACTTGAGAGGCACTGTTACTGACCTTTGGGGCTTTGAAGCTCATCCTCATGCTCTGAAGTGAGCATGACTAGGTTCAACTCTATTTTTGGCTCCAAATTATCGAGATACCTTATTAGGAAAGGGGCTTTGGGAAATAATGGGTTGATCCTTGTGATTTTCCCATCTCTTTGAAGCTTAATCCCAAGAATGGGATTATCATTTAGACTTTCCATTTCATGAATGAAGTTACTTGCAAGATGATCTGATCCATGTTCTTCTTCTACAAGAAACTATGCCTCCTCCATGATGATTGATTTATCAATGGTGTCATCATCTTCCTCTTTTCACTTCATGGATGACTCTTGTGAGTTTTTTGTAGCAAGAGGATATTTGTGTTGAAAGACAGATGGTGGAAATATAAAAATAGTGACTTCAATGGTTTCCTCTTCACCCATGCAATCTTCTAACTCTGATAAAAAATCAGCCTCTTCATTGTCAAGCTCTATAGGGAACTCCTCTTGGATCTCATCCTCCTTGTTTTCCTCTTCACTTGGAACTTATTTATCCTCTTGATTGGTTGCAGCATCTAGAAATATTCTTGGTGGATCACTGCAATCTTTCAAAACTTATTACTCATTTAGAAGCTTCTCTTCCTCTACTTTCTGTTTGGAAAGGTCTTTTGTCATATTTGCAAGACGGGATGAATCAATAACCTCTGTTAATATAGTGCCAACATACACACTACATTTAAAGCTAAAGAGATGTGCTGTGTCTCCTTTGTACCGATGTTTCTTAGAATTATATACAAAAGTCGATCTTCAAATGGTATTATGAAGTAACATTCAAATTTAATCATATATATGTTGGTGGTTATAGTGGGGTACTCCTTGGAATTTGTATATTATGTTTCAAATATGGCAGCCAAGAGTCCTTCAAATTTATAAGCACATGCTTCTATCTCAAAGATTGGAGGTTAACATGACACTTGCTACCGTCCTTAGCTAATTCATATACTTTTTTCATCAACTTCAGTGGGTTTGGGACCTCTTGCGAGGAGCATTTGTACTGGGCCTCAACTATTAGTTGCAATGCTAAGTGGTGACAAGGTGTTTCAGGTGAATGCAATTTTATTCTATTATGGTTACTCACATTAGTCATTTAAAGGAAAATAGATTAGAGAAACTGATTGTGGGGATTCTTCGGAAGCTAGCCGGGGATGCCTAATTCTCAACATTGGTTCTTGTCATCAGATAATTTCCAGGGATCATCGATTGTCAGATCTCACATTTCTCATAGGCTAGGGAGAAGTTTTTGAAGGGCTTTAAGATGGTAGTGTATCCCTTTCTCCATAAATAGGGTTATCCAAAGTAACAATAGGCATTCATGAGTATCCATTAACTCATCCCATTTTGTAATCATAGGGATATACCTCTAAAACACAAAGTTCAACTTTTGTTGAGGATTGAACCAGTTTGGCATAAGACCAACCCAGTTGACATGGGACGTATGAAACCAATTTGTAGCAATTCCTTCATGTACACATTAACGCTCATTGGTCATCAATCAATATGTAACTCCATTTATGTGGTGGATCTTCTTCTTGGAAAATTTTACAGTCTGCGTTAGAATTTCCTACCATTTTGTAAATATCCATGATCTGGGAAAATATTCAAGTTATAAATGATATCGTTAATGCACCATAATGAAGGGTGGGTTAGATACCCATATTGGTCTAATGCAAAATAAGCTCATAGAACTGATTATGGAGGAGGATGTTGACAATCTTGGGATGGAGGGAACTGGTTTTGTTACTGCAAATGACAGTTCCAATTAGTATATGAAGTCATGATTGCACATGTTCTTGAATGAAAGCTTGAAAATGTCATGCATGGAAGGGCAAGTGCATTGAATGGACCTTAACGGATAATGTGTCATCCAACTCATACCAAGTGCTTGCTTGGATCATTGGAGTCACCTAAGGTTCCATATGCTTCATATTTCGTCCATATAGGTTGATCATCTCATGACCAGTACCCATTATATTTCATGGTGGCCATGAATTTCATCAGCTTTATTCGTATATTATTCACTTGTGATATTTTTAGCTTTCATTCTTATGTCACTGTGTCGTATCGAGAATCTTATGTCTTGCAAACAGTATCTATTTTAGTTATTTTCATAAATTGACCATGTTGTAGCCTGGATATGATTTCCCAACATGGGACCATTTCTCAAGTTGTGGAACTTAAAATAGGTTGATATGGATCCTCGTCTTCAAAAGTTCAGCTACCATTTTCAAAATCTAATGCTAGAATATTCCTCCACTCAATATGTCAAGGGTTATAATTGAATGAGTTCAAATTTGATTTTATTACATCATGACCATTGAGTCTAATATACCATTTCTATATCACAGAAATGGTTTGTAAAGTTCATAAGGCAGTGATAGCAATAAAAATCAACCCATGTGATGTAATCTCACATGTTATGGGATGGAAAGTGAGAAACCTTGGGAATACAGGGCAAAATAGTTGTCATGCTCACAAACAAGCCTCCCATTTAGATTGATCTCTTTTTCACCTTGGATAACATATAAGAATCCAAAATTCTAGTAGGACATACACATAACATGCCAACAATTTCAATGGAAAAAGGCTTGTTATTGTACTGCATAAATGAAATGAGCTTTGGAAAACAAATGTTCATCACGGCAATAGATTATATATCAATTAAAGTATGCAAAATTCCACTACATTCATGGAAGAACCTCACACGATTACATTTCAGAGATCAACAAATATTATGATACTCTCTAACTAATGGGAAGCTCCAGCAACCATGTGGGCATGTTTTCTTGTGCAACTAATGATCAATCCTTTCAAAATTAGAAATAGCCTATATGCTACATGCTTTATAGATTTATCTAGGAAGAGGGAGAACCATATGAACATATTGATGATATGATTTTATAACTCATTAATGAAGATTTCTTTTGTCCATGCAACACAGCTTGGCAGATGTAGTCCCTCGATTATAACATGTTCGGTTTGTAGACGAAGTTTTGAAAAACTATTTTTTCATCTCCATTCAATTGTAGTATGTAAATATTAGGTGTATTCTACTCTATTATTAGTTAGCCTAAAATCTCATTTTTAAAATATCGTATCTCACCAAATGACTTGATAACTCAATTCTGGTATCCCTCAAGATTCAATGACCATGGTGGATTATACTTATCCAACAATAGTAACCCATTTTTAGTTCTTACAGCACATATTTTATTTGATTTGGCTATAAAAATATTTTACATGTTTGAGGAGCATCTTAACTTGACAAATCATGGCATCCACTTTTCTTGGCATCAGAGTAAATCACTTGCCTACGTCTACACATTCCTGTATCATCATACACAATTGATTGGTCTCTGGTTGGTAGTCATGGTTCAGACCTATTCCTACATGTGTAATTTCGTTACTTGTATTTTGAAGACATCCAATGGACCTGCAAGAAACTTCCTAATGCCTAAAACTCATAGATCATATCTATAGAATTTACATCTGCGAGTTACCATCTGACTAAAAGTGCACCAAAATATAGACATGTTGTCGACATCCTTGGACTGTTACATACCTATGTGTCATTCATTGGTGTGGGTCTTCTTGCCAGGTTTTCCATGATGCATGCTAACAATATAATGAAAGTTGACCATCTCAAACCCAAAATCCATTAGTGATCCCCAGTTTATTCTAATCAAGGTTTTATATATTTCGGTGTTCTATCTAACCATGGAGTGTGATGACATGTTGCCACATGTGGTGAACCTTTGTGATTCCATTAATATCAGGGTTCACCAATATTATTTTAATTTCACTGATCTTTCTTACAGTATGTCAGTTGGAGGTTGGAACTGTTTGATGTGTGAATTGAGTTAACTTATCAACACAGTACATGTGATTGTTTCACAAGTGTGGGGTTTAGCACAATGAAATAAACCTCTAGTGAGAGATGTTTCTCATTGTATCTCTACTCCTAATGCTAACACTAATCTACCTACTATAACACTGTGGCTACCTGCAAAGGGAGAAGGAAACAACGTTTTTTGAGAAAGGTGTTGTACCAGATCTCAGACCTAAACATTTTATCCATTCTGGTCCACTTTCGTGGACTTGAGGTCTGCAGAACCTAAGTGCTATTAAAAAACAATTGGAATAGTTGTTGTGACACACATCCTAATCACATTGATCAAATAATCCAGGAAAGAAAACAAGTGATTCTAGACATTGAGTTTGACGGCCAATATAAACCATGACTCAACTAATGATAAAAATGATGCACCATTTGTATTAAATTCTAAAAGTGGTCATTGCATGCATTTTGAATTTCCAGTATGGCAGGTGCTAATATAAAAGGGGAAAATAAAAAATGACACGTTTGACCACATGAAAAAGAGACTGAAAAATGGCCAAAAGTTCCCAAAATGGATAAGATTATGTGTAGAGCTAGAACATAACTATGTTATTTATTATAGCCTAGATTTTACCCACCAACAACCTCAAGGCGTGCATTGACACATCACCCAGATTGAACTGAGGGCTCATCCAAAGCGAGACAAGGGTACCAAGTTCCTCTTTTATGTTGGTTTGTTCAAGGAATTAGCATGATTATAACAGATATTCCAGATCCATAACAGATAACCAATTATATTGCAGTGCATAAACCAAATCTAGATCTTAACCATTATGCATGAACAATCAAACAAGAATCAAGATTAACTTTACCATATAAGAACCATTCACAGATGTGTCTACAATCAATATCCAACCACAAAGATCCATTATATTAAATTTTATGCAAAACATAGAAGCTTCATACATACATACATAGTCATAGTCACCATAGTCATGCACATCTCACAAACTCACAACATAACACTAACAAAACATGGAACTCAAAACCTCCTAAACCGTGCAAATCAATACATATTTAAAGGTAGTGGGGAACTTTCCCTTCACTGCCCATGTACCTTTCAAAAATAGGACTACATGCTAATAATAGCCATGTGCACCTTTACATGATAAAAATGCAAGAGCATGTAAGCTCGTTAATAATATATTATCTAATAATACATACAGTGGTATAATCCTATTATTATAGCTCCAAAAATATTCATGACGATTGATCTTCTACTTGTCCAAAAGTAGCCTTCGCGTGCTTCTCCAAGCCTCCTACAAAACTTGCATTGCATACTCCATGTCTACAATTAGCCTCAATCTGGACAAACGACTAAGTTAAGATTTCATGATTATCCTAAGCACACCTTATTTCACTATAGTTCCACGAGCGTCTATGTGTCATATGCCTGTGTGCCCTATCCTTCTGCACACTTTCATACTTAGGCTATGTACTTCATCAGCTCCAACATTACCCCACACTAATTTCATTGTTGTCCCCCAGAAATGGGTAGTCATAACTTATGTCTCCATGAATCAAAGAATAAAGATTAATGAATGAAATAATAAAGGAATTACTACACAGAATGAATGAAAGATTACTTGGCACCCTATTCTTCCACAAGAAGAATCAACTCTGGATATTTGTTTTTAATCTCTACCTCCAATGTAATTCTAATCACTTAGCACATCTATTTCTTTTATCTAGAAATGTCTGCAAGTATTGCTTCCATCTCATCAAGAGTCATAGTTCTCACCTTCATTCTGCAGAACTCTGAGAACATTGGCCATGACTTGAGACCATTCCATCCATGACATCCATGTTCTGTTACGCTGATCAATTTACCAATGTCCTTTATTTTCTCCTTGTCCGTGGAAACTGGGCTGCTGCAAGCACCTCACACTTCTCTACATATCAAAGTAAGCCTCTCCACACAAGCCCAAGTGTTTCATTCTTTACTGCTTTCTAAAGGACCTCATCCTCTTTTTTCAATGGTTCTTGTCTTGATTATTGCATATCTGGGGCCACACACATGTTCAATGCCAAATTTGACTTTCTGTCAGTTCATCTTTCAAATTCTACCGTATGGATTTGTAACTTGTAATTTTTCACGTAATAGTTTGCCTTGGCCTTCATATGTCCTTTTCTGGAGCATCCTTGGGTTTTGGCATTCTTACATAGGCCCCTCATCTAGTAGCAATGTGAACTAAAGTGCATAATTAGTGTAAAGAAAATGAAAAATCTTGTGTAACTTTATCATCCAAATCCATGCCTTCTTCTTCAATAATCTCGTCACCTAATCTGTTCTGGCCATACTAAGAACTTTATTCAAACGCATTGTTACCTCAACCTTATCTCTTTCCTCTTCTGTCAGCATGCTTGATTTCAGTATCCTTGTCCTTCTTATCTTCTAACAACATCTCGAATGGTTTCTTGCTTTGTCTAGGTTTCGGCGTGCAACTCTAATAGATACTCTTCGTGAGTGCATTTCTCACCTATTCATCTGAACATGACTAGGTAGGCTTAACTAGTGACATGGCATGCAATTTTGGTGCCTTCTTCAATCTTCATGATGACACATAGGACTCTTCACATAAATATGTCAAGTTTAGGATCATCCATATGAGTCTGCATCGCTCCAATGATAGTTATTTCCGTGTTCGCAAGTAGTTTCCATGTCTTCATCCATCAACTCCCAACCATACAAGGTCTTTAGGTTCTAAAGTTACTTTGGAACCTGCACGCATATAATCTTAGTCTTGGGTCATCAACATATACCCAACATTCTGGTGTCTCATAAATGCTCTTACATCGTTTCTCCTTACCAGCACGTGCTTACCATTTGAGGTAAATGAATGCCCGAATCCTACACCAATCCTTCACCTGTCTATGTAGTATAAGGCGTACATGATGGATTACACTTATCCACTTCTACCTCTGTCTCCTTCAACTCTTCTTCATTATTCTTCATCTCTTCTTCCTGAAGGCTATTATATATCCTCAGTATGTACTAGAGTATTCGACGTGTTGTCCTCAGAACTTCTCATCTTCATCATCTATCTGTGGGACGTACATGTGCCTTTTCTTATTTTCTAGATCTACCTTCACATGTGAAGTTCTAGGTGACCTCCTGAAGGGGCTGTGAAATTCTTGCGCATTCTTTGAGTTCCTTGTTCTTCTTATACACTCTTTTAAATTGGGGTTCCTCATTAGTCTGTTCTACATCTATCTCCATAACGCTCTTGTCTCCAACACTTCCTCATCCGGCTCTTGCAATGGAGGAGTCTACCTCGCGCGCTCTCTTTCTCACCTAGCAGTTGGTTGTTTCCTCTTATGCCACAAGGCCATAACTATCCTGTAGTTCCTCATGTTCTCTCCTTATTCTTTGTCAAGGGGAAAGAGTGTCTTCTTCATCTTGTAACAGTGCCCACATTGTATGCTTCCCCTTGGGTGGTTTAAGCAACTTGAATTCATTTTCGACATATCTTCCCATTTTTCTAACCTATGGACTTGAGGTGAATATTTATAAGGGTTGCCCCAGAATTCCCAATGGAAAAACTCATAACCTTCATGTTAATATCATCTAAGATTAATCTTTCCAATATATACAGACTTACTTGGATAAATGTTGAGTCTTCCTGAGGGTGTCGATAGTCACAATATACCTTGTATCGGCATTGAAAAGATCACTTGACGTACATGTCTGAAAACTTGTGTACAGATGCTTGGAAATAGCACACGTGGTGAAGTCGTGATAAGGTAGCTTACACCAAGGGCTTGACTTCATGTCCTTCATCCTAAATCGTGCACTATAAAAGTGTTGTGTTGGTGAGAAAATTTTTTAGGTGGACAAACTTGTGGATTTCTTGTCAATGCTCTGGGAGTCTAAGTACCTCTACTTAACTGGTGCAACTACCGTATATGCATGCACAATATTAAAAGGTGGATTTTTCCTTGTGGCCTTGCGGCCAGGGATCCAATAGGGGCACTCCACTGACCTTACAGAAAAGATAGCAATTTCTTGCTAGAGAGGAATTTGTCTAGAAAGTGGGAAAGGGAGTGAGAATATGAGGCAGGGGAACTAATGCTACAGGTAGACAAGTCATATTCCTACACACACTAGTTAGAAACTTCATCATATGCACTAAATTAAGAGGAAATAACTCTACAAGTAGCAATGAGACCAAATAAAATTTGATGAGAATAAATTATCATGAAATCTCCTTAGTCAAGGAAAGCTAGAAACTCCTTTTTCTTGTATTGATTGCTCAAACCAAAGTTGTACATAGTGGGGAAATGGAGGAAATTTGAGAATGCGAGTAATGAAAGAATTTGGCTATCTCCTTTGTTCTCTCAATGCACTCTTAATTTTACAAAAATCAATCACCAACCCCTTGAAATGGGAATGGCTTTAAAATTTATAGAATGAGAGATGAATCATCATCTACCCCCCCAATGCATTTTCATATGTCCTCGCACAACTTAAAACCTTTTCAACTTCCTAGGAAACTTTTAAGTCCCCTTTTATAACTTAAGGGTGACTTATTAAATTAGAAATATTTAGACATATGAAAAAGTCACAACCCCAATGTGGAATTAGGACATTGAAGAGAGAGGAAGTTGGGGGGTGAGAGGAAAGAGAGAGAGAGATAGAGAGAAAGAGGAAGAAAGAGGGATGAATCATGCCGATGAAAAATCGAATCCTATGGACCCCTAGAAATCTTGATCAAATTAACACATGATACCTTTGAATCCTTCGCGGTGAATGATTTTTTTTATGCTGCAAATGGGTCGCTGTGGGAAAGTTCTTTGGCTGCAGGTGAGAGACCACCCCTGAAAGACCCAGAGACACTACAAACTAAGTGTTTATAAACACTATTGAATGGAACCCTTGATGACCAAAAGTGTCACTTATGAATATCTCCTCTGAAGAGACTGAATGCCTTGGATCAAATCCTCTCCCTGACACCCTACGACATTACCACATTGCTTAGTTGATTTGGACATGATCCTGATGAGACATACTATTGAGCAATATGATGGTGTCAACCGTGGATTCCACCTCACACATGAGCATGTTGAAAAAAAATTGTTGAGAGCCGTGAAGGTAACTTTACTTGTAAATTTCTCACTCCTATGAATTTGAACTTCAATCTTCCTTGACACCCACTATGTTTGAAAAAGGAAACTATTTATAGCAAGTGTCGAGAATTTTCCCTTTTTAGGGATCTAATTGGTGATGTCAACTTGAATGTTCAACTCCCAACATGATGCTCTCTCTGTGAAATCTAACCTTTGGAGTAATCGTGACTATTTTTAGTAAGTGCCCATCAAGAAAACTTACTACTGTTGGCAAGTGCAAAAATTAACTTTTCTAGACCTCAGATAATTATGGTAGCTTGAATTAGCCTTTCTTCCTTGGATTCCCCCTGTAACCTTCTGGATTAATTTACTATTTTTGGTAGATGCTCCATGAGATCACTTACTATTTTTAGTAAGTGCCAAAATTGGACCAAGATGCTCAGTTATGATGAACTTCTCAGCTGCAGTGCATCTTCTATGTCTCAGTTTCTCCTTTGTACAGGTTCTTCTGTTGATGAGTTTTCCCAAAACAACATTCATCTATGCAGAAGAACTGCTAATTTTAGAAAGTGTGCTTCTAGAGGTTGGATTGAATGCTGGAGTTAAGTTTTCTCTGATATGTGTTTTTTCACAATATCGCCCCTCTGAAATTTTGTGCTTACTCAATCAATAGTTTATGAGATTTTAAACTTTTAATTTTTTGACGTAACAGTGCTACTAGACACGACAACCATTGATTGAACTAAAAAATTGTAGCTCTGGTTTTATCCTCCGTTTGCGATGAAATTTACATTTTTTACATGGTTTTTTTATTCTTGTGCTTCACTGGTGAAATTTTGTTTTAATTCGAGTGTCTAGTTTGAATAGGAAATTGAGGTTCTTTCTCTTAGTAGAACTGGGCCAGAAAGAAGATTTCTTCGACTATTAGAATATCTGTACTTGCATGAGATGAGAGGTATCAAGGAATATTTATGAATGGTTTTTTGAGAGTGGAATGAACTCATAAAATATATGCTATCTTATTTCAATCCGTGCATCCGTTTGCAATATTTCTTCGATTCTTCGATTTCTATGGCAATGGTTTTTTCCACTGCTTCTTCTTCTTCGTTCTTCATTCTTTCTTCTATGATTTAGATAAATATCTTCCTCTGATGACTTGCATATTATCATGAAGTATAGGATTTTTCATTCTTTGAGGGAATCTTAGTTCTGAGGTTCAACAATGGCAGAGTGGTGGTGAGGAAGTTATAGAGGGAGTTTGCAAATATGGTTGTGCACGAAGGAATGTTAGATGTTAAAAGTGGGAAGCAGGCGGGTTTTTTAGAATTTAGAAATAAAGAAAAGATGGGAGATAGGTGCGTATTTTTCAAGGTTCCATTATTTCCCTCACATGTGATGTAGGTTAGGGACATAAAATTACATGGATATCAAGGAGGTGACATGTGGAAGAGATCCGACGATATGAGATTAAAGCAAAAAAAATAGCTTTAAAGCACTGCGGGGCTGAAAGATGGTCACATGGATGACCAAAAGTCTCCTTAAGGGCTAGGCACATTTTTCCATGTCTTATGTCCCTCAACTCAAAGGGACATAGGGAAATAAAATTCCATGGTGAGCAAGGTGGTGACACATGGCACATATTTGATATGTTAAGGGTTTGAGCTCCTGTAAGCATGTGAGGGCTGAACTGGCAATCCTGGAGGTCACATGAGGGTCAAAAGGTGTTATGGGGGCTACGAACATTTTTCCAACCTGTCGAATATCACTAAACTTAAGGGAGGTGACAGGGAAACAAATATTTCCACACTCCTGAAGCTGACACGTGTCCTCCTAAAATTTGACTAACTCCCGAACTCGCTTCAAGAGGACATCTTGACGACAACAGTAACTTGAGTTCTTGATGGACATTTTTTTATGAAATGCTATATGAACTTGACTAGAAATAGATCTTATAGAATAAAATTGTTGGGGCTATTAGGTATTTATTCATCCATTGGATCCCTGAAAAATTAGATTTTGGATCGGGTACTATACCTGTACATGATAGAAAAACTACTTTCAAGAACCACTACACCAAATGTGTTGTGAACAACATAATTTAACCATATTGTATAGGGCTTGTAATTCTATTTTTGAATATGTTTTGGTTTCCTCCTAACTCCATCAGGGGCTCCTGGAAATCAACTTTGGAAGATTAGTAGTTATTTTGGCATGTGCACTACCTAGGCCTATGAACCTTAATTTTGGTGAAACTACCCCAAAATCTCCCAATATCTTCCCTAAATATTCCAAAATTACATTCCATGATATCCCAAGGCCTTAAAATCACCTTCGTGTTGGATTTTGGATCTCCTTTGTTATGCTTCATGGGGGTTGTTCTCCAGTCCTTGGAAGGCCAGTGATAGTCCTTCCTACAACTACTTTGTTGATCAAAGATATCACTTGACAAGAAGCACACTAAGAATTCCACATAGGGGTTGCAGGTGACTCTTCAAAGGTGCAAATCACCTAGGGAGAACATATGCATGAAACAAAAGTTCAATTTTCAGGACTTAGATTACTTTTGCTCATAACTAGGCATTTTTAGAGCATGGCGTACAGATAACACAAATGACATAAAAAGATTTGCGCACTACACATTGGTATCGTTGTCATGCTTGGAAATTATTAGATATGAAGAAATTTTCATGGACACAAGCTAGAAATAGATATGCTACTATCAGTTAGCTAGTAGTAGCCTATTATTAGCACACTTGCATGTGTGGCTATTTTTGTAAAGGTGTGTGGCTAAGAATAGCATGAGACCTATTTTTGGAATGGATAAGAAGTGAAGGGCAAGTCCCCACCCTTATATATATATATATATATATATATATATATATATATATATATATATAGTAAAATGTGTAATAGATATACACATATAGAGGATGGAGATATACAAAGATATGTTGTTAAATCTGCTACGCGCATATTACTGATATTGTAATGAAGCTTTTGTAAACTTATTGCATTGAATATAATGAAGGACATTGGCTGAATCTAAGTGTTAGTACTATGTGTATCTGAATCTAGTATGATTTTGATCTCATCATGGCTAGTACTTAATACTAGCCTCATCTCCTTAACTATTTATAAAATTTGGGTGCTTTCATGACCATCTATTTTTTTAGGAGTGATTCCATGTGAGCTTCTTGATGCTTAGGTCTTCACTTGGAAATTCCACTTCCTTCATCCTCTTTGAAATTGGTTTCATAAGGCCAGTTGCATTCTACATTTATCCACGGATGTTGTTTGGGATTGGGATTCTCATCAGTAGGCCCCTCTATCTATATATAGGCAATTGAGGGGGTCCTCTATATATGGCACCCCATACTCCCATACTCTATATGGCGGGGCGGTCAACTAGATAGAGATCTACGAGAGATCTCTCTCTCTATATCTCTAATCTAATATGAACTAGGAGGGGGGCCCAGTCATCACCTGTAGTACCCCAGATACAGATAGTGACGGTTGCATATATAGACGTAGATCTATATGCAAGTAAGATATATATTCCCATCCCACCCATATCCCATATATAGAGAGGGGGAGGGGGGCGGGCCCATATCCCCAGTTCGGGCCCATCTACATCTATGGGGCAGGGATAGGGCTCTAAACTAGAAATGTGATCTGAGTGGGTCAGTCGAGCAAGTAAATGACCTCGGGATCGCCCTGAGTCTAGATAGGCCCTGCTCATATCACATATAGAATCGGCCCCCTCAGTTATAGATATAGGGCTCACCCACATCTCACATGATCCGCTTGAAGAGAGAGATATAGAGAGATATATATATATATCTGAGAGAGATATAGAAGATATATAGGGCCGCCATGCCTTGCGGGAATAATGATAGATAGGGCCCTAGGAACAGGCATATAGATCTATAGGGAGGGGAGCTATATAGTGTAGTGATAGAAGCAGGTGTTTAGCTTGCCATATATAGATAGGGGTGCGAGTGGCGTAGTTGATTCCTCATTGATCATCCTACTACTGCCCCGGGGTTTTATTTCATTCAACTTACTTGAAAATTTTAGATTCTTTTCTTTCCCAGGTCTATGTTTGTTGAGCTCTTTTCCATGAGAAACCTCAAACTTATCATTTTTCTCTACTCCACTGTGAGGTGCTTAAGTACTGGCGAGAGGATCGGAAGCAACCTCATACTTGTCTTGTATGGCCATGACATGAGTTAAGAGATCAAGAATCATCTCAGGGTCTTCCGCAACTTCCACTACATCTAATAGTTCTTACATAGAGGTCTCCTTTGTTACTTCATGTAGCTCATCTTTGTATGCCTCCGAAGCATATTTATTTTACAGCTCAAGGAAACTATCTGAAGGGATTACTTCATCATCTTGGGAATCACTTCATTTTATCATTCCTTTGTTGATAGGAGCTTCAGCTTCAAAGGCCTCAAAACTCTTTGCTTCAATTTGTTCATCATGGAAATATTTTTCCTCTTTAAATGGGAAGGAAAATATCTCCATTTCATCATTGCATCCATCAATCATTGGCTTAGAAGGGGCATCATATTTCGCCTCTTTATTTATTTCAATATATCTCATCTTCACATTGGTTGAGGCTTCCAAGTTAGTTTCATGCTTGTCTTGCAGATTCATGGCTTACATCAAGAGTTCAAGGTTGAGCTTAAGGTCTTCTTTTTCTTCTGTGGCTCTTAGCACTTCTTGTATAGATGGTTCTTTCCCACTATTCGAGGTCTCATCACAAGTTGGTCTTGTCTCTCTATGAATGGCATGTCTGAGATCATCTTCATCTCCAAATGGGAATGAAAACATCTCCTCCTTATGGGTAAGCATATAAGTTGGTTTTTCTATTTGAGAATCACCAAGAACCATTTCCTCTTCTTCATGATTTACGTTGTCTGGAGATTCAGGGATGCCCTTTTGTAACTCAAATCTCCTCAATGCTTATTCAAGGTCCATGCCTCTCCGAGGAGGCATTTCTGGACCTATCAAGATGGGAATATCCTCTTCCTCCTCGGTTGTCACAAAGAAATTCACCCACCTACTATCTTTATACAAGATGTTGGCTTCTGGGCTTCAAAACTTTCACACCATGTACCTGATATTCTTTTCTAGAAGTAATTTCTCCATGTCTCCCTTCACTGGTACGGTTGTGGATGACCAATTCATTTGAATTTTCCCTCCTAAGTCTCAGAAGAAGCTTCGACTTAGTAACATTCCAAATGAAGTCAGAATTTCTACTACCAAAATCATCATTGAAACTTTCTTGTCTGGAAATCTAGCGAGAACCACTTGTACATCTTTGACCTTCCCTACAAGTGGGACCTTTTTTAATGCCAAAGAGTAACAAGAGCCACCAGGTGGAGTCATGGTGAGATTGAGAGCCTTAGCGACCTTCAAAGGCATCATGTTGTCTGATGCACCAAAATCTATTATACAATTGTTCAGTACATATTCTCCAACAAGAAGGGAGACGTAGAAAGGCTCAACCTTGTCAATCTTTTATGCACTCAAGGAAATCATGTTCTATGAGGGAGGCATAGGTGGGTTTGGTATTAATCCTATAAAATAGGGTGTTACAACATTAGGTGTCAAACTACCACTCCTAATGTATTGAAACAATCTCTCGAATTATTCGGGATGAGTCCAAAAATATTTGGTTTCAGTAATAAGCACTTTGGCTTTGTTCACATATTCTATGAAGTTAAAAAGAGTATTTGCGGGAAAGGGTGATGAAGGGACTGCTTTTGGACTTAGGATAGGTTTGGAAGCAGGAGTAGATTATTGGGAAATAGAAGTGATCTTGATAGGTACACTCGGAGCTTTCAAAGTACTAGATTTTACAGGAGTAGATTTAGAATTAGAATTAGAATAGGCATCAGAATACTTACTTGGAATTTTTAGAGACTCCTTATTTGCTACAAGATCAGGCTTCAACATTGTAGACTCCATAGAGGGTGGGAGTGGAGATCCTTGACTGATTATTTTGTTTTATGGAGTTTCCATAGGTGGATCTTTAGTCTTATTTTTCTTTGCAACAGCAGAGGAAGATCCCCCTTTCTCATACTGAGAACAAGTGAATGCTACACATGAGAAGATAGGTGCATCTCCTTCGTCAACTTCATTACCTCCAGAATATTCACATAATCTAATTTGTGTATCGTTCTCAAACTCATCACTTTCTAGGAAAGCACCACCTTCACTTTCTTGTTCAAACTCCTCTTCATTTTCCTTACTCCTACAACTTGCATTGATAGGTGGGGCCTCTAAGGAAAGCCTTTGGGGTGCTCCTGAAATTTTATTTTCATGGTTTTGTTGAGAAGATACTCATTCAGAAAATTCCCTCTTCAACAATGTCATCTCATTCATTAATTTTTACAGCAATGAATTTATTCTCTCATCTCTAGGATGTTGGGCCTTACCCTTTGATGGATTCTTGATCTTTCTAGAGAGGATGAGATCATCCTCAAGTTTAATGGCCATCCTTTCTTCTTCTACAATTTTCCTTGGTTGAACTCTTCATAGGAGAAATCTTAGCTCCGGTGATTGAGCATTGATGAAGAATCTCTTGACATTATTTTCAAACAGTGAATCCTCTTCCAGTATCCTTCGAAACAACTGGTTGAAATGAGCCACGAAGTCTCTCATAGTTTCATTTTCTCATTTCTTAATTTGAGCCAATTGCACGAAGAGTTCATGATAGTATTCCGTTGATTTAAATCTTTCCTTGAAGGTAGTCTTGATATCGTTCCAACTAGTGATGGATCAGGTAGGCAAGAGGTAGAACCATTCTATTTTTTTCTTTGAGAGATTCTATGAACAATCTTACACCAACGTCTTCATATTCAACTCCAAGAATCCTGCATGATGTGGTGAAAGCAGAGATGTGTTCTTCAGGTATCTGTGTGACATTGCATTTGAACTTTGGAAATTTCTTGCGGGAACCTATTTGTAGATCATGATGAGGGGGTTCAAGAGCAATTGGACCTATATTTCTTCCCCATGGAACAATGGGTTGGGGTCTTTCTACTTCATCTTCCATTGTCATTTCTACTTCTACTTCAGCTCTTGCTTCTACAAATTCTTCTTCTTTTGGGAACTCAATGTCCAATTGTAGTTGAAAAATGGGATAATTTGAAGGGGGGTATCAACAAGAGTTTGGATAGGATTTCCAAGTGAACTGCTTGAAGAGACAGATGGAGAGGAGGCTTGAGAGAAGCTGTATGGATTATCTCTAATTCATTCTTGCTTATTTTTCAAAGCCTTGAAATTGGAATTAATAACACCTTTTGACCTGCTCAAACTAGTGTATCTTCCTTCAGCCAGCTTTTGGAAACTTCTACAGTGGGAACACGAAATGACACGGTTTAATATGAAAAGTCATGTGTAGGAATTTGATAATGTATCTTTCAAAAATGGATTTCCTTGAACTTTGTTTTCTTTTTATTTTTCAATATTTAATTTTTTTAAAATTTTGGGACCTTGTAGTCATATTTTGGTGTAGATGTTGTTAAATCTTCCCAACGGTGGACGCTAAAAACTGTTGGCAAGAAAATTTGTCAACTTGACAAACTTGTGGATTTATTGCCAATATTGTGGGAATCTAAGTCCCTCTACTTAACCGGTGAAGTTATTATATATGCATGCACAAGTAAAGGTGGATATTCCTAGTGGCCTTGTGGCTAAGGATCCAATAGGGGCACTCTACTGACCCTGCGGCATGTGCACGAATGAGTTAGATGTTAGAAGCAGGAAGCAAGTGAGCATTTAAAATTTTAAAATTTAGCTGAGAAGGGAGATGGGTGAATTTTTTAGGGTTTTATTTTCCTGGTGTGTGATCGATGTGAGGGACGTGAGGTACATCAAATTCCATGATGAGCAAGGTGAAGACACGTGGCAGAGATCTGACAATAGGGAATGAAAGCTAAAAAATCAACTTTAAACCACATAAGGGCCGAAAGCTGGTCATATGGATGACCAGAAGTCATCCTTAGGGTTTGGACACATTTTTCAAGGTTTTATGTCTCTGACATGTGAGGGGCATGAGGGACATCAAATTCCACAATTCTCATGGTGATGACACGTGGCAGCAATAGGACGACTGAGGCTTTGAGCTCCCACAAGCACCTGGAAGCTGAACTGGCGATCCTAGAGGTCATATGTGGGTTTAGAGGGATTCAAAGGGGCTGGGAAAAATTTCCCAACCTTGATGTCCCTGACCTTGAGGGATGTTAGAGACACAAAATCCCGCCATCCTCTTGGAGCTAAAATTTTGAATAACTCCCAAACCTTGAGGACAACTTACGACGGAAATATCTTGAGCTCACAATGGACTTGTTTGATGAAATTGTATATGATCTTAACTGGAAATGATTTTTTGAATCCAATGGTGGTAGTAACAGGTATTTATTCATCCATTTGATCCCTTAAAAATAGTATTTTTGATCTGGTACTCTACTTATACATGCAAAAAACTACTTACAAAACCATTAGGCCAAAGTGTTTTGAAAAAACTAATTGCACCATCTTGTAGATATTTTAATTTCCTTTGTGAATATGTTTTTTTTCTCCTAACTCCGTCTAAATATCTCGAAATCATATTTGGAAGCTCAACAGTTATTTTGGTTATATATCCTCCATTACACTCCAGGGGGTTTATCCATTCCTGGGAAGGCTAGTGATAGCCCTTCCCGACATTGCCCAGAGATAGCATTTTTTTAAAGAACTCCTAAAATCACCTAGGGGGTTAATTTTACTTTCCTAAATCACCTAGGGGAATTAATTAACACAAATTAGGAGGTTATTGGACTAACTAGGCATACTTGGGGTGCCTTGGAATGGTATGACTTGGAAAAATTAACACAGGGGTATAGTTTTCATGCTCATAAATTATTAATTTCCTTGTTGCACATTTGCGTGACAACATGTTAGTATACTACAAACTGTACCTATTTATCTAATACTGAAGGAAAATCCTTGGTTATTCTCCATTCTTTCTCAAATGTGGTGCGGAGGCAGTCATATCACAATTTTTCCCTTTGTTTAAATGGGCCACTCATGTTTCCATCACAAGCATACTTCTCAAATCTCTCTGCAAGAGATTTCTTCTCCTCAGGATATCCCATACTTTGTCCTTAGGCCCATTGGGCACTCTAATTTCTACAGAAAGAAGGTATAACAAGATCGCACCGAAACTTATCTTCTCACCTTCGTGTGCTTCCTCTATGATGGTTTCAACAATGAAACCGGCCAAGTTGTAGACTACACCTTCAATAATGTTCTTCGCTATGTGCAACCACAATGTATTCACCTTTAACCACCGCTCTTGGTTATTAATCTTTATGAGGAGTTGTGTTGTTTCCTGAACCACTAGATACTTATGTAGCTTTTCAATGTCTATCCCCCACCCTCCCTTGGTGTAACCTAACACCTTGTCATAATTATTTCCTCTTCATCTATGAGGTCGTTGTTCACTTTAGTACTCAAACTCCTAAGTCTTTTCAAACTCCTAACTAAGGGCATGGTGAGCCTCATCCGTCACCTAAAAAAATAGAAGAAGTCCTCATGGACTCTACTCATCAACCACTGGTATAATTTTTTTGGTTTTTTAAAATAGGGGAGTTTGTATAACTGTAAATCCCCCACCTTTGTTAACAACTTCTCACCCCCATCATCATACATGGCCATATCATCCATTTTCCTCTTGTTTGTCTTCACAACTAGCAACTTATCCAGTTCATCCCTATTATCCTTCGTTCTATGATTATAATAATCACCTTGCACTGGCGAACATGTGAGTCCCAATCGTGACCCATGTAAACCCCTTCTAGGTATTGAATCTCCAAAGAAACGGCTTTTGGGGGTGTCCTCCACTTCAACCTCGACTTCCTTTTGCTTCTTTCCACTTGTGACCACTCCAAGTGCTCTCTTAGATTCCACAGAAACAATAAAGGTGTGTTATTTTACTGGATCCGAGCTATGTAAATTCAACATGCATGCCCTATCTCGATTTTGTGTGCCCTAGCTTCAACTTGAACCCTAACAGGTGATTTCTCTTCCCTGCACTCCTTTGCTTCACTCAAACACTCCTCTCTAATGGAGTGTTGACCAATCTCATGCTAAAATCCCACTAGTTCAGTTCACACAATAGCTCTTCGTACTTCATAACTCACTTCTTCAAATTTCTCAAATGCTCTTAATTGCAAAGGTAAAAATGATTTCCCAACACCTCCTTATATAGATTTTAAAAAAACACATTTATTGTTTACCAACTACCGCCCGTACTTGGCATTAACTTGACATTTCTTCAGTTTTTCACGCTCATTTTTTCATGCCATAGTCATAATATTATGGCATGCCTATTACTCCCCAGCCACAAACCTCCTTTCGAGCACGTTCATGTGCTGAAGTACTTCACCACCGTGCCTTTCAATAAGTAGTTTCCACTCCTACAGGCTACCTCACATTACACTATACGTCCATTTATCCATACGTGGTCTTCATCCATGAGAAAATTTCCTCCATCTGTACCTTTACTTTAAATAGCTACACAAAATCTATTTATGTATATCCATTTTTAAATAACATTCAAACTTGGTCCATGTACCATGTATATACTCCATCCCGCACAAAGGGTATGCGCAGTCCTCTGTGTATGAAAACACTTAGATAGTAATCAACTTCTAGCACGCAAGCGCCCTTATTACAAAAAACACCAAACTAAATTGAAAAAACATAGCAACAATGAAGAAACACATATAAAGGGAATGCATAAAGGAAATATAATCTAAGTGGCAATATTTCTTTATTACAAACACCAAGAAGACTTATTTATAGTAGGGCTTCATCCTACTCCCGTTGAAGTAACTGGGAAACCGTGTTCCATCCAACACTTGAATCAAGTATATAAGTTACAACATATGGTCCCAACCAATGCACCTTAAGCTTTCCAAGGTGGCACATAAATTTTGAGTCATAAATAAGAACCATCTGTCTAACTTCAATCTTCTTATTGTTAATATGTTTATCATGTCGTGCCTTCTGCCTAGCCTTTTCTATCTTTTGACTCATTCATGTTGTAGCACACCTTTCATCCAACTACATCAGTTTATCAATATGCTCTTCAAGTGCTTTGTCATCAGCCAAACCTCTTGTGCGTGCATTATGCAAGGATGGTAACATGAATTCCAATGGTAGAACATCCTCCACGCCAAACATCAAATGAAATGGTATGGCCTTATTCAACCTCTTGGAGGTTGTCCTGTATGACCAAAGTACATAAAAACTTTATCATCCCAGTCCCTTCCTTCCAACATTACAAATTTTAGTCAAGGTATGGCTCAATATCTTGTTGAAGGCCTCAACAGTTCCATTTTCCTGAGAATGATAGGGTGTTGTTTTATGGTGTGCTACCATAAATTCTGCCAATAGTATTATGATGGTCTCATTAAGAAAATGAGTGCTCCTATCACTTTTCAAACTCAAAGGGAACCCATATTGGCTGATAATGTTTTCCCATATAAACCTTGTTGTTTTAGTTGTTGTGCAATCCTTTGTGGGTGTTGCTTCTGCCCACCTCATAAGATAATTTGTAAAAGTTATGATATAAGGTGATCCAGTCCTGTGCACCGGGTGGGGAAGTAGGACCCACAAAGTCAATTGTCCACTTCTCAAAAGGTTATGCACTAGCAATTGACCTTAAAGCATTTCATCTCTATGCCTAGGCTTACCAAGGCACTAATAATGGTCATATGCCTTACAATATTCTTTGCAATCCTTATACAATGTTTCCATCTAAATGCCTGCCAATAAAATATTACGCACAGTGGCATCCCCTGCATAGTGTCCACCTACATATCCCCCATGAGATTCTTCCATAATGGCTTCACGCTCATGCTCAAGTACACAACCGCATAAAACTTCATCCCGGCCTAGTTTGTATAAGTCTCCACTGATCAGCATGTAAGGTGTGGCACAAATGACAAGTTACTTCTTCTACAAAGCCTTCATTCCTTTAGGCACCACACCCATTATAAAAAAGACAACAATATCCTCTAAGTTAGAGGGCACGTGATTAATTCTAAATATTTTTGCATTCAAAATTGTGTCCTTAATACTTTGTGCATCCTCACCGGTATTAATCCTTGACAAATGGTCTGGTCCCAAAATTACTCTTGCCTCACTTCACCACAACTGTAAAGTCAAGTTCTTTAAACAATAGTATCCAACGACATATTTGCCCCTAAAAAATGGTCTAGTTCACCAAGTACTTCAATGCCATGTGATTTGTACAGATAAATAAAGGTGTTACCAGTAAGTACTGTCAAAATTTATGCAGCACATAGATCATGGAGAAGGCCTCACACTTTATAGTAGTGTAATTTTGTTTTGCTAGGATTAACTTCCTGCTTGTAAAGAAAATAGGATGATCAACAATCCCTTCTCTAGGTTGGGCTAATACTATGCCAATGGCCATGCTAGAGGCATCCACATACATATGAAAAGGCTTAGTCCATGAAGAAAAGTGTAGAATAGGTGATGTAGTAAGCCTTTCCTTCAATGTCTCAAATGTACGCTATTGCACCTCACCCCAATGAAACTTGCCTTTAATTTTTAGTAATTCATCCAAGGGCACAATGATCTTGGCATAACATTTGATGAACTTCCTATAATATCCTATGTGCCCCAAGAATCCACACACCTCGTTTTGGTTAGTAGCCTCCTTTAAACCCAAAATAATAGCAACCTTAGCATGATCCACTAACAAGCCTTCTTTACAAATAATATGCCCCAAAAAAGTCCCAAAGGGTGTAGCAAACATGCACTTCTTATTGTTTAAAGAGATGCTCAACTATTGGCATCACTCAAACATAATCCTCAAATTATCATGGTGATCTTTCACAAGCCCATAAATTGTCCAATCATCCAGATAAATCTGCAATAACTTATGTATGAAATAATGAAATGCTTGCACAACAATGTGTGAAAATATTGCAGGTGCATTTTTTAATCCAAAGGGCATAACTATGTATGAAAAAATTCTCCACTCAGTGGTGAAAGTTGTCTTCTCTTATTCCTATTTAGTTATCCTTACCTGATGATATCCAAAAAATCCATCAGTAAAGGAGAATATTTCACGCCCTATAATGCCTTCCAAGATATATTTAGTAAACGTTGTGGGGAAGGGATCAATTACACATGCAACATTTAACTCCCTGTAATCCACACAAATTTTGATTCTTCCATCTTTCTTGACATTGATCACCATAGGGCTAACCCACACTGACTTCTCAATGGGCTCAATGATTCTAGAATTCAACATCTTGTCAATTTCTTCTTTCACCTTGATGCACAGGTTAAGATTCATCTTGTAAGGCCTCTTCCTAACTAGATGTGCACCTTCCTTTAACTTGATTCTTATCTCACCCAAAGATTCATGTACCCTCTTTAACTCATGATATCCCCAAGGAAATAGGTCATGGAATTCTTACAACAGCTCAATTATCTTAGCAACCTCAGAGTTATACCAATAATCTCAAATAATGGCCTCTTTTGGTTCATCATTCGTCCCAATATTGACCTCCTTCATTTTCAATGGTTCATGTTAGGCGCATGCCTTCTCATATGCACTATCTAAGGCCTCGTGTGTACCCTCAGTATGCTCAACATCCATATTCCCCACTTCTTCATCATTAATGACATAGACCATCTTTCCTTTTTATTTTTATAGACAGGGGTGCCCAAGTTGTTCCACATTGGTTTCTTCTTCTTCAAAGCAGCTCCTTTAGGTTCGACTCACCTAGTAATTCCTTAATAATTTCCTCATCCTTTGCACTATCTCCCATAGTCAAGCACTTTATAACGTGTAATGCCTCATTTATCAGAAGGTTTAGTGTAAAAATAGTCAAAGGTATGAATCATACTTGTAGTCAGTTCTTACCAATTTCTAGTATCTCTATTCAACTCTACATAGACATGCAATGCACATGCATAGCCTCATAAGGTGTAGTAGAGCTTATGGAATCATAACGAAGGTGGTAAAGCTTCTTTCCCCTCTATCTAGAATCTCTCACACTGCTGAACGTGGTGCTGAATAGGATCCTTACCATGAAATTCACATGTCTGTCTAGGCGCATTGCTCCTAAGAAATCTAGCAGAGAAGGTAATTCTCAATTCTCGCCACTCCAAAAGATTGTCCCTATGAACCATCCACTAGTGCACTTCCATCCCACTTAGAGTATAGACTAGCTTATTCCTTCTTTCCACTTGATCCATCCATTGAACTTCCATAGCGCACAAGAATACTTCAGGATTTCCTTCGCCAGTGTACCTTGGTACCTAGTTGCTACCTAAATGCCTAACACAACGTGGCCTACTTACGCATGTAAGTACACTCCTTACTTTGCATCCAACCATTTCATAAGTGTCATGTGCCCAGTTGTCACATTGAAAACTTGTAGTTTCACTCATGGACTATGTATCATCCCACTAGAGAACTCCTTCCTTTGATGGATCAAGAACTTTTAGATCTCTAATGGTGCGCACATAAATTATGTTCAAATCCTCTTCACTTAAGGTCTCTACATAAGGTGTAGCTTTCCCATTTGCCAAATGAATGATGACGTGCTCTTCCTTGTTCTCAAAACTGATATAACCCTTATTGAAGCGTAGATCAGTGTAGTTTGCATAACACTAAGGGCACCCAAGTAGTGTTGCAAAATTTCCCTACTTTTGAAAGTGCCAAGACCTCAAAGTCCCCAGTAAACTTGGCCCCCTTGTATAGTAATCGTAGCATCTTTTAAAACCCCCAATAGGCGTGGCTTTAGTCCTATTTTCCATAAACAACATGTTTGAAGATGGTTGTAATAGTGATATACCCATATGAATCCATACATTCACTTTTGCACCTATGTCAATCAAAATGTTACTTAACAGCCAACCATCAATAAAAAAATTTAGAGTGATCTCCTTGTCATAATCCAAACTATGAGGAGGAAGGTTAGTATGCAAAATTTGTCTTTCACGCTCTATTCCAGCATGTGGGGTGTTTCCCTTTAGCCACTCCCCCAATGAAGGAATGTAACATCTTGCAAACTTCCTTTAAATCATCAACATCCATCTGATGGAGCTAAGAAGCTTTATTCTTCTCTAACTTTCGTGATTGTTGATCAGTTAGAATATGACAGTTAGTAAAGGACATACAAAAGGTTCACGTGGGAAGAGTAGAGCAAATTCAAAAGTGCGGAAGGATCAGAAAGGAGTCATGCGCTAGGAACAAATATAGATTTGGGACTTAGCCATTTTCATGATGAGGATCTATTTTTGGAAGATGGTGTGTGGAGATCACAAACCAGTTAAAGACTTGTGCAACACACACTGACTATTTTTAGAGGATTGGCTATGAAGTGCTTTACATGGATACAGGCTGAAAATAGATCTACTACTAGCAGTTAACTAGAAGCAGTCTATTGTTAGTGCACTTACATGTGTGGCTAATAATAGCATGCGACCTATTTTGGGTTTAGATAAGTGGTGAAGGGCGAGACACCACCCTTATAAATATGTAGTGAACTGTGTAGCATAAAGGGACATGTGAGAGATAAGTTATTGTGAGGTTATGCTGCCAAATCTGATGCATGCATGAGCATATATTATTGTTATTGTAAGTAAGCTTCTGTGTATTACTATATTTGATATAATGGGGGTTATTTGCTAAATCAAGGTGTTAATCATGGTTATAGTTTATTATTGCATAAATGGTTTCGCTATGATTATTGTTTGATTCATGATACTTTAAGATCTAGATCTAGGAAATGCTCTAAAGAATGTTAGATTAATTATGGATCTGAATGCTTTAAGTCTTCATCATGCTAACATTCTACAACAACAACCATAAACAGGGTTACGGTACCTTTGCGATGTTGCAACCATAAACAGGGTTAACGGTTTTGGCACTTTGGGTAACCATCAACAGGGTTACGGTACACTTTGGGTGAGCACCCAGTCTAGGCTAAGTGATGTGCCAACACGCTTGAGATTTTACTGGTGAATTCTAGGCTGCATTGGTTCCATTACCGAGACCTCTTTTTTAGTTGTTTTCAGGATGGTTCATGATAAAGACATACTTGTTGACCCTAGCAAGTGTTGAGGAGTGGATATATGATTTGGAAGAAGAATACACATGGAGGTTTTGGTACTGGATATGATTTTAACACATGTGCATGGGTAGAATAGAATCAGTATGATAGTTTGTATGAGAGTTTCTTTGCTATTTTTTTGGTAGAATTGTACAAGTGGCTGGTTCCTAATGCATCTAAATGGTATTGGAAGTATCACACACTTGTCTGGACACAAGAATAATTTTAGTCCCCTTTATGATGTTGATTTGATTTGGACTCGTGCTGTGGATAAGTGGTTTCGTGGTGTTTTAAATAGTGATATCTTAGAGTACTCAATTTCCATTTATTCATGCCTAGAGGTAAGTGAATTCTAGTTTTAACATATCCAAGGGGAACTTACCTGCAAGGCATTCCACTGGTAATCAAGATTCTACATAGGTAACTTCAATCCCTTTTTCAGAGATGAAAACCAATGGATGATGGTAACTTTGAACTTAGAGAGAAAACCAATGGAAAACTAAAACCCCCACCACACATGGGAGCAGGAGCAGGTTTGGTGAAAGATGGCAGACCTAACGACAGAAAGGCAGAGAGAGAAAAGGTGGCTTAAGTATAATGAGGCATGCAAGAGGGAGATAGAGAAGTAGTGGGAGGTTGCAAAGGAAATGACATTGTGGAGAAAGATAGTTCGGGAAGGATTTGAAGTTAATGTAGAAGATGTGGAACCCGAGCCTCAGAAACTCCCCCATTTGGGAAAGCGTGATAGAGAACCCTCCTCAGCCTCATGTAGAATTGCGCCAACAAAACCATCCTAGGTCATGGGTGTGCATCTAAATCCACATGGAAACCTTGCCGTTGTGCTTGATTTTCCATCATCCAGTACAACAAATAGTCAACAAACTAATTCAAGCAGTGGGAGAGTAGGAGCAATCTTATAAGAGGCACAATGATGGCGACGTAAATGGCTTTGTTGTTATATGGGAGTACCTTTTCAGGTGTATCATCTCCATGGTTTATTGATAAACATCCTTCTAGTGCATAGGGTTTGGATACTTTTCATGTAATACCCTCCTCCTTTGTGATAACAAGATTCTACTTTAACTTCTCTGATGCGCGCAGCCTCAGCGTAGGTAGTGATCTTCACAGGTACTAACTCAGGATCTGATGCTAACTTCAGCATCCACTGATCTTCCATAGCACCCTGTACTCTAACCATACCCACTCTCTTGTCATGCTTTTGCTTCTTACTCAAGTGTTTATATAATTCTAAGCATTCTTCATAGTTGTGTTTCTTCCTGTAGAAAGAACAAATAATGTTCTGAGGGAATTAACACCTGTAATGATTAGGGGATCCATATGTATAAAATTTTCCACGAGGAAACTCACTTCTTCCACTACCGTGATCTCAGCCTCTGAATCCTCCATGCCATCCTCGACCTCTACCATGGCCTCCATCAGAATGCCCTTCATTGTGGTCATGATCATGATGCTCACCTTTCTCCTTTGAATTATTTACAACACTAGTCTGTCGTACACTAGTATTAATGACATCATGAGTCTAATTGATCAACCTCTAATTCTCAGTATCATGAGTGGTAGACCTGAAAATATTGCAGTAACAAGATATATTTTTCCTTATCGCATGTTGCAATAATGGGCACCTACTTGAATCATGATCCAAGTGAAAGATATCACAATCTAGCAACATGGCATGCACCAATTTACGAGTGAAACAATGCTTAGTATGGCCTTCTACTTCAAAATATTTGCACCAAATTCAATTGTGCGTCTCATGTGTTGAGTTAGTTGAAAATTTCTCTAACTACTTCACCATAGCTGCAATTTGGGCCTCCAAAAATGGGCTTACACCAATGTCTACACTCCCAACTCCTTTAGCACAGAGAGCTTCTTCAAGCACCTCACACGGATCTGTATAAGTCTTATGTGATAGTGCCCTTCTAAAAGGTGTGATCAGTCCTACAATGAACCATTGAGCATGTTGGCTTGGGTGAATATCATAAGATAACTTTGAACAAAGGGTTTTGAAACTTGCATCATACTCCTGAACACTTAGTCATACCCTACTTGATGTCCTTCAACACGTTAATGCTCTTTTTGCTCAAACTCAGGTATATAAAAATCTTTCAAGAAAGTATCCCGTAGAGTGGTATAATATACACAAGTTTGGTCTGAATCAAATTTCATATACCAACTATGTGTACACCCTTGCAATGTATTTGCAAACTGGCTTGCCTTGAGCTCTGGATCTGTAATCCCATTCACGTGCCATAGTATCTTACACATATGTATGTGTTCAGTTACATCTTCTATCCCTCTGTATTCTAGAAGATGAAGATACATTTCCATATAAATATTTTGGGGCCAGTGCAGACTGTTCCCACAAGATCCAGAACCCGTATTTCCTCATGTGTTTCCTCCACCCCTAGAACCACAAGATCCACTAGATCCCAAGCCACATGATCCTCTTGATCCCCCTCCTGAATCAGGTAATAGACCAGATGATGCACTTCCTTGTGCTCCAATAGTTGTGCTAAACTGGACTCCCATAGTCTACGAATTTTTACTACTTCCAGACATTATGTTAATGTTTTACGTGCCCAACTTCTATGCCGATGATGCACCAGAAAATATACCTCCAACCAATCCACCAAATAATGTAGATGATGATTGTGCTACCATAAATGAATAATCTACCTGATTAACTCCTGAACTTGACTATAAATCAACTCTATATGTTGTTACTCTACTTCCCACACTAGCTTGCTTATTATAACTGTTGTAGAAACTAGAAATCCAAGCATAAGGGCTAGGTCACCAAGAGGGATTAAATGTGTGCCCACGATCTATGTATCTTCCACCAACACACTCTCATCTAAGGTCAAAGATGGTTCTATGTCATTCTTTCCCAAATGGGGGAGTTCAATATGCTCTAGCTCCACTTCCTCTATGTGAGCTCCAAATCCTTCACAAGTCAGCTCCCTCCACAATGCCATTCATTTCACAACTTCACGTTGTTTCTCCAAATCCCTCTCACGTGCCTCATTAAACTTTAGTTTCATTTCTTCTCTTTTTCTTTCTATCACTAGGTCTTCCATCTTTCACCACACCTGCTCTTGCCCCTATGTGTGGTGGAGTTTAGCTAGCCATATGTTTCTCTTCCAAATCCAGGGTCAAAATCAAGATCTTAATTGCCAAAGGAATACTACGCAAATAACATCCTATAGGTTTGCACCTGAACTAAAACTCAACAACCTATTGACAAGAAGAAGTAGAAACTATGTACTCCAAAATATAGCTATTCAGAACACCATGGAACCAATGGTCCATAACGTGCGTCCACGTCAAATATGCATCATACAAGGCCTAAAATTCTTCATGTGTTCAAACAAGTGTACGCAACCTCCAATTCCTCTTTGATGCATAAGAAACCAGCCACTCATAAATCTCTCATGGAAATATGGTGAAGAATGTCTCATATAGATCATGATAAAGATTTTGTTCAACCCATGTGTGTGCACTAAATTCAGGTCCAATGTTAAATCTGTAAGCATACTCTTCTTCCAAATCATCTAACCACTCTTCAATACTATCCAGAGTCAACTGGTACATCTTCATTATGCAACATCCTGAAAAACAACTGAAAAAGAGGTTTCAGAAACAGAACCAAAATGTAGCCTAGTTTATACCCACAAAAGCCCAAGGAGTGCTAGCACATCACTCATCCTGATCTAAGAACTCACCCGAAGCATGTAAGGTTACCAATTTTGTCTTTTATATCATCTTGTTCAAGGAGTTAGCATGATTAAACAAATATTCTAGATCCATAACAATTAACCAAATATATTGTAGTGCTTAAACCAGATCAATATCTTAACCATATTTAAGAACAATTAAACAAGAACCAAGATAAACTTTAACATGCAATATCCATTCACATATGTGTCTAAAATCAATATCTAACCACAAAGATCCATTATACTAATTGTTGTAAAACACATAACATTCATACATACATAGCATAATCATCATAGTCATGCGTGCCCATAAACTTGCAGCATAACTCTACCAAAACATAGAACTCATAACCCCCTAAATCATGTAAATCAATACATATTTATAGGGGTGGGGAATTTCCCTTCACCACCCATGCACCTTTCAAAAATAGACTACATGTTAATGATAGCCATGCATCTTTACATGATAAAAATGAGAGCATGCAAGCTCATTAATAATAGATTATCTATAATATAAAAGTTATGTAATCCTATTATTATATCCAAAACTTTGCATGGCACTTGATCTTCTACTCGTCCAAAATAGATTTTTCATGATCCTTAAGTCTTCTACAAAACATGCAATGCACTCTATGTCCACAATTATCATCAATCTGTATAATGGCTAAGTCATGATTTCAAACCTCCTTGGGCGTGCCTTGTTCTGCTATAGTTTTATGCATGTCCACTCGCTCTATTCCCGCGCACCCAATCCTTTCGATATTTCTTACTTAAGTTGTATTTCATCAGCTTAATAGGGAGGTAATTTTGGATAACATAAACTTTATAAAAACTTTTATTGCAAGTTTGGATAAGGTTTTATTCCCATATGTTTTAATTAAAAGAAGTGATTGGACATAGTCCTAAAACTCATTAGGAGGAGTACCACATAAACCCCAAATTAGTTGGCACCTTGAGGGAACCAGACAATGAAATGGGTACCCCCACCTACTTGATCAGTGATACCTGTGAGGAAACCATAAGTAGCCTGTGGTGATGGCCTCATTCTTTATTGATTGGGGGTATAGTCTGTAGCTAGGAAAGTAATTTCCTAGCACAAGTACTCATCCAGGAACTTTGGTGAGTGAAATTTATCCCTAACCCATAGGAAGTTTGAAAAACCGAAGCCAACAATGTCATTTTACCCAAATTACTAAGTCATATTAGTTAGTGATCTACATTCTTCTCTCAAATCACATCATATCATATTCCCATCAAAATCAAACTCTTTTCAAAATCAAACTCTTTTCCTTTTGGATACCCATTCCAATTTGAATGGAACAAAGTATAAGCCTTACTCTTTGAATTCACTTTCCAAGTTTAAGCACATCATCCAATTTCAATCTAAGTTTTATACTTTGATATTCCCACTATCAAGCTTAAGAAAAATCAATTCCAATCTAAGTCTTATACTTTTATATTACCTTTATAAAATTCAAGAAAAATCAATTATAACCTACATCTTATACTTTGATATTGACTTTGTCTAAGTTTAAGCACAATCAATTCTCCAATAAGTCTTATACTTTGTTATTTACTTTATCAACTTTAATAAAAACCAATCTTAACATCTAAGTCTTATACTTCAATATTCACTTTATCAAATTTTTAGTAAATTCAAAATTTTGTCACAAGTCTTAACTTTGGGTATTCACTTTATCTGAGCTAAGAATTATCGCAATTGTCAAATCAACATCAAAGTCTTATCTTTTGGACATTCTCTTTGTCCAAATTTAAGCATATCACATCTCATCAATCAAATCCTTATCTTTTGGACATTCACTTTGTCTAAATTTAAGTATACTAAATCCTATCAAATGAAACCTTATCTTTTGTACATTCACTTTGTTCAAATTTAAGCATATCCATCCTAATCAATGTCATATACTTTTGTATATTCACCTTATTCAAAACTAAGAAACATCCAAATCAATCATAATGGACTCTATAACTCAAATTAATTCACAAACCACCTCTTCACTTTAGGTCTTTACTTTTAGTATAACGGTAGGCTCACACAAAACATTAAATGAAGCATTATTAGAAAAACTTTATGAGATGTCAAAACAAATCTCTCATATGGCTTCCCAAGTCAATGAGAAATCAGCCAAACAACCAATCATACTCCACGTAAATTCAAATGACAACATACACCTCCCAGAGAAAGTCTCTCTAGTGTATTCCATCAATTTGCAAGTGTTAATATGATAATATATCCAATCACGAGACCCTTCACAAAAGGGAAACAAAAAACTACGTGGTATATAGAATCAGAATATTATGAATACCACCGCATCAAATGCCACTCTACAAATTATTTTTCAAATATCTGCTACTATGTCTAAGAATTTATTGACAACAAAGCCATTGAAATAGAAAACACATCAACTACCACAACTTCCACTGAAGAGTTAAACATTTTCCAAGTCTCTTTACATGATGAAACTCAATGATATCAAGATGAAAAGGACCAAGGATCTAAAAGCCAAAACCAATCAGCTTCTCCTCTAGATACTCTTTTGTTAGTTCAACCAAAAATTAAAAGTATTTTAGACAAATATCTTCAAAAGTAAAACAAGAACTTGAAAGAGTTTCACGACCCCTTTCCAAATCATGGTACAAATGAAAAATATAAATATAAAGGTCAATCATTGAACAATGATGAGCTTGATTATATCCTTTCATTGTTAGATCCTACGCTTAACACCATAGATACCGCCAATACCAACACCCCTAGCCTTGATGTTGCAACACTAAAAAAGTAGGTTTGGACATTTTTGTGACATCACAAATGTTTAATCTTAAGTCTATGGATTTTCCACAACAGTCTTCTAATGTAAATTCTTTGTCTAATTCACATGACATTATCAAACAATCAACAAAGGCATCTACATAAATCCCTTCAATGGCTTTGACCAAAACATCATCTTCATTTCAAGACATTCTTTCCTGTACCCTCCATGATGTTTGTGTTATTAGGGGTATCAACACACCTTTGTTTTAATATTTAATTACAAATCTATTGTCAAACAATATAGTCCTATCATTTGGTCCACATGACCTTCTGAATATTAACATCCCAAACAATAAATTCTTTCACATTGAAGTGTTTATCACTAATCATAAAATCCAACGAATGCTTATAGATAAAGGATAAACATTGAATATTTTCTCTATAAATCCCAAAATATGCCTTGGATACCCGTCTATAGATCAATCCTTCACTCCTCGCATCATTCCATTCACACATGAAAATTTCATTAACGCAAAGAACCTTTTAAAACTCTATCTAATACATTCACAGAAATCAATGACAAAGGTATTGGAGAATATGAATTTCAACATATTCTCCACATTGAAAAATTATCTCTATCCTCACGTGGATTGTTCGATGTCATCAAAAAAATTTCCAACCTTCCCATTGACTTGGACCTTGTTCGCCCAAGTCTCGTGAGTCAACAACAATCAAATCACATAAGCGTTGACTTGGACCTCATCCGCCCAAGTCTCGTAAATTGGTACCAATCAAGTCATAGTTTCCTTGAAAAACCATCTATCTACTCCATTGGCTTGGACCTCGTCTTCCCAAGTCTCATAAATCTGGACCAATTAAATCATAGTTTCATTGAAAATACTTCTATCTACTCTGTGGACTTGGATCTCGTCTACCCGAGTCTTATAAATCAGTACCATTCAACTTTCATAAACATGGACCTCTTCCACAATGATGTGCCCATTGTAAACCTTAATATTTGAAAAATTAGAAAAAATTGAAAAGCAAAAAAAGATCAAATACTTCTTGTTCATAGGTACTTTCCACACTATGTCAAGTCGCTTGTACAAGCAATTTTAATTAAATCATCCATTGGAAAAAATCTCTATCATTTCATTATCATATTGTGAACATATATAAATTTTTCATACTAATAAACAAAGCCAACACCTAGTAGCTTCTAATCATAATCAAACCTATTATAGAACCATAAATATAAGAGCTTATGAGAAACAATATCTTCAATGCATGAACAATCTCAAACAAAAATGCTAAGCTATTTCTTACTCTCTAGATTGTTAATCTAACAAATTAACCTATTTAGATCACTTTAGAAATCAAAAGGAAGTGATTTCCTCAAGGTTTGAATATGAGATCTAACCAAAACATGTCTACAAAGCTATTTCTAGATCTTCCCGTGCTCTTCAATTTGAGAGAATGGATGCAAGATGGAGAAGTTATTTACTTCAATGGAGAATGTCTCAAGATCAAAATGCCTATAGTTTATCCTAGGGAAAATAAGGTGTAAGAAGAAAATTAAAGAGGAAGGTTTGTTATATAGCTTATTATTTCATGCAAGGCTAGCAAATTGATGAATGTGGGATAAACCCCAAAGATGAAATACAAAGGACATGTTTGTTCAATAAAGTATGTGCACTTTGTGGGAGTTGAAAGGAGGGTTTAATTAATCAAAGGTGATTAATTAATAGAAAAAGGTGTGCCTATAGAGGCTTTAGAAGAAAGTTAGTATGATTTTGGAGATTTTAAGAGAGAGATTGGTTCAATAAATGGTGATTTATCGATTTATCTTAGCGGTAGCAATTAATTAAGAATAATTAATTGACCCAAGTAGAAGTGGGCGTTAATTAACAAAAGTTCGTTAATCGGCATCTTGAGTGATAGGAGGGATAATTAACTAGTGAAATGTAATTAATTAACTATGGTAGATGTATAATGGTGGTTTATTGACGAAGTGTCGCCAATTTACAGGAAAGAGGATAGAAATTACTTGACCGAATAATAGGTGTCTACATTTACCCCTCTTTGGGTTGGCGTAAGCGACATCACTTCAAAGATAGTAGACAAGTACAGACAAGTGAATTCTGAAGGGATAGAATAAAAATTAGTAGAATGAAGGATGCCCCCTCGAGTTTTGATGGGGGTGATAAAAGAGGTCGATCGACGATTGAAAATAAAAGACCAAAGCAGGTGAAAATCCCATTGCAATGGAAGATAGAAGGAAATATACTGAATATGAATATAGAGTAGAGATGCAGGAATCAATCTTTGTATAATACCATTACGAATTCTTTTGTTGAAAATTTCATGTGGGTATTGTTGTGAAGCACAAGAAATGCTTTTCTTAACAAATCATGTAGAAATGTTGAAGGAAATAGATAGAAGAATAAGGAGGGGAAGGGGGGATCCCTATCTCCCCAAGTGATTTAGAAGAATAGAGGTGATAAAATGGGAGGACAATGATGAAAATGAAGGGGATGGAAATAGCTTGCATCTAGCTGGTGTAAAAACCACTTTATGTTATCATATTGCATGTGATCTACGTCATCAGTCCTTCTTAAAATATACGCATACAAAAAAGTGTAAAATGACATGAAAATCCATAGTATGAACATTTTTTCATTGCTAAAGTACTAACTCAATGCAACATATAGAATGTAATGCAATACGAAAAACTAAACAAGCTAACCTAACAAGAAAAGAAGTACAAACACGCATACTCAAACTAACAATGTTCAAGACAGTTGCCAAAATGTTTTTTTTATCAAGATTTGATTCTCACCTGTGTGAATTAACGATAAGGGTTAAGAATGGCACCCCAAGCAAGGATACATGTGAGGTGAAAAACTTAAGGAAGTATAAGTCCAATGAAAAATCAATCATGCCTTAAGAAACTTCCCCAAACAACATATTCATGCAAAGGAAGACAAAGATAGCGAGCAAACTAGCTTTTGTTGATGTTTGATGTTTGAGTATGAATCTTTGATACAAGGGTAGATCCAAATGATCCGCAAGTCATGAGCAAGAATTCCAAAAGGTGATGAACCCAGTCATAGATTATGTCCCAAGGGTAGGAAGTATAACGCATACCCCGACATAGTAAAAAAGGGTGAATATTTATGCATTCAGTAAAAGAATAATCATCAAAGAATATGGATATATTCGCTTGTGGTGAGGATAGGTGTGTAATTTGTTCTACATACAAGTTTAATGTATGATACATGTTTAGTGTATCTAGTCGAGGTGATAATGCATTTAATTTTTCCATTGTTAATCTCTGATTGGTAGGAGAAATGATGTCGGTTCAGGACTGTTATGGAAGAATCGCGAAAACATCGTCCAAGAGTATGTGACTCTATCCCAAAACCATGGTGACATGCCGTATGTAAAGTTTTTGTTTCTTATGCAAAAAAAAATGATGTGTTTATTTTAGGATTAAATTTCTTGTGGCACCTACTTGACGTAGTTAAATTTCAAAGAAGCCTTGTATATGTATTGTTTGCATTTTGAACATCTCATACGATTAATTTTTACCATGCAAGTACAATAATTTAATAGAAGAACTTAAGGGTAATTTAATAATATATTTTTATTATTATTTTATTATGACCATGATGTAGAAGTTAAAAATACAAATTTAATAGAAGAACTTTATTTATTTACTTTATGGGGTGAATAGAAGAAAATAAATGATGAAATGTAGAAGGAATGATAGGTGCCCACTCAACACTATTGCCTACGTGCGCTTTTTAATTCGACCCTACCGTTTGGCATTCACCCTGACTAGAGACACGGGAGCATGCGATTGCTGAGCCTATGAGGTTTTTAAATCATACTACTTTGAACGATTTTTAGAGATGACCTTAGAGGTACCAGATTTCCTAAATGTTTAGAAATTCATGATTTTTTAGATCAGAATTTCTAGCATAGAAGATCATATGGAAATAATAAATATGCCCACAGGGAGATGAAAGGGTTTAGATTAGGCATGACAAAAAATGATCACAGTTTAGCAAAAAACAGGTGAAAATGATTATTTAATAAAAATAATCATCACGACGAGTGGTAAAAGATTGAAACATGACAATCACGGTGGTCACACCGCCTCCCACGATCATCGCAACAAGTGAATAATCACCGCGGGGGGGGGGGGGGTGTCAAAACAACCTATATATACCAAGCCATGGGGGGAAATCATCGCGGTGTAATTATTGGATATCAAACTCTATCAGTTTGTCAATTGATTTTGCTCTGACATACAAGATAAATGGCTTCAGTTTAGGTCCAAGATGAGATTCCTAAACAGACACCATTTGAGAGTACATGTGGCCTCCTAGCAATGGACTTCGGGGTATGTTTTTAAGCAAGAGGTAACTTTTCATTGTGAGCTCATTTAATGCATTTATTTTTAGGTATAGATATTGGTGCTACAACGTATGCACGACCCTTGGGGCACAAATGCGTTGTCAGAGGGGTGCATGCATGGAGGGGATGCATGTGCACTGGGGGGCATGTATGCCCGTATAATTAAATTTTAAAAGATTTAACAGGCACGTTTTAATTTAAATGTAGTGCATATTGAACTTATGATTAATAGGTAAGCAATGTTATGCTTACTCATTTACGTGGCCTAATAGGGGCATGTATTCATGATTTTCAACGACAAAATCTAGGGTATGACAAGGGGATTCCATGCAGCTGAAGGTGCACAAAAATTAAATAGGATTACTTAAGTTTTCAAAAGCACGCGTTGTGTGAAAATTTATATGTAGTCAAAGCTTAGAAAATCAGGATATTTTTAGAAGAATGTAGGGGTGACATAGAAGAAAATTTTAGATGTTTCATGCCCAAATGTTCAGGACCAAATGATAGTAAATTTATCGTGAATTTTTTCTTTTCTTGTAGGATGGATTCACTACCCAACTTCGAGACATGGGAGCGACACGTGACAAACTTTGAGCTTATCACAGGAGACCTTTACACATCATGATTGTACATAGACTATCATGAGATGACCATATAGACATCACTAGACTTTCCTATACGTTTCAAAAATGTCACAAGTTACTTGTTGGATCATAGCCTTCTACAGCCTTATCTAGAGAGATGACACAACAAGAGCCAATTTTTCATTACTTTATGACTAGTGAGCTGACCATCTTACATTGGAGGACTATAATGTGTGGATTCTGAAGAGTTCTTATCCAGGGCTGACCTCTTACAACTATGATGGATGATTTCATGCCAACATTTCACCTATAGTGATTATAGTTGAGACATTTGGACTCCGAGATATAACGTGTCGAAAGGGTATGACAATTTAGTATGATTGGTGCTTTCAGGATTGTTGTATACATCTCATGTAGTTTACTTGATTGATGACTCTTGTCAGTGAAATTTTATTTGGCTGACAAGACGGGTGACCTCCTTTCCCAGTTTGGAAAAATGATTGGATTACATTCGATGGAAAATTGACAGGAACAAAAAGAGATATTACTAGGGATCAGTGTCATTTCAGCACACTTATATTGGGATCATTTCATAGCTTGATTACTTATCGCATACTCAGAAGACCATGGGTCCAAGCTACTCTTATTACAGATATGTAGGTGTGGGACTCATTAAATTGTATCATTGGTCACGATCCTACTCCAGGCATTACGAATTCGATGTTTGGGCTACAGATGAGCCCCTCTATGATGGAATGGGTATCAAACTTGGTGATGACATCCAGGGTCATATTGAGAGATGATATACTTACTAGTGACATTTCTTTTCAATGAGCTACAGGTTGCATGGTTACATGACATCTTATAGGATTCACTATCAATGAGCAACAGGATGATGCACCTAGTTTAGCATAGTATTCTAGTTCCTCAGTAATCTTAGGTTTATTAATAGTCATATTGTATCCATAGAGTTGTACTAGGGTGGACCACGTGCAGAGTGCAAGTTTAGTTAAGTCACATGGTATCCCTGGCTGACGAGATGTGGTATGGGTACATCGACTCAAGAGAGACATTTCATTATTGGGCTCCTCATTCAGGTCATAGTCGAGCAAGAGATAATTTCATTCCCAGATGCATACCCCAAGCATGTGAGTTCAGTTATCAACATATTTGGATCTATGGGAGACAGGTTGATTATCACAGATCTCTAGTAAATTACATTGCTACATTTTACATAGGTCACGATTCCACATGTTAGTTCATTAGATGCAAGTGTCACAACAGGGTGTACCATGGATTACAAGGCCCTAGGGCTCATAGTGCAGGCATAGCTGCAAATGCTTATTTACCCTGTACTTGCTACAGGTACGCAGTTACATGTTGGTCATCCATAGGGTCAGGGCCAATGTGTATAGGTTCCTCATAACACTAGGTAGCAATTAAGATCCCTAACCGTAGCATAATTCCCGTAAAGATCACCATCACAATAACAGTCTCACTACAGCAGGTCACCAGTACAACGCAATAGGTAGTCCTCATGCACATGATACCACATATTAATGTAATCTAGGATATGGATAGGTTAGTCTTGTACCACATGCCATGCAGCTAGTCCACCATAGGTCTAAATAATGGATGAGTAAAATTAGGAGGTGTAGGGTGATGGAGGTGGATTTAGATATTAAATGAAGTAGATAAAGGTGGTAGCATCCATCTCCAGGAATCCCACCATAGACGTTCCCCACTCAAGTCATTATAGAGAGAGGATCATTACCGAAGAGAACACAATCTCCAGGCCTAAGAAGATTCAATTGGCCATAAACAAGTTCAATAGGGATTAGATAGAGCTTTACCCAGTTGAATGCATGCATAATTACAAGCTGATCTCAACGTGATCAGGGTGGACAAATGCTCTAGCAGGAATCATCTAGTGGTAGGAGTATAGGTTCAGTGGTAGTTCAGAGTGCACTCTAAGCTCATATCCCCATGTGGACAAACTTACACCAGTGTTCCCATTTTCTCAGACATATGAACCCCAATTATCAGTTACAATAGTTGTTCATTGATGTCCACATTAATCGAGGCATCATCTATAGAGGCCATCTTATATCCATTGCAGCTATCCCTATAGGGTTAGGGAGTGATCCAAATTTATTATAGTTAGGACCCTAGGTTCCCATTTCTAGACATCAATTCTTCCACCAGAGTTGGATCTCGATAAGCTTAGAAGTGCATCAGTCATTTTGCTTTACAATCAGATGCCACCACCTGAGAAGTTCATAGTTGATGCCACCACCACAAGATGGAGGCCCAACAACTCCTCGGTCATGGCAGAGAGTCATCTAATGAGTATCACTTTTATTGTTGAAGGCATCATAATACTGATGTATCATCTGTATTGTTTGTCTATGATTATGTCTCATTATGAGTCAGCACATTTTGACCGATCGTATATGTATCATTTTCGGGTCATTATGATATGCCTCGGCGATGAAGGCACATTTTTGACACGATGGCCATGATGGCAGCACGTCATGTATTTGATGATGATGTACATTAAGAGTTACACTTGTATATGGACATTGAGCTCTTTTGACACGAGTTATATGCATGATAACGCATGGACTTTTATTTATGATTCAGATCTCCTATATGTACATGTATTTGATTTATGAGATTTCAATAGATGATATTGCATGTGTTGGGGATGATATATTTATGATTTATTCGCGTTTTTAATTCCTTGATAGTGGTGAGGGGGGACAGATGGCAGTCCCTATTACCCCATTAGTGATATGGTATGATGGCAGTAGCTTAACATACACGTTGGATGTTTATTTTCATGATTATGTAGCTTAGCATTTATTGATGCTATATATGATATATGTGATGTTTTAAATGTGATGGTATTGATGATGATGTGATAACCAACCATGTACAAGTAACAAACAAAAAAAAGAAAATTTAACAAATCTACCGAATTTACACACTAAAAAATTTGACAAAAAATATATACAAGCATGTCAAACACACTGAATATAAACAAGAATGAATCTAATCAAGAAAATACTATATCAATCATAAGAAGTATGTTAAACAACACACTCTATAAAATGTACAAGCAAACAAGTAAAGCTATACATAAATGTACAAACAAACAAGCAAAGTAAGAAACAAACAAACAAATAATTAAATTACTACTATGTTTTTCTGAGACAGTTTTCAATGCATTTTATGTTGTTTTTTAGGAGTTTTTTAAAACAATTGTTGACGACAATTTTTACCTTAGGGGTTTAGTTTGATACTTCAAGGGGGTAAAATTTTCTCAACCTCAGTATCACAGGGTTTTCAGGGTACCTACAAGATGTGATGGATGTATGATGTTTTGTGCTCTGTGAAGAATATATTAGACTTCTTTTCCCTCTAAGTAAGCCTACAAATCAAAAACAATTACACAAAATAGAGTTGGTAAAATTAGTGGGCAGGTTACCTGGCAAAGGTCAATTCCCAAAAGTCAAGCGACTTCCTTACATGGACGTTAACCTAATTTTAAGACATTAAAGCTTTATTGATGATAACTTGAAATACAATATACAATAGATGGAAAATGTGATTAATTTTTTATCTCTTATTTTACTTAATCCATACATCAGTTGATAATGATAAAGAAAATAAACAGGCCTAGAATCCAAGGTTAAAATCTAGGTCAGTATCTAAGTTTTCATAAAAGAATTTAGAGCCTATTGAGTAGGTTAAATCATCATCTTCGGTGAAGTATGAATCGAGATCTGAGATGTAGTCTTCAACGAAGAAGTTAGAGATCTCTTCTTCCGTGTCATATAGACATGTGAGGCTGGAATTAGTGTATGGAAGGTTGATGTTGCTCTCATTGTTAGATTCAGTTGCAGTGTAGGTGTCCTCTAGTATGTTCATGCCTGCTTCGTAGTGTTATTCATACCATGCAAGGTCATATTGGATCCTCTGAACCTCGTAGTGGGCACACAACTCGATGTCTTGTAGGAAATCCTATTCCTCCTCGTACACTAGGTGTCAAACAATTGGTAGCAAATCAATACTGGTAATGGAATGACTAGTACCTGATATGGCCATCTAAAAAACCCATACTTGATAACATGTTAGCAATAAAAAGAAATGGATATCGATTGTTAAACAAATTTGAACAAATCTAAGAAATAAAAATACAGTGCAGGAATCGCAGGTGATTCTAGCAATCATCAGCAATTACTATAAATTCTAACAGGCTAATAAAACACAGATTATAAGTTGATTATTTTGTGACTATGATGAATTTTAAATCTTAAACAAGATTAGTAATTGAAAGACGAGCAAGATACCTGAAAATGGAGGAAGTAATTAATAAAAACAAATCTTACTTTGATGGATGATTGATGAGATATTGCAAATTAAGTGACAGATGGGTGAATATGGTTGTCTTAACGATGATGTTGGATGATATGATTATCGTATCGATGCAACATGGTGAAAATGGTGCTCTTTTGAAAATATCAGACGTAAAACATTTGTGAATGGCCATGAGTTCCCCTGCAAAATCAAAAAATCTTCCCATAAAGAGGCTTAGGAATCTGTTTATATAGATCGTTGGCGACTAGGATAATCTCTGAAGATTTCGGCTAATTCAAGTTAAGGGATAAAAAAAGTGATTTTCTTGCCATTTTGAACTCAATTTGGAAAGGATTTCGAGAAAGTTTGGGATACTAAGAGGGGTGAGCTCGGATGAGGACCGCATTAGTTAAGATAAATGTGGAGGTGTTTTTAGAAGGTTTCTAATTTAACTTAGGTCTAACTAGTTAGGGATGGGAAGTAGTTATAGGGATAAGTTAGAGGTGGTTAGGTTATATTTATAGAAGGTTGCTAAATTAGTTACAACTAGTGAGTGTGGATGAGTTCACATGGTGAGGCGTGATGGTGTAATTTATTTAATTGATTATTTTAGGGATAGGGATGTGGTGACGTGAGTATTAAATTAATTTAATTAAAGGGTACAAGTGGGTGACCTAGGTCATGGAGTTTTGTGGGTGGCACATTTTAATTTTTTTGATGATTTTGAATGAGTTTAGATATTGAAGGTGAGAGAGTGTATACTTTCAGTGTCTACATTTTCCCCTTTTTTTGACAATTTTTGGCAAATCGTTAGAGAAAAACAATGTGAAGGTTTGTTTGTATGGGTGTTTCTACTACAATGCAATATAGTGAATACCAATGTGTCTTGTTTCAAATGTTTCCCCTGTCGAAGGGGGTACAAAATGGGTTATCAGGGAATCAATTAGCAGAGTGACCAAAGGGTTCGATGTTTGTAGACATATGATCCTTGTCAAGATAACTAATAAATGGTAAAACCAAGTGATGGGATCCAAAGGGCTCATGTCTCATAGACAAATTATGAATTCCCATTTTTGACTATGTTTATTTGATTTAAAATTTCAAGGGCTAAGGTCCATTGAAAACATGACTCACTTATGCAAAAGTGAAAATATCACAGTTTAGGGAAATATGGACATGCATCTCTAAAGGGAGTAAATCGTCGGCGATTAGTGAAATCACCAGCAATTGCATCATGTAAACATGAAGGGCTACAACTAGCCCAAAAGTAGTGTTGTTTTACCATATTGTGAGTGTGGTAAAAATGTTTTGACAGAGTGACTGTTGGCATGAAAAACATGGTTTGGATTAAAAATTTGACAAAATGGCATCCTCCAGCAGAAAACGCAAGCCTCTAATGGCCAAGGTAGGTTTCTAATCCCATTTTTGTGTCGTTTTTGTGATTTTTTTAGTTTTTTGTGGTATTCGTTGTCATATTGGGAGCACGCGAATGCCCTAGTTTTGAATAGTATGAATCGTCAATGATTCCTTCAATCACCTGCGATTGAGGTGAATCGTTAGCGATTCACCTATAACAAAAATTGTTTGTATGTTAAATAGAAGGACATGGATTTTGATGAATGTTTTTAAATTTGTGGAATGTTTATGGTTTCCATTAGTGTTATGTGTATATTTGGATGTCGATATTGATGTTTATATTATAATTTCACTTTTCGTTAATAGATTTTGGACAATAAAGTTGACATCTTAATACTCAAAATGAATGATATTTATGTGATAATACTAACGTTCATCTTGTGTGAAAGTGTTTTGTACGTGGATGCACAATTGACTATCAGTGATCATATTTCATTAATGTTGGATGAGGTGAGGGCAGATTTATCATATGAGGATTGGGTGCATTTTGAGGTAGTGGGTTATAGTGGTATGAGGTTTTATAGATGGATTCATAGATGCCACAGTTTGATACTGGCGTTATTAGAGAGGTAGAATCATTCCACCAATACTTTATAGCTTATGATATGGGAGATGACCATTACCCTTGAGGATACTTATCGTATTACGAGATTATTGGTTCATGGACAGGTGATTTATTGTAATTCTAAGGATGAGAGAGAAGGTACTATGTAGAGGTTATATGGAGAGCATACTCAAGATGTGACATACTCATTAGGGGCATTTGATTACGAGACACTATATGAGCCTACAAGAGTTGGTTGTCCATGGATGACTATGATGATGATAACTATTTCATGTTTTGATTTTCCAAACTCAAGAGGCAGTCATTTTCCTTGGATGATGACCGATGTTGTTGTTGAGGTGATGGAGCACCGTACAGTGTTCAAGTGCATCTACTTTATTGGCATATACATTCAGGTATTTATGGGCTTGGACATCCCACAAGCACTATGGTATTGATGTTGGATTCTTATTGCAGTGTTGGGTACATGAGCACATTGTGATTGCTCATCTATTAGGCATACCTTATGATATTGATGCAAGATATCCTGGCTTCATGAGATGGAGCCATAATTTGGGTCGAGTAAGGAAGGCCAAGGGGCCTGGTTATTCTAGATATTTAGTATCGGGATTACAGGTGGGAGATGTGGTGTAGAGACCGTAACTATATTTCCATGATTGGCCCCATTTTCCTCAGGAATTTATGGGCTTACAACAGGACATTTTCATACAAGGTCGTGGAGTTGAAGAGGATGAGCTTCTTCATTTCAGTCGTATTAGGAGGAATTTTAGACTGACATAGGATATACCCTAGGATCTAGTGTAGTACATGTAGAAGGACAGGGATACTGAGACTCTGAGGGCCATTATAGTGAGGTCCATAGTTATTAATGAGAAACAGGGGGCAAGAGGAGCACAGGTACTATTACGAGTACGTGCTTAGGTGGAAGGAGGAGCACATGTACAAAAGGAGAGAGGGGTGATCCTGATGATGTTATAGTTACAGCTATTGTAGTAGTGATGGCCGAGAAGGTTACGGTGGAGGGAGAGAGGGATGCGTCTCGAAGAGAGTGTGATGACCTTTTGGGAGTTTGGGATACCCTCATCGCAGAGAGGGATGGATTGATCGTTAAGCAAGATAGCCTTTAGGTGTAGCTTGTATATATCTCTTCTAATAGAGATAAGTACAAAAAACACATGGATACACTAAGGAAGGCCTTAGGGATCACATGGCCTTCTATATCTGGTGTAGAGTTTTCAGCAATGGATCGGTCTGGTAGGCAAAGTGGAGTGTTTGTAGCACCTCCTCCTGGCATGATTTTAGTGGTGCACTATGAGGCTATGCGAGCGGAGAGAGATTACTATGTGGATTTGATCATCAAGATCTATCTAGATGCCACATTTTATGTTGATCACGTATCTTCCCAAGGGGTGGCCATAGCAGCGGCGAGGCCTAGTGCTAGTGTAGCAAGCATGGGACAGCCACCTCAGAGGCTAGAGAGAGGGGATGATGGTGAGGGAGGAGTTGTAGGAGAGGTTGCTATCACAAGTGTTTGTAGGGGTTGTGGAGATGCAAGCAAAGCTGGGGGGAATTTTTCACCATCAAAGAAGAGAGTCATTTTAATGGGGATGAAATCAGATTCATCAATATTTTTGATGGATTTGTCAGGAAAATGTTTTTGAGGTGGTTGATTATCTGAAAGGGGTGCATCAACAAGATGATCTGTAATGGCTTGACATTTAATAAACTTATGAGATATAATTTTGAGGTCAAATTCAGTCATGAACATAAGTCATCGAGTTATGTGATCATTATGATAAGGTTTAGTGTGCATGGCTTTAAGTAGATTAAAGCTAGTAACGACATATGTCTTGTGGTTGAGGAGATAATGTCTGAGCTCGGAGGAAGAGAAGTATAACGAACAACACAATTTTTCAGCTTTGGTGTAGCATGTTTCATATTCATGGAGCGTGAGACTGATGTAATATATGGCTTAGTCACATCCTTGATTATCACAGTGGAAGAACATAGCTCCTAGGGCATGTTCTGTCATCACCAATCTGGCACTATGATAATTCTTCACCGGGAACTCCTCGTGCTATGATTATTTACTAATGCACAGCCTTTAGTTTGGTGGATGTAATCTGGAAACAAAACAACAACATAACACAAGAATACCATCGATTATGATAAGACAGAATGATGAAAAATCTGAAATATCAAAATAAATTATAATATTAACATGAAACTGTTACAATCTCACCCATGAGGTACTTCAAGTGTTATTGACTTCACTTGCCTTTCACCAAGACTATGGGGAGAAACTTTACAATTACACCTCTTAATGGCTTCTTCAACACACCGTTAAACTGATGGCTTCCTTCGCACACTTCCGACAATATTTCTCACTACTTCCTTCTATGCTAAATGAGGGGGGTAGCCTCTCTATTTATTGAACTTCTAGGCTTATCCATCTTATCTCTAAGATAGGATAAGAAATCCACTCTGACGAATCATATTCCATACCTTAACTCTTATCTGTACATGTAAGCTTATCTTCTAAGATAAGATAAACCTTATCATTTTACATGGGTTCCACATTTTTAGACTTTTTACAAATAAAATACACAAAATATTTATGACCTCACTCCTTGTCCTTATTACCAATATAATATTTCTAATTCCTAATCACGTAGACCCTACTTCTCTAATTACCCAAACTTTGACATTTTAACATTACTGGACCACTTACGACAAATATTTACTTTTTACAACATTCCTATTGTACTTTGACTGTTACCGTACTCCACATTATTGGCGGCACCGTACTTACGGTGCCGTTATCTTCTATCAGACGCTACTACTAATTATACTTAACAACATCCTATTCCTAATACATACATTAATGAAATAGAAATTGCGGAGGAAAATTTTAGTGTCGACATCTTCCCCCTTCCTAGCTTCTATTCCGTCCTCGGAGTAGACTATTCTGGTGCTTGGAAAATCTTCAACTTGTCGTGGTTGACCCATTTCGTAATGGGAGTGCCATCCAATTCCTCCAGTCGGTATGTACCATTTTCATGCACAGCTGCTATTTTGTAGGGCCCCATCCATTTTGGAAGAAATTTTCTCTGTCTTCTTTTTTTTGTATCTGGAATCATATACTAGTACCAAGACATTCACATGAAATGGAGACCACCAGATCTTTTGATCAAAGTATTCCTTCTGCTTCATTTTCTTCTTATGGCTTGTATCCTTTGCTATTTCTCTCATTTCCTCCAGTAAATGAAGATGTACCAACCTTTCTTTTACTGAATCAATTTCATCCATACTTTCATTTTTCATAACTCTCACAGTGGGGATATCAAACTCAATAGGAAGAACTGGATCAATGCCATAGGCCAACTGAAATGGGGAGTATCCTGTTGCTGACTTTGATGTTGCCCTATATGCCCACAATGCTGCATGAATCCTTTTATCCCATTTATGTACCTACAAGGCTGCATCTTTTGTTAGAATTTGACACAACACAAAATTTGTTCGTTCCACTTGTCCATTTGTGCTTGCCTTGTATGTTGTTGCCTTCCTGTGCTTAATAGAAAACTTATTGACTAGGGCTTCTACCACCTCATTAATGAAGTGGCTTCCTTGATCTGTTACAATTTCTAATGGGCAACCAAATCTGGTGACAATGCGTTCATACATGAACCTTGCCACTTCATCCATGGAAGCTGTTTTCAATGGCCTAGCTTCAACCCACTTGGTTAAATAATTTGTGGCAACTACAATATACTTATTTTGGCGTGATGTAGTTGTAAGTGCACCTACAATGTCTATTCCCCACTTTTCAAAGGGACCAAGGGGAAGAATAGGACATAATGGAGCTGATGAAGTCTTACGGTTACCATGCGTTTGACAAATATCACATGTCTTACAATAATTATAACAATCTTTAAAAAGAGTGGTCCAGTGATAACCTGCATCCAAGATCCTTCTTGTTGTAAGTTGTCCAGAGAAGTGCCCTCCACATGTACCATTGTGGAATTCTTCTAGCAGTTCCTTCCCCTGATCATGTCCAACTGCCCTCTTGTACTATCCATCAGGTCCTATTCGAAATAATACTCCATGCAGAATAGAATATGGACGACTGGCTTGAGTAATCTTTCTCTTAGTCTTTGCATTGGCACCATCAAGAAACTTGAATTCATTCAGATAATTCCAAATATCTATGTATTCACTAGGGATTGTGTCAAGGGATAACAATGCTGTATCGGGGAAATCATCATCATCACAAGATGATCCGAAACCATCATAGGCTCGAGAGAGTGCATCTGCATTGACATGCTTCTTTCCTGGCCTATCTATAATATCAAATTCAAATTCTTGTAGCAAAATTATCCATCTTGCTATCCTCCCTGATGGGTTAGGCTTATTTACAATATATTTTAGAGCCTGATGATCTGTTACAACAAGAAATTTTTGCCCTAGCAAGTAATTTCTAAACTTCTTTACAGCAAAAATGATAGCCAGAGCCTCTTTTTCAGTTACAGTATAATTTACCTCAGCACTGCTCATTTGTCTGCTCCCAAAGTAAATTGGATGTTCATTCCCATTTTCATCCTTTTAGCTCAAAGTACTTCCTAGTGCTGCATCTGAGGCATCAGTGTACACAATGAATGGCTTGCTCCAATCTGGATTCTTCAAAACAGGTGAAGACACCAGGGCTTCCTTCAGTTGTCCAAAAGCTTCATGCGCCTTATTTCCTGGTTCATAAGTAACATCCTTCTTCAAGAACTGGGTTAGTGGCTGTGTAATCTTTGAGAAATTCTTGATGAACCTTCTATAGTAACCCACATGGCCTAAAAATGATCTCAACTTACTTCTATTAAGAGGAAATGGTAAATCTTTGATTTTTGAAACTTTATCAGGATCAGTACCAATACCATCTCTGGATACAACATGCCCTAACAAAATGCCTTTAGAACATCCAAAGACACACTTTGTAGGGTTTAGTGAGGCTTGTGCTTCATCTAACCTTTGAAACGATATCTCCATTTGGTGCAAGTGGTCCAACTTGCTCCCATAGATGCAAAAATCATCCAGAAATACTCTGATGAAGGTCCCAATGTAAGGTTCGAACACCCTATTCATCAAACGCTGGAATGTTGCTGGAGCATTACACAACCCAAAAGGCATAACTCTATAAGCAAACGTTCCCCAAGGAGTGGTGAACGTGGTCTTTAGCTGATCTTTCTCTGCTATACAAACTTGGTTGTAGCCACTATATCCATCAGCAAAACTATAGCACTCCTGGCCAGCTACTTCGTCCAAGATCTGATCTGAAAATGGAAGAGGGTAATGATCCTTCTTTGTTGCCTTATTGAGCTTCCTGTAATCAACACAAATGCGTAGCTTCTCATTCTTTTTTATTGAGATCACAATGGGAGAAACCCATTCTGAATTCTCCACAGCAAATATGAATCCTGCATCAAGTAACTTATCTATTTCTTCTTTTACAGTCTTGGAAAAATTATGATTCATTCTATATGGCATTTGCTTTATGGGCTTAGCACCATCTACCAGCTCAATACAATGTTCTACCCAACTTACTTGACGGAGTTCCTTGTAATCAAAAGTGAATAGGTGTATGTACCTTCGAAAGAGCTGGAGGTAGGATTCCTTCTCACTCTCTATCACAGCATCACCAATCTTTATTTGTTGGAGACGATCATCATCTTCTTCTTCAGATAATTTTATGGGGTCATGAGTTGGTGTGACTGGAAGGATATCCATGACTGAAACATCCACCTCACTTTCTTCATCTTCAGTGTCCACTTCACTGGTACTAGAGTAATCAGAGGATGTCCAATCATCAGTTTCATCACTTGAATCCACAGGTTCTACCTTATGATGTCGAGGGATCACATTTATCTTCACCCTCTCTCTACCACGTCCAAGTGTCATGAAACCTTCATTCCAGTAATTTCTTGCATGAACTCTCCTTAGCCATGGTCTTCCCAGCAGCATTGGGTACGCAACAGTACCATTTTTCATCACCTGAAAGTCTACCACACATACAACACCCATAACAGATATTGCCACATTTGAAACTACACCTTCTGGTTTAGTTTTTCCTTTATTTAATGACCTTAACATAAGTGTTGAAGGGTGATCAATTTTTAAACCCAACATATTCATTACAGACTTAGTCATTACATTAACTGCAGCACCTCCATCAACTAAGACATCATGAATTGAAATACCATTACATAATACCTCAGTTTTTGGAGCATAGGGATCTGCCTTTGCCTCCAAAACAGGGACCTCAACCTCCTTCCTTCTTCGAGTATTGAGTCCACCTCGCAACTCCCGCCTCTTCTCAGAAGACATAGCCAAGAGTTGACCATATGTAATATTTGCAGGCCTTTTGGATAGATCTTCCAAGATGGAGTATGGTCCTTGCCCCTGTGAAATCAGAAAATCTTGCACACCCAACTTTCTTCTCCTATGTTTCTTACTAGTTTCTTCTTTCATCTTCTTAGGATCATTTCCATCTTGATTATCTTTTTCTTTCTTTCTTTTTGTTACAAACACATCTACTTCATTATTTCTGCTCCTATCTACTACATCAAAAGAATTCACAGGTGCTTTTCCTTTATCATTATCTCCTTTACCAGAGGTAGAAGCTCTATCTGGACAATTATACTTATAATGACCCTTTTTATAACAACCATAACAAACAACTTCAAAAATATTTCTTTTTGGACCTCTATCTCCTCCCTGAGAACTAAATTCCTTTCCTTGAAAAATATTAATAGTTAACTGACCCATCTTTTTGAGAAAATCTTCATACTCAGTAGATGTACTAGGAGAAATATTTGTGCTCACCGAGAGTGGTTGTGGATTCTGGACCAAAGGTGCTGGTGTAGGCTCTACTTTAGCAATAATTTCTTTGGGCTCCTCTTCCATGCTTTCTTCTTGCCTTCTTGCAATCTCCCTTTTCTTGTTCAATGGTAGCTGGGCGGTCATACTTCACTCGTTGTCTGATCTCTGGCTTCATCCCAAGAATGAAGTGCTTACAGAGGAGATTATCCACGCCATTCATCAACCCATCCGCTAGTCCTTCCTTCCGGATCTGGGCATCGAGCTTCCTCCTTAGCTCTAGAACACGAGCATGATAATCCCTTATCTTCTCCTTCTCTCCTTGGGATAGCTTTGTGATCTCGATCATGAGATCTGCATATTTCTGTTGTTCACCAAATTCTTCAAGAAAACTTTCAGTTAATAAATCCCATGAATTTTTCACATTATCACCTAGTGTTTCAAACCACCTAAGTGCTGAACCATCCAAAAAGGTAGGAAAAAATTCAGTCCATTGTTCCCTTCTTATAAGGCCATTACAAATACAAGATCACTTAAACTCTTGAATGAAAGAAGAAGCATCTTCATTAGATTGAGCTGAAAAAACAGGAATCTTTCCCATTTTCAAAAGTAACCACCATGAAATACCAACCCACAAGTACAATCAACAAGACTTATGTGCACAAATAATTGGAATCACTATACTAGAAAGTGACTTTACACCTTTCTACAGTAAAATAGAAATGACCACGGTAAACTATGGTAAAACTTGACTTACTGTGGTAAAAACTGACTTTACTGTGGTAAACACTATTCACGGTAAAAAGTGAAGTTACTGCGGTAAATACTATTCACGGTAAAAAGTGACTTGACTGTGGTAAATACTATTCCAACAAAAATGACTTTACCATGGTAACTACTATTCATGGCAAAAATGAATTTACCATGGTAACTACTATGCACAGTAAAAACAAGGTTACCCTCTAATTGATTTTTGACTAAGTGGGAATATCTCTCCAGAAAATCCACCAACGAGGAATGGTCCCGGCAACGGAACCAAAATGTCATCACCAATCTGGCACTATGATAATTCTTCACCGGGAACTCCTCGTGCTATGATTATTTACTAATGCACAGCCTTTAGTTTGGTGGATGTAATCTGGAAACAAAACAACAACATAACACAAGAATACCATCGACTATGATAAGACAGAATGATGACAAATCTGAAATATCAAAATAAATTATAATATTAACATGAAACTGTTACAATCTCACCCATGAGGTACTTCAAGTGTTATTGACTTCACTTGCCTTTCACCAAGACTATGGGAGAAACTTTACAATTACACCTCTTAATGGATTCTTCAACACACCTTTAAACTGATGGCTTCCTTCGCACACTTCCTACAATATTTCTCACTACTTCCTTCTATGCTAAATGAGGGGGGTAGCCTCTCTATTTATTGAACTTCCAGGCTTATCCATCTTATCTCTAAGATAGGATAAGAAATCCACTCTGACGAATCATATTCCATACCTTAACTCTTATCTGTACATGTAAGCTTATCTTCTAAGATAAGATAAACCTTATCATTTTACATGGGTTCCACATTTTTAGACTTTTTAAAAATAAAATACACAAAATATTTATGACCTCGCTCCTTGTCCTTATTACCAATATAATATTTCTAATTCCTAATCAGGTAGACCCTACTTCTCTAATTACCCAAACTTTGACATTTTAACATTACCGGACCACTTACGACAAATATTTACTTTTTACAACATTCCTATTGTACTTTGACTGTTACCGTACTCCACATTATTGGCGGCATCGTACTGACGGCGCCGTTATCTTCTATCAGACGCTACTACTAATTATACTTAACAACATCCTATTCCTAATACATACATTAATGAAATAGAAATTACGGAGGAAAATTTTAGTGTCGACAGTTCTAAGGTAGATATGTATAGATAGAATGGCTCCCCTTCACGAGGTAGAGTAAGAATAGGTGGTGATAATAGATATTGTTTCATTTCATCAAAGGATTTTTGGAAAATAGAATCCCAATGAAATTTTATGTCCTTGTGAATAATATGGTGAAACGCTTAACAACGGTCTGAGAGCTGTGATACGAAATGTCGAATGGACTGTAATTTACCCTGGAGGCTATGCAGTTACTTAAGATTCGATGGTGGAGGCATCTTAATGATTACTCTAACTTTTTCCAAGTCAACTTCAATGCCTCGAATGGATATAATGAATCCTAAAAAAAATTTGGTTAGGACACCAAAAAAATACTTTCTAGGATCAAGAGGAAGAAAAAACTAGATGAGACAAGTGAAAATAGATTCAAGGACATCAAGGTGGTTTTTTCATGTTTTACACTTTCCTAGGAGGTCATCAAATTAGTCTTCGACAATTTTTTGGATGATATTATGGAAAATATATGTCATAGCACGTTGATACGTATCCCCTGCATTTTTAAGACCAAAGGGCATGACATGATAGCAGAAGTTTACCCAAGGAGTGATAAAATAATTTGTGTTGATCATTGGGTGTGATGAGGATTTGGTTACAACCAAAGAAGCCATCCGTGAGGGAGATAATTTCTTGGCCGACTATTAGGTCGATGAGCTTATCTATGTTTGGAAGAGGGAAATAATATTTCAGATAGGTGAGATTGAGATCCCTGAAATTTGTGCAAATGCATATTTTTTCAGAAGCTTTAGTTAGGGGGACAAAATTGGAGACCCACTGCGGATAGTCAACAGGTATGATGAATTTGGTAGATAACAGGCATTGTAACTCTTCCTTAACAATGAGAGCTATACGGGGATGCCTTTTATAGAGATTTTATTTAACTGGCTTAGCATTGGGTTATGTGACTATGTTGTGTATGACGATGTTAGGATTGATTACGTGCATATCACTATATGACCAGGAAAAGGCTTGGTGATATTTTGTCAAGAAAGAGGTGAAATAATTTAGTTCTTCTAGATCTAGAGATTTACCAACCTTAACTATGCATGGATCCTTAGGGGTACCTAAGTTAATGTTAAGGGTGGATTTGTTAAGGAACATTGGTGTGTCAGATGGTAGGAATTTCTAAAGAAAACGGTATTCAACTCCTGTATGGGAAAGGATATCATGGTCATCCTGACATTAGAGGATATCCATAATAGGTCAATCTTCCTCAACCATTTCTGGCCAAACAATGGGTAATGATTTAGTGGAGTGATTGGATGTATAAGTAAGTGGCCCTAAAGATATAGCATTGATTTAAAAAAATTATGTGGGATGGGTACAATGTCGTCTGTGTCCATAGTGATCTTCAAGGATTGTTGGCGATGATTGTTCTAGTTTGGAGATAGTTAAGGATGTAGTAAGTTTAGATGTAGTGGCCTTGCACATCTCAAAGGTGAATCTTTTATATCCTAAACCATTTTTTTCATGAGCTTTAAGGGATCACTGGATGATTTGATCATGGGTTCCTTATTCATAGCGTTCGAGGCCAAAACCTCTCCATGCACAGTGATGAAGATACATGAGAGTGAAGCTTGGATTATCGAGATATTTGAATTTTAGTGTGAATGATATAACATGGTGTGGATTAATAACATGAGATGGAGGATTATCAACTCCTCCATAAATAAGGCTTGTTTTAAGATACACAAGACCGTAGGAAATAACATCTCCTACATTTCAATCATACATGGGTTGTTTTTCAAGACGGCCATATGTTTTAGGTGAAGGTATGGAGTTGAGCATGAGGAGACAATATTCCCTGAGCGTAAGGTGTTTTACAGCCTCACCAAGAGAGGAATTTTCTGGTAACTTAGAAGAAGCGATAGATATGCTAGTGGATGCTTCATTAGATGGCTCATATGCAGATTTTGGTTCAAGGATGAAATTTGGGCAGTACATCATGTAGCAGTCAATGAACGGATTTGGATCAGCTAGGAAAGTGAAAGTATGACCTTCATGTTCGTATTTGAGATAGCGATGGAGGATGAAAGGAATGCATTGCATGGTACGTATCCATGGGCATCCTAATATCATGTATTAAAACTCTCTTTCTATAATATAGAAGAGTTTCCGTAGCATTTTGACACCAACTTTAAGTGGGTGTATAAAAGTGTCTAATGTGGGTGCAATCGTGTTGTTGAAGGATCGTAATAGGACCAGATTTTGAGCGACAAAGCTATTGGGTAATTTGAGTTTGTAAAAAGTGAGGGATGATATGATATTGATGGCAGCGCTACTATCAATCATGACCCTTTTGATAGAGATGTCATTGATCTAAGTGGCGATGAAGAGTAGTAGGTTGTGGTTCTCTAGTCTGAGACAGGAAATTTCATATGGTTCAAAAGATATAGAGGTGGAAATTTTGAGAACACCCACAAATTTTTTGAATGGAACTGGATCACTGGTTGGTACTATTGATGTGTGTTATTTTCCACATCATTAGGTGAGTCATCTCACTTAAATGAGATCATATGTCCACGTGTCATTTAGGGGTCATTATGAGATTCCCTTATGCGTCAGCGCGTCAGTACATCAGCATGTCATTATGTCAGTGCGTCATATGCGTCATTGGGAGTTACACTTCTATTCTGGGAATGTAACTCCCCCTCTCTACTCGAGTTATCATGATTACAGCACTGGGGGTTACTCAGCACCTCCTATATGTACAAGTCTTTTGATCTATGAGATAGAGGAGAGTTTTATGGCTTAACTAGGTTCTTCCCGTGTTTCAAATTTTTGCATGCACATTCGTTTGATGCTCGCTCCTCCCGAGATCTCTTCACATTGTCGTTTGCACATCTGTTAATGTGCACGTCGTCCCTTGTGATCCTCACTTGCGGGTTTTAAACCCTCTTTCATGGTATCAGAGTAGAACTTGTGGATCCATGCACTCTTCGGCATTTCTGTGCGTTTTTTTCGGCTTCCGGAGTGATATTCCAATTCTTGTGCATGTGTCGTAATGGTTATTCCTACTGTGCGTTTATTGCATTGATTTTGGGTGTCTTTTGAGTTTTCAGGTGTTTGTGGTTTTCCATCTTTTGGATGCAGGTTCAAGGGTTTCAGTTTCATACTACGTGCTTGGTTTTGTGTTGTGGGCATGGTGTTTTACTGGTACCTTGTGTGTACAGGTCAAGAGAAAATTATAGGTTTGTAAGTGCAATTTTTGGTGGATGAAAGGTTCAAGGGCTATTTTTTATAGGACCAACCCATTTTTTGGGAACCGAGTTATTCCTCAACTCTCTTGATAACTCGTTCAACTCACTGCTTCATTCACCAACCGGTGGGCTCGACATCTATGTTTTCAGCTCATTTGAACATATTTCAACATGTGGGCTCATGCTTTGGTTAAAACATTAACTCGTTTGAACGTGGAAGTTTTGCACCCCCCGGTTGTTCTTCACCGCTCACGTTGGCTCAAAATGTTGGTGATCCCTGCATTGGACGGGCTTGGTTAATAAATCACTTAGCTTGTGGTTTTTGCCTATGAATCGCCTTCAACTTTACATTGTTTAGGTAGTTTGGATTGTGTTATACCTTCCTTGTGCTTGTGCATGTTCAGTTCTAGTTGTAGGTGTTTCTCCATCTGCGTGGTGTTGTTTAAAATATCAAACAGCTCTACGAACATGTCTGCTATCTCTACTCATGCCCATATGTGCACTGATCGTGGGCTTGTACCTTGACACTGGATTGTTAAACGACTCCTTCTTGGTTCAACGTACTCTGAGTGGTGGTGTTTGTTGTCTACCAAATCCATTTCAAGCCTGACTAGAGGAGACCCCTTCACATGGCCATTACCTGCCATATTCTCCTCCTGTTGTGTGTTTGGAGCTCCATGGAATCCGTGCTGCACGTCTTTGCTTGACCATTTCAGACCTCTACATAAGGAACATCTACTAAACACGTCTTCATAGTCCCAGAGGCATAGCCGTTACCTTTTCTTCCACTCATAGCCAGCACATTATAGTTGGTTATGTTACATCCCAACCAGCATAGCTAGCACATTACAGTTGGCACATTACAGCCCAACGGTTACAAAACTCTGCAAACCTATGCTTTTTCTTGAGGACTCCACTGGAGTTTCCAGCACGTGGCTTCCCTATGCTAAACACTCCAGCAATCTGTGTGGAATCTCCACTCTAGCTCCTCCACGTGGTCTCCTTGGCAGTTTGGGTTTTCCCAGCTCTCTTCCTCGTGGCTTCTCAGCCAACTCCAAGCGTGGGCCCCTCTCTCCACCTCCTTTTTTAAATGTTTTAAGGTGTTTAAATAAAAAAAACATTTCATTCAAGGCATTGTAATTTTTAAAAAAATTGGGGTATTTTGGCTTGTTTTATATCCCCTCCTATGAGTGTCGAAGATGGAGGGCAAGGTCCAGGGTTGGCAGGAGGCTAATCCCCCTCGCAGTCAAAAAACACCCCTACTAAAATTCCATGTTGTTTCCAATGAGTAGTCACACGACATCCTTTGCACCCATTTCAGGCACTTTTTTAATGTGTTTGTAGCGTTTAGTGACATTTTCCATCAGTTGCGAGAATCATTTTAATGCCATAACTTTTTACTCGCATCTGATTTTTTAGCACTTCTTTAGTCAAAGTTGCATGATTTTTCACACATTACATGATGACATTGTCAGTTTTGTAAATTTACTACTTTATAAATTGTCGCATTCTAGGGGGGTTGACTGTACTATTAGGCTTTCACTCGCAGATGCATTATCGGCCGAGTCCAATGTCTTGCTTTTGTGCATCTTGCATTCTTCATCATGGAGAGTTCTCTTTCCAGATGTGAGCATTATAGGATCTCCTTACAGCCTCCGCCACTTCTCACCAGGAGAGAGACCTATTCAGCTTGGCATGCTTCCATGGAACATTACTTCGTCCACAAGGTTCTTTTACCCTTCTTGTTTGGCCCAGTTCCTACACCCGCTGATCATTTCCATCTAGAGGACTTCCTTGACACTTGTGACCATGTCTTTGGTCACATGATGATGCATGTCTCTCGTTCTCTCTAGTTTCATGTGGCAGAATTAGATCCACCTCACCATGTCTAGAGAATTCTTCAGTCCTTATATCGAGACCCTTCACATACTATCGCCATTGTTGTTGCTGTTGATTCAGTTGTCTCCTCTTCTTCGTGTGATGGCAGTTCAGCTGACATAGACTTGTTTGGTTCTAATCCTGATGACGAGGATTTTGCACCCAGTTCTGATGCAGAGAGCATTACAGAGGAATTCTCTCCTCTTTCTCTCACTATTCCAGACATTGTTGTCACCCCCCACATCTCATCAGATATTGAGCAGTCTCACACCATCATTACACCAACCTCCTTTCCACTTCTAGTGTGCGAGGCCCCACTTCACTCCTCTACCTTCATTGGATGAATCATACCTATCTGACATCACTCTTCTGTTTGTTGAGCCCCCTCATTGGGACGAGTATCTGCCTGACCTTAGTCGTCTTTTTGCAAAGTCTACTTGTGATGCACTACAGGTGTTTCAGAGGAGTTCATCATCTTTTTTGTTGGGAATACCCCTTCCGGGAATAATGTCACTTCCACATTTCCAGAGACCTTCATTGATCCACCCTCAGCTGTGGACACCCTTTCTACACATGTTCACTCTTCCCATCCTCTACGCATTGCAGGTCACTTACACCTAAACCTTCTTTGAGGTACTTCTAGTGATGGAGGCCCACATTGAACAACTCCTCTATCATTGCATGTTTGTGGAAAGGAGATCATTTGGACTAGTTCAAAAAGTGATGTCTTTCCCACTGGGTTGTTGAGCCTTCACTGCTTGGGACCTTTTTCTTATACATGGGTACCTCATTAGGCTTTGTGTCGGGACCCATTTCTGGTTTCTGACTTGCCACCTCAAAGTTATGATGAAGGGGGGTTTTTGGTGTGTGTTATTTTCCACATATCAGGTGAGTCATTCACTTAGGTGATCGTAGCACATGTGTCACAGGGGTCATTATGAGATTTCATTGAGGTGCATCAGTGCGTCAGTGATTGTGTCATATGCATTGTTACACTTATATTATGGGAATGTACTCCCCCTCTCTACTTGGTTTTTTATTGCAGCATGGGGGTTACTCAACACGTTGATCTATGAGATAGAGGAGAGTCCTCAGGTTCTGCCCATTTTTCAAATATTTACATGCACTTCACTTGATGCTCGAAACGTTTCTGTTCACACGTCCGTTGAGATCCTTTGGATCCTCGCTTGCAGGTTTTAAACCTTCTTTGAGGTACAGTGATGGATTGAACAACTTCTATCATTGCATGTTTGTGGAAAGGAGATGTTTGGACTAGTTCAAAAAGTGACATTCTAACGGAGATTGGTGTAATTATTTGATAGCAACATTTTTCATTGAGGTGAAAGGATGTGTTGTTACTTATATGGAAACTTTGGTTTTTTATTATGGTGTTTGATTAGACTCCTCAGGAGCTAAGGATAATAGATACCTTAGGTTTATCAAATGAAGTTGATAATTCATAAGGTGGAGGTATAGCGACCGAGGTTTTACCGTTTCTTAGGCTCAGATAATTATTTTTCATAATTTTTTGAATGGGTGGTGATGTGTATAGTACCGACTTGATGATCATATGCTTTAGGGATATATTCTTTAGTCTTTATGATGATGATATTGATATTTGCGTTGTGTTTGATTGAGAAGGAAAGAAAATCGGATAGCCAAGTTTATGTACCTTCCAGTGAAAGGCTCTATAATTTTCTATGGAATGGCCACGTGTTCTATGGTAATTGCAAAAGATATTGAAATTGTGCCAGGAAGGATACCATCTATGATGATCTGATGGTTTAGAAAATGGTAGCATAGTAAGTGATCATTAAAGGAGATCATCTAATATGGTGTTTAGTCACAGGTTGCCTATTTTTTGGTTGTGGAGGATTTCTAGATGTTGGGACGAGTGGTGGATGAGGAGCCTATATGGGTGGTCTTTGGTATGAACAATCAGATTGTGTAACATGTGAGAGTGAGGTACCCTGTATGGGTGGCCGCTGGGGAGGATAGTTGGTTTGTTTGATGGGAAAAGGGTGAGGACCCTGTATTGGTGATCGTTGGTGTAGATAGTTGGGTTGTGTAAAAGGTGCAGGATATGGAATTAGTGTAGGGGTTTGATTGGGGGATTTTGATCCTATAATAATATGGTGATTAACAGGTATACATGAGTGAAGTCTGCTCAAAGGAATATGATTGGGAAAGACATATTGAGGGATTTTGAAAACATGAACAATACCTTGTTTATGAGGTGTTTTTGTGGTTTTGGATGAACTATGTGTGGTTGATGAGGAAGCAACAGAAAAGTTTGATTTCTCTGAGGTAGCAGGTATTTTGGGTTGTTTCTCTGATGTGGTTTTAGGTATACTTTCAGAGAACGTAGAGGATGTATGTGTGGGTTCTGTAATGGCATGTAACGAAGGCATGGGAATAGTTTTAGTAATATTTTTAACAAATGGAGGTGTAGTAGCTTTGGGCTCACTAGATTCTGGTGTTGATTCACAAGTTTTGATTTGGTAAGTGACGAGGATGTAGGAAGGGTTTTAGTGATGTTTTCAACAAGTGAAGACTCAGTAGTCGTAGTTTTAGGCTCATTGGTTGTTGAGGTTGGTTCCACAAGTTTTGATTCGGTAAGTGACGAGGATGTAGGAAGGATAGGCTCTATTTTAGTTATTGTTTTGATTGTGTAGATAGCATTCATTTGTGATTGATCAGAGGATGAAGGGTGATTTGGAAAAGGTTTCTTAAATATGTCAAGATTTTGATTTGGGGGTGCATTTGGATTGTCTAAGTAGAGCACACCTTTGTCGATCAAATATTAATGTACATTGTGGAATGTATGACACCTTTTAATGTCGTTTCCAATGATCCTATGATATTTACAATAGTTATTATCCGGTACCAAATGGGTTTAAATAATGATATATCAATGGGTTGAATAAGTGGTAGATATATCATGTTGGAAGCAAACAGTTTGTCAAAAATTACATTGTAAGTCTCTCCTATAGATGTATAATTACGTTGATGACGGGGACGCTTGCTGACAGGTCTCTCCTTAGGAGTAGATTTAACTACGAAAGTGTTGGTAGATGTTTTAGACTTATCATTATGGGATGGTGATTTATATGGGAATTTAACTTTGGGTTTGTAAGGATGAATCTTAACTCATCCATCTTCTAAAGCTCCCAATTCCAATTTACGGGCCATGGTCAAAGCCTCATCAAAAGTTTGGAATGATTAGATTTGTAGTGTAGATGAAATATGTTTGGCACAGGCACGGAAGAAGACCTCGATTAATTATGTTTGTGGTAATGTAAAGGACAATTAATTGGTGACACCTCTCCAATGGGTGACAAAGTCAGTGATAGACTCGTCTTCACATTTTCTGATGACATATAGGTCATTGATAGTGATTTTGTGTGCTATGTTTATGGAAAAGTGTTCTAAGAAGAGCTGGGAAAGTTGTGTAAAGGAGGATAGTGAGTTTTGCGGAATTTTTTCGTACCAATCTAAGGCATGACCAGTGAGTGACATGGGAAAGGTCCTTAGCATCAGGTCTTGATCGCGATCTATTAGATAGTATGCATGTCGAAATGTACAGATGTATTGTTGGGGATGTTCCTTGTAAAATTTTATGAACTTAGGAAGTTCCAAGTGAGGTGGATATGGTTTATATGGTACCGAAGGATGCATGGGCTCATTTCACATTTGATCATAAGAGAGTAAATTCTTATATGAAGACAAAGTAGCTTCAAGACTAGATATGTGGTTTAAAGCAGCTTAGAGAGGATCAGGTTGAGTTTGTTATTGTGAGCATGAGCCAGGTTGGAATAAAGACTACCTGGGTTATGAGTATGTCTGATATTGTTGAGGAATTCCTTATTGGTAGGGAATGTTTTGTTGGGGAACATTCTACTAAAGAATGTTTTGTTGATGTTGTAAAATGTTTTGTTGAGGTGCATATTTTTGAGGTGTGTTGTATTGAGGTATGTTTTACCATGGTACATTATGTTGATAGGGAATTTTTTGTTGAGGGACATTTTGATGATAAGGGACATCCTGTTGTGGGATTTTTTGATGAGATGGAGAACCTTGTTGGGAGGCTATAGGGTGTGAGGTTTGTATGTATTGGTATTGTGATGGCATTGATGTATGAGTGAGCGGTTTTGAATACATGAGTTCTAAAAGGAAAAAGAAAAGGTGGAAAAGGACGTCGCATGATGTGGGATGTTTTGTAGGGATGTAGATTGCAGCATGGAAATCATTAGTTGTGAAGGTTGTGTTATGTATTGTGAAAAAGGGTGAGTGCTAGTAATGGAACTAGTATTGATGATTGGTGTAGTTGCAGGGATAGACATGGTGATGTTTTGAATGGGAATAATAACTTGGGGTTATACAACAATAGAAAATGCCATAGAACTCAATGGAGGTTTTTTTACCTATGAGGAGGCCAGAGGAGTGGATGAGGAAGTAGTAGTATTACTTAGGGGAGGTTTAGAACATGTAGAAGGGCTTGGTGAGGATGTAGACTATTATGAAAATGTGTTTTTTGATAAAATCATGTGGACATCATAAATGGGTGTTGAAGATACCTTATATGCTTCAGGGTTGACTGGTGGAATATTTTTCATTTGATGTTTCAAAAGGGTTAGTTGGACTAGCAAATATCTCGGGTTGACTATTATTTGGTGTTTCAGGTTGATTTGAAGTGTATGGGTATAACTGCTAGAAAACGAGGTCTTGATTTTGATCAATGAGTTGTGAAATGGCTGATGAAGGATTGTAAGTGTGTTGGGGTTTAAATAGTTACATATGAACGGTTATGGCCGCTAGGTAAGCATTGAGGGCTATAGGGTTTGAATCTAGCATTTCTTCAAAGATAGGGTCTCCCTTATTATAGGAAGGCGGTTCAGATGTTTCTGGTTGAGGACTAGAAGAAAAGAGGTGGTATGTTTCTTGTGGTCCAAATGTATGAAAGATTTGACCATGATATTGATGTGGGGAATGAAATAATTTTTGTTGCATTGTTTCATTATAGTTTGCCCCTAATTCATTCCAAGTTTGTTGGGTGTCAAAGAAGAGATTGGATGTAGTTGTTTGATAATATGAGATTTGTTGTAGTGTTGGTCTTAAAAGTGTTGTAGTGTAAAATGATACATGTTGTGGAAATGTAGACGATGGAGTAGACATATTTTCAGGAATTTGGTTACGAGATTGTTGTCTAGTACGTACCATGATAAAAAAACACACAAACACCTCGAAAATAAAAAATAACTAATTGGGTTGATTTACAAATAGTAAAAAAATGCAAGCAAAATGTGTTGTTTAGTATTTCTCTTGATTAATTATGAAAAAGTGAAATGTCCAAAATGGTTAACGAGGGTCCTAGGAAATGGTAATCTAAGGTTGGTTTTGGGTGTGCTTAAGGGTAGAGTCCTTGATATACCTGAAGGTACGTGAGGCCCAACTTTGTACCGTTGTTGGTACAAGCACGTATGTTGAGGCCTACCCCCTCACTTCATGGTCTTTCTACGATAAAGGTGTCAAGTGATGAGCCAAAATATACTAACATATAGGAGATTATACTCAGCTAGAACACCGAGTCGGCTTCCCTGTTAGGTGATGAAATCCCAATCAGTTTCACCTGGGTAGAAATTGTTTAAATACATTTTTTATTTTGAAGTGATTTGGTTATGTGTGGGGGAGGATAAGTGAATGCAATGAATTTTCCTCCTAATTAAAACTAGATGATCAAGAAGTATGAAATAGTTCATTTTAAGACCCAAAACGAAACGTTTAGTTTTGATGAGAGCAATCAAACAAAAATGCAAAACCAAAAGAAAACGAAATATTTTAGGACTTACCGTGAAAGCGCTCCTATTTTTTAGTTTTTTAGCAATTTTAAAATGAACAAACAATAAATCCAGCAGATGAATTTCCAAGAAACAATGCCCTATAACCATATTAGCAAAAACAGAGAACAGAAAAATAGCAGATTGTGAAGCAATGTAAAAAAAATTAAAACACGGCCATCTCACTGGCGATTGGCCCAATCAAAAGTGATTAGCCTAATTGTCGGTGATTACTAAACAATGGATTAAAAGAAAAAATACTATTTTATTAGTGAAATGAAGGAAACAGACAAGGGACAAGGGTCTCACCCAGTGTGCCAAAATGTTGAGGACAATTTTTACCTTAGGGATTTGGTTTAATACATCAAGGGAGTAAAATTTTCTCAATCTTAGTACGGCAGGGTTTCTAGGGTACCCACAAGATGTGATGGATGTATGATTTTTTTTCTCCATGAAGAATGTTCTAGACTAATTTTCCCTACAAGTAAGCCTACAAATCAAAAACACTTACATAAAATAGAGTTATTAAAATAAGTGGGCAGGTTTCTTGGCAAAGGCCAGTTCCCAGAAGTCAAGGGACTTCCTTACATAGACGACAACCTGCTTTTAATACATTTAAGCTTTATTGATGATAACTTGAAGTACAATATACGATAGATGTAAAATGTGATTAATTTTTTATCACTTATTTAGCTTAATATATACATCATCTGATAATGATAAAGAAAAGAAACAAGCCTAGAATCCAAGGTCAGAATCTAGGTCAGTATCTCATTTTTTAGAAAATAAGTTAGAGCCTATTGAACACGCTAAATCATCATGTTTGGTGAAATATGAATCAGGCTCTAAGATGTAGTCTTCCACAAAGAAGTCAGAGATCTCTTCTTCCATGTCATATAGATGTGCGAGGCTAGATTTAGTGTATGGAAGGCTAATGTTTCTCTCAATGTCTGATTCAGATGCAGTGCGGGTGTCCTATGGTATGTTCAGGCATGCTTTGTAGTTGTATTCATACCATGCAAGATCATCTAGGATCCTCTGAACCTCGTAGGGGGCACACAGCTCGATGTCTTGTATAATATCATATTCTTCCCAGTACAACAGGTGTCGAACAATTGGTAGCGAATCAATACTAGTAATGAGATGACTAGTACCTAATATGGCCATCTACAAAACCCATACTTGATAATATGTTAGCAATAAAAATAAATGGATATGGATTGTTAAACAGATTTGAACAAATCTATGAAATAAAAATATTGTGTAAGAATTGTTGGTGATTCTAGCAATCACCGGTGATTACTGTGAATTCTAACAAGCTAATAAAACAGAGAGTATAACTTGATTATTTTTCAGCTATGATGACTTTTAAAGCTTAAACAAGATTAGTAATTGAAAGATGAGCAACATACCTAAAAATGGAGGCAGGAATTAATAAAAACAAATCTTACCTTAATGGATGATTGAGGAGATATCACATATTGAGTGACAGATGGGTGAAGATGGTTGTCTGAAAGGAACGATTACCAGATCGTACCAAGCCAAGAACACAGATGCTAATCAAACACCATGATCTATAAGATGAAATAAATTCGCCATAATAACTTTACATAAAACCTTTGCAAATAAATGAGAAGCAATATCATATATTATTATGGAACTCAATGCAATACATTGAGAATGCACCTTGCTTAAATAGGCAAGGAATAACAATCTAAGAACTAGTCAAGGTCATAGATCAAGCCATAAATTAAGGAAACAACTAGTCATCAAAGAACTAGTCAAGACCATAGATTTAGGAGAGAACTAGAAATCAAGGATCTAGTCAATACCATAGATCAAGGAAAGAACTATACCTAACAACTAGATAATATCTCCTAATATATAAATAAGATAAAAGAAATATCCACACACATAAGTGGGTGAGGATAAATACAATAAAGATAAATAAAGTACCTAGGTGAACATGAGCTAAGGTAAATACCTACTCTAACACCCCCCCTCAAGTGAAGCTAGGGGCCAAAATAGATGTGGCATGTCCACAGTATGAGTCCCAGCTACTAGGCCTGATGAGGTTCTCATGTACAATAACTGGAAAAAAAAGGGACACCGCAAGGTACCCAAAACTAGTAACAACAAATTAAAGAGAGTAAAGACCACTCCAAGGCATCCCAAGAAGCTCGGCTCAAAAAAATTATACAATGCTGAATAAGTTTGATGTGCACTGTGGTCTAAATCCACTGCTTGATCAAAAAACTCAAAAACAACTGACACTGGGTTCCACCAGAATATCTCCATACAAGGAGACTATCAATAGAGTGATGTCAAAAGTGTAAAAAAAACACCAAACATAATTCAATCAACTGCTCCAAATAGGTGTGCCATGATCCAAGAACAAAAACCAAAGCAACAAGGTAAGGACACAAAATCCAGAGTGTCATGATCCAAGAAAAGCCAAGGTAACAAGGTAAGGACACAAAACCTAAAGAAGCAGGATCAGCACCACACCCTCTCATATTGCTGAATGGGTGGAGTGGCGCTACAAATCTGTATGAGTTATCAAAACAACTACTCAAACATTGACAAACTAACACTGGGCTCCACCAGAATAGCTCCTCCACAAGAGAGAGTGTCAACATGCCAAGAGAGACTGCTTTTTATGTTTGTGTCATGTTTAAGCATAGAACTTCTTGAGGTGTATGTCATTCATAGGTTCACGCAACTCATCTCCACTAGGGTAGGCAAGTTTGTATGCTCTTGGTCCATATTTTTCCACTATCACATAAGGTCCCAACCAATTAGGTTTGAACTTACCCTTCTTTTCTCTTTCTTTCACAGTGTTGAACTGGTTTTCCTTCAGCACCAAATCTCCTACCTCAAACTAATGAGGTATAATCCATTTTTTGTAGCTCTAGGACACTTGATTTTGGTACACTTTCAAGTGATTGAGTGCACGAAGGCATCTTTCATCTAGTAATTCAAGCTCTACCAATCTAGCCACGTGGTATTCTCCATCTTTGTCCATATAATATCTTAGATATATTCTCAGGGATGGAAGCTTAATTTCTCAATCTTTGTGCAAAAAACTAAGGATTGGGTTGTCACACTAGTAGGAGTGCGAATGCAAGTTCTATAAGCCCATAGGGAGGGAGGGATTTGCAAATGCCAATTATGACCATTCTTAGTTACCATCTTTTTCATGATTCGAACAAGGGTTTTGTCAGAGGCATCTTCTTGTCTATTACCTTAAGGGTTATAGGGAGTAAACCACTTTAGGAGTATTTGAAAGCGTTGGCATAGGGCTTTCACAATATTTTTCTTGAAGGAATTTCCATTGTCAACTACAATGGTGGAAGGGATACCATAATGGCATATGAGATTTTTCATGATAAATTTTGAGATCTGTGCCATAGTAACACATGTGAGAGGAATAGCTTCTACCCATTTTAAGAAGTGTTGTGTGGTTGTTATGATATGGGTATGGCCATCTGAGGAGGTAGGGTTGAGCTTCCCTGTGAGATCTAGTCCCCACTTAGAGAATGGACATTGTGTTGTGATCAATTGCAAAGGTTATTCCATTATGTGAATAAGGTTCCTGTACTTCTAGTACAATGCACACTTCCTGACATACCAGCAACAATCAGTTTTCATGGTTGGCCAATAGTAGCCTACTCTCAATAATTTATTTGACATGACCATTCCATTAGTGTGGGCTCCATACACTCCTTTGTGTACTTCCTTAATCACTTGGACTGACTCCACTACATCTAGACAATTGTAACAAATTCCCATCATAGCCATGATGATAAAGGGTGCCTCTAAGGAGGGTGTAATGGGATATCTTTTAGATAAGCTTCCTCTTTTCAGAGTGGGTTATATTTGGGGGAAACATACCATCTTGTAGATTTAAAAATATGATCATACCAAGGGGGAAAAGGACCAACAAATTCATAGACCAGGAATGATTCTGGCATGTCATATGTAGGTCGTCACAAATTTTCAATGAATAATGGCATGTCATTATTTTCTAGTGGAATGTATAGCATGGAGCCCATTGTTTCCATAGCATCTGCAAACCGATTTTGTGCTCTTGGGATCTGTTCAAAATTGATATGCACAAAATACTCTTTGAGATTCTCCACTAACTTCTTATATGGGATGAGCTTCTCATCCTTGACCTTATATTCATTTTTGACATGTTTAATGATCAACTGTGAGTCTCCAATGACCTTAAGTTAGTAGGTGTTCCATTTGATAGCTAGCTTGATCCCAACGACGAGTGCTTCATATTTTTCTATGTTATTCGTACATGGAAGTATGAGGTGGAAAGCCTGAGGTATAAATTCCCCTGAAAAAGTGACTAGCACTACTTCTGCTCCTAAACTATGGAAGGTGAATGATCCATCAAAGTGTACTTTCCATGTACACCTGATTTTACTGCATCCATCCATGAGAGAGAGGGAAGTTTTCTTTTGGACATTCCTTGTTGATGTCACTAAATTTGGTACAGATTCTAATTCCTATGGGCTTTTACTGCATCGGGACTATATTGGATATCCATTGTGAATAATCGATTGGTATGATGAATCCATCTGCTAAGAGTTTTTCAAGCTCTTCCTTGACTAGAAGGTCCACCTGCAGATTCATTTTTCTAAGCTTCTATTTGATGGGTTTTGTGTTTACGTGCACAACAAGGTTATGCACCACTAAAGATGGATCCAGGACCAACATATCTGCATAATACCAAGCAAATATGTCTGAGAATTCTCTAAGAAGCATTACAAAAGTCTTTTGTTCCTGTGCTGAAAGTGAAGCTCCCGACTTGACTATCTTAGGGTGTGACTTGGAATTTTGTTTTACTGAGGATTTTTGGAGGAATTTTTCCTTCACTTTTCCCAAATTTTATTGACCATGTAACTCAACCTCCTCCCCAAAGTATGCACAGGTATCAAGGTCAATGTAGAAGACCTTTTTATTGTCCCCAATAGGAATACTATCATGAATACCGATGAATTCTGCAATTTCATCATAATTTTCAAAGAGTTCCATACGCGAGTGAAGTTTTTGATACCAATCAACGAGATTAGGATAACAAATGTTAAATTGGTGTTTAGTGGGTGTTATGGTAAACATAATGGTATCGAGAAATATGTTCATAGAGGAAAGATCCTCGTATTGGCTATGACATGATTTTGTGTCACTATCTGAATGAGAAGAGCTATCCTCACATTTAGAAGAGGTAGCATATTTCTCCAAGGGGTGATATCCATAAGGTCTAATTCTGATGCTATAAATTTCAGTTTTAAAGTGTGTAATTAGAATGAGATCTCCTATACCTTGTTCATTTTTACCACACATGAGTCCTTTGTAGTGCATGGAGTACATAATTCTTCTCGATTTTGTGTACTCTACACCAAAATTGTTCCTTCGCGGACCTAAATTGTGGGAAGGTGGAACAATTTTGCTTCTGCTAATAAGCCACCAGGTAGGAACTTCCCTATAACTTGCTCATCTTTGGGTCATTTATATCGATAATTGGTCTTTCCTCTTATCTTGGGTGAGAAGGATGGATCGTAAAATAATAAGACTTGATTGCTATCATTCCCGCTGAAGTTGTATTTAAGAACCTTCATCTCCCATGAATCAAAGGGAGAAATAGATATAGAAGCATCGTGGCCACAAGAAATTAGTGTGTCAGAATTCACATGTGAGGTGAGAGATTTAGATTAAAGAGGTATACAAATTTTGGTAGAGGGACAATCATAAGAACCGTTGCATGAAAATCTATTCAAATATTTGCAGTGAGTAAAGGGTTGCATATCTCCTTGAATGGAAATGGTCCGTCCCTCATGATTTAGTTTAATGCACTGATGAAAGGTTTATGGTACGGCCTATATGGCATGAATCTATTAGCGGCCAAGAATCATGTTATACAGAAGCTCCAAGTCTAGGACATGGAACTTGGTGTTATAACAGGAAGGTTTGACTTCCATCGACAATGTTATGGTGAAAGAAGATTCACGCTCTGCATTTTCATATGTTGTGATTGTGATGATGTGGGATTCTATATCTGATTTTATTCATCCCAAATATTTGATTAGTTTCAAGGTACATATGTTCAATCCAAACCTGTTGTCCATAAGAACTCTCTTTATATTTCTTTGGGTGACACATAATTCTACGTAAAGAGGTAATCAATGGTTTTGATCTTTGTTTGGGATCTTATTATGAATAAAGGTGATATGTCACTTGGTGAGAGATTTTCCACTATAGTTTGAAGGTGGGAAGGATCTATATTTAATGAAACTCCTAACCCCTGAAGTTATTTGGTAAATTATGTCTTTATGTACATTTTTTATCTTGAGATGATATACGACTGAAATCTTAGCAGTAGTCTTCTCGAGTTGTTTTAAAATATCATACTGACTAGCCGGAGGGGTAGGTAGAAGAGTTCTTGAATTGAGAGGCTAGTATGTTGTGTTACCAAAAAATAATATCTAATTTTTATTCTAATCATATTAACATGCTCATTATAAGAACAAAAACATCCAATAAGTGATTCAAATAGATTTTCGGCTTAGGTGTAAACATTATAATCAGTTTTATAACTATTGGAAGACTGACCATGATCCGATTATTTTCCACTTGTTTATCATTCTTATGGAAAGATTCCTTGAATATTCCCATTTTTTGATTAGGTGTTTAATGGGGCTTAGGTGATTACATCTCAATTTCTCCACTGTCAATGAGGTCTTGGAAAAAGTGTCTAAGTTTTAGGAACTTATCTGTTTTGTGGTCTTTGACACAATGGTACTCAAAATATTCATGGTCTTTATACAATGATGGTTTGGGTGCGTCATCACAAAAGGTTGTAATGGGTTACTGGACCATGTTCACTACGTCCAACTATTTCAAAATCATGGATAAGGAGTCCGTGAGAGGATTGAACACTCGATGTTTGACTGGAGGTTGAATAGGCCCTTAACTACGTTTGAAAGGAGGACCTATTTCAACTGCCCGTATATTCTTAGAGTATGTCCTACTATCTCCTACGACATTTTTATTTTTGTTAAATAAATTTGATTTTCTCATAGGTTTGGATGTTTTATTTCTTCTGAAAAGGGTTTCAGTTTCCCTTTATCTATCAAAACCTCTTCAATATGGCTTCCTTTTTCTATAACTTCCTCGAATTTATTGAAACAATGCATCTATAAATGGAGAGTAATGTCAAGATTTAAATTGGGGATGAAAATGTTAACCAATTACTTTTTCAGAATTGAACAAGGGAAGCAGATAGCTAACCCCCACCATCGTTGTAAGAAACTAGCCATGGTCTCATTAGGTCTTTGTTTTGTGCTACATAAGTCTACCATGGTAACATCAATGTCTACATTGAATGAGAAATGTCGTGAAAATATTTTAGCTAGTTTAAGAAAAGTTAAGATAGACCCTTTAGTTATGTGAAGGAACCATTCCAAAGCTTGACCCTTTAGGCTGCATGTGTGAATAAGATCCTAAGGTAGTTATCACTATAATCCACTTCCTGATATGCCATGTAAAAGTCTTTAACATGATCTCGTGGGTCACCTTTACCTTTATACATGTCAAATTTTTGGCAATCAAAATTTTTAGGGAATTACGTGTGTAACATACCTCTGTCAAAGGGGTAAGGACATAGCTCTTTGTATTGCTACTTTTTACTATGTCCAACATTGTTTTCCTTAAGGGTCATGAGTATAGTTTTCATATATTTCAACTCTTGGATGAGGAATTGATCTTTGGGAAAGAAAATTTTGCATGTATACCCGACTATATTTTGGTATTTCATCCCCTTGATTTTCAGTGTGAAATTAACTATTATTGGCCTTAGGTTTCTCTCGATTTGTTTTTTTGGACATTTCCTTTTGTACATGGGAAGATAAATAAGATAATTTCTACTAAGGATTTGTATTTGTTGTTGCATAGTTACTTCATCATTTTGAGGTCCAAATTAGTTCTCATATGGAGGAGGTTACTCTGTGTGTTCATGATCCACTCTAACCTTGCACGGTATTTTGGTAAGTGGTAATTTATAATATCATGTTTTTCATTTTGAGGGTTTAAAGTAGAAGCTTTTCCATTCCCTAAAATTTCATCCATGTTAATAAGGGGACATTGTGGCTATTCTTCCTCATGGAATTTGTTGGTAGGTGGAACGAATTCATGTTCATTTGTCATTTTGGAACCTAATTCTACAATTGATTGGGCTCAAACTCAAACTCCTCCCATGGTGATTCTACTTAATCACCACTATGATCAATCATGTCCTTTGTTTCCTTTTTGCAGAGAAGAGGGGTCCTAAACCATGACCAATGAAAGGATTGTATCCTTGTTTGTTAGATGTTTTGCATTCTAGTTTTTTAGATGCCATCCTTGTTAAAGATGGCATAACAAGGATTTTTTTTCAAATGTGATCAAGGATACAACAAACCTAAGTGAAAACCTAGAATGCCATGATTGTGAGGGTCACAAAATCTTGTCAACAATGGTTAAAGAATAGTGAATGATAAATTATAAAGGAATCAAATAGGATTTTTCTAAAAATATAAGTCAATATGATAAATAATCATAAGGGACAATCACGCAAGTTCTGTAAACCATTCCAATGAACAACAAACTACTCCCTATAGAAATTCTTTTCCAATGGTAGTTCGATGCAAGATGATAAAGTAAATCTCAACACTTAAGTCAAGTTTAATATAAACAAGGCATAATTATTAACAACATGTTGATGTGACTTCCAAATAAAGTATAATATAACTTGTTTAGATACAAATAAGGCCTAAATCAACAAAAAATGTAGTTACAAGTGCAAACAATGTAACAATACCACTTGGATATGTTAACAAAGCTTTCTAGAAAATACAGATATTAGTATCGAAATAATATTGTTACGACGCTAAAAAAGTAACAATAACACCTTTCAAGGTTTGAGGTAATTTTTTAGAAGAAACAAGGCCAACGTATACTAAGGAATTTTCAAGATGCGAGGAATGTAATAGTATAATCTCGACACTTAGATGAAGTTTACGAGAAATAACATGTAAGTATCTAAATTGTATCAAGGTGATGCAAGCAACGTAACACTGCAAAGGAAGGTCAATGATGAATCAAGCCTAGATACAATGAATATCTTGACATGGGTATCAAGATCAAATGGATATCAAGATTCGAGGATGTAAGAAAACACTTTCAACATTTACCATATAGTCTCAAGAAAAGACGAATGTAAATGGGTGGAAAAGTGGTGGACAAAATCAATTAATAGCGCACGTATGATGTTCCTATTTTGATCAAAAATATCAATAAAAGAGAAAATTATTAGATCAAGTGCAGTTGAAAAATACTTGGCTTCACTTTGGAAATGTTTCACCTCATCTTTAGGTGAGCAAAAAACTAAGAAAAAGTAAAGCATCGTAAATTTTTTTAGGAATGACACTTGTCTAAAAATTTAATGCACTCTCCCCTTTGTTTGACTTACAATTTTTTGACTTCAAAAACATCTTGCTTTGCAAAATCTCTTTAAAAAATGATTAGCTTTGAGTCCGTCAAGTTTTCTCCAAGATGAAATGGCTTCCTAATTTGTTCTCTCAACTAGGTGTCACAAATTACCTCTGTGAGCGTGGTTTTTTCAAGGAATTCAAACTAACTAAAAATTTGAGTATCTTGGCTTTACTTTACCCCAATCGATACAATTTACAATAAATGCATTTAGTTGTATTCTAACTGGGGTCATGTGAAGATAATTTTGACTCTAAAGCTCACAAGTGTATACTATATAAGTAGGTAAGCGGAGCACTTCCCATTTCGTCAACAAGGTTCCCTCTTCCATGGACTAATTTGGGGTTCCTAGGAGCATCCTTTTTGTTATTTTAAGGCCTATGCCAAGGGCACTTCTCCCAGTTCAAAGTGGACAAGCCATAAATCTTAACCAAAACCTTCATATACAGTGTTTTGAATTTGGTTTTTTTAATCTTTTAGCTTAGTGTGGTTTTGTTGTACACCATTTGGCAACCTACATCAAATTTTATTAGTATTTTGGAATTGTGGGTTTGTTGTACACATGAAAGATTATTAGTTCCCCAAGAGGATCAAAATATTATGAAAAGAGGATTGAAGTGTTGTTTTTGATTCCCAAGATCACATACAAGATGTGAGGGAAGAGCATACACAACACAAAAAACTTGAATATAAAGAAAATGGAGAATACTTGCGAAATCAAAGTGTAAGGATATTCATTTTGACCAAATTGTAGTTCATTCCCTTAGGCAAAAATTTTAATGAAGTGTTTGAAAGTGTGAAAATGGTTTACAGTTTATTTTTATTCCCAATATCACCTAGAAGTTACGAGGGAAGAGCTTACACAAATCTATCCTAACAAGTGAAAACAAAACATTATCCAAACTTAATCAAACAAGTTAACACAAAACATTATCCAATATATATCCTGCAATCAATTGTTATCTTCAAGAAACCTGTAAGATGTTAGTGAAAAATAAATATCATGGTTAGGAAAACATTGACAAAGGTGTCCAAACTTCAATAGATCACACCTGCACAAAATTTATAGGACATGCACACCACTTATAACACCTTTGTGGCCCTAGAAATATATGCATTGATATGATAAAATGACATAGTCAGTTGCACACATGTGTGGCCAGAGAGAGGAGCACATAGACTTGAGAGCTTATACGCAGGATAGACAGACAAAAAAACTCCAAGGACTCAGAATGACACATGAGCTAACCTTGTCATAAATGCACAGAGATAGCAGCATATATGTAGGTTTGACAAGCAAATGGACTATGAAAGACACAAGGTGACATGTGAAAATAGAGAAGCACCTGCGTGGACATGTAAACAATAGCGTTCCCCTTTCAACAAGTATGTGGCCCTTACTACAGTTGCACATCCTTGCCAAACACCTGGGCGTGTACCTAGAATGACATTAAAAATATGGAAAATGACGTAAAAAACTTTAAAAAGGTTAAAAATTTGATCTCTTAGCCCAAAATTAACAACAACCCATCACAATTAAACCTATAAGACTAACTCAACACATGTAAAGTTAGTAAAATACCCTAAGAAATTTAAAATATTTAACATGTGCATGATTAGGGTTAGTTAAAAATGAGATACTGAACAAAAAATCTTAAAAACAACTTTTAAGGGAATAAGGATTTGTCCCACCGGGTGCCAAATGTGAACATATAGAAATTTCCATGCCAAATCAAGAAAGCTAACGCCTAATAGCTTCTAAGAATAATCAAACCTACTATAGAACCATCAAGATAATATCTTATGAGAAACAACTTCTTTAATGCATGAACAATCTCAAATCAAAATTCTAAGCTATTTCTTACTCTCTAGATTGCTAATCTAACAAATGAACCTATTTAGATCACTTTAGAAATCAAACGGGAGTGATTTTCTCGAGGTTTGAATATGTAATCTCACAAAACCATGTCTAAAATTCATTTTTTGGATCTTCCCATACTCTTCAATTTGAGAGATTGAATGCAAGATGGAGAAGCTACTTCCTTCAACGAAGAATGGCTCGAGATAAAAATTCCTATAGTTTATCCTAGGGAAAATAAGATGTAAGAAGAAAAGTAAGGAGGAAGGTTTTTTATATAGCTTGTTAGTTCAAGCAAGAATAGCAAATTGATGAATGTGGGATAAACCCAAAAGAATAAATACAAAGGCCATATATGTTTAATAAAGTGTGTGCAGTTTGTGGGACTTGAAAGGGGGTTTAATTAATCAAAGGTGATTAATTAATAGAAGGGGTATTCCCATAGATGCTTATTAGAAGAATGAGAGTATTATTCAAGAGATTTTAAAAGAGGAAATGGCTCAATAAATGGCAATTTATTGATTTAGACTAGCGGTCGTAATTAATTCAGAATAGTTAATTAACCTAGGTAGAAGTGAACGTTAATTAACGAAAGCTCGTTAATCGTCATCCTGAATGATTGAAGGGTTAATTAATTAAAGAAGCATAATTAATTAACGATGATAGAGGGAAATTTCTGGTTCATTGACGAAGTGTTGTCAATTTATGGGAACGAGGATAGTTAGTGCAATTTAAGTATTAAAATTGCTTGACCCTTTTGTCCTTTGCATATCTTTGCGTGTTGAGTTCCCATAAGCTTCTTATTGGTAGCATGCAACTAAACCCAAAAGAGGGTAAACATACCAAAGGCTCACTATATGTTTAATAAAGTATGTGCACTTTGTGGGACCTTGAAAGGGGGTTTAATTAATCAAAGGTGATTAATTAATAGAAGGCGGTATGCTTATAGATGACTTGGTAGAAGAAAGTTAGTATGATTTCGGGATTTTTTAAGAGAGGAAATGGCTTCAATAAATGTCAATTTATTAATTTAGATCTTAGCAGGTCGTAATTAATTAAGAATAATTAATTAAACCTAGGTAGAAGCAAACGTTAATTAACGAAAGGTTGTTAATCGTAATCCTGAGTGATTGTAGGAGGGATAATTAGGCCCTTAGTCTAAATGAAATAATTAATTAACAATGATAGAGGGAAAATGGTGGTTTATTGACATGAAGTGTCATCCAATTTATGGGAACAGGATAGTTAGTGGCAATTTAATGTATTAGAAATTGCTTGACCTGAATTGTGTAGCTTTCTAATATATCAATCAAAAATGCTTAAAACCTAAGATATAGAGCTTAACTGATCATTCACACTTCTTCTAGTGTGCGCTGTACAATCTCAATATCCACACATGTTGGAGACTATTCTTACACCCTCCTTATTCTGGTGTATCATACATGAACCTTAGTGTAGATCAGCTTAAGTTTTATGCGAAAGGGAGTGATCTCCTTAGTCCCTTGAAATTTAGATTAGAAATTAGTTTACCCTGATCATTAGAGTAGCCCATGTGGCAAGGTAATTTAGGAGCATCCAGCTTTCTTTGTCTTCTCAATTTGAGCAGAGGATGCAAGATTTGGAGAAACTATTTCCTTTATGGAGAATGGCTCAAGCGTCAGTTCAACGTATAAGGAAAAATCCTATCAAAAAGGGGTGTTGTGAAGGTGAAACAACCGGATACACATGTTTTGTTAAAATTACATAGCTTGCTAGTTCCGGAAAGATCTAGCAAATTGATGAATGTGGGATAAACCCAAAAGAATAAATACAAAGGCCATATATATTTAATAAAGTATGTGCACTTTGTGGGAGTTGAAAAGGGGGTTTAATTAATCAAAGGTGATTAATTAATAGAAAGCGGGTATGCCTATAGAGGCTTTAGAAGAAAGTTAGTATGATTCAAGAGATTTTAAGAGAGGAAATGGTTCAATAAATGATGATTTATTGATTTAGACTAGCAGGTCATAATTAATTAAGAATAATTAATTAACCTGCGTAGAAGTGGACGTTAATTAACGAAAGGTCGTTAATCGACATCCTAAGTGATAGGAGGGTTAATTAATTAGCGAAATGTAATTAATTAACAATGATAGAGGGAAAATGGTGGTTTATTGACGAAGTGTCGTCAATTTATGGGAAAGAGGATAGTTAGTGCAATTTAAGTATTAAAATTGCTTGACTGAATTCTAGGTTTCTACACATATCTTCATACTCTTCACCTAAATACACAGGTTAATCATATTCACATGGGGTATTGTGTATCTCATCCATGTTTTACATTCTTACATTCCATATGTCTTTACATACAGTCTTGTCTAGAAGCTTACTGATGGAAAATTCTCCTTAGTAGAAAGCACTAAAATTCTTTACCCGGATCTTTTGTGTGCCCATCTCAATCTAAGGTGGAGATCCCTTACGTCTTACTAATCACCTGAGGCTAAGATTTGGGGGCAAATTGCCTTTATAAAATAAGCACATTACACGTAGAAGGAAAAATCAATCAAAAATACAAAAAAAAAAAAATCATAACACCTTTTGTCCTTTGCATTCTTTGGTGTTGAGCCCATGCTTCTTATTGGTAGCATACAACTAGGAAAATATAAACATACCCTCACTCACCTACATCTTGTCTTTAGTTTTGAACCCTCACCACTTACTAGTGGTATGAGGGAAAATGTAGGGGGTCATTTCAAAAATAAATTTAAAACAAACAAACAAACAAAATAAAAGCCTTCAGAAAACTTAATCAAAAGTGTTTAATCATTCGAAATCCAAAGAAATATTTTTTGTTGCTCATGATAAGATTGACAATCATTCCTTACACCAGATCTTGCCAATAATAGGCCACATATGGGCCTAAGTCTAGTCATAGCCTATAAATGTGAAATCATCTTGGAATCAATCACATAATCTTAATTGGATTTGAGTCACATTTTCCATAATGGACCATTCTTAACCTCTTGTCTTTGCATCCATCATCTTTGTTTGCACATCATTATCTCATATGTCTTACATCCTTCTTGGATCTCAGTGTTGAGCCCTCACACCTTACTAGTTGCGTGAAGTCAAAGGTGAAGTCAAACATCCTATTACTATATCATCTGCATTCTACCAATGGAATGAAATATTTAAAAACCTTTGAACGTGAGTTCATACAGTGCACTCTTTACCGACTTAAAAACCAAAAACTCAAAAAAAAATCAAAACATTCAAAATTACAACACATCAAAATATTCAAAAATCCAAAACATTGAAACATTAAAAATCCAAAAACATTCAAAATATTCAAAAATCCAAAAACATTTTAAAAAATGTTCCAAAAAACTCTCAGTAACTATACGATGTCAAAATTTCAACTACTATCCTAGTGATCATTTCAACTATCCTACGATTATCACACAATCAAACCCTTGCATGTATTATTGCTTAGGTAAATCTCATCTCTCATGTTCTTCCTCGCATCTATCCTTTCTTAGAAAATTAACCCATTTAATATCATATCTTTCTTCAACATGGATCTAATAAGAGTGTCATTAGGATTTTCTTAACTCTTCTCTTCACTCTAATCTAATCCCCTTGCAAGTATCCTTTTTTTGGGGCATCCATATATGCTCGATCCTCACTGTGGAACACATTAGGGGCATATTTAAGTGTTTGTATTTAAATTTGTTTTGCATGGTTGTTTTTGACCAATTGCAAGTATTTTTTTAGCATCTTGGTTTATTCGTAACCATGGTGTATCAACTACTGTGTAAATTGGGTTTGCTTTAGTTTTGTCTTTTTTTTACCAAATGTAAGTATTTTTGTTAGAATCTTGGTTTCTTCATAACCATGGTGTATCAAATACTATGTATTGGGTTTGCTTTACATTCAGTGTTTGGTTTTTCATTTTGACAAATTGTGAGTACTTTGTCAGCATATTGGTTCATATATAACCTTGGTGTCATCATCTTTGCAGTCTTTTATTTTAATCAATACCTAGCTATGTGTGATGGCACTTCATCCAAACAAAGTATAAATGTTCACCTGAAGCATGGATAGACACCAGGTCCCTCCTTCATTTTCTTATCATGACGTTAAACATGCATATTCATCATAACCATTTATGCAAGGAGATACAACATAGAATAGAAAATTGGCAATACATATAATAAGAAACCTTAATCAACATTCAAGATGATCAATAACACTTAAATTCCCAATATACCATATTCAGGAATAATTACCCTTGCTACCCAAATACAATTATCCATTACAAGACACAATTGATTACATAATAAGAAGTTTGATTACATTATCACTGCTTACAGACATGCATTGGACCATGTGCGCACAAAAAATGGCTTACATACTTCATACATTCATTTAGAACTCCCATCAATGGAGTATCAACAAGATATATCTAATACAAGGAGTTTATTCCTATTTATACGTGGTGGGGACAAGTCCTTCACCGCTTACATGCGCCTTTCCTAATGATAGGCATATTATGTTTATCATGCATGCTTTTTCAACTTTGTCTTAACAATAAATCAATCTATAAATAGCTTGATTTAGCATGCTTTAATCCTATAAATAACATGCTTTCATACAACGTCTCCATCTCTGTTTGCATGTGATTTCTCCTGTATAGATCTTTCTTGTCTGCTAAGTCATTGTGCTTTTGTTTATATTTATTCGTATCCTAAAAAATCAGCTAAGTCCCAAATGTTATGCATAAATGGACGTGAGCCCTTGCACATTGATCTATTATTCGCTAATGTGTGCACGTCTAAGGATTTCCCTATGTTTTCTTCCTTTGTGCGTGTGCATGTGCCTACGCGTAACTTCCAATTTTTGTGCATGGATAGTACTTAGCCATTTTCTCCTACCAACATCACCCCACATAGGGGATATTATCCTTCCTCGGCAATATGATGACTAAAGAATATTCTCCCAAAGAATGAAATAATAAAAAATAGGAGATGCATTCACCCAATGAATAAAATAATATGAATCTAGCATCTACGTGCATCCAAAATTAGGCCTGAGGTGGCTGGAGAATCTCTGGAAACTATCTTTTCAAATTATTCTCTAACTCCTTTCATCATGCGAGCTCTTTGGTAACTTTTTCTAGCGCAGCCTCAACAATACCAAATACATGCTCAAGGGCCAGCTTATCAGCCTTCTCCCTTAACTCTTTCACCACCACAACCAAGTTCGTGGTCACACTCTCTAAGGAATCCATTATGCACATGACCATGGGGTGTATTTGCTTGAGCCTTTCCTCAAGGGTTTCCTTATGGCCTTGATTAATTCCCTCTTCGCTGCAACTTCTACCATGGCTTTTTCCCAATTGATCTTGTTATTCTTCATGATAGCTTGAATTGTTCTTATCTCTACCACCTCATTCGCAACATGTGCACTAAGAATTGGGTCAAAACTTTGGCATTTATCAAATGTCAGTTCTTCCTTCTTGGTGGCCCTCTTTGATCTCTATGATCAATGTCTCATATCCAGATATCTTATGCTTGGATGCTTCATTATTCTTCTTCTTCAACGTAGATAATTCCTTAGTTGTTGGCATTTTCCCACTCTTCTTCTTCATTAGCATCATACACGCTATGTCTTCTAGATAGTCCAACTCTATTGGATATACATCCTAGGCTTGATCTACTAATTACAGGTGCGCGCTCATGATTTTATTCACTATATCTTCTGCATTTTTATATGTTTCTATCGTATGCTTCTTATCGTCTATCAACTACTCTGTGAGATTCTTTATTTGTTTATCCTTTTTCTCCTTGTTGCATTGGATCACTCCTATAGCATCTCCTTTGTCTATGTCTTTACATGCAACTTTGTTCGTCATCTTGTTTAGCGTATTGCAGGCTTGCTCATCAGATAGCATCCTTAGATCGATAGTAGTCAAGACTACACTTGAATGTTTCTTCAGCCGCATATTGGAGTATGATTCTCTACATAGCTCAAACTTTGTCTCCTTCATGTGTGTCTATGTGCTCCAAGACAACATATTATTTTTGCACGAGTAATCCCCTATTTGGTTAATCATTTCCCATCTGAAGAGGTCCTTAATGGGAACTGTACTCTGAAATATTTCTCTTTACACTTGGATGGATCATCTATGTAGCTCATTTGGGGAACCTACATATGTTCTTGTATCTTCTTCCTTTGTCCTCGTGATACAGCCTAGAAGTTACCATAAATAACCCAGGAGTGCTAGCACATCACTCAACCTAAACTAAGTGCTCACTTGAAGCGCACAAAGGTACCAGGCCCCTCTTTAGGGTTACTTGTGTAGGATGTTAGCAAGATGAAGAGTTAATGCATTCAGATCCATAAATAGTATAAACATTCTATGGAGCATATTCCAAATCTATATCTAAGGAGTAATGGATTCAAGCAATAGCCATATGAATTCTACCATACAAGATCTAGTTATATTCATGTTTAACACCTTGAATCAGTTAATACACTCCATTATATTAAACACAGTAAATACACAGAAGCTTCTTACAATAAGTAGTATCATAATTTCATGCGCATCATCAGTGCTGGCAACATAACTTCACAATATCTCATATACAGTCCTCCTATACTACGCAGATCACTACATATTTATAAGGGTGGGGACTTTCCCTTCACCACTTACATAATTCCCAAAATAGGTTGCATGCTGAAAATAGTCATGCACCTTTACAATAATAGACACACATGCAAGTGCGCTAATAATAGATCTCTTCTATTTAACTGGCAGTAGCAATTCTATTATTAGCTCGAACCCATGCAAAGTGCTTAGTAGACGCTCTTCCAAAAATAGCCTATGTGTGTCACGTAAGTCTTTATCCAGTTTGTGTGCTCTGCACACTATCTCCAAAAATAACTCATAATCCTAAAAATGGCTAAGTCCCGAATCTTTCCTTATCTTTCATGCGCATTTCCTTTCCTATCCTTCCACGCCTTTGAATGCACCATGTTTCTCACATGTGAACCTTCTGTGTGCCTTCTGCTAAGTATCATACTTTGTCTGATCAACATTACCCCACACAAAACTACATTTCTACCCCGACAATGGTTGCCTCTTGATACTTTTAAAGAATAAAGAATAAGGAATGAAAGGAAATTAAAGAATTATTGTACAAAGAATGAACTTTCACCCTGTAACATCCTTTTGTTTCAACTGGAATAATTAACTCTAGATACTCTTCTTTGATTTCAGCCTCTAAGTTTTCCAATCACTCAATGCGTGTCAGCTTCTACCTTTTCTGGAATATCTGATGCAATAGAGTCTAACTCTTCTTGCACAATCTCTTCCTTCTTGTTCTGAAATACTATAACAATGTTGGACATTGCAGTCACCCTTCCTTCCAGAAGATCCATCTTCTGCGCTATAATCTTTCCAATTTCATCCAACCTGTCCTTATGGGGGTCTTGGGCTATTACAAGGGCCTCGCACTTTTACTTTACTAGTGCCAATCTCTCCACGTGCCCCAAAGTCTCATCCTTCATGGCCTTTAGGAATTCATTGTCTTCTACCATGGTCTTGATTCTTATTACTGCCTCTAGAGCTGCACATATATTCAATGCCTGGTCTACTTTCTTTAGCTCCTCCTATAAGGTTTGGAGTAATGCTTCATAAGATGAAATCTTTCTAACCACTGAATCCCTTGCTCTCTCTGCTTCCTTCTCAGGGTCCTTTGGCGTTGGAATTTGAACCGGTCCATCCTCAAGCACCAAATCAACTAAGGTATGCACATAATGCATAACTGAAGGGAACTTTTTGGGTACCTTGGGCTCCAAGTGTGGTCTTTCTTGCAGGACATGATCGTCGATCTCTCTACCATGGTGATGAGAACCCCATTCTTCTTTTACTCTAGGTCATTTTCTCCTTTCAGATGTTATCTTTGCATCTTTAGCTTTGATATCTTCTCTTAGCACTCTAATAGTTATAGCTTTATCCACATTCTTGTGCACCACCTCTATAGATACTTTCACTAAGGCATTACTCACCTGTTCATCAGACATAACCGTGGGTTTATAGTTATGTGTCTATTTTGTGGTGCCTTTCTCATTCTTCTTGACACACAGGACTCTTCACATACATCAAAATCGGGCTCGTCCATGTGAGTTTGCATGGACCATGACAATTTTTTCCTTATGCGTGTAGTATCCATGTCAAGGTCCATCAACTCCCATCCATACAAGTCCTTGAGGCCCACTGTATTCTGGAATCAGGTGCACGACAATTTTACCTATGTCCTCTTCATAGCCCATGATTGGTGCAGCATACTCCCCACTTTCCCTCTTTGTTCTTTTCCCCTTAGGAACTTGAGTGCCAAGGTTTGGAGTTGGATCCTCTATGTTCTGAGTAGTATCTTGTTCTATTTCTCCTGCCTTCTTTACTCCTTCTTCATCCTTCATTTCTTCATCCTTGGGTTCTTCCACATCCTCTGGTGGTACAGGAGTTCCAGGCACACTCTCTGCAGACTCCTCTACCTCCTCATTCAACTTTCAACTTTCTCCTTCTTCCTCTCAATTGTCTCTTTCTGTGGAGAGAGTCGTGGTGATCTTCAAACTGACTATGGAGTTCGTTGTGCCTTGTGTTCTTGTTCTCCTGAACACTCTCTTGAAACGGTGCTCTCCTTGGACTGCTTCCAAGTCCTCTTCTTCTTCTTGTTCCTGTGGTGGGGTACTTGTGCTCATTCTCCATTTTTATGTAGGCTACCTCCAGCCTCTATGTACCAAGCCACCACTATCTTTATACTCTTCTTCCTCTGTCATCTACCTCTATAGGTTCTATGGGCTTTAGAGTTGGTACGTTCTCCACTGTATGCTTTCCCTTAGGTGGCCCTGGGAGCGTGAACTCATTCTCCACATATTTTTTATTCTCCATCCTGGGCTTAAGCCGAAGGTATACAAGTGTTGCTCCAGTGTCCCCAATTTCCAAGCTTACAGGCTTCATGCTTAGAATGTCTAAATGAGCCTTTCAACATAGGCAGCCTTTCCTGGATAGACATATGTCTTCCTCAAAGTGTGGTAGTCACAGTCTACCTTATCTGAATAAAATTTAGGTGGTGCACATCAGTAAAATGGTGGACTGATTCCTGGAAGTAGCGTGATGTGAAGGCATACAGAAGTTTACACCATGGGCTCAAATTCCCATCCTTCATAGAAAATCATGTGATGCAGAAGTGTTGGTACACCGTGAATTGTACTACCTTTCCCACCACTGATGGTAACTCCTTAGGAATGCAGCCACTCCTCTTTAAATGTCATGTGGAGCCTATCATACCACATCTCCGCCCTCTGTTTGAATGGCCCACTCATCGACCCTTCACATAAATATTTATTAAACCTTTGTGCAAGGGATTTTTTCTCCATGGGATACTCCCAAATCTTATCCTTTGGCCCATCAGGAACTCCAATCTCCATAAATACTAAAGAAAGTAAAAATAGTGCCAAAACTAATTTTTTCACCTGTGCGTGCCTCCTCGATAATGTTCTCTGCAATGTAGCCTGCTATGTTGTAGATCACTCCTCGTGACATTCTCCTCGCAATATGTAGCCACATTGTATTCACTTGTGACCACCTCTCTTAGTCATTCAACTTTGTTACCAGATGTGCAGCTACCTGAACCACTAGGTACTTCTTTAACTTATCAATGTCCATCCTGTGCACGGACCCTTTGTATATCCTAACTCCTTCCATGTTTCCAAGATTGTTTCTTTATCTGTTAGATCACTGGCAAGGTCTACCCATGTGCCTTTTAATCTTGTCATTATTGTAATCAAGGCAGTTGTGATTCTGACCCTCCATCCAGTGAAATAGAAGAAGTCCTCATGGACTCTGCTCATTAACCACTGGTATAATGGTTCATACTTTCCAAAATAAGGGAGCTCATACAACTGATAGACTCCAACCTCCTTTAAAAACTTCTCCCCAGCATCATCATATACTAGCATGTCCTCTACTATGTGTTTGTTGGTATTCGTGCTCAACAACGCATCTAACTCCTTCTTTATCTGATGTGCGGTGGTTGTAATCACTTATTTTACACTTACAGATGTGGGAATCCCATTCTTTCCCAACTATAACACCTTCTGGTACTGCATCTCTGAAAAATTACTTTCGAGGTGTAACTTCAACTTCTGCCTCCACTTTCTTCTTTCCTTTAGCTCCTACGGCAGGTACTTTCTTTAGTGCCATCTGAAAATCCCACCTTTCTGTCCTCTGTAGTGTGTAAACATGTCTCCTTCTATCCTCTATAGTGAGAAAGTCCAAACCCTAGCTTGAATCTGCATGCCCCTAGTTGAAATCATGTGCCCTAGCTCTTTCACAATGCTCCACTTCGCTCAAACCCTTCACAAATGGGGACGCAAGCTTCTTCTACACAAAAATATGCTCTCCACATCTGGTTTCACACTCTCCACAACTCAATACTCTTTTCTCAGCTCGGTTGCACTTAGCTCGTTTAAATTATTGTGATTACAATGGTAAAAATGAACTCACATCACATCCTTATATAGATTTTCAAAAATTTGGTGCATTTATTGCTCCTTCACCTACCAACAATCCTCTCATTAATTGACCATTTTCACAATTTCCATGCAATACAATCTTCACACCTCAGCTATAACCTTCTAGTGTGCCTTCCTACCTTCTAGCTACAGACTTCTCTTCAACGTGCTTCCATGCACCTAAGTACCTCACCATTGCGCCTTCTCTTGGTAGTTCTCCACAACCGTTGCTTACCTCATGTTATATTGTTCCTTTGTTTATCTTCATCTATGGTCCTTATTTGGAAGCAATATTCTTTCCACCAACTCTCCAAACTTGAATAGCACCTGTAGCAATTTGTTCTTTTATGTGTACCCATTTTTCAATAGCCACCCCACACAAATGGTATGTGCAGTCCTCTACGCATAAAAATACTTCAAATGGTAATTAGCTTCCCGCGCGCAAACACTTATTACACAAAACACCAACTAAATTGACAAATCATAGCAACGAAGAAGGAAATACATTAAAGGAATACATAATTGAAAACCTAATCTAAATGGCAACACTACCTTATTACAAACACCAAGAAGACTTATTTATAGTAGGGCTTCAGCCTACTCCCGTTGAAGTAACTGGGTAACCGTATTCCATCAAGCACCTCTAACTGACAAGATCTTGTTTCAAGTATGTAAGTGATAACATATGGTCCTAACCAATGTACTTTAAGTTTTCCTGGATGGCGCAGAAACTTAGAATCATAAAGAAGCACCATTTGTCCTATCTCAATCTTTTTGTCCCTGATGTGCCTGTCATGTCATGCTTTCTTCCTGGATTTTTCTTGCTTCTGACTCCAAGCGTGCTATTGCTCATCGCTCATCCAGCTTAATCAAATTTTCAATTCATTCTTCTAATGCTTGTTCATCAGCTAGACCTCCAACACGTGCAATACACAAAGAAGGTAACATGAATTCCATAGGAAGAACTGCTTCTACGCCAAACACCAATTGAAAGGGTGTGGCCTTGTTTAACCACTTGTATGTTGTTCTATATGCCCAAAGCATGAAAGAAACTTTATCATCCCAATATTTCCTTCCAACATCACATATTTTTGTCAATGTCTGGCTCAAAATCTTGTTGAAAGCCTCAACAGTCCCATTTGCCTGAGGATGATATGGTGTAGTCTTATGGTGTGCAATCATGAACTCATCCAATAGAATTATGATTGTCTCATTCAAAAAATGTGTGCCCTATCACTGGTCAAACTCAACGGGCATCCATACCTTGTAATAATATTTTCCCATAGAAACCTAGTTGTAGCTATTGTACAATCCTTTGTAGGTGCTTCTTCTACCCACCTTGTCAGATAATATGTGCAAGTGATGATATAGCATGATCTAGTCCTATGCATGGCTGGTGAAATAGGACCCAAAAAATCTATAGCCCATTTCTCAAATGGTTCTGCACTAGGAATAGGTCTTAAAGGCATTTCATCTCTTTGTCTTGGTTTTCCAAGGCGCTGACAGTGATCACAGGCCTTGCAATATGCCTTAAAATCCTTATACAGGGTCTCCCACCATAATCCAGTGAGTATAATCTTTCACTTAGTGGCATCACCTGCATAGTTCCCACCTGCAATACCACCATGAGCCTCTTCCATGATATCTCTGTGCTCATGTTCTAGTACACATCGGCGCAATACTTAATCTCGGCCTAACTTGTACAGGTCACCACTAATCAACATAAACGGTGTCACGTGAATGGCAAGTTGTTTCTTCTCTAAGGATTTCATTCCTTCTAGTGCCATACCTATACATAGAAAGACAGCTATGTCCTCTAATTCCGATGGCACATGTTGTAACCAATATAATTGTGCATCGGGCATGGTATCTTCAATTGCATGCACGTCTTCTCCCAATTGTATTTTGATAAATGGTCCTGTCTAGAATTACTTTTCCCTAGTTTTACCACAACTGTAAAATCAAATTCTTGAAATAAGAGTACCCATCGGCATATGTGCCCCTGTAAAATAGGTTTGTTTACCAAATACTTCAATGCCATGTGATCGGTATAGAATACAAATGGTGTTGCTAGCAGGTACTGTCTGAATTTATGTAGCACATAGATCATTGACAAAGCTTCGCGCTCTGTAGTTGTATAATTCTGCTCTACATGAGTTAACTTTCTACTAGCAAAATAGATAGGATGATCTATAATACCTTCTCCAAGCTAAGCTAACACCGCACCAATGGTTGTGCCAGAAGCTTCCACATGTACATGAAACGGTTAGTCCCACGAGGGAAAGCACATAATAGGTGTTGTAGTAAGTTTCTCCTTCAATGTCTCGAATGTGCGTTGTTGCAGTTCCCCCAGTAGAATGTCCCTTTTCCTTTTAGTAACTCCTCCAAGGGTACAGCAACCTTAGCATACCCTTTAATAAATTTTCTATAATACCCAGTATGACCTAAGAATCCGCGCACCTCACTTTGACTAGTAGGCTCTTCCAAGCCAATAATGACTGCAACCTTAGCTGGATCAACCAATAAACCTTCCTTGCAGATGATGTTCCCTAATAATGTGCCAAATGGTGTAGCAAATACACATTTCTTGATGTTCAAAGAGATGCTTAACTGTCAACATCTTTCAAACATTAAGCGTAAATTGTCACAATTGATCCTTAACAAGTCCATACACCGTCCAGTCATCTAAATAAACCTGTAAGAAGCTATGAATAAAATCATTGAACGCTTGGACAACTATGCGCGAGAATACAGCAGGCACATTTTTCAGACCAAAAGGCATCACAGTATAGGCAAAACTTCCACATTCAATGGTAAACATAGTCTTTTCCTGATCCTCCTGTGTAATCCTAACCTGATGATACCTAGAGAATCCATCTATAAAGAAATAGATCTCGCACCCTGAAACTCCTTCTAATATTTCCTCTATGAATGGCATAGGGAAAGGATCAGTCACACATGTAGCATTCAGCTCCCTGTAGTCCACACAAATCCTAATACGACCATCTTTCTTTATACTGATCACCATTAGGCTAACCCATTCTAATTTTTCCAGGGGCTTGATGATTCCAGACTTGAACATTTTATCAATTTCTTCCTTGACCTTTTCATGCAAGTTGGGGTTCATCTTATAGGGTATCTTCCTGACCGGGTACACACCTTCCTTAAGATTTATATTCATTTCTCCTAATGATTCATGCACGCCTTTTAGTTCATGGTATCCCCTAGGAAATAAGTCCTGATAATCTCATAGAAACTCAATGATTTTTGCCACTTCAGAATCATACCAATAATCCCCAATTATGGTCTCTTTAGGCTCAACATCTGATCCAATATTCACTTTCTTTGTTTTCATAGGTTCATGATAGGCGCACGTGGTCGTAACGCCTACCTGTAGAATGATCTACATCCATATTTTCTACTTCTTCATCATCCACTAAGTATACCATCTTTCCTTGTGCTTTCTCAAGACAAGTGTGCTTAAGTAGTGTGGCATTTGTCTCTGTTTCTTCATAAAAACGTGCTCCTGAGTCATTTCCATAACATAAATATTGAATGAGTTCTTCCGCCTTTGCATTGTCTCCCATAATTAATTTCCTTATAATATTTAATGCCTCTTCTACTGGAGGTTTAGTAGAGAAGTAGTCAAAATTCTGGATCATTCCTGCAATCAAATCCTATCAATTTCTAGTCTCTCTATGGAGTTCCGCATATACATACCAAGCATGCACGTAGCCTTGTAAAGTGGAATAAAATTTGTGCACCCAAATTAAAGGTTGTAAAGCTTCATGCCCGTCTGTCCAGAGTCTCTCACACTGCTAAACATGGTGCTAAACAGGTTGATTGCCATGATAAATGCATATTTCTTCTCCTGGAAAACCAAGTAAAAAGAGCAATCCTAATTTCATTCCATCCTACAAGATTATCCTTGTGAACCACACACCAACGCATTGTTGTTCCGCGTAGCATATATGCTAGCAAATTTTTTCTCTCCAACTATTCTATCCACTATTCCTCCATAGCGTGTAAAAAACCGTAGGATCTCCTTCTCCATTGTATCGAGGTACTGATTTGTTACCTATTCTCTTGATACAACAAGGTCTAATGTTCTGTGTAAATGTGCTTCTTACTTCGCACCCTACCAACTCATAAGTACCATGAGCCCAATTATCACAAACAATACTTGTAGTATCACTAATAGACTGTGCATCTACCCACTGAAGGATTCCATCTTTAGATTTCTCGAGCACTTCTGGGTCCTGGATTGTGCGTACATAAATCCTATTCAGATCTTCCTCCCTCAAAGGCTCAACATAGGGCGTAGATTTACCATCAGTTAAAGGCATAATAACCCTTTCCTCCTTGTTTTTAAAACTAATATATCCCTTGTCGAACCAAATATCACCATTATTTTCATAACACCAAGGGCTCCCAAGTAGAGCTTGGAATTTTTCTGCTTCTACAAGTGCCAAAACCTCAAAATCCCATGTGAACTTGGCCCCCTGTATAGTAACGGATGCATATTTTAAAACTCCGATAAGAGTGGCCTTAGTCTGATTAGCCATAAATAATACATTAGAAGATGGTTGCAATGTAGGCCTCCCCATCTATACCCATGCATCTAAAGTAAGAACATTGACTTCTATGCCCGTATCAATCAATATATTTCTCAAAATACATCCTTCCACAATAGCATTTAGATTGATTTCCTTGTCATAGCCTAAGCTATGGGGAGAGATTTGCATGTAGGATCTGTCGTCCAATCTCAATATGTGGGTGCAGAGTATTTCCCTTTAGCTAGTTCCCTAAAAATGGAATGATATTCTCCTGGCACAACATTTTGCACACCTCCTTCAAGTCATCAGTATCATATTGGATTGTCTCTACTTGCTTTCTTTTGCTCCATCTTTCGCGATTACTCCTTTAAAAATTGTATTTCACCCTAAATATTTTTTAGTATCTCCATAGTTTCTTCATAAACCTCCTTCTAATGGACACGATCTTGGTATCGTGCATGTAGAACCTCCTCCTTGGTGATGGTAAGCTTTTGTTGTATTGCTTCTTTGACGCACTCCGCTTCAGCGCGGGTAGTGATCTTTACAAAAAATACCTCAGATTTCGGTTCCAACTTGGACATCCACTGATTTTCCAGAGCGCATTATATCCTAACCATCCCTGTACCTTTTTTCTTGTTTATGCTTCTTAACAATATGCTCATATAAGTCAAGGCATTCCTCATAGCTATGATTCTTTCCACAAAAATAACATGTAATATTCTGAGGACATTTACACCTATAGTGGTCAGGAGATCTGCATGTATAACATGTTCCATGAGGAAACTCACCTCATCCACCACCACAGCCTCGGCCTCTGAATCCACCATGGTATCATCGACCTCTACCACGACCTCCTTCAAAACACCCTTCTTTCCGATAATAAAATGTTTGATGGTGAACTCGATCCTGATGCTCACCCTTACCCTTAGAGTTATCTGACACTCTCATTTGTGGTACACCAATATCTATAGCATAATGGATCTGACCAATCATTTGGCAGTCTCAAGTATCATGAGTTGTGGATTGTCATCAACAATCCGGCACTATGATAATTCTTCACTGGGAACTCCTCGTGCTATGATTATTTACTAATGCACAGCCTTTAGTTTGGTGGATGTAATCTGGAAACAAAACAACAACATAACACAAAAATACCATCGACTATGATAAGATGGAATGATGACAAATCTGAAATATCAAAGTAAATTATAATATTAACATGAAATTGTTACAATCTCACCCATGAGGTACTTCAAGTGTTATTGACTTCACTTGACTTTCACCAAGACTATGGGAGAAACTTTACAATTACACCTCTTAATGGCTTCTTCAACACACTTTTAAACTGATGGCTTCCTTCGCACACTTCCTACAATATTTCTCACTACTTCCTTCTATGCTAAATGAGGGGGGTGGCCTCTCTATTTATAGAAATTCCAGGCTTATCCATCTTATCTCTAAGATAGGATAAGAAATCCACTTTGACGAATCATATTCCATACCTTAACTCTTATCTGTACATGTAAGCTTATATGTTAAGATAAGATAAACCTTATCATTTTACATGGGTTCCACATTTTTAGACTTTTTACAAATAAAATACACAAAATATTTATGACCTCACTCCTTGTCTTTATTACCAATATAATATTTCTAATTCCTAATCATATAGACCCTACTTCTCTAATTACCCAAACTTTGACATTTTAACATTACCGGACCACTTACAACAAATATTTACTTTTTACAACATTCCTATTGTACTTTGACTGTTACCGTACTCCACATTATTGTCGGCACCGTACTGACGGCACCGTTATCTTCTATCAAACGCAACTACTAATTACACTTAACAACATCCTATTCCTAATACATACATTAATGAAATAGAAATTACGGAGGAAAATTTTAGTGTCGAAATCTTCCCCCTTCCTAGCTTCTACTTCGTCCTCGGAGTAGACTATTCTGGTGCTTGGAAAATCTTCAACTTGTCGTGGTTGACCCATTTCGTAATGGGAGTGCCATCCAATTCCTCCAGTCGGTACGTACCATTTTCATGCACAGCTGCTATTTTGTAGGGCCCCATCCATTTTGGAAGAAATTTTCTCTGTCTTCTTTTTTTGTATCTGGAATCATATACTAAAACCAAGTCATTCACATGAAATGGAGACCACCGGATATTTTGATCAAAGTATTCCTTCTGCTTCATTTTCTTCTTATGGCTTGTATCCTTTGTTGTTTCTCTCATTTCCTCCAGCAAATGAAGATGTACCAACCTTTCTTTTACTGAATCACTTTCATCCATCCTTTCATTTTTCATAACTCTCACAATGGGAATATCAAACTCAATAGGAAGAACTGGATCAATGCCATAGGCCAACTGAATGGGGAGTATCCTGTTGCTGACTTTGATGTTGCCCTATATGCCCATAATGTTGCATGAATCCTTTTATCCCATTTATGTACCTTTAAGGCTGCATCTTTTGCTAGAATTTGACACAACACAAAATTTGTTCGTTCCACCTGTCCATTTGTGCTTGGCTTGTATGTTGTTGCCTTCCTGTGCTTAATAGAAAATTATTGACTAGGGCTTCTACCACCTCATTAATGAAGTGGCTTCCTTGATCTGTTACAATTTCTAATGGGCAACCAAATCTGGTGACAATGCATTCATACATGAACCTTGCCACTTCATCCATGGAAGTTGTTTTCAATGGCCTAGCTTCAACCCACTTGGTTAAGTAATCTGTGGTAACTACAATATACTTATTTTGACGTGATGTAGTTGGAAGTGGATCTACAATGTGTTGGTCCGAAAATTTGTCACTTGGGCAGATCTATGGATAGACGAGCCAACAATGTGTAGGGCATAGCCCCTCTTTGAGTCAGCAAAACGAAACTGGTTTATTGCTATTCTACCAGCAGGAATCTATGCAAGTCTCACAGATTCTACCTTCGGGGGTTTGGGATCTCATCCCAGTAGGGGTGTTTCCGACTGCGAAAAGAAAGGAAAGGAAGAGGGGATGAAGAAAGAGCAGGTCCGAAGGAAGAAAAGAAATGAATTCCAAAGCAGAAAGGTCAGAAGGTTTATGTTTTGGGATTGGTAGTAAACAGAGCCAAACCTACTTGCATAAATGAGCAAAGCAATACTGATGATAAATAAATGACAATAAAACAGAAGCAGATCCAACAGAATAAACACACAGATCTAACGTAAGAAAGATCTAATGCACATAACACATGTATTCAGCACAAAGTCTAAATATTGTATTAATATTTTTCTTCTGTTACAAAAAACTCAAAGTCTTTTTTTCTTCACTTCTATTTTTCATCTGAAAGATATTCATCCCTCCCACAATACAACAAGTATTGGAGTATTTATAGAAGAAGAAGAGAAAAGAAGGCAAAAAGGAGCCAACAACTATTTACAAAGATATTTACAAAATATCTAAAAGTCATGTTGACTTTTGACCACTTGATGGATGACATCATCCCATGATGCAACATGGATGACGTCATCATTTGTATCAACATACTCCAGATATTTCCAAAAAGAAAGAGGAAGAAGAGAAAGAGAAGAAGAAGAAGAAGAAGAATAAGCAGCAGCTATTCGTCATCGTCATCCTGCGGCCAAAAGGGGGTGGACTGCTTTTGTTGCTGCTCAGGTGACGAGATATGGAACTGAGAGCGGTATTCCATGAACTTGTTGATCATTGGCCCTAGTTGATCCTGGGAAGGATCCTTGTGCCGCTCACTGATCACCTCACAAGTCTCCCACTCATCTATGAGCTTCTCTGGGAGTTTGGAATAGTCCTTTTCTGCCTCAATGAGGAACCCGATGAAGTCCCTACAGGCCAGCAGGTTGTTGATAGACTCTGTGTCAAATGTGACCTCTGGCCCCGTTCCTTGAGAAGCGATCTCCTTGAAGATCTGGGTGGTTTCATCAGCTTTCCTTAAAGTGAAGGAAGGAGTAAGTAACCCTGGCGACATATTAAGAACAATCCGTTCCATTTGGTGCATCGCATCCAGGGCTTCTTCCTTGACTTTGTCAATCTTTTCTAGAACAAATTCTAGCTGATCCACCCGGTAGTCCAGAGTGGACATGATTTTGTTGAGGGCCCTTGGATGGCCGAAGACGCCGAACTTGACCAGATCTTCGACTGAACAGTCGAACATTTGCTGAAAGGTCTCGAGCTGCAGTCTAGCATGTTCCAGCTCTTCTGATATGGGCCCTGCTAATGCTTGGAGCTCTTTATTCGCCTTACCGATGTTCAGGTACAAGTCAGAGAACTCGGTGATCACTTTTTCACTGTCTTTGAGGATTTGGCTCCTCCAAGCGGAAACGGCCATACCCTACTCGCCGATCTTGGCATACTCATTAATTTTTTCCTGGCTGAGAAGCTCAGAAGTTTCGGCGGCAGTTGTGGGAGGCGCACTACCCATCTTCTGTAAGGCTTGGAGCAGATATTTGTTTTGCTCCTTCAGTTGCCTTTTCTCTTCCTTTATCTCTTTAAGCTTCTTGCAGAGGGCGTCAACTGCAGAAAGAGCCTCCCCCTGAAGACTTTCGGAAGATGTCCCCATTGTGACTTGGGTCACAGTAAAATCTGTCGGAGACAGATCCTTTTTCTCTTTGAGGGGATTGGGGTATGCGATTTCCATAACTCTCTCTCCTACAACACTTTGAGAGAAGCGTGTGACAGGCTTCTGCTTCTTCACCCCCTTAGATGGGATCACGGAAAAGTCCATCGGAGCGATGGGAACTTTCCTCTTTTGCTGACTTAGCTGCTGAGAGATCCAGGCTGGACCTATGGTAGAAGGACCAGAAACAGAGGAGGGGACAGCTGCAGTAGTAGAGGGGAAAAACGTGGAGACACGTGGTGGCGGCATTGAGAGAATAGCTGAAGAAGTGCCCACGGAAGGAAGGGAAACTGCAGCAGTGGAAGACATAGGAAGGGAAGGGAGCTCGGAGATGAGGGAAGAAATGGAGGAGGACAGATCAGCAAGGGAAGAGAAGATAGACGAAGAGGCGAGGGGAACAGTAGAAGAAGAAGGGGGAGAGGACACGACCAAAGGGATGGTCACCTGAGTCGCTCGAGGAGGGGAAGGAAGAGAAGAAGAAGGGATAGAAGGGACCTCAGTTGTTGTAGCAACGCCGACATCCTGAGTGGATGGGCCTATGGGAATATCCTCTTCTGCTTCTTTCTCTGGTGTGACCAGAGTTATTACCTGCTCGGGTGCCGCGGAAGGAGGACTCTCAGGGGCTTCTTCCTGAATGGTGCTGGATTCACCTTCTACGCCTTTGCCCTTGCCTTTAGGCTGCTGTTTGGATCGTGGAGGTGCGTTACCCAATGGGGAGGTTGTGAAATCAACCCCAAGGTAGATTAGTCCGTTCATCCGGCACCAATGCTCTGTCCTACGCAGAGTCTCCTTGACCCTCTCCTCAATTGTCTGAGGGGCCTTAGTTCTATCAATGGCCGGAAAGGGCCAATTGTCCCCATCTGTGTCAGTATATACCTTGTCTATTTCATCTTCCATAGTTTGGAAGCCTTTGGGGACAATGGCTATCCCATATTGGATGATTTCTGCCAAGGCTAGGCGAGAATGATCCTTTCTCCTGAGCTCCACCTCATGGATGACGTCAATGTAAATGTCCTCGATCTGAGGGACGTGGATTGGATCAAGTTTCGCCCTTGGCAGACAACTCCTTGGGTCGAAGGTAGGCCTGGCTGGGAAATCATGTTTCAAATTAAGTAACTCCAGCTCTGCGAACATTTCCTTCGCCTTGTGGTGGGTAGAGCATGTATATCGGCCCACTGTGAGGGGGAAAGGAGTTCCACCCTTCTTTCTTTTCAGGCATTTCTCGTGGTATGTGATCAGCTGCCTTGACAGCTCCAACAGAATCAGTTTAGGTCCAGCATACCTCGGTAGCCTGGTTGGCTCTCCTAAAAAGTTGGCAGCCCTTAGATAGGTGAATGTGGGAAACTGGGTGAACAGGGCCCCCCATTTCTCAGTGGCTGCTACTATGCTTTTGGTCGTGTGACCATAAGTCATATTCAGCCTCAATAGGCAGATGATGTGATAGAAAAACACATCGTTAATTTTTGTGAATTGGGAGATGCTATTCTCCAGCCTCAATTCCAGGTAGTACTCGTATATCTTGACCTGAGGCCAAACTCCACTCCGCGTCAGGCCTGGATAGTCCCTCTCTGATGCTGTAGCGTAGACCACGTAGGAGTTCATATGGAATGTCCCCGTTGTGCTAAATTGTTGTAGCTGCTCAGAGATTGTGCTGCTTATAATTTCTCCCCAGCAAAAGCGCTGATCAGGCATATTCTTGTTCATGGTCTCTAAGTACCGCAACATCCATTTATGGAAATAATGGGCGTCAGAAAGCCCGAAGACCCTGCTCAGGAACGTAATGGTGTCGCTGAGCTCCTCTGAGAAGTCATTGCGGTGGATGATTTGGGGCCACCGGGTTACTACCTTTTTGTTTTTCAAGTAAACCTCATTCATCAGTTGCATACACTGATCTGCATTGTCATCCCAGGCCTTAATGCAATCTGCTTGACTGACGGCCACAAAGTGCCGGTGGTGAGGTATGCCGAGTATTATCTCAAAGTGACGGGCAGTGAGGTTAATGACTACCTCGCCCTTGCTGTTTACGACACACCTTGTGTCTTTGTTGTAACATTGGGCAATCACCATCAAGAATTCATTGTTGACAGGCGCTGACTGGGATTCCACCGGTGAAGTGCAGGGCACTGCCTATCAGTTTGTCCATCCATGGACTCCTTGTGACTTTCTGAGTTTTGGCCCAGAATTCCTCCATATCAATATGCCCCAATTCTGAGTCTCTGACGTCCAGGCTACACTCGGCCTGGGACTCGCGGCATTCTGACCCTCTGATATTTATATTTCATCTCTTCTTCTGTAAGTTTGGCCTTTCCTTTGGATTTGGTAGGTCTCTTGCTGGATGTTGACATATGTTCTTCCAAGTTTATTTGCTTGATCTGCATGAAGAAGAAGCGAGACCCAATCCAAAAAGGTTGTATTAGCCATTTGATTTTCCATTGAAGTGTTAACAGAAGAAAGAGTTAGTTATTTTGAGGCTCAGGGCGCATGGCGCATGAAAGCTGCAGCTTACAGGGCTAAATAGGTAAGGCGCACAGGAAAAGGGTGTTGCAAGGGTTAAATTGGCGCCAGAGGCGCATGGCATGGATACTACAGGGTGCATTTTGTAAAGGGCGCATGAAAACATTGTGTTACATAGAGACAGGATGCGCCAAAGGCGCATGGATTTTTCATGTTGCATTGGGATTTGGTGCACCCTTTGGCGCATGTATGGTTTGTGTAACAAGAAATTTTCGTGCGCCAAAGGGAACATGGCGCGGTGCACGGAGGGTTTGCACAACATGAATGCTTTTTGCGACGAGGAAAGTGCCTGCATTTATAACTTCATACTTGGCGCAGATTAAGCCGGTGTTGCGCAGTTGCGGGGTGCGCCTTGAGGGGCGCATGTTAATGCGATGCAGCAAGGAAGGTTGGTGCGCCAAGGTGGGGCGCAAGGCTAGCGCTTGCATCATGTGAAGGAGGCGCACCTTGAGGGTGCAAAGGTATTTGATGCAACAAGCATGATGGGTGTGCCATTGGCGCGGATTTTATTCATGCTGCCGAGGGGGACAGATGCGCCAAAGGGAAAAACAGAGTTTTTTACATGGTTTAGCCTCTCCTTTATCCTTTCTAAGATTTGTTTGGGAAATAAAATGGTTAATCCAAAGGGATTCAGACCATGCTTTTAGAAGAACTTCCTCTACCAGCAGATCTGGAAAGAGGGGGAGGGATATGGAAAGACAGTCAAAGGGGGAGGCTAGATCAAAATTTCAATACTTCCAAACCACAACCAGACCACCAAGCACACAAAGAACCAAAAAAAACGTAAAACGCACGAGAGAAATAAGAACCTCTTACCTGGATAAATAGTGAGAAACGTGCAACGGGTCCACAACGCATTGAAAATGACGAGGCAGGGGCTGACAGGCTCAGAGAATAAAAATCACGTGCTTTGCATCTGGTGAAAATGACATTTGTGGGCGCGCAAATGCATATATATATGGGTGAGCTAGCCATAAATGTGCCACCAACTTTGTAAAGGGCGCATGAAAATTGCTGTCGACATAGGAAAGCATGCGCCCTTTGGTGCACCAAAGCATTCGCCAGCATGGAACTAAGCGTGCCTTTGGCGCACCAAAAGTTGTGTCGCCATGAGATTATGTGCGCCTCTGGCGCACCAAAAGGTGGCGCAACAAAAGTTTTTCCAACATGAAGGCGCATGCGCCTTGGCGCACGCAGGGAAGACTCAACATACAAGGTGCACCGAAAGGTGTGTTGACACAGGAAAATATGCGCCAAAGGCTTTAAAGGGGGCACACCAAAAGTTGGTGTTACATAGTAATTCCATGCGCCCAGCCAAAAAAGACCAAAAAGACTAAGTTCGGAAAACCAGATTTCCCGGAAAAGGGATTTTGCAACGTTCCAAACGCAAGGGATCCCTAACGAGGGATCGAAACAAAATTTTCGGTATGGTTATCGGTAAAATTGCCCTTGTCAATTTTACGGGATAACAGACTGGCTCTTTCTGGGGACTATCCCTGAGCAAACTCGGGGGTAGAGAATCCCAGATCTCATGTGCCTATCCATTGGGTAACAGAGTCAAAAACAAGGGCGACCGGAGGGAGAGCAAAAGAAACACACAACAAACCGAAAGCAACCACACAACGAAAACAAACACACAACGAAAGCAAACTGTACAAAGAAGAGAGCAAGCTCTACTTCCTGAAAATTTTCAGATGTTGCCCGCTATAAGGAAGCAGGAGCTCGGTTCCATCCAGATATGAGAGATAGAAGCTATTCTCTCCGTTGAGCTGCTTGATCTTGAAGGGCCCTCTCCACAGGGAATCCAACTTTCCGTGCATGCCCTTTGGCTCTCTTCGCTTGTCCCACAAAAGGACAAGATCTCCCACTTGAAAATCCCTCTGCTTGGCCTTCTTATCGAACAGTCTCTTAACTTGATTCTGATGTTCGGTGATCCTGTCGACCACCCTCACTCTCTTTTCTTCAAGTTCTGCCAGATACATGATCCTCTTTTCTAGAGAATTTTGGAAAGTTTCATCTTCAATGGCTCGTGCCAAGCGCAGAGCAGGGAGTTCAACAGAAATGGGAAGCTCTGACATCAGTGCCATATAACACTTGAAAAGGTGACATACCGAGAGACCTCTTGGGAGTAATGTGGTCCGCCCACAAAGCGTCATATAAGGACTTGTGCCACATTCGTTGATTTTCTTCCACCAGTTTTCGTATGATGGTCACCAAGTTCTTGTTGCTGGATTCTGCCTGACCATTTCCCTGAGGGTAATAATCTGAGGCATGAGCCAAAGTTATCCCATATTCATAGCAAAATCCAATAACTTCCCCATGAGGAGAAGTTAGAAGCATTATCAGCAACGATTTTGTTTGGAACGCCAAACCTGACAATGATATTTTCTTTAATGAAATTGCAAACCACCTCAGAAGTGGCATGCTTGACAGGTATGGCTTCCACCCACTTGGTGAAGTAATCCATTGTTGTAAGGACATAGCTATGTCCGGCACTCGATTGAGGATTGAGTGCACCAATAAAATCAATTCCCCATTGCCTGAATGGTTTGTTGATAATGACAGGCCTAAGGGGAAAAGCAGCCAACTTGGGCTTGCCGACGAATTGCTGGCAAGGTTCACACTTTGCCACTCCAGGTGGCTGTATCTTGGAAGAGCGTCAGCCAATAGTACCTGGCTCGAATGATCTTGTGTGCAGTCACGGAGGAAGAGAAATGCCCCCCACACGCTGAATTGTGAAAACTTTCCAGTAGTTTTACCTGCTGGGGTTTGTCAACACATCGCAAAAAGACGCCATCTATCCCACGTTTATATAAACCGTCATCCCAGATGACATATTTAGCTGCTCTGAGCTTTATAGTGCACTTCTCCTTTGCAGTTAGGTGCATTGGGCATTCACCGTAGGTGAGGAAGAAAGTGATATTGGAATACCATTCATCACTAGTCGCAACAAATAGGACCAGAGGCAGCGAATCGGGTTTTTCCAGCCGGTCCTGTGCTTCATCGGTGTAGTCACCCCTTTCATCAGGGTTTTCTGAATCTTTGTTTTCAGCCATAAGCTGACACAGGCCCTTGCCCCTTACCAGCTTGGTCGGTTTTATATCCAGGTCGTACTCCTGAACCTTTGCGATCCAATTTCCTCGCAAGCTTCCTAACTCCTGCTGAGTTAGAATTGATTTCACCGCCGTGTCAAGGACCAGTACCACCGTATGCGAGTTTAGAATGTAATACCTGAAATTCTTCACTGCTTTGACAACGGGCAAAGGCATGCTTTTCCAATTGAGTCATTTTTAGTTCGTGAGGCTTGAGGGGAGAACTCATGAACGCAATCAGAGATTCGACGTCCTCTGAATTCTTTTGCATTAATATTGCAGACACAGTATGCTCAGATGCATAACTATACATGATGAAGTCCTTGGAGAAATCGGGACATACCAGGACTGGCGCGTGAGCAACAGAAGCTTTTATTTCTTCAAACGACCTTTTCCCCTCTTCGCTCCATCTGAAAGTTGGTGACCCCTTCATCATGTTCAATATGTGACGAGTCTTTTCAGCAAAGTCAGGAACAAAACGTCTGAGAAAGTTCACCTTTCCGAAGAAAGAATGAACACCAGTCTTGCTTGTAGGCAGAGTAAGGCTTTGAATAGCCTTAACTCTTTCGGTATCTATCTTTGTTCCTTCTTTGTTAACCACATGCCCTAGCAACTTTCCTTCCGTGACTCCAAAAATAGACTTTTTTGGATTTAGGTAAATCCCATGTTCTCGGCACCTGGCCAATACTTGCTCCAAATGATCACAATGATCATTTCGTTGTTTAGAGAACACGGTTAAGTCATCTAGATAAACCACAATGACTTTCCCCATCATACCTTTGAACGCCAGGTCCATGGCCCGCTGAAAAGTGGCACCAGCATTGGTTAAGCCGAAAGGCATCCTGATGTAGGCGAATGTACCCCAGGGAGTAGTGAATGTTGTTTTAAATTGATCTTCAGGTGAGACTTCAATCTGATTGTAACCTGAAAAACCATCAAGCATGGACAGCATCTCTGATCCAGTTACTGCTTGCAGAACTTGATCCATTATAGGAAGTGGGTAGTTGTCTTTCAAGGAAGCCTGATTCAAATTGCGAAAGTCTACGCATATGCGTATCTCACCATTTTTCTTGCGCACTGGCACAATATTTGCTACCCAAGTACTGTGATGGATGGGAAAGATGATTCTCGCATCCAGCATCTTCTGAATTTCGACCTGGATAGTACCCGAGATCTTAGGATTATAGTGCCTCTGCTTCTAGCGAAAGGCTTTGACATCTTATTTCAACGGGATGTCATGCTGAATGTCCTTTGGCTTAAAATACTTTAGATCGGCATAGGACCATGCCAACACATCCATATATTTCTTCAGCAACTTGACAAATTTCCGTTTCTCCTCAGGCGTGCAACATTTGCCAATGTTCACAAATTGCGGGTGCTCTATCGAACCTATATTGACCGGTTTGATTTCTGGGGATGAGTCAGGGTCATCTCGCCTCTTCTTTTTCACAAAACAGTCATGTCTGTCGAACAACCACTCCAGAGAAACTAGGCCCTTTGGGATTTTATTTCCTTTGAGCTGACATATGCCATCGTTCCCTTCAGATTCATCACCTTGATCGGTGACTGATTCACGGCAAGTGGAAGTAGATCCTTCAAAGTGCAATTCTTTAAAATTTTCCGCCTTCTCTAGAAAGGCAATGAGTCGATTATCATCGTTGAACACCTGCCAATGCTGAGAATTATCTGGCACGCTCGGGCAGAAAACCACCTCAATGGTGTATTTGTTTGATCTCAAACCTGGGTGAGGAAGCATGAGGGATGCTGAGACAGCCAATGAATCGTCCATGTCATTTTGGGCTCTTGGAATGGATTCAATCGAAAAAGCATCAAACTCTTCAATGTTGTCCCACTACCGCATTACGGTAATGCCTGAGCCTTTCATTCTTCACTTGGTAAATCCTTTTAACTTGATTTACAACTAGCTCCACATCACCTTGTACTTTCAGATTCTTAATCCCTCTTTCTCTTGCGGCTTGCATGCCAAGTAACAAAGATTCATACTCAGCAGTATTATTTGTGTTAAAAAACTGCAACTTGAAAGAGAGAGGAATGACTTCTTCCTCGGGAGATATTAGCACGGCTCCGGCGCCACATCCGCTGGTTGCACAGCTGCCATCGAACCGCAAGGTCCAGATCTTGTTAAGATCTCCTTCTTGAACGAGAACAACCATTTTATCAGACTCGGTAGACAAGAAATAGTTCCCCATCCCTGATGATTCAAAAAGGATTTGAGCTTTGGGGTCCTCAGAGCTAGTAACCAAGTACTTCTTTTGTGATTCCGGCTCCAAAGTCTGCATTACGCCTTTGACGGGAATTCTAGCTTTAGACCAGTCCATATGAATTTCCCCACCAACTTCGCTGCAAAAACTTCTTCCCAGCAAAATTCCATAGGCTGCCGGAATGTCAGCAACGAGGACTGTCATCTTTACTCTTTTATCTGGGAATGCCGCAAATGCAAATTGTGCGTCTTTGATTTGGCCAATCAACGGAACCTGCTTGGTTTCCAAGGAATAACATCTACTGAAAGGCTTGGTAAGAGTGAGGCCCAGAGCATGGGTGACTTTTACCGGCATGACGTTATCAGAAGCCCCGGAATCAATTATGCAGTTACTCAGCTTGTGTCCATTGATTAGGAGGGAGAGATAGAAAGGCTCTATCTTTCCTGATGCCGATGTTGAAGCAACATTAATGTGGGATTCAGGGGGAGTGGAAATGATTCCTTTTGGGGAAACCTGATTAGATATAACAGCTTGACTCTGAATATATTTGGTCAATCTTACAAGCTGTTCGGGATTTGACTGAAGGTACTCAGCTTCAGACATTTGGATTTTGGTCTTTTTTGCATGATCTATGATATCAAACGCGGCCAAGGGTTGCATTGGTGAAGGAATGAGTCCCTCACTTTGCGATGATGGAATAGGATTAGTGGTCTTGATAGGAATATGAGAGGACTGATTTGGAGGAGAGATGGGGGGAAAGGATTTCCTTGTAAAAGATTTTCCAGGGAGTTGAGTAGGAAGAGGATTATCTCTTTTAGCAATGATCGGAGGTGCATTTGACACGGCCTTCTCCTGCTAGACATGGGCAGCAACTTCCGCTTCTTTTTCCTTATGAACGAGTAAAAACAACGTATGACTATCCGCTTGCATACCCCTGGGTACCTTCCTCTTCATCAGATTCTTCCTCATCAAATTCCATATACCTGATAGTAGAGTTTCCAGTCGGTTCACCGACATCTTGATCATCTTCGCCCTGAGACGAAGGTTCTTCATAATACTGCTCTTCTTCTTTGATTTCAGCCAAAGCGTTGACCGGAGGAGCCTTAAGTGCCAACCGTGGAGCGGTTGCGGGTAAGCGCGGCCTTTGTGAAACATTGTTAGGAACAAAATTCCTCCGCGGAATATCACGGTATGAGGAACTGGGGGAGGCCTGGGCCAACTGCTTCTTCAATGCAAGCAAGTCATTTGCCATCTTTTAAAAGGCTGGATCAGACGAAGTAGTGGGCGAAGGGCCCAAAAATTTAGGCTTGGCGGATTCCTTTTTCAATTCACTAGATATTATCAAATTATCTTCTATGCGAATGGCAGCAGATTGGGTGAGAATTAAGGTAGCTACTCGCTCTTGAAGGAGTAAGAAACTAACTTTTGAGCTCATAGCATTTACGAAGAAACACTTTCTGATTTTCCGGTGTTGGAAGCATGGCAACAGGGACATGGTTGATTAGTGCATTGAACCGGGCGATAAAATCATGCATGGTCTCATTTGCCTCTTTCTTTAGGTGAGTGATCCGTGATAATAATGTAAATGCATCATCTGAAGGTTTGTATCTGTCTTCAAAATAATCTCGCAAGGTGGCCCAACTCGTAATAGATCCGGCTGGCAAATGCTGAAACCATTCAGCTGGCGGGCCCTTGTAGAGTTTCCAGAAAAAGATGAACCGATACATCCTCGTGAGTTACATCCAAGATACTGCATGACATGATGAATGTAGATATGTGGGAATCCGTGCTTTGATTTCCGCTTCCCGTCAAATTTGGGAAAATTCTTTCAGTTTCCGTGAGGGAACGCATGAACTGGATGTGGTAAAGCCAAGGGACCCATAGCATTTCCCCATGGTACCGCCATTTGAAAGGCTGGAAAAAGAACACGGGCTGGAAAGCATGGTTCCGCTGAGCAACAAGGAACTACAAAGGGATGTGGATGCCCCTTGCAAAAGATTCTTCCTTCGTGAAGGCGAGACACTCTTAGATGACCGGTCAGCCGAGCTTAGCGCTGAAAAGCGTTCCGGTGTTATACTGAAATTATGCCTTTGAAGCAAATCGAAAGTAGGATCAGCTTCTCCACGGGCTCTCCTACTGCGCGTAAAAGGTTCACCCGCCAGTGTACCTTCCAGATCTGCAACGTTATGGCATAGATTTGAAATTTCTTTTTGGCTGTACTTGCTGATTTTCTGGTTTTTATGTCAAAAACCAGCAGCATATACTTTTCTAAATATTTAAAAACTATCCTTTTCAGAAAACTAATTACGGTTAATGACAAATAACAACGAGGATAAAATGACACAGAAGATTAGCAAGCTGATTTTCAGATCTGGTTTTGACTTTTTCAAAGAGTTTCAAACTTTTGGTAAACAGTCAAAAATTCAGATCTACGGCAAAATACAGATTTTTATAAAAACTCAGCGAACTAAAGATTTGTAACTAGGCCAGATCTATGGATCTCAGAAGAAAATTTTCAATTTGGAGCACTTTTGCAAAATTTTGGATTTTTAACAAAAAGTTCGAGATTGCAAACAGGCGGTGATTTTTCTGATTTTTTCTATTTTTCTATCCTACCACCATCATAAATCTAATAGATCTATTCGATCCCCAGCGCAGTCGCCAAAAACTGTTGGTCCGAAAATCTGTCGCTTGGGCAGATCTATGGATAGACGAGCCAACAGTGTGTAGGGCATAGCCCCTCTTTGAGTCAGCAAAGTGAAACTGGTTTATTGCTATTCTACCAGCAGGAATCTATGCAAGTCTCACAGATTCTGCCTTCGGGGGTTTGGGATCTCATCCCAGTAGGGGTGTTTCTGACTGCGAAAAGAAAGGAAAGGAGGAGGGGATGAAGAAAGAGCAGGTCCGAAGGAAGAAAAGAAATGAATTCCAAAGCAGAAAGGTCAGAAGGTTTATGTTTTGGGATTGGTAGTAAACAGATCCAAACCTACTTGCATAAATAAGCAAAGCAATACTGATGATAAATAAATGACAATAAAACAGAAGCAGATCCAACAGAATAAACACACAGATCTAACGTAAGAAAGATCTAATGCACATAACACATGTATTCAGCACAAAGTCTAAATATTGTATTAATATTTTTCTTCTGTTACAAAAAACTCAAAGTCTTTTTTTCTTCACTTCTATTTTTCATCTGAAAGATATTCATCCCTCCCACAATACAACAAGTATTGGAGTATTTATAGAAGAAGAAGAGAAAAGAAGGCAAAAAGGAGCCAACAACTATTTACAAAGATATTTACAAAATATCTAAAAGTCATGTTGACTTTTGACCACTTGATGGATGACATCATCCCATGATGCAACATGGATGACATCATCATTTGTATCAATATACTCCAGATATTTCCAAAAAGAAAGAGGAAGAAGAGAAAGAGAAGAAGAAGAAGAAGAAGAATAAGCAGCAGCTATTCGTCATCGTCATCCTGCGGCTGAAAGGGGGTGGACTGCTTTTGTTGCTGCTCAGGTGACGAGATATGGAACTGAGAGCAGTATTCCATGAACTTGTTGATCATTGGCCCTAGTTGATCCTGGGAAGGATCCTTGTGATGCTCACTGATCGCCTCACAAGTCTCCCACTCATCTATGAGCTTCTCTAGGAGTTTGGAATAGTCCTTTTCTGCCTCAATGAGGAACCCGATGAAGTCCCTACAGGCCAGCAGGTTGTTGATAGACTCTGTGTCAAATGTGACCTCTGGCCCCGTTCCTTGAGAAGCGATCTCCTTGAAGATCTGGGTGGTTTCATCAGCTTTCCTTAAAGTGAAGGAAGGAGTAAGTAACCCTGGCGACATATTAAGAACAATCTGTTCCATTTGGTACATCGCATCCAGGGCTTCTTCCTTGACTTTGTCAATCTTTTCTAGAACAAATTCTAGCTGATCCACCCGGTAGTCCAAAGTGGACATGATTTTGTTGAGGGCCCTTGGATGGTCGAAGACTCCGAACTTGACCAGATCTTTGACTGAACAGTCGAACATTTGCTGAAAGGTCTCGAGCTACAGTCTAGCATGTTCCAGCTCTTCTAATATGGGCCCTGCTAATGCTTGGAGCTCTTTATTCGCCTTACCGATGTTCAGGTACAAGTCGGAGAACTCGGTGATCATTTTTTCACTGTCTTTGAGGATTTGGCTCCTCCAAGTGGAAACGGCCATACCCTGCTCGCCGATCTTGGCATACTCATTAATTTTTTCTTGGCTGAGAAGCTCAGAAGTTTCGGCGGCAGTTGTGGGAGGCGCACTACCCATCTTCTATAAGGCTTGGAGCAGATATTTGTTTTTCTCCTTCAGTTGCCTTTTCTCTTCCTTTATCTCTTTAAGCTTCTTGCAGAGGGCATCAACTGCAGAAAGAGCCTCCCCCTGAAGACTTTCGGAATATGTCCCCATTGTGACTTGGGTCACAGTAAAATCTGTCGGAGACAGATTCTTTTTCTCTTTGAGGGGATTGGGGTATGCGATTTCCATAACTCTCTCTCCTACAGCACTTTGAGAGAAGCGTGTGACAGGCTTCTGCTTCTTCGCCCCCTTAGATGGGATCACAGAAAAGTCCATCAGAGCGATGGGAACTTTCCTCTTTTGCTGACTTAGCTGTTGAGAGATCCAGGCTGGACCTATGGTAGAACGACTGGAAACAGAGGAGGGGGCAGCTGCAGTAGTAGAGGGGAAAAACGTGGAGACACGTGGCGGCGGCATTGAGAGAATAGCCGAAGAAGTGCCCACGGAAGGAAGAGAAACTGCAGCAGCGGAAGACATGGGAAAGGAAAGGAGCTCGGAGATGAGGGAAGAAATGGAGCACAGATCAGCAAGGGAAGAGAAGATAGACGAAGAGGCGAGGGGAACAGTAGAAGAAGAAGGGGGAGAGGACACGACCAAAGGGATGGTCGCCTGAATCGCTCGAGGAGGGAAAGGAAGAGAAGAAGAAGGGATAGAATGGACCTCAGTTGTTGTAGCAACACCGACATCCTGAGTGGATGGGCTTATGGGAATATCCTCTTCTGCTTCTTTCTCTGGTGTGACCAGAGTTATTACCTGCTCGGGTGCCACGGAAGGAGGACTCAGGGGCTTCTTCCTGAATGGTGTTGGATTCACCTTCTACGCCTTTGCCCTTGCCTTTAGGCTACTTTTTGGATCGTGGAGGTGCGTTACCCAATGGGGAGGTTGTGAAATCAACCCCAAGGTAGATTAGTCCGTTCATCCGGCACCAATGCTCTGTCCTACGCAGAGTCTCCTTGACCCTCTCCTCAATTGTCTGAGGGGCCTTAGTTCTATCAATGGCCGGAAAGGGCCAATTGTCCCCATCTGTGTCAGTATATACCTTGTCTATTTCATCTTCCGTAGTTTTGGAAGCCTTTGGGGACAATGGCTATCCCATATTGGATGATTTCTGCCAAGGCTAGGTGAGAATGATCCTTTCTCCTGAGCTCCACCTCATGGATGACATCAATGTAAATGTCCTCGATCTGACGGACGTGGATTGGATCAAGTTTCGCCCTTGGCAGACAGCTCCTTGGGTCGAAGGTAGGCCTGGCTGGGAAATCATGTTTTAAATTAAGTAACTCCAGCTCTGTGAACATTTCCTTCGCCTTGTGGTGGGTAGAGCATGTATATCGGCCCACTGTGAGGGGGAAAGGAGTTCCACCCTTCTTTCTTTTCAGGCATTTCTCGTGGTATGTGATCAGCTACCTTGACAGGTCCAGTAGAATCAGTTTAGGTCCAGCATACCTCGGTAGCCTGGTTGGCTCTCCTAAATAGTTGGCAGCCCTTAGATAGGTGAATGTGGGAAACTGGGTGAACAGGGCCCCCTATTTCTCAGTGGCTGCTACTATGCTTTTGGTTGTGCGACTATAAGTCATATTCGGCCTCAATAGGCAGATGATGTGATAGAAAAACACATCGTTAATTATTGTGAATTGGGAGATGCTATTCTCCAACCTCAATTCCGGGTAGTACTCGTATATCTTGACCTGAGGCCAAACTCCACTCCGCGTCAAGCCTGGATAGTCCCTCTCTGATGCTGCAGCGTAGACCACGTAGGAGTTCATATGAAATGTCCCCATTGTGCTAAATTGTTGTAGCGGCTCAGAGATTGTGTTGCTTATAATTTCTCCCCAGCAAAAGCGCTGATCAGGCATATTCTTGTTCATGGTCTCTAAGTACCGCAACATCCATTTATGGAAATAATGGGTGTCAGGAAAGCCCAAAGACCCTGCTCAGGAACGTAATGGTGTCGCTGAGCTCCTCTGAGAAGTCGCTGCGGTGGATGATTTAGGGCCACCGGGTTTCTACCTTTTTGTTTTTTAAGTAAACCTCATTCATCATTTGCATACACTGATCTGCATTGTCATCCCAGGCCTTAATGCAATCTGCTTGACTGATGGCCACAAAGTGCCGGTGGTGAGGTATGCCGAGTATTATCTCAAAGTGATGGGCAGTGAGGTTAATGATTACCTCGCCCTTGCTGTTTACGACACACCTTATGTCTTTGTTGTAACATTGGGCAATCACCATCAAGAATTCATTGTTGACGGCGATGACTGGGATTCCACCGGCGAAGTGCAGGGCACTGCCTATCAGTTTGTCCATCCATGGACTCCTTGTGACTTTCTGATTTTTGGCCCAGAATTCCTCCATATCAATATGCCCCAATTCTGAGTCTCTGACGTCCAAGCTACACTCGGCCTTGGACTCAGGCATTCTGACCCTCTGATATTTATATTTCATCTCTTCTTCTGTAAGTTTGGCCTTTCCTTTGGATTTGGTAGGTCTCTTGCTAGATGTTCACATATGTTCTTCCAAGTTTATTTGTTGATCTACATGAAGAAGAAGCGAGACCCAATCCAAAAAGGTTGTATTAGCCATTTGATTTTCCATTGAAGTGTTAACAGAAGAAAGAGTTAGTTATTTTGAGGCTCAGGGCGCATGGCGCATGAAAGCTGCAGCTTATAGGGCTAAATAGGTAAGGCGCACAGGAAAAGGATGTTGCAAGGGTTAAACTAGCACCAGAGGCGCATGGTGCATGAAGGCTACAGGGTGCATTTGGTAAAGGGAAATAAAATGGTTTAATCCAAAGGGATTCAGACCATGCTTTTAGAAGAACTTCCTCTACCAGCAGATCTGGAAAGAGGGGGAGGGATATGGAAAGACAGTCAAAGGGGGAGGCTAGATCAAAATTTCAATACTTCCGAACCACAACCAGACCACCAAGCACACAAAGAACCAAAAAAACGTAAAACGCACGAGAGAAATAAGAACATCTTACCCGGATAAATAGTGAGAAACGTGCAACGGGTCCACAACGCATTGAAAACAACGAGGCAGGGGCTGACAGGCTCAGAGAATAAAAATCACGTGCTTTGCGTCTAGTGAAAATGACATTTGTGGGGCGCGTAAATGCATATATATATGGGGTGAGCTAGCCATAAATGCACCACCAACTTTGTTAAGGGCGCATGAAAATTACTGTCGACATAGGAAAGCATGCGCCCTTTGGCGCACCAAAGCATTCGCCAGCATGGAACTAAGCGCGCCTTTGGCGCACCAAAAGTTGTGTCGCCATGAGATTATGTGCGCCTATGGCGCACCAAAAGGTGGCACAACAAAAGTTTTGCCAACATGAACGCGCATGCGCCATGGCGCACGCAGGGGAAGACTCAACATACAAGGCGCACCGAAAGGTGTGTTGACACAGGAAAATATGTGCCAAAGGCTTTAAAGGGGGGCACCCAAAAGTTGGTGTTACAGAGTAATTCCATGCGCCCAGCCGGTCCTGTGCTTCATCGGTGTAGTCACCACTTTCATCAGGGTTTTCTGAATCTTTGTTTTCAACCATAAGCTGACACATGCCCTTGCCCCTTACCAGCTTGGTCGGTTTTATATCCAGGTTGTACTCCTGAACCTTTGCGATCCAATTTCCTCGCAAGCTTCCTAACTCCTGCTGAGTTAGAATTGATTTCACCGCCGTGTCAAGGACCAGTACCACCGTATGCGAGTTTAGAATGTAATACCTGAAATTCTTCACTGCTTTGACAACGGAAAAGGCATGCTTTTCCAATTGAGTCATTTTTAGTTCGTGAGGCTTGAGGGGATAACTCATGAACGCAATCAGAGATTCAATGTCCTCTGAATTCTTTTGCATTAATATTGCAGACACAGTATGCTCAGATGCATAACTATACATGATGAAGTTCTTGGAGAAATCGGGACATACCAGGACTAGCGCATGAGCAACAGAAGCTTTTATTTCTTCAAACGACCTTTTCCCCTCTTCGCTCCATCTGAAAGTTGGTGACCCCTTCATCATGTTCAATATGTGACGAGTCTTTTCAGCAAAGTCAGGAACAAAACGTCTGAGAAAGTTCACCTTTCCGAAGAAAGAATGAACACCAGTCTTGCTTGTAGGCAGAGTAAGGCTTTGAATAGCCTTAACTCTTTCGGTATCTATCTTTGTTCCTTCTTTGTTAACCACATGCCCTAGCAACTTTCCTTCCGTGACTCCAAAAACAGGACTTTTTTGGATTTAGGAAAATCCCATGTTCTCGGCACCTGGCCAGTACTTGCTCCAAATGATCACAATGATCATTTCGTTGTTTAGAGAACACGGTTAAGTCATCTAGATAAACCACAATGACTTTCCCCATCATACCTTTGAACGCCAGGTCCATGGCCCGCTGAAAAGTGGCACCAGCATTGGTTAAGCCGAAAGGCATCCTGTTGTAGGCGAATGTACCCCAAGGCGTAGTGAATGTTGTTTTAAATTGATCTTCAGGCGAGACTTCAATCTGATTGTAACCTGAAAAACCATCAAGCATGGATAGCATCTCTGATCCAGTTACTGCTTGCAGAACTTGATCCATTATAGGAAGTGGGTAGTTGTCTTTCAAGGAAGCCTGATTCAAATTGCGAAAGTCTACGCATATGCGTATCTCACCATTTTTCTTGCGCACTGGCACAATATTTGCTACCCAAGTACTGTGATGGATGGGAAATATGATTCTCACATCCAGCATCTTCTAAATTTCGACCTGGATAGTACCCGAGATCTTAGGATTATAGTGCCTCTGCTTCTAGCGAAAGGCTTTGACATCTTATTTCAACGGGATGTCATGCTGAATGTCCTTTGGCTTAAAATACTTTAGATCGGCATAGGACCATGCCAACACATCCATATATTTCTTCAGCAACTTGACAAATTTCCGTTTCTCCTCAGGCGTGCAACATTTGCCAATGTTCACAAATTGCGGGTGCTCTATCGAACCTATATTGACCGGTTTGATTTCTGGGGATGAGTCAGGGTCATCTCGCCTCTTCTTTTTCACAAAACAGTCATGTCTGTCGAACAACCACTCCAGAGAAACTAGGCCCTTTGGGATTTTATTTCCTTTGAGCTGACATATGCCATCGTTCCCTTCAGATTCATCACCTTGATCGGTGACTGATTCACGGCAAGTGGAAGTAGATCCTTCAAAGTGCAATTCTTTAAAATTTTCCGCCTTCTCTAGAAAGGCAATGAGTCGATTATCATCGTTGAACACCTGCCAATGCTGAGAATTATCTGGCACGCTCGGGCAGAAAACCACCTCAATGGTGTATTTGTTTGATCTCAAACCTGGGTGAGGAAGCATGAGGGATGCTGAGACAGCCAATGAATCGTCCATGTCATTTTGGGCTCTTGGAATGGATTCAATCGAAAAAGCATCAAACTCTTCTATGATGTCCCATACCGCATTACGGTAATGCCTGAGCCTTTCATTCTTCACTTGGTAAATCCTTTTAACTTGATTTACAACTAGCTCCACATCACCTTGTACTTTCAGATTCTTAATCCCTCTTTCTCTTGCGGCTTGCATGCCAAGTAACAAAGATTCATACTCAGCAGTATTATTTGTGTTAAAAAACTACAACTTGAAAAAGAGAGGAATGACTTCTTCCTCGGGAGATATTAGCACGGCTCCGGCGCCACATCCGCTGGTTACACAGCTGCCATCGAACCGCAAGGTCCAGATCTTGTTATGATCTCCTTCTTGAACGAGAACAACCATTTTATCAGACTCGGTAGACAAGAAATAGTTCCCCATCCCTGATGATTCAAAAAGGATTTGAGCTTTGGGGTCCTCAGAGCTAGTAACCAAGTACTTCTTTTGTGATTCCGGCTCCAAAGTCTGCATTACGCCTTTGACGGGAATTCTAGCTTTAGACCAGCCCATATGAATTTCCCCACCAACTTCGCTGCAAAAACTTCTTCCCAGCAAAATTCCATAGGCTGCCGGAATGTCAGCAATGAGGACTGTCATCTTTAATCTTTTATCTGGGAATGCCGCAAATGCAAATTGTGCGTCTTTGATTTGGCCAATCAACGGAACCTGCTTGGTTTCCAAGGAATTACATCTTGCTATCCTCCCTGATGGGTTAGGCTTATTTACAATATATTTTAGAGCCTAATGATCTGTTACAACTATAAATTTTTACCCTAGCAAGTAATTTCTAAACTTCTTTAGAGCAAAAATGATAGCCAGAGCCTCTTTTTCAGTTACAGTATAATTTACCTCAACACTGCTCATTTGTCTGCTCCCAAAGTAAATTGGATGTTCATTCCCATTTTCATCCTTTTGGCTCAAAGTACTTCCTAGTGCTGCATCTGAGGCATCAGTGTACACAATGAATGGCTTGCTCCAATCTGGATTCTTCAAAACAGGTGAAGACACCAAGGCTTCCTTCAGTTGTCCAAAAGCTTCATGCGCCTTATTTCCTGGTTCATAAGTAACATCCTTCTTCAAGAACTGGGTTAGTGGCTGTGCAATCTTTGAGAAATTCTTGATGAACCTTCTATAGTAATCCACATGGCCTAAAAATGATCTCAACTTACTTCTATTCATAGGAAATGGTAAATCTTTGATTTTTGAAACTTTATCAGGATCAGTACCAATACCATCTCTAGATACAATATGCCCTAACAAAACACCTTTAGAACATCCAAAGACACACTTTGTAAGGTTTAGTGAGGCTTGTGCTTCATCTAACCTTTGAAATTTTGTCTTCATCTGGTGCAGGTGGTCCAACTTGCTCCCATAGATGCAAAAATCATCCAGAAATACTCTGATGAAGGTCCCAATGTAGGGTTCGAACACCCTATTCATCAAACGTTAGAATGTTGCTGGAGCATTACACAACCCAAAAGGCATAACTCTATAAACAAACGTTCCCCAAGGAGTGGTGAACGTGGTCTTCAGCTGATCTTTCTCTGCTATACGAACTTGATTGTAGCCGCTATATCCATCAGTAAAACTATAGCACTCCTGGCCAGCTACTTCGTCCAAGATCTGATCTGAAAATGGAAAAGGGTAACGATGCTTCTTTGTTGCCTTATTGAGCTTCCTGTAATCAACACAAATGCGTAGCTTCCCATTCTTTTTTATTGAGATCACAATGGGAGAAACCCATTCTGAATTCTCTACAGCAAATATGAATCCTGCATTAAGCAACTTATCTATTTCTTCTTTTACAGTCTTGGAAAAATTAGGATTCATTCTATATGGCATTTGCTTTATGGGCTTAGCACCATCTACCAGCTCAATACAATGTTCTACCTAACTTACTTGACGGGGTTCCTTGTAATCAAAAGTGAATAGGTGTATGTACCTTCGAAAGAGCTGGAGGTAGGATTCCTTCTCACTCTCCATCACATCATCACCAATCTTTATTTGTTGGAGACGATCATCATCTTCTTCTTCAGATAATTTTATGGGGTCATGAGTTGGTGTGACTGGAAGGATATCCATGACTGAAACATCCACCTCACTTTCTTCATCTTCAGTGTCCACTTCACTGGTACTAGAGTAATCAGAGGATGTCCAATCATCAGTTTCATCACTTGAATCCACAGGTTCTGCTTTATGATGTCGAGGGATCACGTTTATCTTCACCCTCTCTCTACCACGTCCAAGTGTCATGAAACCTTCATTCCAGTAGTTTCTTCGCATGAACTCTCCTTAGCCATGGTCTTCCCAGCAGCATTAGGTACGCAACAGTACCATTTTTCATCGCCTGAAAGTCTACCACACATACAACACCCATAATAGATATTGCCACATTTGAAACTACACCTTCTGGTTTAGTTTTTCCCTTATTTAATGACCTTAACATAAGTGTTGAAGGGCGATCAATTTTTAAACCCAACATATTCATTACAGACTCGGTCATTACATTAACTGTAGCACCTCCATCAACTAAGACATCATGAATTGAAATACCATTACATAATACCTCAGCTTGTGGAGCATAGGGATCCGCCTCTGCCTCCAAAACAGGGACCTCAACCTCCTTCCTTCTTCGAGCATTGAGTCCACTTCGCAACTCCCGCCTCTTCTCAGAAGACATAGCCAAGAGTTGACCATATGTAATATTTGCAGGCCTTTTGGACAGATCTTCCAAGATGGAGTATGGTCCTTGCCCCTGTGAAATCAGAAAATCCTGCACACCCAACTTTCTTCTCCTATGTTTCTTACTAGTTTCTTCTTTCATCTTCTTAGGATCATTTCCATCTTGATTATCTTTTTATTTCTTTCTTTTTGTTACAAACACATCTACTTCATTATTTCTGCTTTTATCTACTACATCAAAAGAATTCACAGGTGCTTTTCCTTTATCATTATCTTCTTTACCAGATGTAGAAGCTCTATCTGGACAATTATACTTATAATGACCATTTTTATAACAACCATAACATACGACTTCAGAAATATTTCTTTTTGGACCTCTATCTCCTCCCTGAGAACTAAATTTTTTTCCTTGAAGAAGATTAATAGTTAACTGACCCATCTTTTTAAGTAAATCTTCATACTCAGTAGATGTACTAGGAGAAATATTTGTGCTCACCGGGAGTGGTTGTGGATTCTGGACCAAAGGCGCTGGTGTAGGCTCTACTTTAGCCACAATTTCTTTGGGCTCCTCTTCCATGCTTTCTTCTTGCATTCTTGCAATCTCCTTTGTTTGTTCAATGGTAGCTGGGCAGTCATACTTCACTCGTTGTCTGATCTCTGGCTTCATCCCAAGAATGAAGTGCTTACAGAGGAGATTATCCACGCCATTCATCAACCCATCCGCTAGTCCTTCCTTCCGGATCTGGGCATCGAGCTTCCTCCTTAGCTCTAGAACACGAGCATGATAATCCCTTATCTTCTCCTTCTCTCCTTGGGATAGCTTTGTGATCTCGATCATGAGATCTGCATATTTCTGTTGTTCACCAAATTCTTCAAGAAAAATTTCAGTTAATAAATCCCATGAATTTTTCACATTATCACCTAGTGTTTCAAACCACCTAAGTGCTGAACCATCCAAAAAGGTAGGAAAAAATTCAGTCCATTGTTCCCTTCTTATGAGGCCATTACAAATACAAGATCGTTTAAACTCTTAAATGAAAGAAGAAGTATCTTCATTAGATTGAGCTGAAAAAATAGGAATCTTTCCCATTTTCAAAAGTAACCACCGTGAAATACCAACCCACAAGTACAATTAACAAGACTTATGTGCACAAATAATTGGAATCACTATACTAGAAAGTGACTTTACACCTTTCTACAGTAAAATAGAAATGACCACGGTAAACTATGGTAAAACTTGACTTACAGCGGTAAAAACTTTTACTTTAAAAACTGTGGTAAACACTATTCACGGTAAAAAGTGAAGTTACTGTGGTAAATACTATTCACGGTAAAAAGTGACTTTACTGTGATAAATATTATTCACAGCAAAAATGACTTTATCATGGTAACTACTATTCACGGTAAAAATGACTTTACCATGGTAACTACTATGCACAGTAAAAACAAGGTTACCCTCCAATTGATTTTTGACTAAGTGGGAATATCTCTCTAGAAAATCCACCAACGAGGAATGGTCCCGGCAACGGAACCAAAATGTCATCACCAATCCGGCACTATGATAATTCTTCACCGGGAACTCCTCGTGCTATGATTATTTACTAATGCACAGCCTTTAGTTTGGTGGATGTAATCTGGAAACAAAACAACAACATAACACAAAAATATCATCGACTATGATAAAGACGGAATGATGACAAATCTGAAATATCAAAGTAAATTATAATATTAACATGAAATTGTTACAATCTCACCCATGAGGTACTTCAAGTGTTATTGACTTCACTTGACTTTCACCAAGACTATGGGAGAAACTTTACAATTACACCTCTTAATGGCTTCTTCAACACACCTTTAAACTGATGGCTTCCTTCGCACACTTCCTACAATATTTCTCACTACTTCCTTCTATGCTAAATAAGGGGGGTGGCCTCTCTATTTATAGAACTTCCAGGCTTATCCATCTTATCTCTAAGATAGGATAAGAAATCCACTCTGACGAATCATATTCCATACCTTAACTCTTATCTGTACATGTAAGCTTATCTGTTAAGATAAGATAAACCTTATCATTTTACATGGGTTCCATATTTTTAGACTTTTTACAAATAAAATACACAAAATATTTATGACCTCACTCCTTGTCTTTATTACCAATATAATATTTCTAATTCCTAATCATGTAGACCCTACTTCTCTAATTACCCAAACTTTGACATTTTAACATTACCGGACCACTTACGACAAATATTTACTTTTTACAACATTCCTATTGTACTTTGACTGTTACCGTACTCCACATTATTGGCAGCACCGTACTGACGGCGTCGTTATCTTCTATCAAACGCTAATACTAATTACACTTAACAACATCCTATTCCTAATACATACATTAATGAAATAGAAATTACGGAGGAAAATTTTAGTGTCGACAGGACCTACAAATTTTGCAATAGCAAGAGACGTTCTTTCTTATTGCATGTTACAATAATGGGCAGTGGCTAGCATCATGGTTCAAATCACATACCTCACAGTCTAGCAGGAGTGAACACACGGATCTGCGAGGACAAATGTCCTTAGTGTGACCTTCCACTTCACAGTCTATACATCAAATCCTGGTACGTGTCTCATGTGTTGAGTTCACCAATAGTTTCTCCAACTTATTTTCCATAGCTGGAATTTGTGCTTTCAAAAATGGGTTGACTCCATTGTCTATACTTCTGACTTCCTCAATGCATAAAGTGTCTTCAAGTGCTTTGCATGGATCAATGTATGTCTTATATGATAGCGTCCTTCTACAAGGTGTAATCAGACCTTTAATGAACCATTGCGCATGTTGGCTTGTGTGAATATCATAAGAAATCTTAGATAAAAGCATTTTGAAATGGGCATCATACTCCCTAACACTCTCAGTAGTGTCTTGATTAATATCCTTGAGCATGCTTATACTCTTATGCTTGAACTCAGGGATGTGAAACTCTTTAAGGAAAGCATCTTTTAATGCTACATAGTCTATGCAAGTTTGATCAATGTCAAAATTTATGTACCAGTTGTGTGCACGTCCTTATAACGTAGTGACAAATTGACTTGCCATGCGCTCATAAGCCGTGATCCCTTTTGGGTACCATAGTATTTCACACATGTGCACGTGTTCAGTAGTATCTTCTATGCCCCTATATTCTGGCAGATGAATAGACATCTCCATATAAATATTCTAGGGTTGGTGCGGGCCTTGCCCACCTGATCCAGAACCTCCTGCATTTCCTCTACCTCCAAAACCACCAGATCCATGGAAACTAGAACCACCTATACCTCCTAATCCTCCACTTGTAGTCAGAAGTGGACTAGAAGATGTACTTCCCTATGTCCCAACAGTAGTACTGAATAGAACCCCTTTAGTCTATGAAGTGTTACCACTCCCAGAAGTGAGTCCAAAATTTTGCGCACTTGAATTCTATGTAAATGATGCACCTGTAAAGGTACCTCCAAACAACAATGAATACATTTTCCCTACAATCGATGTACTTGCTATGTGACTTACTCCTACTCTCCCACTGCCTAAATTAGGTAGATTGAGATGCGCGCCCACAGGCCAGGTCATCTCTACTAGCGAGCTTCCATGTGAGGCCGAGGAGGTTTCCCTATCATACTTTCCCAAATGGGAGAGTTCCTAATGCTCTGGCTCCATGCCTTCTGCATGAGCTCCAAATATTTCACAAGCCATCTCTCTCCTCAATGCCATTCGCTCTACAACATCTTTTTGTTTCTCTATCTCCCTCTTAGGTGCCTCATTTTACTCAAGCCACTTTTCTTCAATCTACCTTTCTGTCGCTAGTTCTACCATATTTCACCAAACCTACTCCTGCCCTCATGTGCAGTGAGGTTTAGTTAGCCATCAATTTACTTTCCAAGTTCAGGGTTACTATCAAAATTTTGAATGCCAGTGGAATGTCTTGCAAGTAAGTTCCCTTGGGATATCATAAAAAAAGGAATTCTGCTACCTCTGGGCAAGAATAAGTGGAAATTAAGTACTCCAGGATATAACTATTCAGAATACCACAAAACCAAGTATCCACAGCACGTATCCAAATCATATCAGCATCATAAAGGGTTTGAAATTCTTCCTGCATCCAGAGAAGTGCATGACACCTCCAATCCCTTTTAGATGCATAATAAACCAGCCACTCGTATAGTTCTATAGAAAAAATAACAAAGAAGCTCTCATAAAAACTGTCATACAGATTTTGTTCCACCCATATGCGTGCGTTAAACTCAGATCCAATGTTGAACCTCCATGTGTATTCTTCTTCTAGATCTTGTATCCACTCCTCAACACTTGCTAGGGTCAACTGGTATGTCTTCATCGCGAACCATCCTGAAAAAAACTAAAAAAAGAGGTCTCAGCAATGGAACCAATGATGCAGCCTAGAATTTACAAGAAATAACCCAGGCGCATTGGCACATTACTCATCCTAGACTAAGCGCTCACTTGAAGTGCTCAAAGGTACCAGGCCCCTCTTTAGGGTTGCTTGTGCAGGATGTTAGCAATATGAAGAGTTAATGCATTCATATCCATAAATAGTATAAACATTTTATAGAGCATATTCTAGATCTAGATCTAAGGAGTAATGGATTCAAGCAATAGCCATATGAATCCTACCATACAAGATCTAGTTATATTCATGTTTAACACCTTGAATCAGTCAATACACTCCATTATATTAACACAATAAATACACATAAGCTTATTACAATAAGTAGTATCATAAGTTCTTGTGCACATCATCTTTGGCTACATAATTTCACAATAGTTCATATACAGTCCTCATATACTACGCAGATCACTACATACTTATAAGGGTGGGGAATTTCCCTTCACCGCTTACATAATTCCCAAAATAGGTCGCATGCTGAAAATAGCCATGCACCTTTACAATAATAGACACACTTGCAAGTGCGCTAATAATGGATCTCTTCTAGTTAACTGGCAGTATCAATTCTATTATTAGCTCAAATCCATCAAAGCGCTTAGTAGACACTCTTCCAAAAATAGCCCTTGCATGTCGCGTAAGTCTTTATCCAGTTTGTGTGTTTTGCATGCTATCTCTAAAAATAGCTTGTAATCCTAAAAATGGCTAAGTCCTAAATATGTCCATGTCTTTCACGCATGTTTACTTTCCTATTCTTCTGTGCCTTTGAATGTGCCATGTTTCTACGTGTGAACCTTTTGTGTTGCTAATTATCATACTTTGTCTGCTCAACACCTCGCTTTCCCTTAGGCATCTCCTATGCAATATTTAGTTGTGGGCTGCTTACATCACCCCATGCAACACCTCTATCCTCCGCAGTTAGCTCCCCATTGTCTTTCTCCTTTTCCTCATCCTCCTTAGGCTCTTCTTATTGGTCTTCATCACTCTATAAGTTCTCGTCCTCCTTTTCTGACTCCTCCTCGCATATTGGTGTATCTTCATGCAGTTGCTCCTGCTTGTGCACCATCTCCTTGGCCTCCTTCTCCAAGTCCTTTTCATCCTCATCAATATAGATCACCTGAGACTTCTTATTCACCGCGGTTCTATTTTTCTTTTCGGGACTTGGCTTGGTTGATGTGACTACAAGTGACCCCTAGGGTGCCTCTAAAGTACTTACACCCATACTCTCTTCTCTGCATTTCCACTACATTTCCTTCCTTTGGTTCTAGTCAAGTGTGGTCTCTTCTTCTTCATCATTTACTTCATCTACTTCTTCTTCTTCTTCATATTCTTAAGGAGGAGTCTCCTCGCATCTTCTCTTTGCAATCCCTGTTATTTGCTTCTTCTACGGGGGTTTCGGAAGATGAATATCTTGTGCATTGAGGTACCTTTCATCCTTCAACTTTTTCCTCAGGTATATATATCTTTGTATTTGTTTTTTCCCACTGTGATAGTTTTAGGGCTCAAGTCCATGTTGTCTAATTTGATGGTTTCTGCATATGCATACCTAGATGGATATACATAGGTCTGGCTCAAGGTGTGATAATTGGATTCAACACTATCTGCATTGTAGTTTAACTTACGTGCATCCTTTATTCTCTTTATTGAAGCCAAAAAATACTTTTCCATGAAGACAGAGGGTAACTTACACCACGGGCCCATTTCTTCACTACTAAGTATAAACCTTCCAAGGAAACAAATTTGGTGCACCACGAACTTTTCTTTTCCATTGAGAAGTGAAGGCATATCCCTAGGTATGTGTCATTTAGTTTTTAATTATTTGCACATCTCTTTATACCACTTATCCACGTGCATTTTGTAAGGTCTTGTTATTGCCCCATCGCATGTAAATGCTACAAAATTTTCTGTGAGTGACTTTTTATCCACTGGATATATCCACATTTTATTTTCTGGGCCATACAGTACCTTGATTTCCTAAAATATAATCAATAGAAAAATTGTGACTGAAGTTATCTTCTCTCTTTAGCTTACCTGGACCCTTTCTTCCTCAAGTATCCCTTCAGCAATGTAAAGCACGATGTTATAGAGTCTTATGCGCCATCTCAAGCATAACATGTAACCATTTCCTATTCACCTATGACCACCATTTAGATGCACCTAATTTATAACTCACAAGGTGCGCTGCAACTCTTGTTCCTGGATCAGTGATCCTTGAGATGATGAATGTGTAATTTCCCCATTGATAGTTTAACTTTGTGGCTATGGCCTTTACTCCCTCATCATCCTCCAATTCTATCCCAATTTTAGCTCCTGAGTTGTGCAAGTCAATCACTCTCCCAATCAACTAGGTGGTGATGCTCTTTTTGCTTCGTGTGAAGTAGAAGAAATATTATTGCACCCTGGATATCAACCATGGGTATAGGCATTATGGCTTTCAAAAGTATGGTAACTCTTATAGTTGCAAAAATCTTGCACTCTCTAGGTCTTTCTTCATTGTATCATCAATGACAAGTGTTTCGCTCGGAATGTTTCGGCTTCTGGGAATAGAGTTGCTTCTATCCTTTCATTCCTTTTAGAAACAGATAAGGTTAGGGCTAGGAGGAATACCTGTGGAATGTCGAGATGGTTTGCGCGTACCGTAGAGAAAGATCAGGTTAACTGCGAAGAACTCCTTTTTGTCTTGGAAGGACTACCTGCAAATAAGAACACAAGACCACACGAATTTGATTAGACAATAAATGAGGGAACTGCCTTGGGCCCAGGAAATATAAAACTTCCTTTCGAAGGTGGTCAGTTCCCCTGCTAATATGAATTAACAAAAAATACTGTAAGATATCAATTAAATTGCTTCGTTGAACTGGGTAGGGGAAAGACTGGTTTTTGGTTATAGTTAGGATAACTGATACCGGTTACTGGTAACCGATGTCGGTAGGGTTTAGGATCTGTAGGTTGGTTGTTTTGTGGGGTGGTTGTGCTGTAGGGTAGCTATGTTGTTTGTAAGGCTGGTTTTATGGGTGATATTAGGAAATGAGGTGATGAGAGGTAAAAGAATGATAGTTAGATGCAATGGCACGCTGGGTAGTGGATTCAGGAATGGATTTATGAGGATTGTGATTCAAAAAACATAAGAAATGTTATAACAGAGGACATGCAAGATGTGAATTACTGGTTTTTGACGAAGATGCAAGTTGATCTCCTTTGCTGCAAACTCTTCTGGTTTCTCCACTCGTCTCTGCTCGGTCAAGTGAAGATCTGGACTCTCTTGATCACTCCCAAAATGATCTCTGTTGATTCAAAAATCCTTCGACCCTGATCCAAAATGAAATTCCGATCCTTTGTTTTTGGTTTGGGGAGACCATTTACAGGGAACCGATGGCGGTTACGTAACCGACGGCGGTCGAGTAGGAACCAGCATCGGTACAGAAAAAGTAGGCTATTTTTAGTAAAATAGCCCACCTTCCCTGATTTTCTCCCGAGAGATTAGTTGTGGGCTTGGTCAAGTGACTAGAAGGTCAGTTTTGGGTGCGAGAAAGGGGTCATTAGTCATGGGTGTAGGTGTAGACCAAGTTATAGGTCTTAATTAGGTTAGTTTAGGGTTAGGGCTAGGTCATGATGAAGTGGCAGAATGAGGTGGCAGGTGAGATGATGTGGATTTATCAATTACAAGGTAATTAATAAATAATTGTGTAAGGTTTAGGTGATGAGTTTAGGTTGCGAGATGAGATGCGGGTCACAAGGGGTCGTAAGACACAAATTTGGTGTCTACATTAGCCTCTTATTGTCGTGTAGCTTGTTTTTTAGAGCTGCGCAGACAATAATATGAAGTGGTTTCTCCTGTTAAGGATATAGGTAATCCCCCTCAAATCTATCACAGATTGAGTGAACAGGAAATCAGAGATAGGGTTGATAAAGGGTACATGTTGTAGAGAGGATGGTAAGGTGGTGGGGTAGGTCCAAGGCAGCAGACGCATGTTGAAATGCAATAGTACGACTAGGGTACATGATTTGACGAGCAAACCAGCAATGTATAGGCAAAGGTCGATAGTTTATCCAAACAAGGGTGATATAATCCTGGTATCCAAGGCATAGGAAGTAGCTCCAGGGTATATAACAGGTGAGGTACAGGAACGTTTAGGCATGTTCGGCAGTACCAAATGGTTGGTTTGGTTGAGATAAACGTCACGGTCTAGGTCTAGGCAAAGTTGGTCGACAGATCAATTCAAGGACCCTAATCATGCTAAAACATGAACAGGTGAGCTCGATGGAACGAAAAGCTACATGATGGGTGGATAAAAGTATATGTTGTTGATGTTGGGCGAGGTATCGAAATGGTACGGCCTTGGGTCGGGTAAAATGGTTGGGGTGCGGCCTTGGGTTGGGCCGGATGGGTAAGGTGAGGCCTTGGGTCGGGCCGGATGGGTAGGGTGAGGCCTTGGGTCGGGCCGGATGGGTAGCGTGAGGCCTTGGGTTGGGCCAAATGGGTAGGGCGAGGCCTTGGGTTGGGCCAGATGGGTAGGGTGAGGCCTTGGGTCGGGCCGAATGGGTAGGGTTGCGGCCTTGGGTCGGGCCGGATGGTTAGGGTTGCGGCCTTGGGTCGGGCCGGATTAGTTGGTTAAGGCCTTGGGTCGGGCCAAATGGTTGGTTGCGACCTTGGGTCAGGCCGGATTAGTTGGTTGAGGCCTTGGGTCGGGCCAAATGGTTGGCTGCGGCCTTGGGTTGGGCCAGATTAGTTGGTTGAGGCCTTGGGTCGGGCCAAATGGTTGGTTGCTGGCATCGGTCGTATATCAGCCGGCGTCGGTTGTTGTGTTTGTTTTGTTTTTTTGTTTGTTTTTTGTTTGTTTTTGTTTTGTTTTGTTTGTTTTGGTTTGTTTTTGTTTTGTTTGTTTTTGTTTTGTTTTGTTTGTTTTGGTTTGTTTGTTTTGGTTTGTTTGTTTTTGTTTTGTTTGTTTTGGTTTGTTTGTTTTGGTTTGTTTTTGTTTTGTTTTGTGTTTGTGTGGTTGGGGTATTGGTTGCGGGGTTTCGGTGTGGGTGTGAAGAGGGAGGGGGATAGTGGAGAAGAGGGGTGGGTAGAGGGGTGGGTTTAGAGAGTCGGGGTGTGGTCGGGGGGATAAAAGGGGGTATAGGTAGATATCGTGATAAAGAGTAGGGCTAATGTAGTGGGTGGGTTTTGTAAGCACGTCAGCAGCTGACGATGCGAGACAGGATGCCCCCGATGTTGGTGCGGATGCGACCACATGTATCCGCAGCGCATTGGCTTATCATGCGCGAGGTGGGACTCGATGGAGTCTAGTGATATAGAGCGATCGATAGAGATCATAGCTTGATGGTTGCCCTCATCGAGAGATGGGATCCGGCAACCAATGTGTTCCATCTCCCGACTGGGGAGATGACTATCCCATTGGAGGATGTGTATCGCATCCTTCGACTGCTGATCGAGGGAGAGGTAGTCTTCCAGGTAGATTCTGAGATGGCCATGGACAGTATCCTACAGGTTTTTGGAGATGCAGCCGCGCTACTTACCTATCACAGCGCGAGTATCGGGTATGGTGATATGTACCATGCGCACCGACATGAGACACGGCTTGCCGTGCTGATGATGATCGGGATCACCTGCTTCGCCCTCCCGAACTCAGAGGGAGGCCGCTTTCCACGTGCATTGATGGGGGTGCTGCTTGAGATGGTGGAGGAGCACACCTGTTACGCTTGGGCACCAGTATACCTGGTGCAGTTATACAGAGAGCTATGGGGCTATCGCCGGATGAGGCGATTTGGGATTTGCTCTACATTTTTACTTCACTGTTGGGCATATGAGCACATCATATGCATCAGACCAGTAGGGTTACCTCAGCAGCCAGGGCCACAGGTCATATACAGATATAGCTTTCAGAGGTGGTTGGGAGTCGTGGGGCAGCCACGAGCAGTGCTTGCAGGGCGGGATGTCACCTATTATAGACATTTGTTAGAGGGCCTGACAGCGGTAGATATTATATGGAGACCTTACAGAGGTCATCACCCTCGCAGAGGAGCCCGCTTACAGTTGCACCTAATTCAGTACACATTCTGGATAATAGGACGGAGGCCGGGAGAGTACGAGAGGATACCCCTGGAGAGGGTACGCAGGCAGATGGGGCTATGACAGGACGAGCCACCTCCCTTCCCTCAGTATAGGAGGGATGATGTAGAGGCCCCACTGCCTGCACCACAGCCCTTGGACCCAGATTGGGTTGCTGAGAGGCCAGCAGGTGATGGTGTAGATGATGCTAGGTGTACGGGGGCATTCATGGTTTGGTGGGCTGGTCAGAGAGCAGCTAAGATAGCACCGCCGGCACAGCCAGACTTGGCTGCAGTGATAGCAGAGCGAGATCAGCTCAGGGGCCAGGTGCAGCTATTACAGGGGCAGTTGGCTACTGCACAGGCACAGATAGGTGTCCTACAGGTGCAGCTAGCCCAGGCGCAAGTATAGGCACAGGCACAGGCACCACCACCAGCAGCGGCATAGCCACAGCCCCAAGCACAGGTATAGATACCACCACCAGCAGCGGCACAGCCACAGCCCCAAGCACAGGTACAGATACCGCCACTAGTAGTGGCACATCCATAGCCCCAGGCACAGGGGGTACTAGTAGTAGGAGTCCGGGGACCAGCCCCAGTACCTACGGTGGCACGGGACAGATATATGGAGGCGAGAGCGGAGGCCCGGTACTATCAAGATGTTCTTGATGGTACCGGAGCTGAGTATCAGCCATATGCAGCTTATAGAGCAGAGACCTCCCATAGTCAGAGATCACAGGGAGGTGCAGCCACAGCCGGTGTGTCTGTTACAGGCAGGAGGCGAGAGGCACCACAGGGACCAGCAGGGAGAGGTGCTGAGGGCGGTGGGGAGAGCTGAGGGATCCCTGCATTATTTTTGTATATGGACATGGGCACCGGTCTGCGCACCGGTTGTGTGGATAGAGGCCTGCGTGCCTACATTTATTCATTTATTGATTCATTATAGACCGGCCTGCGAGCCGAGTACGGGTTGTACAGTTGATACCCGGCCTGCGAGCCGAGTATATTTTTGATATGAGGGACCGGCCTGCGAGCCGAGTCGAGATGTTTGATAGTTATTGCGGCCTGCGTGCCGGCTTTGTTGGATGATGAGATCACAGAGGCCCCGATGCAGGGCACATTGTATATTTGAAACTTGTATATATATATAGAGAGAGATGATGTTTTGATCCACATGTAGTGTTTAAAATGTTTTTAAGTATTTCGTCAATGGTTTGTGATATAGAATGTATGATGAGTTTAATTGACATGTTGATATATGGATGATGTTGATGTCTTTTGCACGTATATATGGATGACATGTTATATGATGAAATGTTGCATGTTTTGGTGCTGGTTTTGGGACATTGTTATATATGTATCTGATGAGTTGGATCCAAATGATGTATAGATAGATAGTTTTTTGTTTTGTTTTGGTATCCTTAGTTGATGGCTTGTTTGTTTTTGTAAAATAGATGATGTTAATGAAATTGTAATGATATGTGTGGTGGATGGACAAATATGGATAATGGTGATGAGATGCAGGAAAAGAGGCGGGCGCGACAAAAATTAGGTAAAAAATGAAGAAAAGAACCATGTTTCAAAAAGGCAGGTGTGTAACCGATATCGGTTAGGGAACCGATGTCGGTAGCTGATAGACCGATATCGGTCATATAACCGATACCGGTTATTTAGGGATGAGCTTTTCTAAAAATAGAAAAGCTAGGGTGGCAACTTAAGTTCTAATTTTGAGAGCCATGCAAGAAGTTAAATACGCGAACGCGACACTTTTTGACGACTGGGACAGGTATTTGAATGAGAGATTTGAGTGATAAGGAGAAAAGAGACAGGGTATTGCATGAGAGATTTAGGTGATAAGAAAAGAGACAGGGAAAGTGAATGCGATCTGAGATTCAGACGGTAGAAAGGTGAATTTGAAAAGAGTGGTGATCATGACAGAACGAGGAGAAGCATCCAGCAGGCAGGGACGAGAGGGAAGACAAGTGCCACCGCAAGCTGCTGCAACCCAAGAGGTAAACGTTTTGGTTGTGATTTGATTTTTGCATGTTTTGTGAATAGGAGGAGGGAGATTAAGTGGGTAGATATGAGAAAGAAAACATGATAGCAAGGGTTATAGATGAGGTGAGTGTTACGGGGTAGGTAATCAGGGGTTTCAGGTATGTTTGTATGTACAGAAAGGAATAAACGCTCAAATTATTGTCGTAGGTGGTGTATTTAGGCAGGCTGTATGAAGGTAACAGTGACCGATATCGGTTAGGGATAACCGGTATCGGTTACTCAACCGGTACCGGTTAGCTGTAAACGATACCGGTTGCTGTAGGAATTTCCAGAATTTGAGAAAAAACCCGGGGGGATTTGAGGAATTGAATGGTTGTTTGTTATTTGGATGTATGCAGGCAGAGGCAGGGTTGAGGATGAATGATAGTGTACCAGCGCTGTTGTCACGAATCCGAGCGGATGTAACGCCAGCTGAATGGACATTGATAAATCGTTTGGGGTTAAGTGGAATCCGCTATTATTCACGAATCACACGTAACCATGCTATGTTACAGGCATTGATTGAGAGATGGAATCCTGAGACAAATACCTTCTATCTGCCAACAGGGGAGATGACAGTGACATTGGAAGATGTGTTCCGTATTTTGAGACTCCCGATTATAGGAACACCAGTATATCAGGCAATGCCTAGCGTGGGGCGGGCAGCGATAACAACAGTATTTGGTCCATACGCACGAGATTTGACACAGCGAGGTTTGACATTTACGTATGGCATAATGTATGCAGCACACCCTGAGGAGACAAGGTTAGCAGTGATATTAATGATAGCGGTAGGGTATTATGCATTACCGAGGGCGGAAGGGGGAAGATTTCCAAAGGCATTGATGTGTGTTATTTGGGAGATGATAGAAAGGAACGTGACTTTTGCATGGGCACCTGCATATTTGGCGGAGCTATACAGGGGTTTATGGGCTTGTAGGTGAAATCACAGGACTACATTGGATGGTTCATACTTATTACACTGTTGGGCCTATGAGCACATTGTGTGTGTGTGACCAATAGGCTGACCCATCCAGTCAGGAGAGACCGGAGTACAGAGGTTGGGGTTCAGACGATGGGTCCAGACAGAACAAGAGGCAAGATCCCAGGCTGTGACGGGTGACATTGAGTATTATAGGTAGGTATGGGAGAGGGCGACGATTGCGGATATCTGTTGGAGGCCTTACGGGAACTATATGGTAACAGAGAACATAGCTGAGGAGTTGAGGGGTGTAGAGCGATTGAGGTGGATCGCGGGGCACAGGCCAGGTGAGTATGAGAGGATTCCTATAGATCGCGTGTGGCGACAATTTGGATTGGTGCAAGACATACCCCTGGCTTATAGACCATATATGAGGATCGACGCCGAGGCAGCATTCTCACCTCCCCGGCCAACACCTCCAGAAGGTCCAAGAAGTAGCAGCCGATCGCAGGGTAATGGATGCAGGAACGACAGAGGCCTATAGATTATGGTGGGTAGCAGAATTGCGAGGTGTACGTGATCGTCCTGACATAGCTAGGATTACAGCAGAGAGAGATCATCTGCAGAGTTTAGTGCAGCAGCTCCAAACGCAGGTGAATGAGACAAGAGGATTGTTAGTGGTTGCGGAGTCACGAGCACAGGGACTAGAGGCTGGATTCCTCCATGCGAGGGAGCGTATTCATATGTTACAGGAGAGATTAGCAGATCAGTGGGCGGTACCAATAGCCATGGTACCGTTGAGGACAGAGAGGCCTGGTGAGCGGCGTCGTCGATCACGATCATCCCCGAGTTCGGGATGAGGCGTGAGGGTCTAAGTAAATGTTAGCAAGGTATAAGAATAAATAAGGATGCCGACCTGCGTGTCGATGATAGAGAAGATGTATGTGTTTAACATCTAAATAAAGCTGAATATGTATGTTGATTTGAGTTACGATAATAATAAGAATGTTTGTGTTTTGATTTTCGGTGTTTTGAAAAAAGGATAAAGAGGAATGTGATGAAATAGAAATACACAAAAAATGTTTATATTTACTACACATGATAGGTTATGGTAGGGGATGGTCGAGCTAACCTTGGGAGACCCCATGTCTCCGAAGTGCTGCCTACATAGCCCATTGCACAAAGCAAGGAGGGGCCTCAGACCGATGTAGTTCTCCCTTAGGATCAGGGAGAGGCGAATTCAGGCAATTTGGTACGGTTTAGGCAATTGGTTGGTTGGTAAAAATATTGATATTAATATTGGTAAGGTAAGGTTGTTGGTGTTGGTAATGAATTGGTGATGTTGTAAAAGGTATAAGGGAAGCGAAAGTTAGCCTACCCAAGTCGAGGGGAACCATGTCCTGATTAAGATCAACACACAATCCTAGATGCGAGGCAAAGCGGAAAGAGTGTTCCGTAGGTGAAAAGAGCTAAACAAACCACACAACATAGAACGAGCCTGAAGCCCTAGGTACCGATGCATAGACGAGAAATCAATAGGTGAAAAGAGTTGTATGATCACAACATATCGAGCGTACGTTACGTCCCTTGAGTTGAAACAAATGGTGAGGTGAGGTGGATGATATAGCTGAGGTACAGAGAACTTGTTACAAAGTGAGTGTTCTGACGAAAGAGAACCTACCCTAAATAGACAAGTCCATGACCCAAAAAGTTCTTTTGAATGAGGCTTTTATTTTACTGAATATAGACTGATCGATGCGGGAAGTCTACAAGGGATATTGATTGTGCTATTCTTGAGGTCTTCACAAAGCTGATCCATGCGAGAAGCTTCTGATAAAGGCTGACTGTGTATAGCTGTCCTTCGAGGGAGCAGTCTATTTATAGTAGCAGATATGATTTTAGTGCATAGCTGTCCTTCGGGGGAGCAGTCTATATATAATAGCAGCAATAATTTGGCATATAGCTGTCCTTCGAGGGAGCAGTCTATATATAATTTAGATAGCTAGATGTTCTTTTGGCGTGAAGCATCTAGTTTGGTAGGAAGTTTGACTCAAGAAAATCCCATAAGAAGGTGTTATTTTAAGACTTTGAAGTCATGGACTAGACTAAAAAGGGGAAGACATTGTTGAGGGGAGGTGAGAAGTGAGCTTGATTTTATTTGGAGATGTAGGAAACAAAGTGTATGTAGCGGTAAATGAGCTCAAGGGACGAGCAGTAGGTAGATAAGAAGTGATATAACACTAAATTCAACAGTAGAATGGTCGAAGATGCAAGGCATTAAGGGGTTCAGGCTCAGGTTTACCATTAAGCGAAGCTAAACGATAAGTGCCTGATCCATAAGTGTGAGTGATTATATAAGGCCCGATCCAATTAGGAGCAAATTTTCCACGTTTGCTCTTTTCTAGTTTGGTTACATGTTGATTCTCTTTGAGGACAAGATCACCAACCTTAAAGGTACGCTCATGAAGTCGCTTATCATAAGCACGCTTGATACGTTTTTGGTAGATTTGAAGGTGATCGAGAGCTGTAAGACGACGTTCGTCAAGAAGCTCCAATTGGGCTAACCGCTCTTGGCGGAAATCATCGTTGGTGAGAATATCCTGAAGAGATATTCTGAGGGAGGGTATTTGTATTTCGAGAGGCAAGACAGCCTCGGTACCATATACCAAAGAAAAAGGTGTAGCATTAGTAGAGGTACGAATGCTAGTACGATAAGCCCAAAGGGCAAAGGGGATGTGATCGTGCCAATTTCTTCCAGACTCATTGACAACTTTCATGAGGATTTTGGTTAGGGTTTTATTAGAGGATTCGGCCTGTCCATTTGCTTGTGGATAGTAGGGTGATGAGAAGCTAAGTTTAATACCAAAGTTGTCACAAAGGTCTTGCAATAACTTATTTTTGAAAGATTTTCCATTATCTGTTATCAGGCGATGAGGAACACCAAAACGACAGATAATGTGGTGGTTAATGAACTCTACAATTTTTTCTTTTTTGGTTGAAATGAGTGGAATAGCCTCCACCCATTTTGTGTAATATTCGGTTGCTGTGATAATCCATCGGTGACGTTGCGAAGAGGACGGGTGAATCTCACCAATAAGGTCTAAACCCCATTGTGAGAAAGGCCAAAGATCTCGGGCGACCTGTAGGGGGTGGCTAGGAGTATGTTGAAGGTTGGCGTGTTGTTGACACATAACACAACGCTTAACATATTCGTAGCAATCGTTATTGAGAGTAGGCCAATAATAACCAAGGCGAAGGATTCGTTTGGCCACGGCAAGGCCACTAAAATGTCCGCCACAGATACCGTCATGGACCTGTTGGATGGTATGGGTGACCTCCGCGCCGGTGAGACATCGAAGGAGGATGCCATCAAAGCCACGTTTATAAAGGAGTCCCCCCATAACTACATAATGAGAAACGTGTTTAAGAAAAGCGCGTTTACTAGTACTAGTAAGGTCAGAAGGGAGAACAGAGGTTGTAAGGTAGTCGTGAAATTGGTGGTACCAGGTATCCTGCGAATTAGTAGACACAGTATTTATCATACAAACTACCGGGGTTGAGTAGGATGGGGCAAAAAGTTGTTGGACCAAGACGAATAATTCAGAGTCAGTTGATGAAGCTGGAATTTGCGAGGCTAAGCAAGCCATAGTATCCGCAAATTTGTTAGTGGAGCGGGGAATGGTTTGGATAGAATAGTGAGTAAATAAGGCTAGAAGTGAATCCACGTAGTGTTTGTACTTTTGAAGTTCCTCATTTTTACATTGGTAGATGCCCATAACTTGATTGACTACCAATTGAGAGTCGCCAAAAATATTGATAGATTTGATACCTAAGTGTAACGCAACTTGGAGACCCAGAACAAGGGCCTCGTATTCCGCTGTATTATTAGTGCAAGGGAAATCGAGTCGGAATGAAAGAGGCATAGGCTCGGCGTCGGGAGGAATGAGAACAACACCGGCTCCTCCACCGCACTGGCATTTGGATCCATCGAAGAAGAGGGTCATTGGATACGACTCCTCCTTGAGGGAAAGAGTAGCGATGAGTTCGTCTGGGAATGTAAAATTGGTAAATTGTTCCCCAGGTAAAGGGGCCTCCGCAAGTTGGTCTGCAAGAGTTTGTCCTTTGATTGATTTCTGGTGGACAAACTCAAGGTCGAGGTCGGTGAGGAGCATGAGCCATCTGGCGATGCGTTGGTTTAGATGAGGTTTGGCATACATGTAATGGATGGGGTCCGTGTTGGTGATGACGAAAGTTTTGTGATTCAGAAGGTAGTGTCGGAGTTTGGTAGCCACGAATGATAGGGCTAGGCATAACTTTTCTACATGTGTATACCTAGTCTCATAGTCCACCAAAGTACGACTTATATAATAAACGGCTTGTTCTCGATTCTCGGAGTCACGATGTGCAAGCATGGCCCCTACAGCGTGGTCAGTGGCGGAAAGGTAAAGGTAGAAAGGGCGGTCGTCTTGAGGTGGGATAAGCACGGGTGGCTGCAAGAGATAAGTTTTGAGAGCTTCAAAGGCTTGGTGGCACTCTTCGCTCCATTGAAAATCAATGTCCTTTTTAAGAAGGTGATGGAAAGGTTGACATCGATCCGAGAGTTGGGAGATGAAACGTCGGATAGATTGGAGCTTACCTTGTAAACTACATAATTGTTTGAGATTGGTAGGTGGGGGCATTTCTAAGATAGCCTTGACTTTAGATGGGTCGACCTCGATGCCACGCAAAGAGACGATAAAGCCAAGAAGTTTCCCCGAAAGGACACCAAAGACACATTTCTTTGGTTGAAGGTGGACAGAATATTGTAACAGGCGATCAAAAATAATGGTTAAAACATCGAGATGTTCACTACGATGTTTAGATTTGCCAAGAAGATCATCGACGTAATCTTCAAGGATAGTGTGCATAATGTCATGAAAAATGTAGGTCATAGCCCGCTGATAGGTTGCACCAGCATTCTTAAGGCCAAATGGCATTACACGATAACAGAAGGTTCCCCAAGGAGTTATGAAGGCAGTTTTGTGTTGATCGGCAGGGGCAACCAAAATTTGGTTGTATCCTGAAAAGCCATCCATGAGAGAGAGCATCTCATGGCCTGCAGTGAGATCAACAAGTTGGTCAATGCTAGGTAGGGGGAAGTCATCCTTAGGGCAAGCGAGGTTAAGATCCCAGAAATCCGTGCATATCCGAAGTCCCCCCGTCGCTTTAGTGACAGGTACGATGTTAGAAATCCATTGAGGATAGTCAATAGGCAGAATGAAAGAAACAGAAAGGAGTCGTTGAAGCTCCTCTTTGACCAAGAGAGCAATGCGTGGATGCATTTTTCTCAATTTCTATTTAATTGGCTTGGAATCAGGGTTTAGAGTGATGTTATGGACGGCAATGGTAGGATCAATTCCTGGCATGTCCACGTAGGACCAAGCGAAAGCTTGGTTGCGAGCACGGAGAAAGGTAGTAAAGGAGACTTGTTCTGATGCGTTAAGGGATTGTCCGATCTTCACAATGTGAGGATCCTCCTCCGTGTGGATGTTGATTTCTATAGTAGATTCATTCAGCATGGTTTGGGTTTCAGATGGTAAGGCGCGTTGAATATAAGAGTCATCCGCGCCAAGGTAAGTGAGGATGGAGTCATCATCCTGGCACTCAACAACGTTAATTGAAGGTGAGTCCTCTTCAATCATGTCTGGATATAGAAGGGGAATAGAAGAGGGGTCCTCATTATCGCGTTGATAAATGAGAGGACCTAGGAAGATAGCATTTATGAAAAAAAAAAGTTAGGAGGGATAGATTCAGGATCTATCGACTCTGTGGGTGACGAAGGAAAAATGGGTGATGACGGTTCGGTAGGGGTAACGTCATCATCTTCTAGAAGACAACTGACACGAGGTTCCGTCGATATAAGTGTTCCCGGAAATCCGAGACCACTACGATCATTGTGCTTGCGTGTAGTAACGGGAATAATCGTGTGTCGGCCTTGTTCATAAAGACCGAAACCAAAGCCTTTCCAAGCACAGCGAGTCAAGAAGGTGAGGGCAAAACGACGATTGGTAAGGTATTGAAAATCGGATTGGAAAGGAACCACACCAAGAGGAGGCTCAGGGGCAACGGAAGATGCGTCAACACCCCCATACGTTAGGTTAGTGCGGCAGTGAGGTGGTCCGTAGGGGATTACTTCCCCCACACGACGGTCATAGGTAGGATGGGCATGTACCTGTCCATACTCCTGTGGGGTATGGAAAGAACTAACGTTATATAGGCGATACTCCCCCAGCGTAAGGCGTTGAAAAACATCTACTAAGGGGTCAGCGGTTGGGATGTTAGCTGCGGGAAGGGAAGTGGTTTTTGCAACGGTGGTTTCATCAGTTGAAGGCGTAGGTGCGGTTGAGGTGGATGATTGAGGCACAGTTGAAGAGGATGGTTGGGTTGAATGAACGGGTGTCTTGATTGGTACAAGCACATCGTTTGGACGGTATAACATATTGCAGGTTTTAAAGGGGGGAGGATCAGCTTTTACGGTGTAGGACTTCCCCTCGTACTCAAATTTTATGCATCTATGTAATGTTGAGGGAACGCATCCCATAGCCCGGATCCAAGGACGACCCAGCAATATATTATATTGGAACTCTCCCTCAAGGACATAGAAGAGTTCGGGTAAAGTACGTGGTCCTACCCGAATGTTGAGGATCACGGTGCCTAAGGTAGAGGTAATAGCGTCATTAAATGACCGCAACATGATGGGGTTGGCACACATGTAGCTAGAAGGGATATTCATTTGTTGGAAGGCTTTTGAAGAGATGATGTTTAGGCTAGCGCCCCCGTCAATCATAACACGACGTACCCGAATGTCCCAGACGTAAGTGGAGATGAAAAGGGCAGGGTCAGGGTCTTCTGTACCAAAGTCAACAATTTCATCTTCAGAGAAACTGACTGCAGCAGCTTGTGGTACAGAGACAGAAGTGGTTGGGGCAGTGGGTTGTTTGGTGAGAGAGGCAACGTGATTGGGTGTTAGAATGGAGGCAACGGGTAGGGTTTCATTAGGTAAGACCTCGATCCCTTGAAGAATTTCAACGAGAGCTTGTCGATGAGATTCAGAAGTCTGAATGAGATCATATAGTGTCATTTTTACGGGTGATTGGTGAAGCTGTTTGATCATGGCTCGATGGGCAGCTCCATTAGAGACGGGGTAAGCGGGTCCACGAATAACCACTTTGGGTGGTGGTGCAATCGGGATGCTGAACGGAGAAAGAGAGGACGCAGGTGTGCTTTCTTTCATTTTCTCATTGTTTTTCTGCGCTCGAGTAGCAACACTAATCATATTAATCTCGTAAACCTGAGATGAGGAAGATGGTTGGGATAAATCATGGTTTTCAAGAGGTGGGGTTGTAATAATGATAGATCTTGGTGAGGCGGGGACAGATGGTACAGGAGAGGGAATGGAAGCTAAAGGTCTCTCCCTTCGTAAGTTGTCTTTCTTAACCTTTCTATCTGGGAGAGGTGACTGACGAAGGATGGTTTTTAAAGCTTTGCATCCCTCCACATCATGTCCTGGTGTGCGGTGATAAGCGCAGATTTTAGACTCATCGTAACCTATAGGCCGAGGTTTAGACGGGTCATAAGGTCTAAGTGGGGGTAGAGAAATGGTCACATTCTCCACCAACATAGCAAGGATTTTGGCGTAAGATCCTTTGAGTGGGTCAAAATCGGAGGAGGATGAGGGTATTGGTTGTGCGGGTTTCGGTAATGTTTGGGCGTGGTTGGTTCGTACGGGTGGTGGTTTAGCCAAGGGGTGTTGACACGTGGTTTTCACTAAACGTGGTTTCTTTGGCGCAGGAGCTACGTTCGGCTGGTTAGATGATGAGGCTACAGATGACGTGGTAGCAGAAAACAACCACGGAGAAAGGGGAGTGACAGAAAATAAATCCTTTGATGATGGAGTTTGTTTAGGGTTGATGGGTGGACAGGATACGTGGGGTGATAATGTTGATATACCTTTAGATCTCTGTATAGGTGCAGAAGGCGTAGGTCGTTTTGAAGAAAACACAGGAGGTATGATATATTGATGCAAGGTGGAAGGATGAGGTCCCAATATGGAAGGTAGGTGTGACGATGATGGTTTTGATTGTGATAGAGGCACTGGTTGAGTTTGTCTCCTAGGTGGGGGGGCGGCTTTATTTTTGGATAAATCTAGTCGCTTAGGCGGGTGTGTGAGACTGGGTATTGGTGAGGTCCCAAGTGTAGGGGAAGATTTAGTTGGGTTAATAGAGGTGGATGGGATACTTGGTATAGATACGGGGGACGAGAATGAGGACATAGGCATTTTGAGTTTCTGTAAACACTTAGGGTATATGGTAGAGGTGTCTGGATCGGTCATCTGCATTTGAGTAGAATAGGGGGTACTCAAACGTTCCCACAGGATTCGTCTATCCTCTGGAGAATGACAGTCTTCAGGTGTGAATTGTAAATTTTGTACGGAAGAAAGGTGGGTTGTGATTCCAATCCACTGTGGGTATGATACAGGGGGTAGATGAGGCACTGTATCAATAGATGTTAAGAGGTCGACTGGTCTTTGAAAAGATTTAGGCGATGAAGAACTAATAGGTAAGAGGGCATGTTCGAGAGGATCTGTCATGGTTAAAGAATTTGGTGATGTCGGTGCAAGAGATTTCTCATCTAAGGATGTCAAAAGGAGTGGCGTACCTTCCTCTTGTGCAGCAAGAGCGGTAGAAGGAGAAGTTTGGGAAATAGATAGATTAGATAACATCTGTTCGCAGTCTTGTAGGGAAGTGGTATAAGAAGACTCATTGATGGGAAGAGAAGTCTGGGCAGTTAACTCCTTTATGGGTAAAGGAACGATTTCGCTTTGGCTTGATGGTGGTAAAGGAGGTTCGGGCTCCTGTGTTAGTGAAGAGGCTTGATTCAAAATTTTCTCGATAGAGGCTTTTGGCTGGGTATCGAAGACTGCATGGATCTCATGAACACTTCCTCGGCTAAGATGTCCTGGTTTGTGTTACTGTTGGAAGAGTGATTCGGGAATGGTTTGTTGAAGATTTTCAAATTCCGGTTGGCAGGGGCATTAGGATTATCGAGGGTTATATCGCCTGCGTCAACCATTTCCTGCACTATGTTTTTCAACATCTTGCAGTTTTCATGACTATGTCCTTTTACACGGTGAAAGTTACAGAAGTCATTTTCTTTGTACCAGGAAGGTATAGCGCGGGTGGAGTCAAACCCGGAGTGAGGTTTAACAGGAGGTAAGGTGATAGCTCCGGCTTTGAGCAATTTTTGCAAGATGACACCATAAGTTTCTCCCAAGGGAGTGTAATTAATGGGCTCGGCTTTGTACTTATAGGTAGTTTTTGGTGGAGTATTAGATGGTGCTTGAGATTTAACCATCACCGCATGGACAGCTCCTTTTGATTTAGAAGAAGTGGACGTGTGAGGAGTGGTGGTGTTTGGTTTATTAGTAGAGTCCGGAGTTCGGAAATTGGGGTTTTTGTTGCGCAACCGCAATTTCTCTTCTTCTAAGGCTCGAATTTCTAATTTCCGAGCCATGGTAAAGGCTTCATCAAATGTGCGGAAAGTTTGAATTTGAAGAGTAGGAGAAATGTGCTTAGCACATGCCCGCGTAAAAAGTTCGATAAGTTCAGCCTGAGGCAAGGCATATGTAAGTTGGTTGATAAGGCCACGCCATCGTCCAACGAAATCTGCGATAGATTCGTCTTCGAATTGTCGGATGGCATAGAGGTCGGTGATAGATACTTTCTTAGCAATGTTAATGGAGAAGTGATCCAAGAAAGATTGGGCTAGTTGGTTAAAAGAGAAGATTGAGTGCTGGGCTAAAGCACTGTACCACTCCAAGGTGGGTCCTGATAAGGACATGGGAAATGTGCGGAGTAACAAGGCATCATCATGGGCAATCAAATAACAAGCATGTCTAAATGATCGCAAGTGTTGTTGAGGATCTTCTTTACTATTAAAACGAGTAAATTTCAGCAATTCCCATTGAGGAGGATATGAGTGAAGGGGGACAGAAGGGTGAATAGGCTCCCGACAAACTTGCTCGTATGTCAAGGCGCTACGACTTCCCGAAACAGAAGCTTCTAGATTTTGCATTTTGTCCATCATTTGTTTGATGAAATCCATGGTTGGATGAGATGATGGTGCGGTTGTGGTAAACGGAGGCAAATTGGGCCAAGGGCCTCCGCTGGACAATGGTGGGGTTAAGTGTTGATAAGGTATGGAGGATGAATATGTTGAGGCGACCGAATAGGGATGTCCCATATAAGATGTTGAGGTTACTGGATACGTGTATGGGAATGAAAAGGTAGGCGGAGCTTGAGAAGGAAAGCTCGTGTGGATAGGTGGCAGAGAGCAAGTCAGGAACGGAGCAGTCTGCAAGAGAGATGAGGTAGGGGCAGTCGGTGGTAATGATATGTGGGGTTCAAGATTAGCCAAAGGAAAGCCAATCTGTGTCATATGAACCTCTGAAGCCATTGGATTGGGAGACGGGGCTAAAGGTGCAGGAAGCAAGGCGGTGTTATCAGGCGGAGTGGGAGCTAAATGAGCAGCTATACTAATAGGCATGCCAACAAGGAGCTGACCATCAGGCGTACGGTCAGGGGCATGAGACAAATAGTATTGTACAGCGCTAGGATTAGCATCCAGAAACTTGGCAAATTCCTTATCTCCTACAGGAATTTTAGGAACCTCGCTGGTATCCGTAGGATTCCCCACAGAATGTGAAGGGGGTGATTCAGGCAAAGAAACAGAGCAAGCATGTGAAACCATGGCGGCGGCTTGCTTTCGAGTGATAACAACCATGGACAGGAGTTCACAGTAGGGTTTCAATCTGTCAGGAACAGAAACAAACTCAGACTGGTGAAATTGGTAGGTTGCTGGTTTGTCAGGAATTGGGAAAGACAGTAACCGATATCGGTCTAGTAACCGATGTCGGTTATACTATAGCCGACGTCGGTCAGGTAACCGATGTCGGTGTAAGAAGTCTAGGATAACAAGATATAAAAGGCTGCTAATTTGATTTTTAACAACGTTTAGTATACTTGTCCAATTATTGATCACAGAAGACAGGGTATGAGAAAGAAAACAGAACTAAAAACAAGCAAGATGCACACGCAAATCCAGAGACTAACCCTAGGGTTAATTTTAATTATTGTGGGCTTATGCCTTTAGACGTGGAATGATGTCAATCCTAAACAAAAGACTTAGGGGAAATGTCAAGTTGTTTTGGCTTATAAGGTTACCTCAATCGGGCGGAGGAATACCGCGGAAAAGGGGGGATGTTTGAGCTGTTGTGTTAATTGTGAAGTGATTCGGTATGTGTTGTGCAGTGAAAGTAAGATTAATTTCTTGTCAATACCGTGGATATCACCCCCACGTGTACGACCTGTTACTTAATCTATGTTCACTAGAATTGAAAACAGCAAGCAGTAATGCAATGCACGTGTTTTAAACCCAAATCGAAAATGATATTCGATGAAGCAAAAGAGATGACTTTCACTAATGCAAGAGATGTAAAAGAAAAGCAAGTTCTTTTATCAAAATAATACAAAACCTAATCCTTGTGAATATCTTTTTAGAAGAAGAAAACAGCAAGTATACTCCCTATATGAAAGCAAGCAAGAAAGAAAGAAACCCAAAATGGGTCCCACCGGGCGTGCCAAAATGTTTCGCTCGGAATGTTTCGGCTTCTGGGAATAGAGTTGCTTCTATCCTTTCATTCCTTTTAGAAACAGATAAGGTTAGGGCTAGGAGGAATACCTGTGGAATGTCGAGATGGTGTGCGCGTACCGTAGAGGAAGATCAGGTTGACTATGAAGAACTCCTTTTTGTCTTGGAAGGACTACCTGCAAATAAGAACACAAGACCACAAGATTTTGATTAAACAATAAATGAGGGAACTGCCTTGGGCCCAGGAAATATAAAACTTCCTTTCGAAGGTGGTCAGTTCCCCTGTCGATATGAATCAACACAAAAGACTGTAAAATATCAATTAAATTATTTTGTTGAAACTGGGTAGGGAAAGACTGGTTTCTGGTTGTAGTCAGGATAACCGATACCGGTTACTGGTAACCGATGTCGGTAGGGTTTAGGATCTGTAGGTTGGTTGTTTTGTGGGGTGGTTGTGCTGTAGGGTAGCTATGTTGTTTGTAAGGCTGGTTTTATGGGTGATATTAGGAAATGAGGTGATGAGAGGTAAAAGAATGATAGTTAGATGCAATGGCACGCTGGGTAGTGGATTCAGGAATGGATTTATGAGGACTGTGATTCAAAAAGCATAAGAAATGTTATAACAGAGGACATGCAAGATGTGACTTACTGGTTTTTGACGAAGATGCAAGTTGATCTCCTTTGCTGCAAACTCTTCTGGTTTCTCCACTCGTCTCTGCTCGGTCAAGTGAAGATCTGGACTCTCTTGATCACTCCCAAAATGATCTCTGTTGATTCAAAAATCCTTCGACCCTGATCCAAAATGAAATTCCGATCCTTTGTTTTTGGTTTGGGGAGACCATTTACAGGGAACCGATGGCGGTTATGTAACCGACGGCGGTCGAGTAGGAACCGGCATCGGTACGGAAAAAGTAGGCTATTTTTAGTAAAATAGCCCACCTTCCCTGCTTTTCTCCCGAGAGATTAGTTGCGGGCTTGGTCAAGTGACTAGAAGGTCGGTTTTGGGTGCGAGAAAGGGGTCATTAGTCATGGGTGTAGGTGTAGACCAAGTTATAGGTCTTAATTAGGTTAGTTTAGGGTTAGGGCTAGGTCATGATGAAGTGGCAGAATGAGGTGGCAGGTGAGATGATGTGGATTTATCAATTACAAGGTAATTAATAAATAATTGTGTAAGGTTTAGGTGATGAGTTTAGGTTGCGAGATGAGATCACAGATATTGCATTTTGTTAAGTGTGAAACCCAAGGTTTCCCTACTAGCACCTTTGGTGGGTACTGCATCTTGAAGAACCAGTCCTTTGGTGCATCATCAACAACATTCTTCTTTCCCTTGTTCTTGGGTGATTTCTTGACCACGGGTTCCTTCTTTGGTGTCATTGTTTCACTTTCTCAACTTTTCAAAACATCAAACTCAACAAATTATGTGCCCTAGGTGCTCAAATTTACCTACCCAAATTTTGTGCCTTAGCATCAAGCGTCCAAATTCTTCGATCAATCCTTTTATCGACTCAAACCATTTCTCTTAATGTTTTGACTTTGTGACCTACCTTGGTCTCCAAGCTGCATGTCCTAGCTCTGTGAATGCAAACTATGTGAACCCTAATTCTTTATTGTTTCCTACTTCCACGCCTTTTCTTCACGCTTCCACTTCCACCGAAGGATCTCCCAACTCAATGTTGTGCACACTACTCTGGTTTGTCTCAATTTAACTACTTTTTTCTTCACACTTAATCACAGTTTTTCTCTTTAGTCACTCAAACACAACAATTTCTCAAAGGCAAGGTAGGAATTAATTTTCCTGTGCACTATTTATAGTTTTTACCAATTTTTCCACATTTATTGTTCCTCACCTACCATCACTTTTTTCTTCAAAAGTGATTTTTGCTTTTCTTACACTTTTCTCGTCCACACATGGCATTCGCAACCTTATGGCATGCTACTACTTCCCAAGCTACAGGCATCCTTGCACGTATATTCCTACATCGCACCCAATCTTCCTCTGCACCCCTTTCCAAATAGTCTATCTTGTTGTTGTTTCCCTCACATTACACTGTGTGGCCATCTCTCACACATGGTTTCCAAATCTAAGCAATTTCATACCCTTTAAGCACCATCATCCATAAGCACTTGGGGTAATTCCTTTCACGCACCCTCATATTATCCATCAAGCACCATTCTTTCACCCTATCGCACGTGCCAATACATTTCTTTAGTGCCCACCTATCTTTTATTTCGCACACCTATTTCATACCAATGCGTGCTTCTAAAACATCTTCACAAGATGTACCAACATCACATATTCACCTCCGTGCACTTGTACCTGATTCATCCCACATTAAAATTATGTTTGGTCCTCTGAGCATCAACTTAAAAGATAGTAATCATCTCCTGTGTGTGAATTCGTTTATTACAACATAGCAAACAAAGCAAAACAAAAAGAAAAATTAAACTAGAATGGAAATACAGCCTTATTACAAACATAAAAGAATTCTTAATTATAGTAGGGATTCAGCCTACTCCCATTGAAGTAATCGGGAAAACATAGTGTCATCTAGCACCTGCAATTGACATGTGCCTAATTGCAATATTTTAATTACTTCAAAAGGTCCCAACCAATGAACCTTCAACTTCCCAAAATGGCACGTAAAACTTGGATTCATACAATAGCACCATATTTCCCACAGCAAAGGACTTGTTCTTGATGTGCCTGTCATGCCAAGCCTTCTATCTTCTGGTTTCAATGTGCAATGGCACGCCACTCATCCAGTTGCATCAATTCATCAATGTGCTCCTCTATTGCTTTCTCATCATCCAAATCCATATGTACAACGTAATACGCAAGGGAGAGTAATATGAACTCAATAGGAAAAAAATTTCTCGACGCCAAACACAAACTAAAGGGGTATGGCCTTATTCAATTGCTTGTAAGTTGTTCTATATTCCCATAACATGGTTAAAAACTTACCATCCCATTAATTCCTTCCAACATCACATGACTTTGTCAAAGTTTGTCCCAGAATCTTGTTGAATGCTTCAGCAGTTCGATTAGCTTGTGGGTGATAGGGATAGTCTTATGGTGTGCACCCATAAACTTTTCTAGTATAATTTTAACAGTCTCATTCAAAAAATGAGTCCCTCTATCACTTGTAAGACTCAATGGACATCCATACCTCCTTATGATATTTTCCCATAAGATTCTAGTTGTTGTTGTTTTAGTACAATCTTTTGTAAGTGCAGCCTCTACCCACCTGGTCAAGTAATCTATGCATGTTATGATATAACGTGTGTCTATCTTACGCATAATTGGTGCAATGGGCCCTGCAAAGTCAATTTCCCACTTCTCAAATGGCTCTACGCTTGTTATAGGGCATAATGGCATTTCAACTCTGTTTCTAGGCTTACCTATCCTCTGACCATTGTTGCAAGCCTTAACAAATGCTTTAGTGTCCTTAAACATCATTTCCCACCATAAACATACTAACAGGATCTTGCACATTGTTGCATCTCCTACATAGTGACTATTGTCTAAAATAAATCCCCTAGGTATTTTGATAACTTCCAATTCCATTCTGGCTCTGAGTTCAAGCTTTTTCAGGTTGCGCGCACCTCTTGGTTCCTATCCTTAGCACTTATGCATCACTATAGCTTGGCTGCAATTGCACACTCGCGCCCTACTCCTTCTTCTGCCTTGCACTTTCCTCTTCCCTTCATTTCCTTCTGCATGCTTCTGTCTTCTTCCTAAATATTCTATCTATCTCCTTCCATTTCCCTTCACACGCACCACTTGCACACCCGCTTTCATCCCAACAGTTTAGCGCACCCTTTCGCGCACCTCTGTAAACTTGCCTTCTATTTTGGTTAAGTCCCTAGCATGCTCTTCCCCGCGCATAACTCTTTATTCCCGAGTCCCACACACTACTTCATCAAGCGCACTCATTCCCTTTCCAGCATTCTTCCCTTATGCCTTATACCTTTTTTCTTTCCTTTCCTCATGTTCTTGCATCTCCTTCACATGTTCTTGCTCGCTTCTTACGCATTTCTGCAATCCTTAGTGTATGTGCACCCGTACTCGCATACTTGTATGCTTTTGCATAGATATGCACCTTTTTTCCCATTTCTTGCACACCCCCCCACACACACTCTTAGACCTCTGAATTCTGTCCCCTGCCCGTGCCTCTTAGTGTTGTACACGCGCCAAGTGAAATCATTCTGTGATAGTCACTATGTGCCACATGTCAACTTGTTAAATGAAGTGTAGAACACACAACCTATCAAAGTGCACCAATTGGGTGTAGAATCCTTGCATCAAATGATTGCACGTGACACATGGTAGAGAAGATAAAAAAATCAGATAGTCAGTCAAATCCTTTAGCTGACCAGATCGTGCACCACATTTCATTGCGTGTTCAACTTCTACAACCGATATTCAAATCATCATAAATTCTACTATAGAGTTTGGATTCCCATACCTAAACTCTGGTCTGGAAAAATGTTGATGTGGGCTATACGTACTAGTCTTTTCAAAATCATATTTTGGCGTAGGATTTGGCAGGTGAAATGGGAAACATGTGATTCATGAAAATTAATGCATAGGTTCATGTGAACTTAAGCACCTAGATTTGCTTTGATCTTGTATCCTTCCTTCTTATACAAGGTATAAGTTGACATGGGGATGTGGACATCTGGCAACATGCTATAGGTGCATTTGTAAGTATTAATTGCTTGTTTTTGGTGGTTAGAAGTTTGAATCCATGAGTTTCCATCTCTTTCTTCTCCTTCCTTCTCTCCCTAATTTTCTATAAATAGTTGTAAGACAATGATCATTGTAAAAGGTTGGACTCTCTTGGTTTGCTAAGGGTGTTATTTAGAGCTCTAGTGCCTTTAGTATTTTGATTTACATGACCTCAGATTTAGCCATTCTGCATGTGGATACCTTTGCCTCTTCCACCATTTGTCATCGATTGTGCATCTTTTAGAAGAAATAAAAGCTTGTGTTTTGTGGCTATTATCTATCATAGATCATTTTTATTGAATATTGTCACCTTTCCCCTTATGTTTCTAGTTTGTTGCACATTTTCATGTCTCTTACAGGTTCTTCTTCTATTATGCTCCTTGAAAATGGGTGTGTGAGTGTTGTTCCAGTCTGTGGCACATCTGTCTGCCCTCTATGTGCACATTTTAACCTCCTTTTCACTCAAATGAGAGTGTTCATCCCCCTCTTTCTTATGCTATTGTCTCTCGTTAGCTTAGTTTTCCCTTTCATGCATCTCCTTCTCACCCTGGTCCCTTGAAATCGTAGAGTAGTGATAGATAGCTGAATTTCCCTTCCTAGGAGTAGTTTTAGTAGTAGAAAATAGGTAGAGGAATCCAACCTTCTCTAGAGGTCTAATCTCAAGCACAAGTCCCACAACTTGGATTGTCCCATGTTGCCTCAAAGCCCTAGTTCATCTTGATTTAGGATGGGTGTAATTTTGAGATCCAACACTTTTGGTATGCACATGGTGGGACAAGCATTGAAAGATATCTATATTTCATATTTCAATAAGTTCTCATGTGTGAATTTGTTGATTTCCATCCTTTGGAGGCTTGTTTCAACACACATGACAACTCCCAATATCCAAATCTACTGATTTCAAGTAGTTTGCACACCTTGTCATCAAAAGAAAAAAACATAGAACATTTGTGTGGGACATGCATCAAAGATTTACATCAGGTATGTAAAGGAACAGTTCATCGATATGTGTGTGCATTAATAGGTGTAATAGAAGGTGAAGCTTTAGCATGTAAATCTGACGCAGCAAGTCAGTGCGTGACACAAATGCCTCACAAGTAAGACGTAATTTTTTAAATGCTTTACTATGTTTTTGATGTGTTCATTGTGAATTCCATACCTTTAGGGGTAATTATAAGCACATCTATGACTCCAATGATTCAACTAACCCATTTTCTCATTTGTAGACCCTTCCTTTCATCCATTTCTTCCTTCCCTTTCACCCTTCCATTCATTTTCATGTTTCCACTTCATTCATGCCTCTTCATATATCTCTTCCATTCTCTCATTTCAGTTTCTCTCCCCTCCATTTGGAGTAATGGGATGATATCCCCAAAAAAAGCCTTGATTAATTTTACCTCTTCTTTCATGGAAATGGAGATCAATCTCCTATTGATCATATCTAAGACATAGTCAACCACTTTTGTCATTCATAATGCCAACGAAGAAAATGTTTTCCTCAAGACTTCTTGTTCTATCATTCATAGGAAGAGGAAAATATTGGTTCAGCAGTTTGGCTCCATCAATCCATTTCCACTTGGGATTCAGCCGGGAGAATAATTATACAACTAGTTTCAAGGAGAATGCAGATGTCATTTCCTCATGGAATATCTCAGCACAATACAACGTGCTTCAAATGAGAATATATCTCAGACTTCAACATCATATTCATAAGGACTTGGCACAAAATTCCTCAAGAATTCAGACCCTCACAAGGTATGGCATTATTCATATTATTTGAGGTCCTTGGATTCTGATTTAGTTGTATTGATCAAATCTCTATAGAGGTAAGCACTCTTACTCAATTATTTGACATTGTCATATTAGCTGAGAAGAGTTCTCATTCAGGCTGGCCAAAGGAATACAAATCTTTTTCGCACGATGCTTCCACTTCTTCCGCATCCTTCCCTTCATGCTTCTTCTTCTGAATCCTCTTTGTCTAACTATGTTGATAAACCAAAAGACCCTTACTTATGTATCATCCCCAATCAGTCTCATCATGTTCGATGATTGTAGAACTATTGAAGAATGGTATGACTTTGATTAGGAAGATGAGATTGCACAAAGTGAACAAAAGAGGGCATCTACTTCAAAAGGAATTCAGTTAGACTTAGAGGAGTTGTCTTGAATGAAGGAAGAGATTGTTTGTAGAGCAAAACAGATGTGCAATCTAACCTACAAACAGTTCACCTTCAAGAGGAGAGTCTACATGATAGATCCCATTTATGGGATTGAGCTTCAAAGAAATGGGAAAATCATAAGAACCAACCCTTGCTCAATCTAAATATCTAGCTAGTTTAGAGCCAAAAATCAGAGTTTCCACCAGGTCATGCTCACTTCAGAGCATGAGGAAGAGCTTCAATGCATGCCAAAGGTCAATGAAAAAATTCCTCCTAGATCCAAATGCAGAATAACTAAAGGAGGTATTTCATTTTTATTTATTGTTAATACTTTTAGGAGAAGGGTGGAAAACCAACTTCAAAGAATGGTTTTTACTCTTATTAAATACCATGTTTAGTGATCAAATCAGTTACATGGTCTCAATTTGTGAGGAAAGGCAGCTACTTCTCCCTGCGTGTATGCAGGATTTGTTTGAATCTACCTTTTCCTTTAGTAGATATAGGTTAGTTTAGGTTTATTTTCAGCAAAACAAGTGCTTGCGCACACTCTACATGTTTACCCTTGGAACATGTATGATTTTTAGTTTTGTACATAGTTGTTGTGTTTCTGTTGTTTTCACGTGCTCCTTTTTGATGTTGTATTTCTTTCTTCTCGTATGCTCCTCTTCGCATGCACTCATTTTATTGCTTCCAGGATGGTAGTCCAGTCTCAAAGTGGCAGCATCCATCAGTTTTCAACTTTCACAAAATTCAAATCAGAAGATATTCATATGAGAATATTAGTTCTACAGAGTTTAGACAAATGCTTCAAGTGACTTCAAAGGAATTTCTTCAAGTTACAAATCAGAAATTCATGTTTTTACGGCAGAATCCATGCCCAATGGATGCTTCTAAGGCCACTGGTCTCCTTCATCTAGCAGGCAGATGGCCCTGAAACTCACCAAATTATTGTCCAAAATAACTCCACTATTATTTTAACAACTTGTAGTTCCATTTTGGCTCTGACATTCAATCTTTTTTAGGTTGCACACACTCATTGGTTCCTTTCCTTGGAAAATTTTACATGGCTGCAGTTCTTCACATGCACCTTGCACACCCTTCATTATTCCTTCCTTGTGCTTTCCCTTTCCTTCACTTTCTTCTGCACCTGTGTTCCACGCTTCCCTCTATATTTTGCTATCTCCTTTTATTTCCCTCATGTGCATGTTCCTACATTACCCACTTTCATTCCAACAGTTTTGCGTACCCTTTTTGCACACATCTGTGAATTTCCTCCCATTTTGGTTAAGTCCTTGGTATGATCTTCCTATGCACATATATTTGAGTTCCTAGAGTCCCTTGCATGTTCATTGCATGCACTCATTCCCTTTCCACATGCTTCCATTATGCATTATACTTTATGCTTTCCTTTCCTCGTGTGCTTAGCATTTCCTTCCATGCATTTTCTCCTTCTTGTCACCGTGCAATCCTTTGTCAATTCTCATGCCCTCCTTGCATGCTTGCATGACTTTTAGAAATATGTTTCCTTTTCTTCCCACTTCCCGCGTACCCCCTCGCATGTGCTCACAAACCTTTGTAGCCCCCTCATGCCTCTTACTCTTGTGCACATGCCAAGTGCAATCTTTTGTGCCATTCACTGGGTGCCATGTGTCACCTTGTCAGTTGAAGTGTATGACATGCATCCTATCAAAACATGCCATATGTGCATCAAATCCTCACATCAAATGAGCATGTGACACATGTGTAGAGAAGAAAAAACTAACAAAAGTCAGCCGAATCCTTCATCCCATCAAGATCGCACCACTTGTCTTGTGTGTTCAGTTTGTACTGTAGATCTTCAAATCGTCATAACTTTTGTACAGAACTTGAGATCCCTATGCGTATGGTCTCATGTTGGAAATTTGTTGATGTGGGATACACGTTGGGTTTTCAAAATCAGATTTTGGGATTTGGTAGGTGAAATAGGGAAACATCAGTCAGGCCATTAATGCACATCCAGTCGAACTCAACCACCCAAATTTGATCCAATTTGGTCTCCTTCCTTCTTTTACAAGCTAACATGACATGGGGAGGCGCATATAACATTTACTATAGGTAGATTTGCAAGAATTTATTGCTTGATGTTGGTGGTTGGATGCTTGAATCTAAGTTTCCCTCTCTTTCTCCTCTTCCCATTTCTTCTATATATTGAGCAATGTACTCATTACAAAGGTTGGAACGCTCTTAGTTTGCAAGGGACATTATTCATAGCTCTGTGTATCCTTTATCATTTTGAGTTACAAGCCTCATATCTGGTGTTTGCATGTAGATACCTTGCCTCTTTCACCATTGTAATCAATTGTGCATCATTTGGAAGCAATAAAAGTTTTGTTTTGTGGCTATTCTCTTCCCTAGCTCATATTTTATTACATCTTCTTTCCTTCATTTGCATTATTCATCTATTGGGCATATTTTCATATCTCTTTAGGGCTCTTATTTGTTTGTTGTGCTCCATGAAAGTGGGTGTGTGAAAATGTTTTAGATTATGGCATGGTTGTTTTCCCTCCCTGTATCGCATTTTCCCTTGCTTTTCACTCAGTTGAGAGTGTTCATCCCCCTCTTTCTGGTGCTTATCACCTCCTCTTAGCTTAGGTTTCTCTTTCATGCATATCCTTCTCACCCTGGTCCCTTGGAATTGTAGAGTAGTGATAGGTAGTTGCATTTCCCTTCCTAGGAGTAGTTTTAGCACTAGAAACAAGTAGAGGAATCCAGCCTTCTCTGGAGGTTTGTCTCAAAGCACAAGTCCCACAACTTAGAGACAGTCCCATGTTGCCTCAATGCCCCAATTCATCCTGAACCAGGACAGGTGCAATTTTGAGCCCCAATAATGACCTCCATGATAGCTTCACATTCATGCTCCAAAACACATCTGCATAAGACTTCATCTCTACTCATCTTGTACAGGTATCCTCCAATGAGCTGATAAGGCACAACGTGAATAACAAGCTTCTTTTTCTCCAAAGTCTTCATTTCTGCAAGTGCAAGTCCATTGTACAGAAATACTGCAATATCTTCTAAGTTTGTTGGCGCGTGGTTTAATTTGAACAATTTTACATCAGGAATAGTATCTTTTATGCTTGGCATGTCCTCTCCAAATTTAATCCTTGACAGATGATTAGGCCCAAAGTTGCTCTTACCAAGCTTCACTATAACTGAGAAATCATCTCCTGGAAAAGGAGGATCCAATGACAGATGTGCCCCTGTAAAACCGGCTTATTGACCAAGTACTTTAATGCCATATGATCTGTATAAAATTTGAATGCTTTGGCCAACAAGTACTGTCTAAACTTGTGAAGTGCATAAATCATTGAGAAAGCCTCGTGTTCCCTATTTGTATAGTTTTTATCATCCGGCGTTAACTTTCTCCTTGAAAAACATATGAGATGATCAACACTACCTTCACCTGGTTGAGCTAAGACTATGCCAATGGCCATGCCAGAGGCATGTACATGTACATGAAAGGGCTTGTTCCAAGAAGGGAAGCATATGATTGGCATGGTGATTAGCCTCTCCTTTAGGGTCTCAAAAGCATATTGTGTGTCACCCCAGTAAAACATCTCTTTTGATTTCAACAATTCTTCAAGGGGTGCGGCAATATTGACATATCCTTTAATAAACTTCCTGTAATATCTAGTATGCCCCAAGAACCCACGCACTTTGCTATGATTAGTTGGCTCTTCCAATCCCAAAATAACTGCAATCTTAGTTGGGTCTACCAAGAAGCCTTCCTTGCAAATGATATGTCTGATAATTTACCAAAAGGAATTGCAAAGATGCACTTTTGATATTCAAATAAATACTCAACTTCTTACACCTTTCAAACATTAATCTTAGGTTGTCACAATGATCTTTTACCAGCCCATAAATGGTCTAATCATCCAAGTACACCTGCAAACACTTGTGAATAAAGTCTTGGAAAGCTTAAACAACTATGTGCGAGAACACTGGTGGCACTTTTTTCAATCCAGATGGCATAACAATGTATGTGAAATTCCCCCATTCAATTACAAAGGTGGTATTATCCTTATCTTCGCACGCAATCCTCACCTGATGGTAACCTGAAAATCCATCAGTGAATGAGTAGATTTCGTGCCCTTCTACTCCTTCCAATATCTCTTCTTTGAGTGGCATAGGAAAAGGATCTATGACATATGAATCGTTGAGGACCCTGTAGTCAACACAAATCATGATTCGACCATCCTTCTTAATGTTAATCACCATGGAGCTTATACATTCAAATTCCTCAATAAACTCAATAATTCCATACTTGAGCATCTTATCAATTTCTTCTTTCACTTTGACGTGTTAGTTGTTATTCATCCGGTAAGGCCTCTTTCTAACCAGACGTGTGCCCTCCTTAAGTTTGATTCTCATTTCCCCCAATGATGGATGTACATATTTTAATTTATGGTATCCCATGGGAAACATGTCTTGAAATTCAGGGAATAGCTTAATAATCTTTGCAACCTCAGGTGCAAACCAACAATCCCCAATAATAGCCTCCTTAGGCATGTCTTCAATCCCAATGTTCACTTTCTTAGTCTTCAAAGGCACGTGGTATGCAAGTGCTTGCTCATCTGTGGAGTCCAATATCTTGCACGCACCCTTTGTGTGCTTAATGTCCAAGTACTTAACCTCCTCATCATCTATGAGGTAAATAACTTTTCCCTTCTTTCTCCTTCCAAGCACAACCCAACTGTGTTTCTTCTATCTCTACTAGGTCCTCTTGCACCTCAGTGTCAAAATCACCAAACAAATGGATCATGAGCTCCTCAGCCTTCAAGATATCCCCCAATGTGATGCATCTCATAATCTGTAAGGCTTCATGAACTAGAGGCTCAGTAGAAAAATAATCAAAAGTATGAACAATACCTTCAATCAGGTCGCGCCAACTTGTTGTCTCCTGCTTTAACTCAGCATGTGCATACCAAGCATGTATGCAACCATGGAGAGTAGAGTAAAATGTGTGTACCCATAGAGATGGTGGTAAACCATCCTACCCTTGCATCCAATTCCTTTCATAGTTATGAATATGTACTAGAGGAGGGGTATTTCCATCATAATTCCATATCAAAGAAGAAAGATTATTCCGAGTGAACCTCATCAAGAAGGCTTCTCTAACCTCCTGTCAACCAAGTAAATTATCTCTATGTGTAGCCCACAAGTGTATCGTTGTCCCCCACAAGGTATATACTAACATATTTCTTATGTCCCCCTCATTGTGCCATTGTTCTTCCATCGTTTACAAGAAATATTCTGGCTTCTCTTCCCCAGTATACTTCGCCAAGTTGGTTTTACCCAACCACTGAACTGTGTGTTGCCTTATCATCTCAGTAACTCATTCTCATACTTCATAACTGACCATTTCATTAGTACCATGGGCCCAATTATCACATGCCACACTAGTAGTGTCATTGATAGATTACGCGTCCTCCCAATGGAGCACACCTTCCTTTGATGGTGTCATGTTCTCAGGGCCGCACACCATATGTGCATAGATTCTGTTGAGATACTCCTTGTTGATAGGATCTATATAAGGCACAACCTTAGCATCATCCAATGGTATTATAACTCACTCGTCTTTGTTCTCAAAACTAGTATACTTCTTGTTAAAGTGCAGCTCTGCATTATTAGCATATCTCCAGGGACGTCCAAGCAATACAGAGAAATATCTACCTCAGTAAGCTCTAATGCTTCAAACCACCTATAAATTTGGCTCCCTGAATAGTGATTGAAGCATCCTTTAGCACCCCAATGGACATCGCCCTTGTTTTATTAACCATATACAACACATTTGAAGATGGCTGCAATGGTGGCCTTCCCATTTGGCTCCAAGCATCCAAGGTGAGAACATTAACTTCTGTGCATGTATCAATGAGATTATTACTCACCAATTGTCCATTAATCACTACATCCAGTGTGATCTCTTTGTCATATTCATGGTTCTATGGTGGAAATTTTGTATGAAGGATCAAGTGCTCTCTTTCAACACCTACGCGCAGTACCTTGTCTCGCAACCATTCCCCCAAAAAAGGGATGATATTCTCTTTCCTCAACATATTGCACACTTCTGTAAGGTCATCAATATTATTCTGAGGGAGTTCAATACCCTTCGCATGTTCCCTCTCCTGTGTTTTCTCTTTCAGAAATTGTATCTCTCCCTATAGCTCCCTGAAGACACCCATGATCTCCTAATGAACTTCCTTTTCTTGGGTTACATTTGGATACTTTGCATGTACCACCTCTTCCTATTTGATGAGAGGTCTTATCTTGTCCTACTCGTGAGTGTGTGTAGCCTTTGTGCATGTAATCACTAATAAAGGTTGAATTTTAGGCTCAACCATCTTCTTGGGTGCCCACTACTCATGCTTTGTGTGCTCCAACTTAATCATAGGTGTGCCTTTGTTCTTCTTGTTGTTCTTACACATGGGCATACAAATCTGGAAAATCCTCATCCTTGTGTTCCTCTCCACAATGTGCGCAAACTTGACTCTTAGGAGACATGCATTAATAATTATTAGGTGATCCACACATATAACATGTCCCTCGTGCAAACCTTCCATGATCACAATGTCCTCAACTCCTAAATCCACCTCTGAAGCCTCCATTTCCATTGTTGTGTGCTTCACCGGTCTATCATTATTGCACTTGCAAGCCACTTGCCACACTTGTCTGGCACAACCCTATTTCACATGCCTCATGAATATGATCAATCAAACGACAATCAGTTATGTCATGGGTATGTGCATCACATATTTTGCAGTACATAAAGACATGATTTTGTGTCATGCGTTGTAAAAGTAGACAATTGAGAACATCATGATTCTTATAATATATCTCATAAGATGTCAATAATGTGTGCACGTTCCTGCGCGATGTTATCCCATTTTAGTGATTCAAGCTAAAATCAAGATAACCATAGAAATTTTTGAAAAAATCTACTAAAATACCTGTTTGAAGAGTATTTCGGGTTTTCGGGTTTCAACAACATACAAACATGTTATTTACATGTTATATGCTAATTGTTTCCCGAAACCCGAAACCCAATTCAACTCCCTTGCGTCAGGTTTTTGGAACTCCAGAGCATCGGAACATGCATGATCAAAAACATGCTTCATGTCACATGACTTCTGAAACCTGAAACCCAATTCAACTCCCTTGTCTCGGATTCTCGGAACATTCAAGCATCTTGACATATCATGATTTGTGTCAGGTTTTCGAAACCTTCGAGCATATAAACATACCTTGCTTCATGTCGGGTTTTCAGAAACTCCAAACATGATGACATGGCATTCATGTCGAGTTGTAGGGTATTTGGCACACATGTCAAGTGAGATGTAATAAATGTGGGGATTTTATAAATAATTGGATTTACAAGTCATTTTTATCGTTTGTGCTTTTGGTTGCGTGGATTTTCTCCTACATGATCTCTCAGCCTCCAAACCTGATTTGATCTCATGCTCGCTCATGTGATCCATTTTCAATTATTTGCTAAAGGTATTTACTCTACCTTTTGCTTATGAAGTTTTGTTGAAAATGTTTTTGTGATGTCCTTTGCATCTTTTCCTTTCTTTCCTATTTTCTTTTTAGGTTTAGGGTTTTAGGTTTTCTTCTTCGAGTTGTATTCCAAATAGAATTCATTGATTAAAAGTTCACCCTTAGGGTGCTTTTCCTATTTTTATTCCTTGGAATATGCCTTTTGTATTTTAAAGAAGAGAAGAAGAAGACAAAAATACAAATTGTTGAGATGGAGGGAAAATTTCATGTTTAGACATCTCAAAAACCCAATCCCTTATTTTTGGGTTTCCCAGGGTGTTTTACATCTCCCACTTTCCGTAGTGTGTTGGGTCTTCCAGTGTGTCAGGCATCTAACATCTTCCTGCATCTGACTTCCAGTGTGTCGGGTCTGACGGTGTGTCTGACATCCTCAATTTCCTGCAGTGTTTCGGGTTTCAACAAGTTTCTGACATCCTCAATTTTCTGACATACTCAGCTAACTGTCGGGGTTTGTAGAGTGTTCAACAAGACCTAATCTCTGACGCATTCTCTCCAGTGTGTCGGGTTCCAGCAGGTGCTTTGCAAGTCCTAAAACCTGGATAGTGTGGCAGGTCTATGGGGTTGTTCAACAAGTTTTCAAACCCGGGTGTTCAAACTAGAAGTGGTCAAGGCATTTTTCCTCCAAGAATCCTCATGTCAGATCCTAGTTCATCATAGGATAAGTTGGATAAATCAGGTAAGATGAAGTACAAATTCAGGAAGGTGGAGTCTCCTTCCTGCATTGATTGTAATTATGACATCCAGGATATAGAACTCGGAAATGTAGATATGGAAGATTTTTGGAATAGAGTCAAGAGTTCTTCCCAAACCCCCTGGATGAGATCAATAGCCGGCAATGGCCTCCCTCTTGCAGCAGGATTCCCCATGTCTTCTCAGTGCCCCAAGTTCATCTTGGCATGTGCTTCGAATTATGACTGTGCTTCTCATTCAGTGAGAAATTAGGCGGGAGAAGTCATAGTCAAGTTAGATGGAGGTTACTTCGAGGACCTTATCAGACTGCCTAACTTTGAAGAGTATGGGGATGTAGACCTCAAGTCAGCCTAGAAATCCTGGGACAGAGATCAAGAAGAATGTATTAAACATGTGAACAAGAAGTTCCTGATCAGAGCCAAGCCGACTATCTCTAGGTTTCCAAGATTTGTTCCTAGAAGTGATTTCATTCAAGAGATCAATGATATCATTACTTTGTTGAGCCGGGTTTTTAAATTTCTTGAGTCAAATGTTTTCCAAGGATGGATGTACCAATTCATGGTGATCATTAAGAAGAATCAATAGGGGATTGGTTGGGGTATTCTTATCAGTGACGAGATAGACTCTCAGATGAAACGGTTTTTTCTACAAGAAAATTTTATGTCCTCATATGTCACTTATGCTGCAGCTAGTACGAGGAATTATCCTGGATTGGACACAAAGGGGAACAAGGAATCTGAACTCATTTATCGGTATTTTCCTCAGCTAACAAAGAAGGGGTCTGAGGACCAATTCAGAAGAGTAAATGATGCTTTCTTTTATGAGAACATTTGCAGGATGAACCCTTAACTGAGGAAAACAAGAGTCTCTAATGAGGCATGGGCTGAAGTTTCAAAATGGGGTTGTGTCTTCTTGCAATTCAAGAAGTTCACATATCTCTGAGTCGTCATGTAGCTAGGTGATCCTTTCTGATTGCCCAGATATCCAAGAGACAAGCTGGTCCTGATGGAGTTGGTCAGGAAATTGTTGGATTTTTACAAGTTCCAATAGAGTAAGCACAAGGCCGTCGTACCCTTCCCAATTTGTATTAGAAGGTATACCTACTCAACGGTGGTAAAAGCCAAGAATGTAGTTCATGAGCATCAGGACAAGTTAAAGAAACACATGAAGCCCAGAGATGGGTTCAACTTTCGAGGAGTTCTTAAGTCATATGGAACCTTATACCTGCACGTGCCTAGCATAGAAGACATTCGGGTTGATCTTTGTGATGAAGTCGCTTTCCGCAAAAAGGATCATAGTAGATTAACACTTGAAGAAATTCAGACACTTAAGCTCGCTGACATCCCAAAAGGTACTAGCGACAATAAAAGTGTTATAGATCCTTCATATGATGGACTGAATGAGGATCAATACGTTTTCCAGCTAATGAGGATCAATACAAGTTTGCAGAGATCGCCACTCCCGCAACTGACAAGACCAAAGAGGACATAGTGGCCTCAGATTATCAGATAACCAGGGTCAATTTAGGGAAGTTGATGGCAGAAGGAGCACAACAAGATGCACGAGATGCTATGAATGTGCTATGTTAGAAGTTAAAAGAAACAAAGGAAAGCAGGGATGAGCTTAAAAAGAAAGTGGAGCAGTTGACTGAAGTATTACTTAAGCTCTCAAAGCCCCCTGAGTCAGCACCATTATCCTCTACTCCTATCGGGTTCGATTTCTCATCGGTACCCATGATTGAAAAGATTAACGAAAAGGGGAGAGTGGTTGATGAATGGACCCAAAGGCTGCTCCTGCAGGGAAAAGAAGTAATCCAAGATACTATGGAAGTCTATCAATCTTTGGAAGATATAAAGAAAGATGGAGAAAAAAAGGATGATGAGTTTTCTTCAGAAATCGGGAACCTGGAGTTGACTTTTGAAGCTCTCCAAACGCTGAAACAAATTCCATCCCGCATCTTGGTCGAAGAGGGCATAATCCCACATGTGGATAAACATTTCCAGCTAACCAAAGCCATCAGATTTAGAATAAAGATTCTCAATGAAGCTTGCAGCAAATTGAGAGAATCAAGAGATCAATTGGTCAATGGCAAGAACGACTTGGAAGAAGAGTTGGTCAAAAATTTTACGAAAGTGTTCAGTGAAGGATCGAGTATCCTACCTATTGATGATCTTTACGAACAGATCCAAGAATCAATTCAACATGAACCAACTTATAGATTCGGCATGGAAGTCATTGACAGGTTTGTGAAAAATTGAACATTCTTTGGAGACCCTGAGGAAACTCAACAGGAGATTGAAAAAGCTTCCCGGTAATGCCAATGATACTCAAGAAACATGTGAAGTTCTGAGTGATCATTCCACCGCGCCTGATGATAATGAGATGCGAGGAATAATCCGAAAATTCCAAGAATTTCAGAACAAGCAAGCTTTGTTAGAGGAAGAGAAAGATGATTATTCATAATAGGCACAATGCAACATGTCATTTCAACCTTGAAATTGACATGTCTTTTTCATTTCTGTTTCGTCACATAGGAAGCAAATTTTGACTTGGTCTCCTGCGTGAGAGTCAAGCAAAATATAACTCTTGTTAAAACACTATTTTCTAGGATTTATCCTATTTTCTCTCTACTCTTTTTATTATAAATAAGGAGTGCTTATGCATTCCAAAGGGTTGATATTTTTGGAATATTGAGAACTATTGTGGAGAAGAAGAACTTTGTGTTTTCTTTCAATCATTCAAGAAATAGAAATTGATGTTATTTTTGCAAACTTTCTGTTGTGAGATTCATCCCTCTTAAAGATATTGTTCTTATGTTTAGGATCTTCAGCTATTCTTTGTTTGGCATTCTCAATCATTTTAATGGTTTCAAACATTACATTACATTTATTATCTAGAATTCGTATGATTATTTCGTGATCTGTGTTTTCTCGAAAGAAAATATGTTCCCGTCATTTCCTTTCCATTGTGTATTCTTTCTAATCCATTTTACTTCGAAAGCATCAATATTCCCATTTACTATGGATATGGATTCTGGGATTTTGTCCCAACCCAAATGGTTAGATTAGTGTAAATGTTGTACGTATCATTTCTACCATGTTTTAGATTAGCAATAAACAGGCAGCCTCACCTGTCTTTGAGGAGGGATTTTATCCCATGCACTGTGGTTGAACCTCATATTTTGTCTTGACAAAATATCCAATCAACAGTTTTTAGCGACTCTACTGGGGAACACATATTGATAGTATAAAACTTATCCTTTTGGTGTCTGGCGACTCCGTATTTACCTTATTTTCAACAAGATCTATTTTCCAATTCAAGTTGGCCAGAAAGATCTTCACTCGGTCAACCCGAGCCCAGGGTGAAACTGATCCGTTCTTTGATCTGCTTCAACGGCATAATTTTAGACTTTCACCCAACAGTGTTGCATCTAGCCGGGCAAGAAGTTCTTCACCCATCCGAAGGAATCAAATTCCTCAAGAACCAAAAGTCTCTGCAACTTGTTCATGCATTATTCTTGTCCAGATATTCATATTCCTGTTCGCACTTCATTTAGAAGAATGGCAGCACAACCTGTGCCTTGGGGCGTAGCTATTGGTCCTCTTTACCTTACTCCACCATTGCATGACCTACCTCATGGATCACGGAAGAATATTCCTAAGTTCAACGGTGATGGAAAACAGCATCCTGACGAACACATTGCCTCATTCTTTGTTGCATGCAGTGTTCTTGGGATTGCTCACGAAGATGTCTCTGTTCGACTCTTCGTCGAAACATTGCATGGTGTAGCAGCAGAATGGTTTTACCATCTCCCAAATGCATGCATTACCAACTGGGATACCATGAGATCTGTATTTGAAGCAAGGTTCAAACTAGCTGAAGATTCTCACGTCTTGTTAGCACAACTTACCCACATGAAGAAGGAGCCTTATGAACCCATGCGGAACTTCATAGCCAAATTCAACAAGCTGATCTGCAAGATTCCAGACCTTGTTGTTCCTACTCTCGAAAATTAGAAGTGTTTCTTCATCAATGCTCAACCTCCGGATGTAAGCTTCTTGTTAAGAAAATCTGTTATCCCTGATTTGGCCACTGCTCAAGCTACAGCCACTGAAATAGAAGACGATCTTATTCTGTCTAGAAAAATCAGAAAAGAATCATCCAAGCCTAAAAATTCAGAGTTCTTCTCAAAGTACTACTGATCCCATGATTCAGAAGATGGCTAATGACTTGATTGTTTTAAAAAAAGAAAATGACTCAACAAGTGAGCAACGTTCCATATCAGGATATTCCTAGACGGAATTTCAATAATACTAACGGTGCTCCCACAAGAGATAGACTGCCATTGACTGTTGCTCAACCAAGACTAGCTATTGAAGCTCCTCATGTTAATGCTACAGTGGAGATAGTCGAAGAAGATGAAGAATCAGAAGAACAAGATTCTCACGAAGCTTTTGAAGCTTCGGGATATGTTGATGAGTCCTATGATGATTCAGCTGGCGACTCCAGCATCAGGTATTTGGAATACGAAGAAGATGGATGCAAACCTGATGGTCAGTCATTCACGGTCTTCACTCGATCTCAATCCCAGAATCCCAAAAAACCGATGGAAAGCTCCAAGGAAAAGAGTAAAGACACTCCCACAGTCATAGCTAAGAGAGGCTCTCCTATCTCAGCACAAACTAAAAAGGAGATGACTAAAAAAGTAACAACTTCCTCCTTTTGTCCTTCTCCTAAGGCCAGTACCGTGACTCAAGCTCATGTGATCAGAAATGAGCCTACCATCACTCCTTCATTAATTGGTTTTGACATCATTGACCATGCAAAAAGAACTAAGATCCAAATGTCAGAAGCATAATACCTCCAATCAAACCCGGAGCAATTCGAGAAACTTTTCAAATTCATTAGAAGCAAGGTTGCTATTCCTTCACCTTCAAAAGGCATTTTGTCAAGTCCTATTCAGCCTTCACCTCAGAACAATATTACTTCTGCTTCTTCTTTAGGGAAGATTGACCGTTTTATTTGTCATTACTCATAAACGGATTCAAACTTAGCAATTGTATCATTAACTCAGGAGCCTCTGATAACATGATGCCCATAAAGGTAGCCCATGCCCTTTGACTTACTTTGACCAAATCATATGGATGATGTTACTCCATGGAAACCAAGCAAGACCCCTTGATTGGTCAAATCAAAGATGCACAATTTGCATTCATCGCCTTCCCGGAGAAGAGAGTGAAAATGACCGTTCTAGTTGCTGATATTCCAGCTACTTATGGTATTCTCTTAGGAAGAGGTTTTTGTAAAGATGTCGGGGGAGAGATCAACATGGACTGGACCAAGGCTAAAATCCTAGTTAATGGAGTTTCTCACATTCTCCATCCTGAACCTCAAGTGAAGTATTTGGTCATTAAATCAGACGACCCCAAGGCTCAAATTATTTTCGAAGATGTTGGCTTAGGGAAATTACTTCATGACATTAGAAGTACCAGCTGTAGACATCAAAGAAGAGGATTCCAATGCTATTTGGACCATCAAATTCGACGGGAGCCGTTTGACTAGCGGATCGGGAGTTGGTGTAGTTCTTATATCTCCAGATTCTGAAATCTTTCCTTTCACCTTCAAGCTGTAGTTTGATAACACTAATAATACAGCTGAATATGAAGCCTTGTTATTAGGTTTAGAAATGGCCAGAAAAAAGGGAATTCAAAATCTCAAGGTCCAAGGAGATGCAGAGCTGATTGTTAACCAGGTAAAAGGGATCTATCAAGTGAGAAATGATCGCCTAAAGCATTATAGGAATAAGGTATGGGATAGCATAGAATGCTTTGATGATTTTTCCATCAAGGCAGTTTTGAGGGATCATAATGACAAAGCCAATTCTTTGGCCGTGTCTGCATCTCTTCTCCTTCCTCATCCACAGTTCAAATGGGACACGTACACCATTGAAATTGTATATCATCCCAGTGTTCCAGATAACTCAGCACATTGGCAAGTATTTAACGATGATCAACAGATATTGTCTTTTCCGGAGAAAGCTGATAATTTTAGTGAATTGTATTTTGAAGGGTCAAAATCAGCTTTCGTGAATCCGTTTCCAATTCATATCAAGAGGTTGATGGTGAGTTTATTCAACTAAAAGGAAACAAGATTCCCAAGGGATTGGTTTCTCTGGAAGGTCTGTTTGATAAACATGATTGTTTTATCCAGAATAAAAGGCAGATTGAAGGCACCTCCTTATCAGAAGTAGATCAAGTTAATCTGGGATCTCCGGATCAACCACGGATGGTGAATATTGGGAAATGTTGTTCCCCTGAGGAGAAAGCAAAAATTCACTTCACTCCTAAAGAGATACATGGATGTCTTGGCCTGGTCTTATGCAGATTTAAAATCCTTAAAGCCCAAAGATGTGCAACATAGTATTCCCTTGAAGCCTGAAGCTAAACCCCACAGGCAGAAGCAAAGACATTACAACCCCAAGATCTCAGGGACTATTCTTGCATAAATTAAGAAAATGTTAGATGTAAGGATTATCTTCCCAATCCACCATTCTACCTGGGTTGCTAACATCGTCCCCGTCAGGAAGAAGAATGGCGAAATCAGGATTTGTGTGGATTTCTGAAATCTGAATCAGTCTTCGTTAAAAGACAACTATCCCTTGCCTATCATGGATCAGGTGTTATAGACTGTTACTAGATCAGAGATGCTATCCATGCTCGACGGATTTTTAGGATATAATCAAGTTGAGGTAGCTGCTGAAGATCAACATAAATTCACAACCCCATGGGGGACCTTTGCTTACAGGAGGATGCCTTTTGGTTTGATCAATGCCGAGGCCACATTTCAGAGAGCTATGGACTTGGCATTCAGAGATCTGATGGGAAAGTTATAGTTGTATATTTGGATGACTTGACCATTTTCTCTAAAAAACGGAGTGATCATTATGATCATCTGGAGCAGGTACTCTTGAGATGCAGGCGTCATGGGATTTCATTAAATCCTAAGACAGTCCATGTTTGGAGTGACAGAGGGAAAGTTGTTGGGTCATATTATGACTAGAGAAGGAACCAAGATCAACCCAGAGAGGGTGATGGCCATTCAAAGCCTTACCCTACCCACAAGCAAAACTGGAGTTCATTCCTTTTTCAAATAGGTCAATTTCCTAAGGAGGTTCGTACCTGACTTTGCTGATAAAACCAAGGATATCCTTGGGATGATGAAAGGTAAAACTCCATTTCGATGGAGTACTGAAGGGAAACTTGCATTTGATGAAGTCAAAAAGGCAATTGCTCATGCTCCTTGTTCTGGTATGTCCAGATTTCAAGAAATATTTCATCATGTACAACTACGCTTCCGCACACACAGTGTTAGCCATCCTGATGCAGGAGAACAAAGAAGGCATTGAAGCTCCCATCACTTTCATGAGCTACCCATTAAAGGAACATGAACTAAAGATGTCACAGATTGAAAAGCATGCTTATACCATAGTACGAGCGGTGAAACATTTCAGATACTATGTGTTGAGTTCTCATACCCTCGTTCTCATTCCTGATACTGTAGTTAAATCCATTTTGACTCAACAAGAGATGGGTAGTCAACGGGGTAACTGGATAGATAAAGTTCAAGAGTATGACTTGGACATTAGACCTACCAAGTTGGTACAAGGAAGGTGCCTGTGCCAATTGATTGCAGAAAATAATGCTGAGACAGAATGCGAAAGAACTGAAGATACCTCTTTAGAGTTGCCCATGGTGCTTTTTGTGAGCACAACTGACGAATGGTAAATAGATATTTCTTTCTTTCTGACTTATGGTGAATGCCCCCCATTTAAGCCAAAAGGAGAAGAGGACAGTTAAGTTAAGATCTGCAAGATACATCCTGTGGGATAATGGAATATACAAGAAAGGTATTGATGGTGTATTCCATTCGTTGTGTTGATAAATCTCAGCAGGTAAGGTTGCTAGAATCCTTCCATAGTCTAGCATGTGGAGGAAATTTCTCTTCTTCTGTGATAGCTTATAAGATCCTACGGGCCAGATACTATTGGCCTACTCTCTTTCGAGACTCAGCAGAATGGGTATCCAAGTGTGAAGCTTGTCAACATTTCATTGGTCGCCCTAAGCTAGCAGCTCTCCCCCTGAAGCCTGTAGCAATCGAAGAACCTTTTCGCCAGTGGGGAATTGATTTCATTGGAATGTTGAATCCTACCTCTAGTGTCAGACACAATTACATGCTTACTGCTATAGACTATTTCACCAAGTGGGTGGAGGCTGCACCAATCAAGCAGGCAACCTTAGAAGCCGTGTGCAAATTCCTTAAAGAAAATATAATTGTCAGATTTGGTGTGCCTCACAAGATCGTGGCTAATAACACCTCCAATTTCTCATCACATGAACTGGCAGAATTTTTTTATGGATTCGGGATCACCCTGGCCCACTCATCTGACTATTATCCCCAAGGCAATGGTCAAGCTGAATCCAGCAACAAGAACCTGGTTACCATAATTAGAAAGCTAGTGGATGAGAACCAGAGGACATGGCACAAAGCATTGTATGATGCGTTATGGGAAGATCGGATTACTCCAAAGTGAGCTATTGGAATGTCCCCTTTCCAGGTGTTGTATGGAATTGATGCTGAAATTCCCATTTCCGTAGAACTGCCAGCCTTACAGTTGGCCAAAGCAGTCGAAGATGAGACTTTTCAAAACTCTATTGAGAAAAGGGTAATGTACCTAGCCAAGGCTAGAAGAGGAACAAAGCAAGGTGGTTGATCACATTGCAGATCATCAGAGCAAAGTAAAGAAGATATTTGATAAGAAATCAAAGCAACGTGACTTTCAAATTGGAGATTTGGTGCTTCTTTGGGATAAGAGAAGGGAGCAGAAAGGAATGCATGGAAAGTTTGATTCTTTGTGGAAAGGACCTTTCAAGATTCATCATCTGAATGGTGAAAATAGCTTTTGTCTATCATATATTGATGGAGATTTGCTTCCTTTACCTTTCAGTGGTCAACATCTGAAGTTGTTCCATCAGTAATGCAAGAAGCTCTCTTGTATTGTACATAATTTATCTTTTGTCGTGTGTTTGCTTTTGTTTCTTTCTTTCTTTCTTTCTTTCTTTCTTTTGTTTGTTTTTGGTTTTTCTTCTTCCAAACTCCATAGCCCAATGGATAAAGCCAGAAATTCTAAGTCCTCTTCCTTTGACATTGCAAAGAAAGTCCCCAACTAGAGCCAGCTGTTATCCCATTTTAGTGATTCAAGCTAAAATCAAGATAACCATAGAAATTTTTGAAAAAATCTACTAAAATACCCGTTTGAAGAGTATTTCAGGTTTTTGGGTTTCAACAACATGCAAACATGTTATTTACATACTATATGCTAATTATTTCCCAAAACCCGAAACCTGATTCAACTCCCTTGTGTCGGGTTTTCGGAACTCCGGAGCATCGGAACATGCGTGATCAAAAACATGCTTCATGTCACATGACTTCCGAAACCTGAAACCCGATTCAACTCCCTTGTGTCGGGTTTTTGGAACCTTTGAGCATCTTGACATATCATGCTTTGTGTCGGGTTTTCGGAACCTCTAAACATACCTTGCTTCATGTCGGGTTTCCGAACACTCCAAACATGATGACATGGCATTCATGTCGAGTTGTAGGGTAGTTGGCACACGTGTCAAGTGAGATGTAATAAATGTGGGGTTTTATAAATAGTTGGATTTACACGTCATTTTTATCTTTTGTGCTTTTGGTTGCGTGGATTTTCTCCTACATGCTCTCTCAGCCTCCGAACCTGATTTGATCTCGTGCTCGATTGCGTGGTCCATTTTCAATTATTTTTTGAATTTGCTGAAGGTATTTACTCTGCCTTTTGCTTGTGAAGTTTTGTTGAAAATGTTTTTGTGATGTCTTTTTGTATCTTTTCCTTCCTTTCCTGTTTTCTTTTTAGGTTTAGGGTTTTAGGTTTTTCTTCTTCTTTTGAGTTGTATTCCAAATAGAAATCATTGATTAAAAGTTCACCCTTAGGGTGTTTGCCTATTTTTATTCCTTGGAATATACCTTTTGTATTTTAAAGAAAAGAAGAAGAAGACAAAAATCCAAACTGTTGAAATGGTGGAAAAATTTCATGTCTAGACATCTCAAAAACCCGATCCCTTATTTTCAGGTTTTGCAGGGTGTTTTACAATCTCCAAATTTCATAGTGTGTCGGGTTTTCCAGCGTGCCAAGCATCTAACATCTTCCTACATCTGACTTTCCAATGTGTCGGGTCTGGACTAGTGTGTCTGACATCCTCAATTTCCCGCAGTGTTTCGGGTTTCAACAAGTGTCCGACATCCTCAATTTTCTGACATACTCAGCTTATTGTTGGGGTTTTTCAGAGTGTCCAACAAGACCTAATCTTCTGACACATTCTCTCCAGTGTGTCAGGTTCCAGTAAAGGTGCTTTGCAAGTCCTAAAACCCACTCATAGTGTGGCGGGTCTGTGGGGTTGTTCAACAAGTTTTCAAACCCGAGTGTTCAAACCAGAAGTGATCAAGGCATTTCTTCCTCCAAGAATCCTCATGTCGGATCCTGGTTCATCATAGGATAAGTCAGATAAATTAGGGAAGATGAAGTACAAATTCAGGAAGGTGGAGTCTCCTTCCTACATTGATTGTAATTATGACATCCGGGATACAGAACTCAGAAATGTAGACATGGAAGATTTTTGGAATAGAGTCAAGAGTTCTTCCCAAACCCCCTGGATGAGATCAATAGCCGGCAGTGGCCTCCCTCTTGCAACAGGATTCCCCATGTCTGCTCAGTGCCCCGAGTTCATCTTGGCATGTGCTTCGAATTATGACTCTGCTTCTCGTTCAGTGAGAAATCAGGCGGGAGAAGTCATAGTCAAGTTAGACGGAGGTTACTTTGATGACCTTCTCAGACTGCCTAACTTTGAAGAGTATGGGGATGTAGACCTCAAGTCAGCCCAGAAATCCTGGGACAAAGATCAAGAAGACTGTATTAAACATGTGAATAAGAAGTTCCTGATCAAAGCCAAGCCGGCTGTCTCTAGGTTTCCAAGATTTGTTCCTAGAAGTGATTTCATTCAAGAGATCAATGATATCATTACTTTGTTGAGCCGGGTTTTTGGATTTCCTGAGTCAAATGTTTTCCAAGGATGGATGTACCAATTCATGGTCATCATTAAGAAGAATCAACAGGGGATTGATTGGGGTAGTCTTATCAGTGACGAGATAGACTCTCAGATGAAAACAGTTTTGTCTACAGGAAAATTTTATATGTCCTCATATGTCACTTATGCAGCAGCTGGTATGAGGAATTATCCTAGATTGGACACAAAGGGGAACAAGGTAGCTGAACACATTTATCGGTATTTTCCTCAGCTAACAAAGAAGGGGTCCGAGGACCAATTCAGAAGAGTAAATGATGCTTTCTTTTACGAGAACATCTGCAGGATGAACCCCGAACTGAGGAAAACAAGAGTCTCTGATGAGGCATGGGCTGAAGTTTCAAAATGGGGTTGTGTCTTCTTGCAATTTAAGAAGTTCACATATCTTCGAGTGGTCATGTACCTAGGTGATCCTTTCTAATTGCCCAGATATCCAGGAGACAAGCTGTCCTGATGGAGTTGGTTAGGCAATTGTTGGATTTTCACAAGTTCCAACAAAGTAAGCACAAGGCCGCCGTATCCTTCCCAATTTCTATTGGAAGGTATACCTACTCAATGGTGGTAAAAGCCAAGAATGTAGTTCACAAGCTTCAGGACAAGTTAAAGAAGCACATGAAGCCCAGAGATGGGTTCGACTTTCGAGGAGTTCTTAAGTCATATGGAACCCTGTACCTGCACGTGCCTAACATAGAAGACATTTGGGTTGATCTTCGTGATGAAGTTGTTGTTTGTAGAAAGGATCATAGCAGATTAACACTTGAAGAAATTCAGACACTCGAGCTCGCTGACATCCCAGAAGGTACTGGCGACAATGAAAGTGTTCTAGATCCTTCATATGACAGACTGAATGAGGATCAATACGTTTTCCCAGCTATTGATTGGTCTATTGGTGAAAAAGCTTGTATTGTAGATAGATCAGCTCCGATTCTCGCACGCACTAAGGCATGGCTCACCTCTTGGGGAATGAGTTACAAAGAAGAGAGTTTTTCAAAGTTGGTTGATTTGGAAGCGAGGACCCTCCAAAAAGGAAAAGGACAAGAGCTCTTCTAAGAGGCCTATAAAGGTCAAATTTGTCAAGAAGGGAGGAGAACAAGAAGCCCCTTCAATTGCCACTCCAGTTGAAATGGTGAACGTACCAGAATCACCAACACCACCAGAAATAGGGAAATCTCTTTGGAGGTAGAGGTGAGTCAACCTCTAATTTCACCATTTGTTGATTGCCCAACAGAAGTAAGTTTATCCCTCGCTTCCCAGGCTTTGCTTTCAGGAGCTGCACCTCCTCCTTCACAACCACTTCCACCTCCTCCTTCACAACCACTTCCACCTCCTCTTTCTCCATCTTCTTCATCAGCCATGGCCAGCATTTTCTCTAGACTCTCACCTCTCTCTGCTGGAACCAAAGTGACTATAGATATGCCTCCTCCTTCTACACCTCTTTTCACTGAATCCACTACCACACTTGTGGTTGTTCCCACTCCACCAGTAAGTCTTCCTCCACCTGCAAGTGTGACCCAAACCCCTGCAACAAGTAGCAACTTCCTCTGGCATGCCTCAATGGTTGCTTGATCAGACTCCGAGGAAAAGGAAGGTGGTAGTTCCCATACCAGCCTTTGATTTCAGTTCACTCAAGGCTTCTACTGCTAAATCAGCCAAGAAACCCAAAATAGTTTCAAGGGTTTTAGTGGATGCTTCAGGGCACAAGTTTGTAGAGATCGCCACTCCCACAACTGACAAGACCAAAGAGGACATAGTGGCCTCTGACTATCAGATAACCAGGGTCGATCTAGGGAAGGTGATGGCAGAAGGAGCACAACAAGATGCATGAGATGCTATGAACGTGCTATGTCAGAAGTTAAAAGAAACAAAAGGAAAGCAGGATGAGCTTAAAGAGAAAGTGGAGCAGTTGACTGAAGTATTACTTAAGCTCTCAAAGCCCCCTGAGTCAGCACCATTATCCTCTACTCCTATCGGGTTCGATTTCTCATCGGTACCCATGATTGAAAAGATTAATGAAAAGGGGAGAGTGGTTGATGAATGGACCCAAAGGCTGCTCCTGCAGGGAAAAGAAGTAATCCAAGATACTGTGGAAGTCTATCAATCTTTGGAGGATATAAAGAAAGATGGAGAGAAAATGGATGATGAGTTTTCTTCAGAAATCTGGAACCTGGAGTTGACTTTCGAAGCTCTCCAAACGCTGAAACAAATTCCATCCCGCATCTTGGTCGAAGAGGGCATCATCCCACATGCGGATAAACATTTCCAGCTAACCAAAGCCATCAGATTTAGAATAAAGATTCTCAATGAAGCTTGCAGCAAATTGAGAGAATCAAGAGATCAATTGGTCAATGGCAAGAACGACTTGGAAGAAGAGTTGGTCAAAATTTGTGTGAAAGTGTTGAGTGAAGGATCGGGTATCCTACTTGTTGATGATCTTTACGAACAGATCCAAGAATCAATTCAGCATGAACCAACTTATGGATTCGGCATGGAAGTCATTGACAGGTTTGTGAAAATTGAACATTCTTTGGAGACCCTGAGGAAACTCAACAAGATTGAAAAAGCTTCCCGGTAATGCTAGTGATACTCAAGAAACATGTGAAGTTCTGAGTGATCATTCCACCGCGCCTGATGAGAATGAAATGCAAGGAATAATCCGAAAATTCCAAGAATTTCAGAACAAGCAGGCTTTGTTGGAGGAAGAGAAAGATGATTATTCAGAATAGGCACAATGCAACATGTCATTTCAATCTTGAAATTGACATGTCTTTTTCATTTCTGTTTCGTCACATAGGAAGCATATTTTGACTTGGTCTCCTGCGTGAGAGTCAAGCAAAATATAACTCTTGTTAAAACACTATTTTCTAGGATTTATCCTATTTTCTCTCTACTCTTTTTATTATAAATAAGGGATGCTTATGCATTCCAAAGGGTTGATATTTTTGGAATATTGAGAACTATTGTGAAGAAGAAAAACTTTGTGTTTTCTTTCAATCATTCAAGAAATAGAAATCGATGTTATTTTTGCAAACTTTGTGTTGTGAGATTCATCTCTCTTAAGATATTGTTCTTATGTTCAGGATCTTAAGCTATTCTTTGTTTAGCATTCTCAATCATTTTAATCGTTTCAAACATTACATTACATTTATTATCTAGAATTCGTATGATTATTTCGTGATCTGTGTTTACTCGAAAGAAAATATGTTCCCGTCATTTCCTTTCCATTGTGTATTCTTTCTAATCCATTTTACTTCGAAAGCAACAATATTCCCATTTACTGTGGATATGGATTCTGGGATTCTATCCCAACCCCAATGGTTAGATTAGTGTAAATGTTGTACGTATTTTTTCTGTGTTTTAGATTAGTAATAAACAGGCAGCCTCACCTGTCTTTGAGGAGGGATTTTATCCCATACACTGTGGTTGAACCTCATATTTTGTCTTGACAAAATATCCAACCAACATGCAGGAAGCTGTTAGGAAATTAGTGCTCACATTATTGTTTGTAATAGTTAAATGTAATATTCATATATTACATTAGTAAGTTAGTGTGTTAGTAAGATATTAATATTGTTATATTAATATCATATTAGTGTGAGAAAAATAAAAGATTGTAATATTATTAATATGAGTCATAAAACAACTCATTATTAATAATATAGGATATTGTATTAGTTGTGAGTTTGTTGAATAAACAACTCATGTAGATTATTGTGTGTGGAGATATTGGTGAGATATATGAAAGAATAGTAACTGAGTGATCATATGAGAGATTCTCTAGGAGAGATTAGTGGGATAATATTGGTAAGCCACATCTCCTTGTTTATAGGAAATGGAAAGACTATATATTGTAAGCTCTCTCAATCATGTAATTGCTCCAAATTATTCAATCAACAATATAGTTTGTTTATTATATTTTTGCTATTATTTTGTGTTTGTGTTATTATCTTCATTCTGCAACATTGTCTCTTATTGATTTGTACAATTATATAATATAATTGTTGCTTATTTATAATAGATAAGCTATCAATTTCACATCATCTGGTATCAGAGCAGGCTAGGGCAATTTATGAGATTCATTGCAGGACAAAATCGCAGCTTCTAAGATGCAGATATGAGAGTTTGAAGCTTTCATTGCCATTTTCAGAATTCTGATCTGAAAAAAAAATGACTAGTAATTCACATTTTTCTCAAAAACCCAGATTCGAAATTTTCTGAAATTTTTTGGGTTTGTTAATTTGTATTTTGTAAAACTTCTGTCAAAAAATTACAGAAACCCATTTCGTATTTTACGAGAAATCGTGGAAACAATTCTGACGGTTTCTAATTATTCTGTAAAAAAATAGTGACTAATTTCTAGCAATTAAAATCTGATATGCTTTATTATTTTGGATAAATATAAAGCTGATTATTATTGTAAGGGTGCATTATCGGTTGAAACTGACACCTAATAGAATTGTAAAATGAGTCTCAAAGACAAATTCCGCTGAGTTAACATCATCATGATGGAGGCTGGAGGCAACGGAGGCAGGAGGGCACATAACGACCTCTCGTCAGGCACCATCGACGAGGCCATGAAACTGAATTGGTGGCCAAGTTTTTTCTGTTGAGTGTTTACTTTCAGCGTACATTTGTGAGAATAAGAACAAATGATTGTTCAAAATTAATGTATAAACATTCATGAATGTAACTCCTGATGTAATGAAATAGGTGAACAAAAGCACCACAGTAAGACAATTCATGGATCTTGAAAAGGTTTGTGAGAGATCCAAAAAACCACACGAGGTGGACAGGCAATGGATCTATTACACATCAAGGTTTGTAGTAAACCTGTAAAACCATAGAAGGTTGAGCATTTCTCCTTCATTAGTATCAAGGTCATGAGTCACAAAGTTTGACATGCTCCATAGAGGAGAGCATACTGCAGATAAGAGTGTGTATGTTTTTCCCATGTTCACACTAAGGGGGTGAATGTTAAGAAATTAGTGCTCACATTATTGTTTGTAATAGTTAAATGTAATATTCATATATTACATTAGTAAGTTAGTGTGTTAGTAAGATATTAATATCATATTAGTGTGAGAAAAATAAAAGATTGTAATATTATTAATATGAGTCATAAAACAACTCATTATTAATAATATAGGATATTGTATTAGTTGTGAGTTTGTTGAATAAACAACTCATGTAGATTATTGTGTGTGGAGATATTGGTGGGATATATGAGAGAATAGTGGTGAGTGATCATAAGAGAGATTCTCTAGGAGAGATTAGTGGGATAATATTGGTAAGCCTCATCTCCTTGTTTATAGGAAATGGAAAGGCTATATATTGTAAGCTCTCTCAATCATGTAATTGCTCCAAATTATTCAATCAACAATATAGTGTGTTTATTATATTTTTGCTCTTATTTTGTGTTTGTGTTATTATCTTCATTCTGCAACATTGTCTCTTATTGATTTGTACAATTATATAATGTAATTATTGCTTATTTATAATAGATAAGCTATCAATTTCACATTAGAAGCTATCCTTTGTATGTCCTTCAACCTCTAAATTTGTGCACCATAACCCACTGCGTGTCTCATACGCTGAGTTGGTAGAGAACTTCTCCAATTGTGTGATCATTGATCTTATCTAGGCTTCAAGGAATGGACTTACCCATGTGTCAACGCTTCCAACTGCTTTAGCGTGAAACAGCGCTTCCAAGGCTTCACGTGGATCAGTGAATGTCTTGTGTGAAACCACTCTCCGGAATGGTGTTAATAAGCCTCCTACAAACCACTGTGCATGTTGGCTTTGATGAATATCATAGGAGAGTTTGGACAATAAGGTCTTGAATCGCACATCATATTCCCTAGCAATCTCAGACACACCATGTTTGATATCCTTTAACGCGTTAATGTTCTAATGGTTGATATCCTTTAACGCGTTAATGTTCTAAAAAGGCGGTGCGCAATGCATCATAATCAACTAAATTCTAATGTGGATCATATTTCTTGTACCAACCATGCGCGCGCCCTTGAAGTGTGGTGGAAAATTGACTTGCCTTCCAGTCATGAGTTGTTATTCCCTTAGCTCTTCACGATAACTCGCATGTATGCACATGTTCAATTGCATCTTCCACACCTCTATATTTTGGCAAGTAAAGAGACATCTCAAAGAAGATTTGAGGTGTCTGCTACTGAGGTTGTTGAGGTTGTTGTAATGGATGTTGTGGCCCTTGCCCTAGCATGGGGCCAGATCCTGAACCTGATCCTCTACTAGGATTACTTCTGTGTGGTGGCTATCATGAACCTCCTGAGCCTCCCGCCGTGACCCGGGGTCTGTTGAAGGACTACCTTGCATCCATATGGTCGTGTTAAACTACGTACCAACTATTTGTCATATAACTCCACCAATAGTACTACTTCCAACAGGTAATGTGCCACTGCTATGTCTGGTCGACGCGCCTGCCAAATTGGTTGAAAAACAAACTTTGTCCAAGCACGTGATCTTGTTACATAGCCATATGCACGTCCTTAATCGGATTTGTTTCTTGAATTGATATCAATATGTGTCTATATGTATCTCCTACCCAACATGGTGAGCCTCTATTACCTTCTTGTTCACCTTCACTATGATGATCTTCTACAACTTCTGGGTTCCGAACACCATGCACAAGGGCTAGGTGGCAAGGTTGGGTCAAATGTGTGCCCGTAGTTCTCATTCTCTCCTTAGACTCACTCTCATTAGATGTCGAAGGGGTCTCTCCATTGCGCTTCCCCAATACTAGTTAATAACATGATCATGTGGTCCCTCACCTTCTGCAGAGTTCTCATCACTTCTGATAATCATCATTCCCCTCAGTATCAGTGCTTCCTAAACTATCCTCTCTCATGCATCATTATATACCTGAGTCATCTTTCTTCTCTCTCCCTTTCTTCCACTTAGGCCAAGGCCATCCTTCCCAAACATTCTCTCTTTCCCCTATCATGGTGGAGTTTTAGCCTTCCATAGGTAGGTTCTCCATTCCTAGCTCAATCACCAGGATCTTGATAGCTAAAGGTGTTTCTTACGCAAATAGGATCCTCTTGGTTCGCGCAAAAACCATAATGTTACTTCCTCTGAGCACGAGTATGTCGAAATCATGTACTCCAAGGTATAACTACTCAACGCACCTTCCCACCAAAGTTCTATAACTCTTGTCCACGGTGCATCCAAATTTTAAGAGACTATTTGGTAATCCTCATATCTCCACACTTGCTTTCTACCAAGTCGGACACCTTTGTTCTGCGCATAAGCCGCCAACAACTAGTATAATTCTACTGGAAAGAAGCTGAAGAACATTTCATAAAAGCAATCATAGAGGTTATCTTCCACCCACTTACACGCACTAAAATCAAGTCCAGTGCTATATCTCTTATCAAACGCATCCTGGTCATCATGCACCCAAAGCTCAATATTCTCCAAAGATAGTCGGAAAGCCATGTGCATGCCACATCCTGATAGCAGAAATTAAAAGAGGTCCCGGCAATGGACCCAAAATGTAGTCTTTTATTTTAATCAACACCCAACTAGGCACGTTGGAACTTCATCCAGACAAAGTCTGAATGCTCGTCCAAAGCGCGCGCAGCCACCAAGTACCTCCTTCATTTGCTTATCAAGATGTTAGACATGCATATTCATCATAACCATTCATGCAAGGAGACACAACATAGCATAACAAATTGGCAACACATAACAAGGAAACTTAATCAACATACACGATGATCAATACACTTGAATTCCCAATATACCATATTCAGACATAGTGACCTTTGCTACCCAAATACAATTATCCATTGTAAAACATAATTGATTACATAATAGTAAGGTTGATTACATTATCACTGCTTACAAACATGAACTTGACTATAGTGTGCGCACAAAAAACGACTTACATACTACAGACATCCATCCAAAACTCCCAGCAATGGCGTCTTAACAAGATATATCTAATACAAGGAGTTTGTGTCTATTTATACATGGTGGAGACTTTCCCTTCACCGCTTACATGCACCTTTCATAATAATAAGTGTGTTATTCTTATCCTGCATGCTTTTTCAACTCTATCTTAACAATAGAGCAAGTTATAAATAGCTTGATTTAGCATGCTTTAATCGTATAAATAGTCAGATTTCATGTGTGGTCTCCATCTTCGTTTGCATGTGATTTCTCCTTTATAGATCCTGCTTGTCCGCTAAGTCATTGTGTTTTGTCTATATTTAGTTATATCCTGAAAATCGGCTAAGTCCCAAATGTTATGCATGTATGCACGTTAATCTGTTCTTCACTAATGCGCTCACCTCCGTACATTGCTCTATTTCTCCTACCTCTTTGGACGCGCATGCCCCTATGCGCAAATTCAAAATTTTGGGCATTGCTAGTACTTAGCCATTTTCTCCAACCAACAATTTTACTATGTATATTGGGTTTGTTATCTGTGTATGTGTGTGTGTATTTTTACACTCATCATTGGTTGTTCATCTTGGTTTTTCAATAATCATGGTACTAACTCTACTATGTAATAGCAAAGCAGATTGCTCCAAAATACAAAATCTAAATGGAAGCTCAAACTACGAGTAATGATTGATCATCTCACCATTACATTCATTCATGCATATCATAATTCTCATCATTTTCCTAACATTATCATTCACTCGACAACATATATTTTCTAATCCCTCTTGAAAAGTAAGTATTTGTATTCTTCATATCAAGCGGTTGTTCATTGTTTTGTCGCATCACCCACTCGCTCCAGGGGGCATTCCCTCGGTACTAATCCAAACCTGTTGGGGGCATCCACATGTCTTGCTGGGGAAAATTAGGCAATCTAAACCACTTCTTCATCATTTGTTCACTATTTTATGCGCATCTACCATCTTTAAAGTGTTGTTACTCTGTAATAACACTTTAAAGAGGGGAAATGTAGACACCCCAAAATAACTATTACACATTGTAACCGTTCAAAAATCTTATTAAACGTATTTTCCCTCTCTAGAATTAATTTAACTAATTCTATTGCACCCTATCACCCCCGTTAGCTAATTTAATATCAAATTTATTAAATAAATCCTCACATATCCACTTTTATATTTACATAAATTAAATATCCTCACATTGTTGGCATGTTGTGATTTAGGTGTTGTCATTATGTAAAATCCCATTAATGACAAAGAGGATGATGGTGAAGTGTTAGAGGAGGCTCAGTAGGTGGATGATACATTGTTTCAGGTATGTTCATGATGTCATGAGATGTTTCAATGAGAATTGTTTGTTCTAGCAAGCCTAGTCAGTTGGCCTAGCTAGCCTAGGTGATGGTGCATGGTGGTTGAGCTTCTTGGTAGCTTGAGAAGAACGTTGGTAGCATCGAGAGCATGTTTTGGGGAGTTTTTAGGAACTCACATGAGTTTCAAGATGTAGATACATGTTGGAGACCAAGTTTTAAGTGCTCATCTGACTACCAGGTCTAGGTGCTAGGAGGCATAAGGATGAGTTGTAGAGACCAAGTGAGCTCATGGAAGCATGTAAGGATGTTATACATGGTATTACAGGTATGTTAGGGCCTTTTGGAGAGGTTTCTATGGTGACTTATATGATGTTTTTTTAGTTGACCCTAGCCTAGACAGTGCAAAAACCCTAAGGGCTAACCATGTAAATGAGATTGGATGGAGAGATGGAGAGCTATTTGTGATATAGTGATGATTGGAGATGTTAGCATAGGATTTTTCATGATGTTGTGGGAAAATTTTCATGCTTGTTATGATGTGTATTTTGCAAGATATGTCAGTTTTTCGTGAAACAGGGTCCAAGAAAGGGCGTTTCTAGCTCGAATTGCACCTTTTGATGCTCACCCTGAATTGTGTGATTTGCATGGGAACTTGTAGGATTTTAGGGATAGTTTGATAAATTGAGTCTAGAAGGTTTCACAAAAATAATTAGGTCATTTCATTGTCACATTTTTATGAATGAATGTTAAAAAGGTAAATAACTATTTGTGTGCTTGAAACCCTAGCTCAAAAGAGGTAGGAGAGAAGATGATCCATAAGTGCCCAAAATTGATTTCTGCTTAGTATGGATGATGATTTTATGATGTAGAGTACTCCTCCAGATTTCCATAAAGGTATGGTAGTGGTTGTGGTGATGAGTGGACCCCACTCAAATAGGTCTGTTTCTAAAGAAGTTCAATTTGGGACAAGGTTGTCCAAAGGAGTTGACAAAATAAATGGACATTATTTTTAATCATGTGAGTTTTCTATTTATTCCACATGGTGGTTTCAGGCCATGATGATGCATAAAAATATCAAAGTGTTCCGTATTTGTGAAGATTAGTCAAATGACAGTTATTGGGGCAGTTACAGGCAGTTTGCAGAGATGAGTCTTGGTTGAAGGCATTCCACTTAGAGTTGGAAGGAGTTCCAATATGTTATGGAAATAGTGATTAATATATATTTCCAATGGTATAATTTTTGTCTCATGATGATGATATTTTATGGGTCATCTAAGTCAGTTTGTGAGGAAGAAGGTTTCTTGTTTCTCAAGACAGAATTGCTACCCATGCTAAAGATTGAGTTGGTTGAAGCATGAGATGATGCGAGTTGATGTTTTCTACCACCTAGAAAGTGAAGAGGGATGAATTTTTTCCTAATGAAATGTACTTTGAATGTCTTGCAAGTGACAGAAAGGGTGCAAATCAATTGACGATTTTGTAAAACTGGGTTTCTGGGAAGCTTGTTTTGGTAGAAGAGGAAAGTTGTTGTGGTTTGAGCATGGATGTTTCATGAGTTATAACATTGCATGGAAGTGATGTATAGGTCTTGAAGATTTCATACGAGTGGTTATATGCCATATTTGAGTTGATATTGGGGTGGTCTTGAGGCCCAAAGGTAAAATCAAGGGTGTTGGAAACAGATGCAATTTTGAGAAGGATATGAGCCACTGGGCCCATTTAATGACATATTTGATTGGTCCAAGTAAATGTGCAACCATGTATGATGTTTATATGTCATATTACTCATGTTATGGTGAATTTGGGCTTCTGACTAAGCATGGTTTTCATGATTTGTGGATTTTAGCTTCATCCTAGTGATGGGGTTTTTGAGCATTTTTGGTGCAAGATGAGATGGTTTTGGGCATGGCCAACCTATATGGGTCATATGTGAATGATTTTAATGATTCATTTGGGATGATTTTATGAAGTTTCCTTGGTAGTAAACCAAAAGGAGGTAAACCAACCTTATTTTGAATTTGAATCAAGAATGAAGGTATAAGAGTGATGTTTTGGGTGCTTATTTGGCATTAGTTGTGCATATGTGAAAAGTGTGCAACCTATGTGTGAGTGAATTTTCAGGTTACAAAGGAATGTGTTAAGATCTTAAGCGAGTGTGTATGAAAGGTTGAAGAATTATTTGCAAGAGTGTGTGAAAGGATTTTGAATCATTGAGAAGTGAAGAAAGTGAAATATTGTGAACAATTTTGATAAGGTAGTGTTTTGAACAAGGGTTTTGAACGTGAGTGAGCTGAATCAATGTGATCTCAACCATTTGTGGCAAAAACAAAGACATCATATATCTTCATAAAAATGTGGTTAATTTGGTGTCTTGATCATTTCTAGAGGGTTGTAGTCATCCTTGTGGAGTTGATGATTCTCAAAACTAGGAATTGATGCTCCTTGTAGGGTTGGAGCTCTACTAATAGGGGTTGGTACTCCTGGTGAAGTTGGTGCTTCACTAAACACTTTTGATTTGAGTAATATAGTCAAAAGTTTCACTGGGTTTTTCTTCCCCTTGAACGTTTCCCACTTATATCATGTGTTATGGTGTTGTTTTTCTTGTTCATGATTAATTGAATGTATGGTGTATGTTGTTGTGCACACTCTAATGGATGGTTAATTGCTTAATAGTTAATGTGAGCAATCTGAAATTGAAATTAAGTTTGCAAGGACTGATTCACCACCCCCAACCCCCTCTCATTCCATTATGCTTCCAGCACACGTCCTTTACACCTCAACTCAAATTGACTAAAAGTCGTGACTAAAGCTCAAAATCATTATTAAAATCAAAAGTATGTGTTTAAATTAACTCAAATCATGCATTTGAATTAACTAAAGATATCTTCCAAGTCATGGTAATCCAAAATTAGTTAACATCCTTCCAAAAGCAAATCATTCACGACACTTTTTGGGAGAATAAAAAAAGGATATTGAATTAATAGTAAAAAAATGTGCAACCCCTTGCCAACTCAACAATAACTCATCCATGCAAATTTAGAACAACCATTCAACTCTTAATCAATCTAGAAACTCAACTAAACAACTCAATCATGTTTAGTTATCTCCAAATCAACTCAATCTAATCTTAGCTTGAATATTCTCCTTCCTCTTGACAAATCATCCACCAACAAGTTTGAGAGTTCATGGTGTTATTCTGTCTACTTGTTTGGTGAATCAATCAACCATATTGTTATTCTACCTATATCATATCAAATCAATCATCTTCATGCTCGTAACTTGATCCATCTTCCATTCAGAATACTTCTTGGAGCATCTACATATCTACAAAAGGTTTCAAATCAATCGGATCTAACAAGAGCATTACTCAACCATGCTCTTACAGTCAAATCCAATCTAAGGTGGCATTGGAATTTATCGAAAGAAGGTTTGCTTTGTTTGTTTTAATTTTCCCTATTCATGTAATTTCCAAGGTTTACAGTGGTATGCAAAACACCCACATATATACTGCACAACTTAGTTCCTACACAAAACATCCAAAATACACAACCACATAAAGACTTAGGGCAGCAGCACACTATACGTCAGACCTAGAGCTTGTATTAAGCTAATGCATCTATCAACATATTGTGATACTCAAAGTCAAGCCATACACCCATCGAAGGATGTAGCGTCGCATAAAAATTCAATTGTTTCAACTTCCATAACAAAAATTATGCCTTCACAAACTTGGCATATCATATAACATATCTATATCAGTAGATAGCATCAAATAGTAGAACATAAACAGCCATACATCTCTCTCAAGATTGTGCAATGTACATAATGCACAAATTAATAAACTTTGTATTCTAATTTTATTATTTTCTACATTTGTATTGTACAATATTGCTTCCCCCGCGCGCGCCCCCCCCCCCCCCCCCCCACCCCCATATAACACATTGAAATCCTCATTTTGAGTGTGGTCCCTCAATCTTCTTAGAATACGAATCACTACTAAAATTTTCCAAAATCTATAATGGCCATGAACACAACTACAATTAAAAACATAATTGTAATTTCCCCCCGTCTTTACCATGCAAACAATGGTCAAATTTTGCCTCGCATACCCAATGCCAATATCAATTTCTCATCATCATATTCAATACATCTAGGTCAAAGACGTTTCTAAAGTTATAACCATACAACACCTTCAAAAAACGACTTTGGTCTATGAGACTCGTGTTTCGCAGTAACCCACAACTACCAGGATATGCTCAAGTTTAAAGGGTAGATGAAAGGAAATTCTCTTGTAGGGATACATACCTAGCAATAGAAATCCTCTATACAAGGGATTACACATGATTGCAAGAGGAATGTCTCAACCCTCCGATAAAAACTCAATAGTCTTGCATAAGTGAACAAGGCAAGAGAATTTTCCCCAACCCTTTGGGCATTCACCATGAAGATATGTTGCAGTCATCTCATCAAATTCATTAATTTAGTATCATAGGTAACAAGAATTTCAAAGAACAAGTTTAAAGGGTAGATGCAAGGAAATTCTCTTGTAGGGATACATACCTAGCAATAGAAATCCTCTATACAAGGGATTACACATGATTGCAAGAGGAATGTCTCAACCCTCCGATAAAAACTCAATAGTCTTGCATAAGTGAAAGGCAAGAGAATTTTCCCCAACCCTTTGGGCATTCACCATGAAGATATGTTGCAGTCATCTCATCAAATTCATTAATTTAGTATCATAGGTAACAAGAATTTCAAAGAAACACTGTTAGCAACATTCATTATTTATGCACCACAAATAATGAGGATGTCAACCAATCAATGTTGCCAAAAATCATTATTTCAACACTCATGCCACATAACATACCAAAATTTATTGATCAGTGTTGCATTATTAACGCTGAAATCAACAATACATTTCAAAACCTATTGTGCAATGCAGAAATCTGTAGACCATGCGCTTTTAGCACCCAAATTTAAGAAGAAATTGTTTTCTTTTTAATAAACTAGAGGTCTGCCAACTAACAATCTAGACATGTATATAATACTTGGTTGTTTTCCCCCAGATACTGAAATGGTGCTTTTTTCGCATGTACAAATGAGAGTGGTAATGTTCTTGGCTCAAATAAGATAGGCAGGTATATGCCTTCATCTTTAAAACACCCTTCGTCCTGTAGAAAGCATGGATCAAACAATTGTCTTGTAGGAAACTACATATTTTCATCATTCATAACGCCTGTATCTTCTTGAACCTTTTGAAAATAATGTATGAGTAGTTGTTAAAGCCACTTCTACATAACTACCAACTCTCTAGTGTGTTTTTGTTTGTATTGGAACTAACAATTTACCACCCCCATAAAGAACCTCTTTTGAAAAGATCCAATTTGACCATGGGGTCATGGTTTGATGGTGAAGATTGCAACATGTTAGGCCATCCCCTTACATTTGTTTAAGTGAGGGCCCAATGCAAGAACTGGGCAACTTTGATAGAAAAGTATACACTACCGTGGCATCTTTCGCCAAATTTGATTTTTCCAGTTCATGGTATGGATCTCATAATTTCTATTACATTGTTCAAGGAACAATGTAATCTTGCAGTTTTCAAGTCAATTGTTTTAATGATCTCAATTTTGCATTCAAATCAAGGTTGATTTCCTCCGGTAACAAGTGTATCACCCAAAATCTTCATGGAAAATGTAATTTTTGGGGGGTCATTATCTTAGATGCCCCCATCAAGGTATGTCCTCAGATTTTGTGGCAAATGGCTTGTAAAGAATGCCTATTTGTTAAAAAAAAGGAAGTGGATATTATAGAGAGATTTCTAGGTTATGTCTATGGGTGGAGATATGAATTCTTTACTCCACAAATGCTCAAAAGTTATATATGTTTTGAGATATACCTCTAGAAATTATTCAAAAATCAAAACGATAAACTCCAAGAGAGAGATTATGGTGTTACTTCCGGGCCTAACATAAGGTAGTTTCAGAGTTATCCTCATCAGCCTATTGAAAAGATCTTAAGAAATATCAGGAATATCAATCTTCAACCAAGCTCAATCCTCATTGACAGAAAAGGTAAACCATAAAAATTTAAAATATGATATGCAAGAAGATAGAAAGATTTAGACCTGTGGATTTTGGCATGCATTCACAAACAAGATATTAAGAGTACTGAAATTAATGAAGTCCTGCAATCTCAGAATCTATGAATTAATGCAATCAAGATCTAATCGAAGCTGGCATACCAGTTTACAAGGAATTATATGATTAATTCTTGCTGTGAAACAAGAATACCATCACTGTCTGCATAGCACCAATCCCCTGTGATGATGCGTGTACCAGCAATATAAATTGGCACATTTTTTTCACCCGCTCCTTTCTTGTTGGCTTTCAGTGGATTAGATGCCAGAGCTCTCACCCCAATGTCACACCTGTTTATTTCATCAACATCTCGTATGCAACCACTGACAATTATTCCAGACCACCCATTGTTTTGGGCATTAACTACTACATTACCCCCCAGTATGGCACATCGGAGGCTTCCCCCTCCATCAACGACCAAAACTCTTCCATTACCTCTCTCCTCCAGAAACTCTCGCAAAAGGACATTGTCCTCAAAGACCTTAAGTGTCACAATAGGACCCGAAAAGGCCCGACGACCACCATATATCTGGAAAGTTGGATGTAAGACACGGAGATCACCAGTCTCGACAAGAGCTGGGTATGTATCACAAATTTCAGTAGTTGCTGAAACTGCCATGAAGCCTTATTTGTTCTTAACCTGCATATAACGTGTGATGTAAATATTGAGGTTAGAGTTCATGATCATTCATTTTCTGTCCACCATAGGATCATAGTTAATGTTATAGCTGAATTTCCCCTGCACCAGGAACATCAAGGAGACAAAAATACCGACCAGTCTAAGCTAGAAAGATCTGACAGCTATATCAAAAGCTAAAAATAAGTGGCCAAGAGTGTCTGGCAAATAGAAAACTGTGATGAAGGATGATGGTCAGTGTAGTTGTAATTTTCTAATGGATTTTATTTTTAGCAAACAGAATGCAGGAAGATAGTTCAACTACAAGTGTCTACTGTAAATATTCCCAAGGTATCAAAGGAGCATGAGGGAAAGAATTTGAGAAGTGTAACTTACAGATGTTCTTAAAGGAGAAATAGGGAACCCAACAAGGAAATGTGTATTCTATGCAAATTTTAAATAGGATTCACTGAAAGGTCCAGGTTGCAATTGTTAGAAAGATGTGCATGTCAAACCAAACATGAAAATTAACTGATAGTTTTGTTCATAATTTAACAGGTGCATCCAGCCATGAAGATGGTTTTGGGCAGATAAAGAAAATCCCAAAGGGACATAAGAGTAATAAGAATCCCTATAACCTCCATTCCTATTTATGGACAACACATTTGCTCCTATTTTCATGATATGTATCAACCCGTAACAGGCAAGAACTTCATTTGGCCATTAACCAGTTAGTCAACCACAAAGCATAAACTTTCCCGTAAGACTCATAGCTGAAAGCAATGCCTAATGCATCAGCACCATCCCTAATTAAACAGAAAGCCAATGGAAAAAAGGGAATCCGAACAAAACAAAGGAATCTGCTAGGTAATTGGAGGAATGCGAAGAATTGACCACTTATGGATGCATCAGTTTCAGTGTGGACTGAAAACTATTTCTAATAACATGCATTTTGAAGTAATGAACAAAGATGTGAGTTGCAGTAAACAACAAATTTCCATTCTATATTTCTCAGCAACCTCACTAGAGACAGATTTGGAACAAAAAAGTCATCCTTTGAGTTGCACTTACTACAAATCAGAATTTGGAACAACAAAGCATCCATGTATTTCAGAAATGTTGCTTCGAGAACATAGTTGCATGCTATAAGAGGTATGTGGCTGTGCAACAGAATCCTAAAAAATAATTAAAAGATTAAATGAGAAGTTTAGATAAGAAACCATATCCTCATGTTAAGATTGTTGAAAATTAATGAAACAAATCTAAGCTTTTCATGATTTTATTATCAAAATGTATAAAAAAGTTTTCAAGTTCATTAGAATTTCAGAATCAAAAAGTTAAGATCTCAGAGTGTAGCTTAAATTTCTATGCATGGATCTTTTTAGTTACTTTACTAGAATATTAAATTCCAAAAGGAGAATAATATCATATGGTTTTCTAACATTGACAGCCAAAGCTTTGACTAAGGACGTATACTTTTGGCAGGAGCACATTTCATAGGCCAGGGTAAAGAGGTACAAGAACATTCACCTGTCTTCAAGAGTTTGAAATATCTTTTAATAGTGATGGAAAAAGATAATGCATAATTCAATACGACAACAAGAAATAATATTTACCAGACAAACTTTAAAAGAAATTGAGCCCAATGATAAACCTCTGACAAATAAAATATGTAATATCCCAGAGGCTACATGAGTTCAACTTTAAGATGACTGAGTGGTTAGATATTTATCTATAGATGCTTTAGCTCAATTAGATACAAAATGTAGATGGGGCCACTTAAACCGATTTTGTGCCTGTTAATTTATACCAATAGGCTGGCTTTGTATGTCACCTATGGATGATATAAGGATTTAGACTATAGTAGCATTCCATTTACTCGCCAAGGACACGGCATGGCAAAGATGTGTGTTTTCAACTGTTAAAAACTTAAAACAGGACAAATCATCGCAAATTAAATAATGATATAATACTCATAAAAATAGCCAAAAAAAAAAAAAAATTGTTATTTCATATCAAATATAGTGCATAGACATCAACGTAGGCATATAACATGTATTAATTATATGAAAAATTTATCTATGATGAAGATATCAGTAAACAGGTCAAAAGACTTGAAACATCTCAATTTTCAATACCATCAAAGATTCAAATGCCAATCCCAAAATACCTTTGGCAGCCTTTTATGACTGAAAAAGACTGTCGCTTTTTTAAAATAAATTACAATTTTTTATTTGCATGCATTCTCACAGGGTGTTTTCTTTTCTAAACCACAGGTTTGACTGCCATCCCATGCAATGTGGCATAGGAAAATTTCATGTCTTCTATTATTCGTGTTCTTTAACCGAGCATTGCTATTAATTTTAGACCATATTTGCATTTTCTCAGACTATATCCAGGATTAGGGAGAACTCTTATCAGCTTTTGGATTAACTTGAAGCAAAATTCAATAAGGATAAATCAATCCACCATAGATAAAAACAAATCAGCTTTTCAAATTTTTTAAATATAGAGCTCAGCAGATGGAAATAAAAGAGTACACATGGAAGGGAAGGGACATTCTCATAACTTTTTTAGATTGGGACATAAAGTTAAAAGAAAGAAAAAATCTTCCTTGGTGCATATATATCTCCTTTTACTTTTCTGTTATTTCTCCATCATTGATGGATCCATTATAGTTTTCTGGACCATAATATTAGATCCAAAAAAGGATAAATAATTTTTCCACGGATGCACAAACTGCATGGCTATCAATCTTTTATTCTGTACCTAGAAAAGACGGAGCAAACTTATGTTTTAAATGGAATAAAACTTATAGAACTCTTTTAGTTTGAGGATTAAAGCTAAGCAAGCATTTTCTTGGTGCTTGTATATCTCTATGTAAATTTCAGTTAATCTCCACCCAAAGTTTGGTTGACGAATATACATAAATGTGATCCTATCTATAACTTGTTTTGTTTTTCTGACCAGCGTAACTGGAAATTTTGTTCAATTTCCAAAATTTCTTTGAGCAATTTCTATGCAACTGGACTTAAGGGTGCCTCATAGGTTTCAGACTTTTAGATATTGAGAGGGTTACTAAAGTAAATTCTCTTCTATGGAAACCTCAAGTTGGCTAAATACTCCTCCAGAAAAATTAAAAGAAGATAAAAAAGTAGATAGTATCTAATTGCCAGGCACTCTCCAGTAAACATAAAAGAAAAATACCATATGGATGCAGTAGACCTTCTGCCTGCCTCATTCTAGATTTACGCAAAATAATAAACCAGTCCTGATTTTTTACACCCTACCAACAGGGGTCGTATAAATTGTGTAAGCTGCAGATTATGGGGTGTCTTTCAAGTACGTGCCCTTGATTCTGGTGTCCCAGCTGTATATGAAAATATATTTATCTTTTATTGCAAACCCACTCTTTTCGAATGAGAAGCTGCTCTTTTGGTCAAAACAGCCTAGTACAACTTTGGTCTTGAATCGGCCTGATACAACTTTGACCTCAAGTTGGCATACATCCTCTCACACAGCTTTGGGCACAAGTTGGCTGCTCTTGTTGTTGATACTTATTATCAAGAATTTAATTTGTACCAAGAAGATTCTGTAAGCAAATAAAATGTTGGTCACTTTATTGGCTTATGTGCATATCTATCTTGATGTTGTTGTAATGTGGACAACCTGCGTATTTGCAAAATAAACATTGCTGCCCACTATCTGTGCACCAATAATGGATTCTGTTTGCTAAGTAGAGAGTTCATTTTGTTTTTACAGACCAGCTTAAGATTTGCAATGACAGGCATCTCTTCCCATTATCTGAACACCATCATCTTTCATTTTCTTCAAATCCATCTCTGTTCTATCAATTAATATTTCCTTCTATTGCGGCATTTCATTGGCCGCAAAATTATAGTCAAGAGAAATGTATTAATCATTAATGGCAATACCTGTTAAGTGTTATTGTTCACAACTGATCAATCCTCAATCTTCCTGTTACATCTAATCACCTCGTCAGATTCTATTGCTACATATTATGTCCTACATCAATATATTGAGTTTTTTATTCGCTAACAAAAATAATGAAGATACTATCAGGAAAAATGCCCAGTAAAACAAAGAGAGAGATTTTACATTGCAGCAAGGATGGTAGAGCAAGAAAAAAAGCTCTGGAACTCAAGTTTTGCATATTGTGTAAATAGAACCTTTATAGGAAACAGAGATAAACAAGATACTATTTTACAATGAAAGAGATAGCAGCTACATCTGTGACAAGCTCCTTCCATCACATCAATGCAGAGGCATGGTGACCAGAGGTCATCCACAAGGTGGGAAATGAAGGATTGCTACCAATTGATACTCATCTCGGTCAAGGTGCCTCTCCTTGTTGACATTATAACTACAAAACTCTTGAATAAGGAAGGCAGGGATTTCTTCAATCATGGGGACTGCATATGGGTCCCTTGCATTTAGCACGTCATAGTGATTTTCCCTGTCTGCCATAGACTTCAGATTCCTAAGGTGATTGCACATATTTTGGATTTCTCTGAAAAACATTTCATCAAATTTCACATTTCCTCTGGAATACTAATGTGGTCTATGCAAAGCAGTTGTTTTATTTCTTGGAGTGCATCTGCAATGCTATAATTCACCTGTTCCTTGAGACTCTAAAGTTGTTTGCAATGGTGAATTGGAGAGGGTTGGGAGAGGCAGGGTTGAGATGGACACAATTAGGATCATTAAAGACTCTAGAATGCACAAATAAGATGGGAGTGCCATGGCAGGGGCTACTGCTGTAACATTTCAGCTGTAATACTTTAAAAAAATGCAAAACATGGAATTTACTACTGGATATTAAGAGAAACTCTTGGAAAACTTTGTTGGCAGTTGCTGTTAGAAGATGTAAACAAGGAAGAAATAAAGAGAAGGCGGATTGGACACATTTGAGATTGTGAGTCAGTCTATTCATTACAAATGACATAGTCACAAAACGGTTGATATAGTTACAACCGGTTACAACAAACTTGTAGTTAAACACCTTATAAATAAGCCTTATATTCTCATAACCCCTCTTAAGGCTTATTCTACATAAAGCAAAAACAAACATTCTAACAAAATAGAATTACGTAATCTTCAGAGGCTTTCACTTTGAAAGCAATACTATGACTAGGTAGGGCTCTATCAAGCTGATTCATGACCTTCATAAAGGTGTAGTTCCCGAGTTGAATTCCCGAGTTCCCGGATTCCACCTCCCCGAACTCCCGAATCACAGATCTCCCGAATTATTGTACAACCATCCATACTGAGCCATCCACAAGCTTCAGCAAGTTGTCTCGTGACCCTCGTGAGGGTATAATTCCCAAGATCCATAGTCTCCCAAACAATCTGAGCAACCATCCATACCGAGCTTCATCTACCCTGTATCCTTTTTTGCCTTCAAAGTTTAGAGCATCTTTATATTGTGTATTCGTCATTGTCCTCACTACCTTCTACATCTGGTGAGTCTTCAACCATGGCTATATTGGTTGTATTTGATATGACTTTACCCTTGAGCACATCATTGGCTCAAACACGACAATCCCATGTTGTGTGACCTCTTTTCTTACAATAATGACATTCAATCTCTTAGTTATCTTTATCTGATCTTTTACGAAAGTTTCTAGTTCTGGAATAGAATGCACTTTCTAGCTGAGAATGACCTTCTGCATCTTTTGTAGTTCATTTTTTTTCAGCTAGAAAAGCTGCAATCATATCATATAGAGATTGAGATTGAATTTCACTGAGGGTTAAAACTACATTGTTACATTTTGAAGCCAGACTATTTAATAAGATAGCTTTGGCATCCTCATCCTCAATCGCAGCTTTCACTTCTGCTAGTTGTCTGATCAGAGACCTCAGATTATTGATGTGGCTTGACATAGAGACTCCATCCATTTTGAACCTATATAACTGAAGCTTTAGGGAAAATTTGGCATTAACTGCTTTCATTCCAAATAATTTATTTAGAGCATCCCAAATTTCTTTAAATGATTTATCTAGGTCTACATGATGAAGTTCAGAGTCCAGGAGAGAGCAAGGCCAATAGTAGCTTTCGCTCTATCATCTCTACTTTGCCAATCTAACAATTTCGATACATTGGTAGGTGTTGTCTCTTTCCCGTTTAAAACGCCCCACAAATTTTTATTCGTAAGTTGCATTTGTATTTTCACTCTCCATGTATGATAATTTAGACCAGAATATTTTTCTACGGGAATTTTCATTTTAATAAAATAAATACGACTACGTATTATCGAAATGAGTAAATAGAGAGAAACGCCAGTCCTTTGCTGCAAGTGTGATGTACACAATTTTGTGCCCTAGCGCATGTATTGTCTTTAGATCTCTAGTAATTTATGAGACTCTTAACTGACAACTTCGTTTCTGAAAAAACAGGGTTTCACGAACCTTATGATTGTATTTTATGCCCTCGGCTCCTAAAAAACCGCGACTTGTATATTAATGGTAGCTGTATTTTGCTTTTGCATCTTTCTTGCCCTACGTCTGTGCCCTTGTTCAAGTTTTTGAGATTCGTATTATGCCCTACGACTATGGAAAACGTTTTTGCCCTTCGCATTTTTGAGATTCGTATTCTACCCTATGACTGTGGAAAAAGATTAGAGAATCTTCCCTTGTTTTCACAACTTGATTGTAAACAGAATAGTTCGACAGGCCCTTTCATGACTTAGTGTTTTTTGCTCCTGATTCGCGACTTCACAGTTTTTGCCCTTACGAAAAACAAAATGTGTCTTTGATTTCAACATGCCCTATGAAAAACATGACCCTCTTTAAAAAACGCGACTGTGCCTTCAATTTCCTTCACTTCGATTAGCCTTGATTGTGCCTTCGATTTAGACTTCGCACTTCAGGCTCCATGCCCTAAAGGGACAGATTTTCTGCTCTTCTCTCTTTCCTCGCTTGGTCTTGCTCTAATACCAATGTTAGAAGACGTACACAAGAAAGAAATAAAGAGAAGGCACACAAGGATTGCACACATTTGAGATTGTGTGTCTATCTATTTATTATGAATGATGTAGTTACAAAACAGTTGATATAGTTACAACCAATTACAACAAATTTGTAGTTAGACACCTTATAAATAAGCCTTATATTCTCAAATTTGTTGGAGAGGGGACCCGAGACATATACAGCCATGGCTTACATGTTTTATTGTAAAATGGCCCTAGAAATGTTTATATGTAGCAGAAGATCTAATGTCCTATGAGAATATTGCTACTACTAGTAATTGTGTTTGGGAGTTTGATGAACAGTGTTTTTGAGGTAGTAGCTAGACTGAGTAGCATTGGTGTTTTGGGATTTTGATATACTCAAGAACGGAGGAGGAGCGTGAATGGAATTCAAGATTAGCTCTGTGATGTTTAAGGGACCATCACTAGTACACAAATTTGTTATAATGCACCTACTTTCAAATTGATTAGATCGATTATTTGGGGCATATCACACCAAGAGATACCATCAACATATATCTAGCAAACATTGGTGTTGTTGTGGATTGACTGATGCTATTATGGATCCATAGTTTCATGAGGCTAGCAAAGTGTTGTATGTGATTCATTAGGATCTTTTAATGGATCATTTCCTATTACATGATGCAAGAACATCTAGGTTCACTTGCAATCTTGCATCACCAAAAAGAGTTGAGAGTTGCGAGAATTAAAGTTGACACAGTTCTGCTAAACTTGGTATGGCCCTGCACAATTCAGTGAATGGTGTTGTTTGGAATAAAAGGAGGACAGGGCAAGGAAACTTGGGAAGTCTTGCGCATTCTTATGAAGTTTCGTAACTACATATGTTTTGAGCTTTTGTGCCTTGTGTGTTCTTTTATGTCCCTGTCAAAGGGATGCTATAAAAGTTTTCACCTTCGTGTTCTTTTGTGTGTTTGTTAACATCGACATGGTTGAACCTAAGCACGTGGGCCTTGATCCACTTTCTTCAATAATTGAATGACCAAGTGACCAGGATATGTTTTGATCAAACAACGACACCCCCATGAATGAGTACCTGCAAACCAAATGAACTAAATTGACAGCGACCTAATCAAGTTGAGGAATCTAAAGGCATCTTTATTTCTCCAACCAAATTCTATAAATGGAGTGAGCGATGGACGTGTAAAGTAGTGAGGAGAAGCTTGTGAAGGCTATGATAGAGAAAGGCATCAAGAGGGAGCCAGGACGAGAATCGAGAAGTAAGCAAGCATTTGTAAAAGCACATTGAGACTAGCTTAGGCAATTGAAAAGCTCTGCAGTCCATGGAGCCGAAACTGATTTTGTAGAAGTTTTGCAAAGTCTGCAAGCTTAGGTTCTAGGATTGAAATTCTTTGAGAATTCCTACAGGGTTTGACAAAAGACTATGGCAAAGTAGGAATATAAATGTTCTCAAGTCCGTAATCTTTTCCTCATTCATAGAAGAAGCTCTTATTGTTTCTTACAAGCTGTGTTGGGACTTTGCTTAGGTTTGAATTTACCCTGAAAATTTGCGGGTTGAATGGTTGATGGCATCCTTTAATTAGGACCCCTAACCATGACTACATCAATCTAGTATCAGAGCAAGGAATTTGAATCCTGTTGAGGAGTTTGCCATCTGGTATCATTAGTCTAGTATCGGATCAGAATTTAAAGTCCTATAGGAGTGTGATTCAGTTTGTTGTTTTCCATACGTGTGTGGGGGGGTAAAAGGTAGTTGTAGGCATCTTCCAACATTTGGGTTGTTGGTTGGAAGGTGTAGATTGTAGTATTATGTTATTGTTGAGTGTTGTGAGGAAATTTGGATGGCACATTGAGGAGATTTTGCTACCAAAGTGGAAGACCGCTTTTAAGACAAAGGATGGACTATATGAATGGTTTGTCATGCACAGTACCCAGAGCATTAGCGCGGAAGAAAGAAGGTGAGTGGAGGATGTGCATTAATTCTAAGGCCATCAACAAGATTACCATCAGATATAAGTTTCCTTTGCCATGTATAGATGATTTGATGGATTGTTCCAAGTGAAATACCTTACGAAGATTGACTTGAAGAGTGGGTATCATCATATTAGAATAAAAAAAGTTAATATGTGGAAGACAGCTTTTAAAATGAAGGATGGACTACATGAATTGTTAGTCGTGCCATTTAGGCTAAACAATGCACCAAGCACGTTTATATGACTCACAAATGAAGTGTTGAAGCCTTTTTTAGGCAAGTTTGTCATTGTGCATCTGGATGAGATTCTGATTTTTAGCAAAATGCAGGAAGAATACTCAGTTCATTTGCAGAAGGTGTTGCCACATTTGCATCAAGAAGCTGCCGATAAACTTTAAGAGCAATTTCATGGAGGAATTTGTATACTGGGGATTTGTGATATCTCAAGCAGGATTGAAAATGGATCATGAAAAGGTGTGAGCTATAGTGGAATGGCCGTCACCCAAGATTGTTTTTGAAACGTGAAGTTTCCATGGTCTGGCAAGTTTTTACAGATGGTTCATACAGAACTTCAACGAGATATGTGCACCATCATGGAAGTGATGGGGGAGATAAGAGAGAGTTTTAGTGTACAGCAAATGTAGAATATGGCTTTCAAGTGCTACACAAGAAAGTCACAAAGCAGCCAATGTTGGCTTTGCTTGATTGTAAGGTATTTTGGGTTGATTGTGATAGGAGCAGAACAGACATTAGAACTGTGATGAGTCAAAATGGTAAGCTCATTACCTATTTTAATGATAAAATGAATCATGCAAGGAAGAAGTATTTAGTTTATGATAAGGATTTTTATGCCATAGTGCAAGCTCTAAAGAAGTGGAGGCACTACTTGTGCCCAAAGCATTTGGGTTATACACAAACCATCGAGCAAATAGACAGTCAAGGTAAATAGAATCAAAAACACATGAAATGGGTTGAATTCTCATAGAGTTACTCATTTGTCTTGAAGCATAGAAGTGGAAAGTCGAATAAAGTTGCAAATAGATGCACTATGTAGAAGAAGCATCTTGTTGAGTGAGATGCATGTGGAAGTTGTGGGGTTCGAAGCTATGAAGGAACTTTACACAAGAGTTGAATATTTTGGTGAAGCATGGAGAGCATGCACAAAACCAATGAGCGTCAATTGCATGCACTCATTTAGACTACTTCCTATAAAATGAATATTTGTTCAAAGAAACATATTTTGTGCATACCTAGTGGGTCAATGGAAGATAATTTGATCATAGGAGAAACATTGTGGAGGATTAACTAGTCACTTTGGTATAGACAAAAAATTTATCACCAAACTTAAGTGATATATTATTGGTTGCATGAATAGATACAGATGTGCGTAGATACATACAAAGATGCAAAATTTTCCAATTGGCAAAGGAGAAAGAGTCAAAATGCAAGGTTATATCAAACACTTGCCAGTACCTTAGAAATGTGGGAGTAACTTGAGCATATTGATTTTCTTCCGGATTTACCTAGAACAAAAAAAGGTTCATGATTCTATCTTTTTATTGTTGATAGATTTTTAAGATGGCTCATTTTATTGCTTGTAAGAAGACTAGTGATGCTATGCATATAGATAACTTATTTTTCGAGGGAAGTTGTGAGACTACATGGATTATTGTACAATATGTTGTTGTGATAGAGACACTAAATTTGTGGGTCATTTTGGTGCACGCATGTGGAAGAAGATGCAAAGTGAAGTTTTAATTTAGTAATTCATATCATTTGTAGATGAGATGGCCAAATGAAAATTGTCAACATTTTTTTTTTAGTAATTTGTTGGGATGTTTTATTTCGGAGAGAAGGCGGGGCAAGGGATTCAATCCTTGTGCAAGAAGAGGTATTGTGTATAATAACTTTGTAAACATGGTGCAGTAGGAAGTCACTTTTCCAAGATAGTTTATGGACTAAGTCCAAGAGGAGTTGTAGAATTGTGTGACATTTTTCAAGAAAGAGGGAAGAAGCATAAAAGTAGAAGGACTTTGTGCAATACATGAAGGATGTGCACCAATAAGTGTGCATACAGTTGGAGAAGAGCAATGTGTAGTACAAGAAGCACAGCAGATATGAGAGAACAAGAGTTCAAAGTGGTAGACATGATTTTGTGCACACCTATGTAAAAGAGAGGTTCTTGAAAGGAATGCTATGATAATTTGAAGTGGAAGAAGATTGGACCATGCTAAGTCTAGAGAAATTTGTCACCGAAGGCATATGAGATAGAGCTGCTATGAGGATAGGACATTTCTCCTATCTTCTAATGTTGTGGATTTGTATCCATACTTTGAGGGGTAGACAAGTAATGAAGCAAATACGTGTCGAAATAGATTGGAGGCACAGACTACTGCAAGCAAGAGAGATGACAAAGAAATTGAAGAAATCTTGGATACACATGTGATCGAAGACAACATACATGAAAGTAAAATAAATAATATCTACGTAAAGTGGAAAGGCAAGAGAAGTTGAGGATGCATATTTTCTTAGTGCAACTGAGGTTGTCGAAAAATGGCTGATCCATTGAAGACCTTATGAAATCTCGCTTGAACAAAAGATCATGTTTCTTCTATATCTAAGGTGTCATGATGTAAGAGAATCAATGGGTTCACTTGTATTCTTTCATTACCAAAAAGAATTAATAGTTAGGAGAAAAAAAGCTTGATGCAATCTTGCTATAGCTTTATGTGACCTACCGTAATTCAGCACGTAGTATTGCTTATGAATATAAGGGAGGACAAGGCATGTGAAGACTTGGGAGGTCTTGTGCATTGTTATTGAGTCTTTGCGAATATTAACGTTTGTGACAGTCCGTTGCAAAATTCCACATGCACATTTTTTGAAGATTTGCATTACCTATAGATGTTTGGAACTTTTACAAAAAAATTAGCACCTTTGTGATCTTTTGCATTCCTATCAATGTCAACATAGTTAGAACTAAACATGTGGGCCTAAATCCATTTTTTCTTTTCCAACAAGTGGATGACTAAGTGAACCTTGGTATATTTTGATCAGATAAAGATGGCCACATTAGTGATTGATCATCTACAAACTGAATGGATTGAATCTAATTTTTATAGTAGCTTGGTCGATTTGATGAATATTTTTAATGGTATACTTTACTTGCTCCCCCCAAAGGTGTCTATAACTGGAGGGAGCTATGGATATATAAAGCATAAGGGAGGTTCTTATGGAGGCTAAGGTCGTAAAGTGGCATCAAAAGGGAACCAAAACGAGATTATTGAGAAGTGAGCATGAGCTTGTCCAAGGAAACTAAATGTAACTTAGGTATTTTTGCAAAGCTCCATTTTCCAAGGATCCAAGTGTGAGAACATTTTACAGAAGCTTTACACTTTTGCAAACATAGCTAAGATAAGTCATAGGATTCGAAATTATTTGATAAATTTTGTGACACAGTCTATCATAAGTATTGGTGAAAAGTGAGAAGTATGAATTATATCTAAGTTCTGTAATATTTTCCTCATTAATAGAAGCACTTATTATTTCTTACAAGATGTGTTGAGAACTTGCTTAGGTGAGATATTACTCCAAAAATTTGTGGGTATCCTTTAATTAGGACCCCTAGCAGTGATTGCGTCATTAATCCTCTTTAGAAGCTAAGGCAATTGTTGAACAATGCATTGATAGGTGCAGTGATCACATATGAGTCAACAAAGCTCAAGGAACATGAGTTGAATTACCCAGCCGATGATGTGGGGGCTTGCAACACTCATACACGCATTACAAATATGGAGATAATACATAATTGGTAATAGGTTTGACTTGTGGTCAAATCATTAGAGCTAGTGATATATCTTCACAACATTGAACATTAAGCAAAGGTGATGCAGTTGCAATTACAGGATCCAATGAAGGAATGTCTTAAACCACATAGCCTAAAGATTCACACACAAGATGACCTCACACATGCAAAGGCCAAAACAAAGCATGAAACAAAAAAAATTATATTAATCAATGAGAAAAATTTACACAATGAGACACAAATGCATTGCAATCTTATTAAAGTCTTAAAGGAAAGACTTGGCAACAATCCTCAAAGGGACACACTCCTAACACTCTAGATCAGAGCTAAACATGCAAGCTATCAAGATCCTATTGGACCAAACTAAGCTCCTTCTCTAAGCTCGGCTTTGGACTTTAGTAAACTAAATGCTACACTTTTCCTCAACTTCTACCTTATGTAGCAAGAATTGTTATACATGATGCACGTACGAGTAGTGCGTACTGGTTCGGGCACATCTACATGTTCATGGGGGTGATACAAACAACCTAGGTGGCAATTCTAATAGGGCAGCTACCAGGAGTCATAACTTTTGCACCGTAGCTCCGATTGACTCCGTTCAAAATGCGTCGGAAAGCTTGGAACGCATAGAATATGGTGAAGAGGTGCAACACTATGTTTGGCAAAGTTTGACCCCCGAAATCCACTCCTGAAGGCCTCAAAATGCTATTATTGTATTGTTGTCTAAAAATAGCAATAGTAATTTCGTGCAAAATTTTCGCATATGTAATTCATGAAGATGAACCACCTCGTCTCCCTCGAGATTGGTGACCTTCCACATTCTTCTAGATGTCTCTTCATATTTCTAAAATTAGGTATATAAGTATATGTAACCCGAAAGGGAAAGACACACATCTTCTTGATAGAGATAGCTATTGTAATCACAGTGTTTTGAGCAATATACATCTCTTTTCAAAGATAGTTTTACTGCTTACATCTGGCACAATTGTTATTTTGTCCTTTAATCCCAAAACCCCTAAGTTTTGGATCAGTGGTATCAAAGCAAAGTTGTCTTGAGAGTGTATGATTCCCAGAACGAGGTCGGGATATAAGAAGCTTGGGTGGTCCACACAAGATCCTTCAGAATACTTGACTGCTCGTTGTAGGAGACCTCAAATGGCAGAGCAACACTGGGACAAATGATCCTCTTAAGAAAATGGTGAATGAAGCTCTCATGGAGAAAAAGGAAATGTTACAACAATTCACCCAGATCCTTCAACAACTACAAATGCCAAATCTTGCCCTCCTCTGCAGTCCAGCCCTTCAGGGCCCCGACACCCTTCAAGGTTCAAGTAAATTTTGATATTCCTATTTTTTAGGGTAAAATAAATTTTGATGCAGTAGAAAACTGGTTCGACCAATTATCCTCCTACTTTTTTGTCAATAAATTCACTGATAAAGAAAAGATAACATTTGCTCTCTTGAAATCATCACTTTCTGTCAAAAATTGGTAGGGGTGTACAAGAACGAACTCAATAGGGACAAACTGGGCATCGCAAAGGAACCCACATGGGATGATTTTGTGGATGCCATAAAGGAAGAATACTACCCTGTTGGAGCCTATGATGACATGTACATACAATGGCAATAACTCCACCAAGGTAAGGACCAACCAGTTCAAGATTATACTGATAATTTTCATTCTTTGTCTACAAGATTGGGCATTCAAGACACAGAACAACACAAGATCCTCAAATATCGTAATGGCCTACAATGGTACATATGGGAGGACATGGAACTCTTTCAATTTCATACCCTCGGCGAGGCGTACAAGTTCGTGATCAAGATTGAACAAAAGCATAGAAAGAGAAATACAAAGAACCAGCCTCTGAGGGGAAAAATGATAAGGAAGGCCAAACCCGAGGTCAAGGTTGGAAACAGAAGGAGTCACAAGGAAATAAAACACAAGGAGAAGACAGGGAAGTGGTGCGACCTCCACAAGACTAATCGTCATTCCAAGGAAGAATGTCGAGCCATCAAGTCCTTACTCACCAAGTCATCATCTTCAGCACCCACTGCTCCATCGATGACACACCCCAAGGTCAGAGATGAAGAAGATGAAATTGTAGATGTTGAACCGGATGTGATCATTGCCACCTCGCAAGTCAAGAAGATGGATGAGAAGGAAAGGCTATTTCACTCCAAGCTTTGGGTAAAGGGTAAGCCTCTGCATTTTATTCTTGATAGTGGAAGTCAAAAGAATTTAATTTCTGTTGATGTTGTGAAAAGTTTGAACCTGCCTCTAAAGCCACATCCCTAACCATATAGTATCGAGTGGTTGAACCCAAGAAGAGATCTCCATGTCACACAACAATGTATCCCCCCATATGCAATCAAATCCTTCCACAATGAAGTCCTGTGTGATGTTGTTCCATTGGATGTTTGTGATGTGCTCTTGGGCCAACCATTCATGTGGGATAGACATGGCATCTATGAGTCACGACCTCGAAGGGTTACCATTACCATTGGGAGTCAACTATCGGATACCTGAGGTCATACCCTCCAACTCGGTTTCCCTCATCAATGCCAAGCAATGTAAGAAGTTGGTGGAGAAAACAAAGCAGTTTGTCATCCTGATGATCAGGCCAAAAATACCAAGAAAGTTGTTGCGGCCACCTTGAACACACATTCAATGCAACAAAAGAAGCAGATGGACCAAATCATAGCTGAGTATGATGATCTATTCCAGTCACCCACAGGAGTGCCACTTCAATGCGAGGTAAAACATGTTATTGATTTGGTCTCAGGCTCTCCTTTACCCAACAACCCTGTGTATCGCAGGTCAGTCCTTGAAAATGATGAGATCAAGAGGCAGCTCCAAGAATTGATTCAAAAGGGACACATTAGGCCGAGCTCTTCACCCTATGGAAGTCCAATTGTCTTAGCACCATAGAAAGATGGAAGATGGAGACTTTGCATTGACTATCAGAACTTGAACAAAATTACTGTGAAGAATCGCTACTGCCTTCTAGGGATTGATGATTTGTTGGACTAACTCCACGGTGCAAAAATTTTCACCAAAATTGATCTCAAGTTTGGCTATCACCAAATTCCCATCGAGCCCACCAATGTCTGGAAGACTGCATTTAAGTATCGGGAAGGAGAAAGCTCTATTTAAATGGTTGGTCATGCCCTTCAAACTAACTAATGTTCCTACAACATTCATGAGGATGATGGATGACATCTTACGGCCCTACACCAATTCCTTCGTGGTTGTCTACTTAGATGATATACTAATTTATAGTCAGACGTGGGAGAAACATCTACAACATGTTCGAGAAGTACTTCAAACCCTTTGAAAGCACGAGTTGTATGCAAATCGAGACACATTTGGGATGAGGAAGGTTCAGTACAGGGCACGTTGTGGATGAAGGAGTCATGTTGACCCAGAGAAGTATCCAGGTTATTCAGAAATGGCCTACTCCAAAGATCTTACAGAACTTCGTAGCTTCTTGGGTCTTGCCAATTTCTATCCCAGCTTGGGGTTTTCACTGGCCACTAAACCAAGTGACTAAAGGAGGAAACAAGGCTACATTCCAATGGAAACACTACATTCTGGGAAGGAGACAGTCATCCACACAGACCACAGGCCATTGGAGTTCCTTCAAACACAAAGCAAGCTAAGGAATGAGAGACACCAGAAGTGGGCCACATACCTACAACAGTTCCACCTGATAATAAAACATAAGAAGGGAAGTGCCAATTCAGCAGCAGATTGCCTGAGCCGCCCTCCAATTGCAGCCCTCACAACTATCCTTGACCTTTGTAGACATGAGACTTCTAGTTGGTGCACTTTGTATGAGAAAAATCCTGACTTTTCAAATACATATCAGGCTCTCCGAGGGAAAGCATGTCCATGATTTCTATCTACAAGATAACCTCCTCTGCCACATGGGAAACATTTGTGTTCCAGTTGGTGAACAACAGAAGATGATATGGGAGGCACACTTTAGCAGGACAGTTGGACACTTTAGCGTGGACAAAACACTGGCAGTACTTCAAAAGCACTTTTATTGGCCCAACCTAAGGAATGATGTGGTTAAGTACATCAAATCTTGCACCCCTTGTGCGCCAAACCAGCTAATAAGAAACAAGGATTGTATACACCATTGTTGGAACCAACCAAGCCTTGGGCCTCCATCTCAATGGACTTCATCTCAGATTTGCCAACTTCAAAACATGGAAATGATTGTGTTTTTGTTGTAGTTGATCGATTTTCTAAAATGGCTATAATGATTGCTTGTAAGGAAAATATTTCTTGCTAAAGAAACTGCTAAACTCTATTTTAGTCATGTATGGATCACCTTTGGGCTTCCCAAGTCTATCATTTCTGATAGGGACAACAGGTTCTTGAGCATATTCTGGTCCACCCTATGGGAATGATGGACACTAAGTTGACGAAGTCCACATCCTTCCACCTGTAAACTGACGGACAGACAGAGGTGGTGAACCACCTGATTGTCCACATGCTTCGTATGTATCACTCCAAACACCCACATACATGGGATAAGGCCCTCCCTTACATCTACATGGATACAATCGGGCCCTGCATAGCTCCACCAAGCATAGTCCATTTCAAGTTTGATATGGGTTCTATCCTATGGCACCCATCGATGTGTGCATTCTGGTGCATATACAGTGAAATACACACCTCGTGGAAGAACTGAAGTAGAAAAGGCAACAAGGTTTGTTGAACAGATTCAATACACTCAGCAACAGGTCCATGATATTTTACAGAAGATGAATGAAAAGTATAAACAATGCCATGATCAACACAGGGTTCCACATCATTTCAAGGTTGGTGATAAAGTTTGGTTGCGGCTTCAGAAGGAAAGGCTTGCAGGTCCACATAGGAAAATTCGACCTCTATGGTATGGTCCTTACACTATCACCAAGCAAGTAGGAGAATTCTTTTGAGTTGAATCTTCCACCCTACCTTGGTCTGTATCCTATCTTCAATGTGGACCTCCTCAAACCATATCATCCGCCTCTTTTGGACACCTCGATCATAGCAGAACAGTTGGACACATCCGAACTCAACCCAAAAAGCTTTTCTCCGGTTGAAAAAGATCAGATTGTGGACACTTGGACAAAGACCACTAGAGGACGTCCTATTCAGCTCTATCGGGTGATTAAGAAAGGAAATCTCAGTCATCAAAGTGAGTGGCTCATCGCATACTAGATAAAGAAACAGTTTCCACACTTGATGGGACCCCTTGGTGCAATCTAAGTCACCGCATTCAAATTCGTGTTTGAATTCGCCGAAGCTGAAATTCATAAAAAATTTGTCGCTAAAAAATCAACGATAAAATTCGTGATTAAATTTGACTACAAAAAATAACTTATTTTTTAAAAATATAAAATAAAAATTATTACTAAATACAAATATAATAAAAACTGAAAATATATATATATAGTAAAAATCAAATATAAATATATAATAAAAATGTAAAAGTAATATATATAAAATATAAATATAATAAAAATGTTAAAATAAAACCTAAACTAAAAAACAGATAAACTAAAATTGTAATTTATATATATTAAAAAGCTAAAATACAACCTACGTTAAATATATCCACCAATCTAAAGTTAAACTTAAAACCTAAAGCTCCATACATTCACGAATCTTCTACTCGTGAAGGCTAATTCATATAAACACAAGCCTTAACGAATCTTCCTTTTTTAATATCCCGATGGTAGCGGTCAACATGAGCTTGGAAAGGCCCATGAAAAACACAGGCTCAAAAATAGATTCGTCACAATAAACACAGGTTGCAACTATAAAAACCATAGAAGACGGCACAATTTCAATGATATGGGATTTTTTTTTCTAGACGGCAAATAAAATCGCAATTTCAACGAATTTCATGTGACCGCTTGAGGTTCGACGAATTTCGCATTTTTCCCTTGGAAATCGGCGAATGCGATGACTTAGGGTGCAATGGGGACCATTACTTCTGAAGGAGGGAGGAATGATCCAGACAACAACCCAAGTGGCAATTCTAGTGGGGCAACTTCCAGGAGTCATAACTTTTGCACCGTAGCTTCGATTGATTATATTCAAAATGCGTCGGAAAGCTTGGAACGTGTAGAATATGGTGAAAGGCTACAATCCTACGTTTGGAAAAGTTTGACCCCCAAAATCAAATTCTAAAGGGCCTCAAATTGCAATTTTTGTAGTGTTGTCTAAAAATAGTAATTTCGTGAAATTTTCGCATATGTAATTTACGGAAGGTGAATCACCTCGTCTCCCTCGAGATTAGTAACATTCCACGTTCTTCTAGATGTCTCTTCATATTTCTAAAAGTAGTATACAAGTAGATATAACCCGCAAGCGAAAGAAACACATCTCCTTGCAAAGATAGCTATTGTAATCACAGTCTTCTGAGCAATATACATCTCTTTTCCGAGATAGTTTTTCTGTTTACATCTGGCACAATTGTTATTTTGTCCTTTAATCCCAAAACCCCTGAGTTTTGGATTAGGAGGATATGCCCAATGTAGGTCAAAATGCACCCAAGCACATCCAAATATGTAATTGGGCATACTCAAGTGCATTTTGACATACCATATGCATATCCACCATGAAATTGCAGTCAAAAACATTTTTTTGGTTAAAAAGTCAAAATGACTTCTAAATAAATTTAAAACACCCTAAACTCTAAAAGACACCTCTAAACTCTTTGCAAATAACACGTTTACCTCTTGTTGCACATTTGCTTTCTCACCTTAAGATTTTCGATTGCTAAGGGTTGATCTTATGCCATACCAAGTGCCAAGTAGTTTACGGAGCATGCACCAAAGAAGTTGGTCGATTTAGGGTAAATTTTTGTGGTTATTTTAGTTTTTTAGTTTGTATTTTATATCTCATTTTATTTTTTTGTTTTTTTGATGTTTTAAACATTTTTTCAATACTGAAATTTTTCCCCTTAGGCATTAAATTGTAAAAAAAATGTTAACCAAGTAGCTATAGGGATTTGCTAGAATGGCAACAAGTAATAGTTCAATGGGTCATGGGATAGCCCTCCAATATGTTATATGCCCACCCATTTGGAAGTATGACACACTGATACAATCGTTTCTAAGTGGAGGGGGCTATATTTGGGTTTGTTCAGAGTGTAAAATACAATTTAGGAGCTCATACTGTCAGAGAAATTTCATTAGTGTGGAATTGTAGCCAAGGAATCAATGTTTGTGGAGGAGTGGATGGAAAGGGATAGCCACATGTAAAGACCCTTGCAAGCCTAAAAAAGAAAGAAAATGAGGATGCAACAGTTGTCCTATAAAATCATGTGGAAAAGAAAGGATCTAAAAGTGGCAAACCACATGTTCATTTGTCGATTTTGTGACCCCATCACACCCATTATCGTGAACCCCTGAGGCCCGAAACATTGGTGATTCACTTTTTAATCACTAGAGAATAAAAGATGTAGGCACATTGGAAAGGGAATTCTAGAATGAAAATAGGGACATAATAAAAAACAAATTGGGCGTCTTAGTTATGCATATGTCAATGTCGTGACCTTACCACACTCGTTTTTGTCAACCCCTATGGCCGCAGAGGTAGATGATTCACCTCTTAGTCACAAGAGAACAAACAGTGTGGGCCCATTAAAAAGGGCATTCAAGAATGAATAAAGGGACATAGCCAACCAGCAAAATGTGCATTTTATTTACACATGTGGCATCTCTTTTAATATTGTTAGATAAACATTATGGCAGGATGTAGTGAAAGTGATCAATGATGCCTCTAAAGGGTACACTTGCCCAAGGTATGAAAAGGTGCACACTACATTATTGGCCGAAGAAAAAAACATGTTGAAGATTCATTGCAGCCCATCAAGGATTTGTGGCTCAATATAGAGGAGTCCATCAATTTTGATAGATGGAAGGATAAAAAAAATAGCTCATTGATCAATGTGATCCTACGGTGCCTTAAAGAGGCAATGTTTTTTATGGATGTTGATTGTGAGGTGCACATGAAAGATTCCCACTTCATCATGAAAATACTCTTAGATTCTATTGAGGCAATGGGGCCTCAACAAGTTGTCAATGTTACAATAGACAATGAAAAACATTGAAAAGTTGAGGGGATATTGGTTGAGGAAAGGTTCAGGCACATACCTAATGTCGGTAAAATTGGGTACCAAAACTATTTGATTTGAACAAGTTTATAAGGAAGCTAGTGAGATCCAAACATTCATCAACAACCACATGTCCTAAGCCATCTTCAGGTGCTTCTTGAAGTTGCACCAGTTAAAGGTTATTGTCTATTTTTTAATTTCTAATCATATAATAAATTTGAAAAAACTTTATTGCAATTTTGTACAATTTTGATTTTTGAATGTGTTACTTGTTTTTAATTTTATTTGTTTTAACTTTTTATTAGGCTAATGAAACTCGATTTGCCTCACACACGCTCGTCTTGAGAGAATTTGTGAGGGTGAAAGATGCATTGATCAGCATGGTCATAAACGCCAATTGGGGTGTATGGAAGCATGCAAACACTCAGAGGGCCATAAATGTAAAAGGTAAATCCTTGATGACAAGAAGTAGGATCATGTAGAGTACTTGCTCAATTTTACCAAGTCCAACATGAGTATATGCTCAAATTTGTTGATATTGATCATCAATTGTTTTGTGAGATATATGACAGAATGGACTCAATAAATGAGTTGAAGTCCATCATAAATGACAACGCGAAAGACCATACAAAAAGCTTCTTCAAGGAAGTGCAGACACATTTCATTAATAAGTGGAACAAAATGATCACCCATTGCATCTTCTTTCTTTTCTTTTTTAATTCCAAAATACTACAACATGGAAATCCTTTCTTTTCCCGGGAGGGTTGCACCATATAGGGATATGGTCCATGGAGGTTATTAAGGGATACAAGGCGGCATTGAGTAGATTTCCTTGATCCAGAAGTACGTTATGCAGTTAGGAAGGAGTTTGTGGATTTCATATCCTCCAAGGAGCAATCCATTAGCACTCGTCATGACAAGCACAAGATGGACAGTTATTCATGGCAGTACGTCCATGGAAAAATAACCCCACCTCTAGACACTTGCAATAAAAATTCTAGCACATATAAGATTTTAGTTTTTTAACTCCTATGACTAGATTTCCTTGATCCAAAAGTACGTTATGCAGTTAGGAAGGAGTTTATGGATTTCATATCCTCCAAGGAGCAATCCGTTAGCACTCATCATGACAAGCACAAGATGGATAGTTATTCATGGCAGTACGTCCATGGAAAAGAATACCCCACCTCTAGACACTTGCAATCAAAATTCTAGAACAAGTAAGATTTTACTTTTTTAACTCCTATTCAATGCTTCATTTTAACTTTTAACTTTTATAGATTTTGAATTTTGAATTTTACCTCAACTTTGTGGCCTACCTCAAAGGTTGTGAAATTTTCTTCAGCTGAGCACAATTGAGGTACATACTCCTTTATCCACTTAGTTAATTGTAGCAAGTTTGGAAGTAGAAAAGGATGGAGGATTTGGTCTTCATGCATTCCAACTTGCACCTTCTAACACACAAGCAAGATGGTTACAAGAAAAGGGAAAGTGTTGGGATGTAGACCCAAAGACACTAAACTTAGAGGCATCCATTACCCACCTTTCATTAGTAGACCTGAAGCTAGAGGGTACTTCACACAATCTGCATGACATAGCTAGGGTAGCAACACTGCTACTCCTTGTGGTTCTAATGAACCACATGATATTGTCAATGCTCTCAATGAATACGTTGGAGAGCATGTGATTATGAATATGTTGATTTGTCTTCATTTTTATGTATACATTGTAACATTTGCACAATGCACTTGTTCTATGTCCAACCAATGAAAATATCATTTGGCATTAAATTACCAATATCTTTTGTGACTATTAAGCTTATTTTGTTTAATCTACGTATTGTATGGTTTATACAGTTAAATTTGCTTATTTGACTATATTTTTTAACATTTTTTACTATTTTAGTACATACATATCCAAAGTCAAACCCGAGCTCCGATAAACGTCAATGAAACAACATACTAGATCCTTGTACATGTATATGCACTTGTAATCGTACCGACTACCTCCCTTCTCAAGTTCCCTAGTCCTTCTATTTATAGAAACCAACAGGGGTAGTATAGATCCATTTTCTAAAAAGATACCTTCATGAAGATGCCTTTCTAACATTAGATTGTCGATTTAGATGAATCGATACACAAGTAATCACTTATGAGGGCGTTGTCATCTGATTGTAACACTAGTTTTTAGGTAACTTTGTTGCTAATAAGATGGATCAGTTGACACAGCCTATGGTCAACTAAGCAAAGAAGTTGTGCAAAGACGCACAAGGCGTAGATGCATGGGCTCTCTATAATCATTTCACAAGAGGCACATGTCCATTTGTGGTGTGCGGAGATGTGCACAAGATCTCAAATATGGTTTGTGCAAGATCCTTCCCACAGGGCTTCCAAACATTCCCACAAGTTTTCAGGTGCCTTTCTTATTCTCACACTAAACAAATATGTGCAGGCAAGATTGCACGAGTTTGCATAGAGGTGTGCATAACATTTTATTGCTATGCTAAGTGTTTTTGGCGATGCAAGATAGCTTGTGAACCTGGATGCTCTTACATCAAAAGGAATTGGAGGGAGTTCCTAAATGAAATCAATGTTGAAAACACCTTGCATCAAAAACCCCATGTTTGTGCAATTTGGAAACTTCTAATCAAGCTTGAGAAGACAAATTTTGGACAGCTTCATAGAGATGATAAATACAAGGAGGCATAATTTGTTTTATAGATTGATGGTGGGTAAGGAGCAAAGTACATAAGTTATGCATTAAAAGACGAGTTGTTTTATTACCAATAGCATATATAAGTTCCTAGAGATGGCAATCTTCGAGAGTTAATTATGGCAGAGGGGTATAAAGCACCTTGTTCAACTTACCATTGACTGACAAAGATGCATAGAGACTTGGGACTTCTATTCTTTTGTCCAAAGACAATAAGAGACATCGCCCATTATATTATATAATCATTGTAGGGCCAATAAGTGAAAATCAAATATCATCATCCCACAAGTTAGTTATATCCTCTAGGCATCCTACAATGGAAGTGAGATGTCTATGCATTGGATGGTGATGGACTTCTTCGTTACCAATACCATATCTATGTTCCTAGAGATGACAATCTTCAAGAGTCAATTATGGCAAGGGGGTATAAGGCATCTTATTCAACATAACATTGAATGAGGAAGATGCATAGAATTTCAGACTATTCTTCTACCCAAAGATGATAGATATCACTCAATATGTTACAAGATGATTTTAGGGTCAACAGGTGAAGGTTGAATATCATCATCCCACAGGCTTGTAGTGCGGAAGTGGAATGTGATCTCCATGGACTTCACAATGGGACAATTTTGGCAGGATTCAAGTGTGACATTATCTTGATGATTGTTGATCAACTAACCAAGGTAGCACAATTTATTCCAATGAAGTGCATATAAAGCAACATTGTTCTAAAGAAGATCATTTCACAAAGAGGCTCATTATTCACATCTAGACCAATTTTCATTCAGCTATGTACAAGGCTTGGTTTCAACACATTTTGCCATCATGGCTTAAAGAGCAAATGAGCTAGTATTGGAGGATATTGTTTAAGGTTAAATTGTTTATTGGTCTTCTAAATCATCTTGCCACTGTTAGAACCATCAATGATGTCATGGATCAACAATATCATTGAGCACTTTCTATTGATTTAGTTTTCCTAAAAGAATAGCTAATGCAATTTCTTGGGGAGTGTATATCTTATAAGGCACTGCATGGAAAACCTTGCAAGAAACCATTGAGTTGGAACTAATATAAGGCCCTGCATGCACATGGTAAACTAAGGTAGCACAATTTATTCCAGTGAAGTAGATATGAGGCAACAAATGTGGCAGCAGTCTTTATCAATGAGATTCTCATGGTACTCAAAGTTCTAAGGAAGATAGTTTCGCATAGAGACTCATTGTTCACTTCTAAATCCTAGACTAGTTTTCAAGCAACAATGTGCACAATCTTAATTTCAACATGACTTACCATCCGTGTCAGATAGAGCAAATGAACCAAGAATTAGAAGATATGTTGTGGTGTATGCAATATATAAAGAATGTCATTTCGTAGTAATTGTTATTGTAGGACAATGTGGCTATTAGGCGTATATAGTGAGAGATGGAGCGCATGGGGATAATGCAATAAGCCCAAAGAGAGTTCAAATAGACAAGAGCTATGTTGATTCTCATAGATCTAATTAGAGCTACTGAGTAGGAAATAGAGTCTTCTTGACAATTAAAGTACATAAGAGTTATGAATTCGAACTTTTACCTCATATTATAGTTCCTTTTGCAATTCTTCAAAAAGTTGGTCCAACTATTACCATCTTGACTTGACACCTTGTGAAGCTAGAATGCATTGTCTTTCGTATCATTGTCAAAATGTCCATTAAAATTTGAACAGCTAGACCAATCACTTTTTAGATCCCCCTCATTGAATACAAATAACCTCTCTTTAATCTAAATAAATATAACGGCATTTATCTTTCAATGATAGACATTGTTATATTTATAATATAGGGGCCCCGAAAAACTAATCTCCCTAAAAACTAATCTCTTCCCAACGTGCTTTACAAGTAACAAGCCTCTGAGAATGTCAAACCAATTTAATTCTATATTTTTACTTAAATCCTATTAGGGATTGTATTTTACGCAAACAATATCAACATCAATATCGGATATGCAGACTTCTTTTGTAAGCAAAAATTCCAACGCATGTGGCAACATCAATTTTGGCACCTTTTAGGACACTTGGAACACTAATGCACATTAGGCTCTTTTTGACATATTTTCCTCCTTTTAGTTGGTCTTGTGTCGCTTCCATCACCACCAATGACCCTTCAACACCTTCAAAATCATTTTCAGATCACCTTTGCAGACTTACATCATCTTATCCTAAGCTTATCTCATCACATTTTGCACAAGGAGAAGATTGGCAACCGTCAATATTGTCCCAAGACATTATCAGCGTCCAATACTATCCTTTGCTAAAAGGATCAATTTTCCATCTGACCACTTTTTTGAGGTTGGCCTGTGGTTAGATTACGTTCAGGTTGCATAGGAAATCCACTAATAGAGACGCCTTTATAAACAAACCTTAGGAAGGATCATCATCCCTTATCGATCCATAACAAGAGAAACACTTGAAGATCAACATCCTAAAACACTCCAAAGTACACAAGAGCAGCCCTCAAGCATCTAATCAAGTCTGAAGTATATCCATTGTCTAAATTTGGTGCTTCCAAGTGTCTTGAGCCAAGAGAAGAATTCATATTGTTGAATTGATCGAGCATAAAGGGAGAGCGAATAAACAATAGTCCACGTGTAAAGGACCAACAATCCACTTGAACGAGAAGTAGATCTGCATAAAACTACATAAACTCTAATCCACATTGGATATGTGGAGCAGTGTCTCCTTTGGGATCCATTGAAGGGTAGTCCATAAAACAAGGGAGTCAATTTACAGTAATGTTTACCATGCAAAAACCATTGTCATCAGACTATTATTACCAATATAAATATGAGATGTTACTCCTACGTACAAGGAGATCGTTGTGAACAATTTCCTTGATCCATAACAACTCCCAATCTTGGTGAGTTGTTTTCAATGACGTACTCAAAACATAGAACGTACTCAAACATAAACTAATATTATCCCTATGTAAGCACTAATAACATATATTCCTAACATTCCCCCCTGGTGCGAAACATGGAGAGTATAAAACATATCCTGCAAAAGCTGCTCCCTAAAAACGCCGCTTAGACCAGCTACACTCCATCGAGTTGTCTCTTTACCCTCGCAAAGGCATAGTGGCGAGTAGAATTTCATTGGGACTGTTCCTGGACCTCTTTCCCCAAACTCCCAAATTCTGAATCCTGCAGATTCCTAGACTTGCCTAGAGCTTGTTCACTAGCTGGACAACAATCTATATTGATATTTGGCATTTTCATTGTTCAATACAATGTGTTGAGTATTTCAAAGTGTCATTTGTTATCCCTTATACATTTTCTATAAGTAATTTTTCAAGTACTATATATATTTGCACCCGTCGTCGCCCATCCCCCATCCCCAAACCTAAATTATATTCAAATTTTGAATATAAAGAATTAATATATTGATATTCAGCATTTTAGTTGTTCAATGCAATGTGTTTAGTATTTCAAAGTTTCGTTTCTTATTCCTTATACATTTTTCTATAACTAATTTTTCAAGTACTCAATATATTTGCACCACCGTTGGTCCCCCCATCCCCAAGACCCATCCTTGCATCCCAAGACTCCATGGAACTATGCCTACAATTCTATGATTCTAGGTAAACATATGGAACATGAAAAATATTTTTGAAATAAATATATATTTATATGTATACAAGACCTGCCCTAATTTCCAATATGAGAAACAAGATGGCTTTCAACATCCTTTAGGTGAAACCGGCCTGTAGGAATTATCAAAAGTGTGTATACTTGTTTAAGAGATTCTATTCATAACGTTTTAGTGTTTAGTTTTAGTACAAATTCCCCAAGACTTGTTTGACTATCTTGGTCTAAGATTTCATGAACTAGGTTATGATTGCAAATATTTGTACAATTCTGCCCAATATTGTCATACAGTGGCCGTGTTAGAGGAAAATGTATGGTTTTCTTCTATATTCAAGTAGAAAGGGCACCTTCTAAACAGGAATATGGTAGCGAAAATAAACAATGATTTTGCATTAGTTTTGCTATTTATATAAACCAATCACCATATATCCACAAAGATCAATTCTTCCTTAAAATCAGACAAAACACAACAAATTGACTCATTTGCTAATATCAATACACCAAGCTCAATGATATAGAGATAGCAGAGTACTTGGACAGGGCTTGTTATTGTAGAGTTGCTTATGATGCAATCTTGTAAAGTGCAACTCAAATCCACTCTTAATGATGTGATCCAGTTTACTTCTAACACAATAAATTCCACCAATACATCCCTGTGACTATCTTTGTTGGTTTCTTGGGATCAATGGAAGGTTCTCTTCTTGCATGATATTTTCAAGATTTGTAGCTAGCTTGACATTGCAAAGTGCTCTGACCATCATTATTTTGTTTATCTACAAACACAAATAAGTGAGTACCACATTTCATCACACTAAAAGTTAAGTTCTGATTTCATACGAAAATTCTGACAAAAACAGCATTTTCTTGAGCTACTATCTGTTTTTTCTGGCAGTCAACGAGTCCAGGTTGTATGCAATGCAACTTGTTACTTCAGGTCAACTGAACTGCTAGTGCTGATCACTGATTGGCAAGCCTAAACTCACATACGTACCTGCTCTAATCAATCTGAAACCTCAAAGCGGGTAAATTCCATGAATGTGATCTTATAATATTTTCTAAGTGCATAAACATAAAAACTCCAAAATTTGAAATATTTAGCAAGGATGCCCATTTTTGTAGTCTTGTGCAGCTGTCCGAATGGGAAATCATCGGGGGTTACCAAATGGGTCATCATCGGGAGGGAAGAGTTGGTAATTTGGTGCCATGCATTCAGTAAATCTCTCCAAAGAAAGGACATGCAACCATGCAACAAGCCAGGGTAAAACTAAAGAACAAACAATCTTATAATTCCTAGCTTATAACTCTTGCATCAAGTAGTAGACCACCAACAATGGCCATAGAGCGTAGAAACAACTTGCAAGATATAATTTCATTAAATCAAGAAAACTGATGACAGAAATCTTTGATCAGATAGCTGTGCTTTTAAGGTCCAATATAACAAAACAGTCTGCATGGATTAAAGAAAAATAAATAAACTTATTTATGAAATTCAATAAGAAAAAATAGGGAACAAATCTAATATAACACCCAACTTACAACAATTTTTGCATAAGTGTAAGAGGGGCAGCAACAGCTATAGATGCAGCAACAAATTGCAACTGATATTTTCTTTGGACAAATATTTCTAATAAGAGAAATCCTATATCTTAGGGCTGTAGCTAGTCCAATAAAACAAGTATAGTCTGAATGGATAATAATTAATAAATGACGAATAACAACCCCAGTTATGGGCTTCGGCTCTTAACTAAGGCTGATGAGACTCGGGAACCCCCACCCAAAGTATTCACATGAATAACTAGTACAAAAATCTGAAATACATATATTTGAAAAATGCCGAGAGATATCAATCTCAAGGTTCTTATTTTGGATTTTTCACATACCACATCACTTAATAACTCCATTGCCTTCTCCACAAACTTCCCAATAATTGGAGACAAATGGCGTCAATCAAGCTGACACCACTTGTCAGGCTCGAAAAATGCTTTCCGGGAAAACAAAGCAGGCTCCAAACTCAACCAAATGGCCAAGATCTAACAATTTTTCGATTGTCTTCTCCAAGAAAAAAGAAAAAACTTATAAATGACGGTCAAATGGACATCAAATTTAAGATAGAAATTACCCTGTGATGATCGAATGGACCTCAAACTTAAGGTTGGGCATTATTTGTTAACTCGTGGACATTACAGTCCACCACCATCCCCAGCTGCCATGGTGGGATACCTATTGGCGTAACTATATGGAAGCTCTTGGGATCAAAATGGAATTTTTGGATGCCCATAAGTGGGGGATGGAAAAGATTATTGTTGGGACCAATTCTAATCTTATATAGTACCTTGCTTGCAAAGACAAAACTTCTGGCAATAATTGGTGCATAGCTTCAATTTTCAGGATTAGGAAAGTCGGTGAAGCTAATGAGACAAAAAGAATTTACACAATGTTCGCAAATACAGGAACAAAAAGGATGAGTACTTGGCCAAAGGGGACACCAATCTTCCCTTGGGTCAGTTTATATGTTATGATCATGTGGACAATTGCAAGGAGCTCAATATGAATAGGTTCCCTAGTCTCCTTAAAGGCAGACAAGGAGGGGATTTTGAGGTACAACTAGATTTTGATATGAATGCCAATTTCTAAGACTAAATTTGTTAAGTAAAATTTAATAGCTAATTTATGGGTTCTACTTTCAGATTTTCGCCATGTTCAGGCTCAGGTTATTATGCTAGGTTTCTGGTCCTGGTCAATTATATACATGCAATCCAAGGGATGGGCTTGGCCATGCTCTGGTCCTATTCTAGTCGATATGCGAATGTCTGTGATGTGTGGCTTCAGCAGTGCTAGGTTGTACTTGGTACTGGTTTTTCTCTCTGTTTTTTTTGGGGACAGGAATTAATCACCCTACCCATCATGGCTGTGCCAATGTATAACTTTATTTTATTTTAGATTGATTAATGGGATTGTCAACTGAATCCCGGACCCACATAAAAAAAGAAAAACATATATATATATATATATATATAAGTAATATGCCAAGAATGTGGATACACAATCTGCCAAACACATAATCTGGCAGCTCACTTATTAGCACAGATGACATATGATGAGCTTAATCTATCTACTTTTCATGAATACCCCCCATCTGCCAATATATAGTCAAACTATATGATGAACCTGGTCCATTTCCTTTTGATGATTACCCCATCTGCCCATATATAATCAAACTAGTCCTAGGGAGCTTCATTAGGGTGTGCAAAGCGAAATCTGTATTCATTGCACACCACCAGGCCCTGCCTGCACAGCAACATTTGGTCTAACAATTCTCATGCCTACTGTATGCTTTCCACGGTATGCAGACATGTCTATCCATGCAATTTAAATTACAGCAACTGAGAAACTTCTGCATTTGATTATTTAGATAAATCTCCATACCCTCTTCCAAAGCTCTAGATTTAGCACAATCATGGAGGGTCCTGTCAAAGGTTGATAAGACTGGCTCATAGTTGACAATTTCGTCTGCTAGAAAAATATCCAAAGCTTTCAAGCAAAGCCCATTCTGCGCATATTCAAAAACAATAGCTGCCCATGAAGCCACATTTTAAGGAGAGGATTCAATGGAAAACCATAAAAATATTTACATATTTTTTGCTTATTAAATAAGTATTCAACAAATGTTTTTGATAAAGCAAAATAGACTGTCCTAATTAGCCGATAGGCTATATTACACAGGAGCTTGCCTCCCGCAGTAAGTCCCAGTAATTTGTCTCATGCCGGATTTACATGACGCTGGGATATGTGCATGGCATGATACTGGGAAAATTGCATATGTGGTAATTGAAGATATTTGTAAGATCAGACAAATTAATAACAAATATTTCATAAATTCACATGATTTAAGTCATTTGCTTTCTGCTTTGATTTGCAGATCCCGCTGCAGATCATAGTCGGTGCAAGCAGCCGCCTTCTAGTGTTTAAAAAATATCGGCTAAATATGTTTCTGCAACAAATCGTCAAGTAAATCACTAGGCCTTTATTTTACTGTGCAAAGGCCACGCGTTAGCATCTTGCTATAATATGCTGTCTTCAACAGCGTAGGCTTAGTTAGGCCCCTTGCCTAACAATCCCTCCACAATGAAGGATGAGCCGGCTCTTACCAGCTGGAAATTTGAGGTACTTTTATCCAGATTAATTTCCCTCATTGCTAAGAAAAATTTAAAATCGGATTTAATTAAAAATTTACATCAGATTTTGAGTGATTTAATTATCCAGCCATGGAAAGTTTGGTACAACATATTACAGTGCCCAGACCCCCGCAATGATACATTTTTTGGCAAGCAACTGCACAGCACTGTGTTGTATATTTTTCAAAACAACAAAGTGATGTGCATATGAAAAATACAAAACAAACTTTTAAAAAATTGAGAAATACCTGTGCACGGTAGCTTTTCTTTTTGAAATAAAAATGATTGTCCTAAATCTAAAGCCTAAATATGCCTCCGAGACACATAATGAAAAAATAATTTTTCATAAATGTAAGCCTAAATATTAAATATGCTCTAGAGTCATGCATGATTTGTCAGCTAAAACAAAATTTATACTCATAAATCTAAAGCTTATATATGGTTCTAAGCGATGTAAGATTTGTCTGCTCAAAAACATTAATTTTCATAAATCCATGTTTAAATATTTTGGCTCCCAATAATAAATTGTTGTTGAGATTGTTGTGCTCTTCATTCTCTGCATGCCAGCGTAAGACAAAGATTGGGCATGTATTAGTCCAGACTGTGCATGAGAAGGCAAAGCAGCTGCTATCACCAGGATTATAATCATACAATGCTAATGCCCATGCCATCCACTGCCAATCTCAATCTAGCAGCATTATGTAACTCAGGTCAGTTGAAGGAGGCACTACACATTCTGCCTACTAAAAGCAGACCCCCTATAAACTCTTCTACTTATCTTCAACTGCTGCAGACCTGTGTCACCAAGAAAACATTTCTTGGGGTAAACAAATCCACTCTCTCATCACTGACGGGATTTGCATTTACAACACAATTTTTCAGAATAACCTAACCGGATCAGCTCACCTTTGCTAGCATACTGCTGGCACGTGGCAAAATAAGAGCTTTGGAACAGGGTGTGTACATCCATCAAAGCATAATAGAAACTGTTTTTTGTCAGATTGCAAATGTCCTGATTGATATGGATGAAAAATGTGGATGTATATACAACACGTGATGTTTTTGACAAAATGCCTCAGAGAGACGTCATCTCATGGAATGCAATGATTTCAATACACAAGGCAAGAGAACCATTGGACAGAATACCTCAAAGAAATGTGGTCTCATGAACAGCTATGATGGCAGGGTATGCACAAAATGGGTTTTGTTGAAAAGGCCTTGGAAACTTTGAGGCAAATGCAATTGGAGGGTGTAAAGCCAGACTCCACAACCTTTGCTAGCGTACTCCTGACTCCCGTCCTGTGCCAAAATGGGAGACTTAGAGCAGGGTATGGACATACAGCAAATTATAATGGAAAGGAAATTTTTGTTAGATGTCAAAGTTGCAAGCACCTTGATAGATATATATATGAAATGTGCAAGCACATACAAGGTATGGGAACCGTTAAACAAAATACCTCAAAACAATGCGATTTCATGGACTGCTATGGATGCAAGATATGCACAAAATGGTGTTCTTCACAAGGCTGTAAGACTTTTCTAAGCAATACCTCAAAGAAATGACACTCCACCTCTGTTTTTTGGCATACTCTCTCCTATTAAACCAGTCCATTCCCCACAAGGAAGATATAGTAAAAACTTAGAGAATTAAAACTTTAAAAAATTAGATGATGACCAGAAAAAACAAGAAAAACAGGTGTGGAACTCCCTTTAGTATAAATGCTCAACATTGTGCTGCACTGCAAGATTGGAGAAAATGGGGGAAAGAATCAAGTACGGAGGAGGCACTTTACATGTTATTTGAATGACTGGTTTTGTTTTTCTTTTAATATATCTGGGTTATTTTTTTCTTGTTACCAATTCCTCTGCAAGTTTTACAGCAGCAATTTGTAGCTCTTTTCTTTCCTAGACTGTTGCCATTGAAAACACAAGGTCTTGAACCCAAACGTGGTCGGCGGTTCGAGTCCTAATTCCATCACTCTCAAAACTATCACTTTCTCCGCAACTTGTCAGCAAAAACCAAAAAAAGGATAAAAATTCCTCGTTTAGAGGTAATTCACGTTTACTCAGAATAAAAGACTGGGAGTGGGAGCAATCAGCTTGCCTTTGCCAGCATACTCCCAGCCCATGGCAAAATAAGAGCCTTTGGAACAGGGTATGGACATCCATCAAAACATAATAGAAACTATTTTTTTGTCAGATGTCATGGGTGCAAAAGCCCTGATTGATATGAATGAAAAATGTGGAAGTGTATACAAGGCATGTGAACTGTTTGATAAAATGCCTCAGAGAGATGTCATCTCATGGAATGCAATGATTTCAATACACAATGCACAAGAACCATTTGATAATATGCCTCAAAGAAATATGGTCTCATGGACTGCTATGACAGCAGGGTATGCACAAAATGGGTTTGTTGAAAAGGCCTTCAAAATTTTGAAACAAATACAATTGGAAGGTGCAAAGCCAGACTCCACAACCTTTGCTGGCATACTCCTGGCCTGTGCAAAAATGGGAGTTTTAGAGCAGAGTATGGACATACAGCAAATCATAATAGGAAGGGGATTTTTGTTGGATAGTGTAGTTGCAAATGCCCTGATAGATATGTATGTAGAATGTTTTCTTGCTTGACCTTCCTGTCTCTTCCTCTGTGACTTAGAAAAATCCAAAAACATCCTATAAAATTGCCTCTAAATATGTCTCACTACCCAAATCAGATATGCCTCTTCAGTGCATCTTGCAATTGCTTCTACGACTCCAAAAATTCTCATTCAATCAAAAAACTAATCCCACATCGGTTGGTTGGCTTGGTCTGCAGTAACATACAACCCTTAATATCTCATAATCCTTATGCCAATAAGGGTGGAGCCGCAATAGAATGGCCCTCTTAACTAACAAAATGGTTGATAGGTTGCGGTATGTTTGCTGCTTTGCTACCCAAGTTGGATATGCCTCTTCAGTGCATGTTGGAATTGCTCACTCTAAAAATCCTCATATTTTGTTAACTGTGCAACCATTGCACATCCTTTAGGGTGCAAGTGCTAGTTATAATTGAGATCAAATTTCAAGAACAGATGAGAATGGATCTATGATACAGACCAAGGGAAAAATACGTATATTATTGAAGATGGGTAGAAGAAAAATGCGATTCAAGACAACAAAAATAGAAATTTTATCTGCCGGAAGATCCAGAACTTATCAGGCCAATAAACCCACCTCCAACATTAGCTCTAAAGACAAATCCACCTCCAAACTAAGCCATACAGCAAACCCACTTCCGAAATTGGTCAAATGGATGTAAATACTAAAAACCACAAACGAAACAACTGATAGATAGATCAAAAATGTAAACCCAGAAAGAGTAATTAGCCTGATCATACTTACTTAAATACTAGACTGATGAGATAGTGCACGGGCACGGGAAGTTTTGTGTGGATTCTCTGTTCCAAATTTAGCAGGGGCTCTCCGCCTGGATTGTCTCTTCCATATTCAGCAGAGCATTCTGATCGACCCAAAAAGAAGATGAGATGAATGGATCAAATTTGGAAGTAATGCAGTCTATTAGTGAAATAATAATAATATTAGCATACTTTGGCAGGTCTGCACTGTAATATATAATGAGCAGTCAGTCTTCCTCCATGGTTCATTTTCCAACTTCTTAGATTAATATACGCAACGTGTATATACCACCACAACCTGCCCACCTCTTGATTACATATACACAATCTGTACATATCAATCAATACTGCCCACGCTTCTTGATTGCATAAATACAGTGTATGTATACCAATCAACCTTGCCCACTTTTTGACTAGATACCTAGGTACCTGCCCACTTTTTTGATAAATACTGCATACATATTTAATTATATCAATCATTCCTGCGAACTTTTTGTCTGCTTATACAAATGGATCCTGCCTGTCCACTTATACACAATACCAATCACTTTTTGACTACGTATACACAATGTGTATGTACCAGTAAGTAAACCCTGTCAACACATACACTATGTGTACTCACCCCCAAAAGAACGAACCTGCCAATCCATTCGCAATCGACTCTACTCACTTCCGTATGTGTATATACAATGCATGTATACCAGTCAACTCTGTTCGCTCATCAAATCTGTATATACGCAATACATATAATCCCAATCTACTACTCATTGAATGAGTATGTATATACACAGTGCATATACCCCAATCAACTCAGCTTACTTATTGAGTGCGGATATACACAATGCATATATACCAATCAACTCAACTCACTTATTGAGTGCCAAACACAATGCATATAGGCTATATCAATCAACCCAGCTCAGTTATTGAATACGTATATACACAGGCGCTTAGCACGTATATACACTGTATATATACAGACTGTATATTCAAATCAATCTTGCCCATTTGTACATATACATACAGACTGTATATTCTACTCGATATTGCCCATTTGTACGTATATACAGTATATATATACCAATAAATACTGCCCACTTGATGCGTATATGCAGTAAATATACTAATCGATCCCTTTACTTCAGGAAGAAAATATATGTACTGTGTGTATATATCATTGTCTATTTTAAACCCCATTGCCCAATATTAAGCATTCAAAAAAGGAGGCTTTCGGTGACGTTTTGGGTTTTTTGATGATGACGGTTTTTGGACAGAGAATCGGATGCCATATGTCTACTGTCAAGTGCCCATCGGCATGTGAAGCAACTTTGTTTTTTATCCATTGTTTTATAGGTAAGAGACACTGTAGGGGAGAGGACCCCATAACCGTGCACCCTAACTTTAGGGGCACACAGATATATGTAGGGATCTCGTCAACTAAAAAATATTAGTATCATTGTATAGCGTATCATCATGCCACATCAGCGTTTTCGTTTCGCGTGTTTATTTGGAGGGAAAAGTAGTTTTTGAATTGATTTAAAATGAAAAAAAATAATATAAAGCATTTGAAAGAGGTACCAGATTGACTGAGCGCCTTATGTGTCACATTGTCATTGGCTCTTAAAAAGTGTCATTAGTCAAATAGTGAACAACTATTAGTCATTTTTTCAACAATTAATAGTGAAAATCAATGTACAATTATTGGTCCCTGCACAATTATGGGGTCCTCTCCCCTAGGAAAATAAAATCCAGAGATATGGTATGAATATCGTACCTACGGAAGTAAAGCACAAGTTGATTCGTGCTTTTTCTAAAATATGGATATATTCATGCTGATGTATTGCTGCGTTTGTACAAGCACGTCATCTACATCTGCAAATAATGGCGGTAGCCCACCATTTGCAGAGATTCGCCTCATCAAATGTGTATTATTATGGCCTGGAAATTGACAGGCTGTTTTTTTGTTACTGGTGAAAAATTTAGGAAATTGTAAACAATGACGGTGAAAATTTTAAAAAACCCTATAATTTTTTTATATGATTCTATATAGGGGAGAAGGAACGAGTATGCGAACACCCTAAGTTCGCAGGTCCAGTGAACCAAATCCTTGCCACGTAGGATTGCCAGTATGTCAACTAGGTATAAATAAACATTTTTTTTATCCTATATCTTTAATTTCGAATCATATTTTAATATTATTTGCTTCCATATGATCAATCAAAAAAAATATCTCAAAAAAAACTCATTTACTAGTGGAGACCCGAAGTGGTTCACGCAACACGATAGTAGTTGAGCATTAAATTCTAAATAAAAGAGGGAAATGCAATCTGTCCTCGTGGATTTTGACGCGCCTAACAAATAAGACAGTGATTAATGCTCACCCACCAATGCCTCAACAATTGTTCCGGAGGCTTCCTTTGGACGCATTCCATACCAACAACTGTCCAACGTCCATACCCGCATTTTTCTCAGTCCTGGCTTGGCATTTTCACTCGAGCCTCCGCATTTTCTATCCAACTGATACCTACAGTCAGTCCTGTATCATCACATCTGCAACGGCGGAACCCCCTGCGCATCACGATTTGGAGCAATACTTAACTGGCCACAAGACTTTGAAGGCAACGAAACCCCCTGCGTATCATCACATCTGCAGCGACGGAACCCACAAGACTTTGAAGGCGAAATACCATAGTTCAAAGAAAAGGGAGACTAGAAGAGTAATAGATGGCACAGAGCAATACTTAACTGGGCAGGTAAGGGATCCTTATGCTATGAACATTCTCAGTCTTCAAACAAATTCATCCTCCTTTGTAATTATTTTCTATTCATACAGCAACACGATGGATTCAATGTTTGATCTATTTTTTGATTTGTAACCGTATACATGCTATTTGATTTGTAAATGTAGCTTTATGATTTTTGATTCAGTTTTTTGATAAATGAAAAAACATGCATGTGTAGGTTTCTAGAAAACTTTGGAATGGCAGTTGTATGCGTCGAGGTCGTTTGAAGCTGGGTGCAAACAGTGTGTATTCACACTACTAATACTTAAGGAAAATGTTACGTACAATTCTATGTTTTTAAGCCATCTAGAGGTGAGGTTTTTACCTCACCAAGATTCAAATAAATCCTTATCTTTCAGTTTTTATTTAATGGTATTCATTTTAAGCTGTCACAATTTAACGTATTTTTTTAACAAATTTTGAGCTGTTTTGGTTTCCACATCTGAAACAATGATTACATTTGGAGCAAAATGTATTAACATGTATTGCATGTCTTTATGTTTCTTACATTTGGAGCAAAACATATAAACTTATACTATATGTGTCCATATTCAGTACTTTCGGAGCAAAATATACCAACTATAAACTATAATTGTGAATGCAATAATGCATTCTCAATTGATTTCGATACATATTTTTCTGCGACACAAAAAAAAAATACTCCTCGAATGCTGTCATAATTTTGGGATCAGTTTGTTAGTCAATTTCCATGTCACACCTTCAAAAAGGCCCTGAGTTTGGACTATCATGAACAATTGTATCATTGACAGATGTTGTTGGAGTCATTAAGAGGTTCACTGGATGAACCCATGGTGGAATAGGAAAACTAGATATGGTATGAAAGGTTGTATGTGAAGTAGGAGGTTGTGGGATAATGGGGTGTGTAGTTGGAGTTGAAGTTATTTGCATCCTGTTGGTGTCAAGGAAGTAAGGGTGGTAATATAGGATAGGAACTTTCAACATATCTTGTAACATGGAGTTCTGTATGGGCATGGAATGATGCATGGGAAACAAAACATGCGGATTGTTGAACTTGTTATCTCTTTCTTGTTTCTCTTTCTCCCTTTGATGGCGAGTAGCTTCCTTCTGTTGTAATTCCAATTCCTTTTTTTGCCGAGCTACTTCCCTTTGTTTCTCGCGCTCTTGTCTTTCAACAAACTTTTGTAGATCCCTTTCTTGCCTCTCTTTAATGCGTTTGCAATCTCTCTTCTTTTTTTTGCTCCTTTACTGCCAACCTTTCTTGTTTTTTTGCCTCAATATGCTCCTTTTTACGTTGTTTCCCTTCAAATATTTCTTGTTTTTTTTGTTGTGTATCTTTTAACATCTGAACATAAGCATCAAATGTTAGCGATTGTGAAGCACGACTTATCCGAAGTGCAGCATCACTCTTACCTTTGGAAGGATCCCGTACCAATTGTGTCAGTAACCTTAAAAATTTACCCAATTTCTTCTCATTTGCAGCAACACCATCATTTGATATAACACTTTCAACATCATGTTGAGTTGTCTCTTCCTCATTTTTATCCTTATCAATGACCTCAATTTCCTCTGTGTCAGCATAATAATGAGTAAAGTTCGTTGGTTCAAAGTTTGCTGGCTCAAGGTTGGTTGGCATCGAAGGTAAAGATATACTTTCATCCTCAGTGTTTCCAATCTGATCAAGTCCCAACTATGCAATATGCTCTTGTAGCCAAGTAGGTTGTTGTGGTGCACTTGGCAATGAGCGATCATCCTCTCCTATTCCCTGGGCCTCAGTGTTGTAATTGGATGTGCCATTGTCATGAGTATTCACAATGTGGTTCACTTCATAATCTTTGGTCTACATTATACTCTGTCTTTCTCCTTGTACACTTGGTTCCTCCACCTCTATATTAGCAACAACCATTGTTTCTATGGTTGGATGGAATTTTTTTGTTGTTGTCAAATTCTCAATTGATTCCATGAAATAATCTTCTCCTATATTGTCGCCAAGTGGTGGAGCTACATCTCTTGACAAACTTAGGATGTTTTCAGCAGCATCAACATCTATTATGTTTTCAGTACAATCAACATTCATAATGTTTTCAGTAGTATCATCATCTGTGACATTTTCAGCATCATTTTCATTGGCATCTTCTTCAATGATATATAGTTTACTGCATTCCATGTCATTCTGTAATGCATTTGGATCAAGTGGTCATATACCTGTGCGTCTAAAACCAGCACGAATATTTGCAGGTGTCATGACCTTGGCTAGAGCTCTACTACCTATTTCTGCCAAGTCTGAACGTTTGACTTCTTGGTACTTATTATTATACATCCACTGCATCCTCTCAGATCTGAAATATGCTTTAAAAGGACCAAAGACACTAACATCCAGTGGTTGCAACTTATGTGTAGTATGTGCTGGTAATGTAAATAAATCAATCCCCAATCGCCTAGCCTCTTCTATAGTTGACAATGCCACATGGCTTCCATGACCATCAAATAGAAGTAAATGCCTATTTTCAGGGCACACTCCTCCAGGTATAGACTTACTGAAATGATACAACCAACTTCTAAAGAGCTCTCTAGTCATCCAAGCACTTGGATGAGCTGCCATGCAAGCACCTGATTCACATCCCTTGATGTAATTTTGTGAAACTTTCTGACCTTTAAATAAGTAAAAGTTAGGGATACATTGCCCTGCAGCATTTACACAACATAAAATTGTCATCCATTCTCTGCTACAAGGAATGATTTTGGGAACATTCCTGCAACCCTTGGTGGCAAGCACCCTCATGCCACAATTTCTCCATGCTTAGATTCTTGTCTCATCACAATTCCATATTTTTCCTACACCATAGGAATAGATATAAATGTTAGCTAGTTTTTCATAAAACTTGCTAACCACCTCTGGACGAAAACCTATTGCACGATCTCTTTCTATACCTTCAGCAGTCTGTAGGACTATGTCTGGGTGTCTTTTTCACATAGTTTTGTGCAGTCTTATATGTATGCAAAATTATGGATTTTATTTGATCAATTAATGGATATTTCCATTGCAAAAAATAGTTTTACGTATTGGGAAGTGTTCACATGACTTTGTTTCTGGGATTGTTCAAATTTGTTTTGATATTCATGGTGAGCTGGTTTTCATGGTATACTATTGGGTCTGGTAAGAATGATAAGCAATTTGCCATTGAGGAAGTGAGGGAGGAATATGATGCATGTATTTCATGGCAACTTTTGCAGAGAAGCACCATTGTGCAGGATGATAATGAGGATTAAATAATTCATTTACTGGACTTGAGAAGAAAGTTAGGAACGCTGAGAAAAATAAGCAATATTTCAGTTGTTGGACAGTAATTCATAAAAAAATAGCACACCATGGAAGCATTTAATCTTTATAAAATACACATAATTCATGATTTTCAGGTTTCAATATGAATTGAATTCATCTTTAAAAACTAACTGTAATCAATCTGAGCTTTAAAAGATAACAATGAGAATATGTAGACTGCAAATGTTACATTTAAGGAGAATATGCAGCCGATTGTTGTATGAGAATATGCAGGAAATTTGAAATTATAAGCAGTAGGTATGAAAACTAACCTGCAATTTTTGATTTGTTGGACCTTTCCTTTCAAAACTTGATAAAAGTAATCTCTTGTTATAAAATCCACTGTAATCAGGCACCCTACAGAAGTAAATCAGCAGTAAACAAGACTAGGAAAGTGAATATATATTACCAACATAGGGGAGAGAGTATCCAATCAAAATGTAAGACATGGATCAAGGTGGAGGGTCTTTTTAATCAAAGGTTCAAATTGATTTTGAGATGATCTTGTGGCTAAAATTATTTGATTTGATATTCATATTTACTTTTTACCTTCAAGTGTACAATTTTATTGGTGTTTTTAATGGATGAATTTGAATCTTGAGAAGAAGGTGTGCTTTTTTTTGCAGGTATGTATTAAAGTCTGTATATGAAAGATCTGGTGATTGAACATACATTCTTGGAATATGGAAAGGGATGCATTGGAAAGAGAAATACTCAACCCATTAAATAGATATGATGGGTTTGTCAATTGATATGTTGTACTTATACTTTAAACAAATGAGTTTTTTATTGTAGAAAATGAAAGTACCAATTAATATTTATTGTGTACTAAATAATACTGAGATGTTGACCCCATTCACATATGATTTATAAATAAACAATTTTTTAAACTTCAATAATCAAAATTTTGGTTTTTATTCCATCAAGTATTGGATATTTTAAATGCAAAATAGTGTTCAAGTATTGGGCAGTGTTCACATACTGGCTCTTCTCCCCTATATATATATATTCTAAAATGTAAATTTTATGTATATGTGTATGAGAAAAAAACATAGAAATATATATAACATATTAGGATTTTACTGATAATTTGAAATTCCACGCATGTTCGCTTATCAATATTTTGGATAGCATTTTGGGTGAAAGCTATTCTCCCAACATAATGCACCATCCTATATTGATGCCCCCATGAAAAACATGCATGCCTATGCATGGGCGGGGTCCCATGACCAGGTGTCATAACATAGGTTTTTTAATGTATATGTTTCACAATGGATAGTTGCATGTGTCTGGCTACAGCTCAGTTAGTAAGATTGGGTGTTGAAAAACAAGGTGTCGAATCCCGGAGTCAAATGATTGTGTTTTTCAACAATTGCGTTTTTCAATTAAAATTTTTGAAAAAACTAAGTGGTAAGGCACATGACACGTATGCGTGAAATGGGTGCATGTGTTTTTTCATGGGCATTGGTGCGTTCTATCAAGAGAATAGCCCTCATGGTCACTAACATTTTGTGGTCCATTGATTGAAATTTGGGGGGCTTCGGAATTTGTGGGCATTTTGTATAAAGGTAAAAGAGGTTGCTTGTGAAATCAATGAGGATTTATATTTATTTCTATTAATTGTTATTGAAATTAAATTATTTTAATTCTACCTATTAATTGGGATTGAATCCTCTTTACATATGTTTCAATTATTTTTTATATTTATAATTTTTTGTGATTCAACGGCGTGACACACTTCACGACACGCTAATGCGGGACGAATCATTCCAACCAATTATATAAATACAAAGGTAACATATGTTGCAACCATTTACAAATGATAAACGATAGTCATAAATGATAAATAATGAAAGAAGCTACGATACTATATATATATATATATATATATATATATATATATATATAGGAAATCATTTATCTCAATACTACTCTAACCCAAGCACACTTAAGTGCCAAGTTTTGATAGGTTCTAAATTATAATTGAATGGAGATAAAGCGGAGTGAGCTCTTTAGAATAATATCATAGTGAATTATATTGATAGTTTGAATGTGTTATAAGGAGAGATGCACATAACCTTGGTAAATCTTATGAAGAGCAATTTTTAAAAGTTCCCTATAATAGATCACACACTATTATACTCTATATGATTCACATTGTATTGGGTCATATTCGCAACATAAATGGAAATTTTTAGGTGCTTTTGATCCATTTTTTAGGAGTTTGTCACTTTTTTCTGGTGCAAAAGTGGTGCAATTTGATAGTACTAGACAATTTTCTTTGCATTTTTTTCACCATAATTGCATCAGATTTGTGCCAATAAGTTACGCCATATTTACACCATAAATAATATTTTATAATTATTATATATATATTTTTTAATTTTAAGAAAATTAATTACAATTCAATTTAAAAACTATATCATTGATAAGAAAATGATGTGTTTTTACATTATAAAACAAGATATAGGCCCACACCAAATTAAGCCTTGGTTTCTTAATAAATTGCCATGGTCAAGAAAACTCGTGAAGAACTAAAATTAAGAAGTAAAAATCCAACCAACAAATTATATCGATCATTGGATAGAGATTAGTCAAATAGCCAAAAACGTACAAAACATAAAATTTGAAAACATATTTATGCAACAGAAACTAAGACTAGTCCATATCATCGTTTGAAGCTTGTAAACAATCATTGGCATGGTGATCATCTTCAGTTTTTGTGCCCTCTCCACGCAATGACTTGTCTTTTATGCCCTTAACTTATCGCATGTATTGGGATATGCATGATCAACTTGTGACTAGTAAAATATCTAATTATGTCACAAAATCATTTCTAATGCTTCATATTGTCAATAGGGTCAACCTAGATAGTTTTTATAACATAAGTAGGATATACATAGGAGCTAGTGGTTAGTACTTGAACATCATATTTTGCATTTTATTCTTATTGCAAGGTTATGGAAGTTGTCACCTCAAAGCTTTTAAGTCATATATACTTGAATGTTTTGCTCTTATTTTCATTAAATTGTTGTTATTCTACTTATCTATACAAGGAATTTCATTATAAGTGGTGTCGGATCTTCGATTTGGGAGAAAATGGGTTGAAACCCTGGTTTTTTATAAATCACCTATATCTCTCAAACCATTTATGATTTTTTGTAATTGTTTTGTTGAAGTTGGGTAATTATTCAAAGAAGCTACAATCAAAATTTCAACCTTTTATGATCTATTTTGCAAGATTTATTTTAATTTTAAGGGTTTCACAAATTTGCTCCGCAAATCACAGTTCTTCATAATTTTTTGGTTTCTTTACATTTTAAGAAATAACGTAAACATTTAGTTATTGTCTATTCTTTATGTTTTGGATTTAAGGTTGATGTCATCTTGAAATCTTCCAGTCAAAGGTTAACATCAAATTCTACATGGTCAAACATCACCATGACATGACCACAAACTAGAGGCACAAGCAAGGGTGTCCTAACCATAAGAAAAACTCCTCGCAAGGAGGATATGTAGCTAGAAGTAAAACTCGATGGATCTTTGATTTGAGGGGTTTTCTTCAACATATCACAAAGTGAATAAGCTTGAGTACAATTTGCACAACATATAATCTAAGATGGCCAAAAATGGGATAAATAGACAACATCTAAGGAGAATCAAACAAATTACAAGGAAGGTTGAACAACATCAAATCACAATTGGAAATGTTTATCTCAAAATAACTTGTCATTGGTCTCCAAAACCCAACCTAGCCACACAGGATTTCCCAACCAGAAAAAATCCAAGTCTAAATGTGATAAAGCCTCAAACTATGCCTTTCGCTAATTCAATTGATCAAAGCATGTTACTAAAAGTGGAGATGCACAAGTTCAATCAGGTGACCTAGATCAATCAAATAAAGAATTTATTTGATATGCACAAGACTTCATATGATGGTATTGACATTCTTGTATTTTGAACCACGAGAATCGATTTGGTATTGATGGTTGCATGCTTAAAACAAGAAGAAGGGCCTTAGTAGTTTATTTAACCCTAACTTCAGTGTTTTGGAAATGTAAAACCCTAATTATGATGGAAACAAGAACGGATGTATATTTAAATTACAAATCACACATTTATATAAATATTTGAAAGTACAGTAATGTTAAGATAATTGATTAATTGTGACATGTGCTAAATGTAGTAAAATGACACGAGGATAGTGCATTTATCTTTTTTTGTTATGGATGGGCTAATCTCCGCTTGAAAATGGAAAGAATAGGCATAAACGCTAGCGTATTTTACTCATCTCTGAAATTGGGTCTCTAGATGAAAGATTACACATACAACAATCAAACCATACAAGAAGAAGAAAGACTAGACATTGTGCCACTAAGTACTCATTTAGTTGTTTAACCTCCCAATATGCACAAGTTAATGATCTAGAGTCATGTGAATTGACATTTGTGCTAATTTTAGGTGTCTACAATATTCCTTGGTTAGTATTTATTAATGAACTAAAAATGCACTACCACAAAAATGTGATAGAGAACTACTTCATTTAGTTAGCAAGACTACAACAAATAGGACATGTCAAGGATTACATTTCGTAATTCCAAAACATGCCAAGATATACATAGAGAACATCTTAGAGGAAAATTTGAATGACTTGTGTTTGGGTAGGCTCAAAGATATCATCCAACTTGATGTTCACATGTTTAATCCAAGCTCAATATATGAACCATGGTATTTGCATGTAGTGTTGAGGAAAGAGAAATGGTCAACACCAATGGACACGCCTTCACTAGGAACAAAAACAATACCTCCTTTATGTCATATTTCCCACATCTTATTAGGTTGACACGTCAACAAATTGAAGAGAAGAAGGCCAAAGTGTTATTTTTAATTACGACAACAAATACAATTGAGGACGCAAATGTTTTGAAAATAAGTTTTTCTACATTGATGGTATCAATGAAGGAGAAGAGAATGAAGAAAAAGTGGTAAGAGGTTATTGAGAAGCTTGAGTTAGGAGAGACCCAACCAATTAGATATTATCACCATCTTTCCACTTTTAGCACCACATTAACTCTTAAGGTAGTAGGTTTCCTAAAAAAACATAAGGTGATTGTATTGATTGACTTAGGAAGTACTCATAATTTTGTCAAGGATAAGTTGGTCTCATACTTGAACTGACTTATTTTTTTAGCACCAAAGTCTCAGGTCGTGGTTACAAATGAGAGTTATTTTAAGTGTTTGAAAACCTTAAAATTACTATAGGGGACTGTTTGTTGAATAGCCCTATGTTTTCCATTCCAATGAGAGGATCAAATATTGTATGGGGATTTTAATGGCTCATAATTGTAGGCATGATTGAGATGAACTTCCAAAAATTATTCATACATTTTTATATGGAAGGAAAATATTTTGAGTTTATAGGGTTGCACATAAAAACACCGCATATTAGCAATCTATCATCAAATGCAAATCATTCTAAAAAAGGATTGATTGGGTCTACACCACAGTTCTTTTCAAGGGAAGAAAAGCTATCAAAAGTGTAGGTATCGTCAAACCATTAGGATGGGGTAGAAAAGTATTCGGTAGTGATTGAGGATATATTAAGGGAGAATCCACCTATCATGTTTCCTTTCAAGACATTTTATGGTTACCAACATCCACCCATCACCTCTTTCCTTGAGGTACAACTGTGAATTTGAGTAGTTGCGAAATACACTTAACAATGGCAGAAGCTGCCTCCATCAACAAAAATACACCTATCATTTCATGTTCTCGGTGTTTTCTAGAAGATATATAACCAAAGAAAGTCACGTTTGATTAATGAAGAGAGGAGAATTATCTTGGAACCAAAGGGAATCATCCAGACTCGACTTACAATGATGTAGATAAGGGTGATCATTAAGGATCTAGTGGAAAAACCTGCCGAAAGATGATGCGACATGGGAGGACAAAGATTTTGTACAAAATCATCAATGTTGAGGAAAACACTTATTTGAAGTGGAGAAGCATAATATTCCCTCAACATATAATGTGTATTGGGATATGTGTGTCTAACTTATCACTAGTATAACCTTACGTTATGTCATATAATCATTTCTAATGCTTTGTATGGTAGTTGCGTCGACCTAAATCCTTTTACATATACATATATATATATATATATATATATATATATATATATAAGATATATATTATAATATATATATATATATATATATATATATATATATATTATATATATATATATAATTCTTATTGTAAGGTTGCGGAGGTTGGCCCCCTCAAAGTGTTTTAAAGTCATGTATACTTGAATATTATCCCTTTTTAACATCACTAAGTATTATAGTGTTGTTATTCTACTTATCTAACCAAGTAATTTCATTATATGGTGGTTGTTGTTGAGTCCATCCTCGACATCCTTTTCAAAAGCAAGATCATTGACTGCAACCTACAATGACACAATTTAATAATCATTTAATTATTTATAGTTTAATTAATATTAAATGTGAAATTTTTATTGCAATGTACAAATAAATTACTAAATAGTTAATAGTATTGTATAGATACATAGTCGTTGAATATTCAGTTGTTCCCATACTTTTTCATCGACTTAAATATCATACATTATCTCCGACAACTAAAAGTATTTATCTCACACACATATATAAGTGAGAGGGGGGTGAAGGAGAGAAAAAGTGAGATAAATTAAAATTTGTAATCTAAATTATTTAAATAAACTTACAAAGTTGTGTATGACATATTCTACATTGAGTTATCTCAAGCAATAAGCCACCGATTTCTCCCAACTTAGTCTGGCTTTATGGCCCTTTTCATTGGAACTTTCATCCTCTAGAGTAATATGAAAAATTAAAAAACTCGTAATTTATGAATATTAGTAAAAATTACATGCGATCTACTTTTGTTTTTAAAATTTACCCACATCTCATTTTCTCTCTCGCATAATTTATCCCTTGTGCCACCATTTACCCTTGGAAGTTGGTGTTTTATTCTCTCATCACGTGCATTACCTGTAAAGCTATCTTGATAATTAAATACTTTTTAAAATAATATAAACTTGTAAATAAGTAAATATTTTATTTGAACTACTTATGTTGTCTTATCCATATATGTTACCTCATCCGTCTAAGCAGCCATGTCATGTATTTTTAAATAATATTCATATCGGAGTGGGAGTGGACAAACTCCTTTTGAATACAAGATATCAACCATATTTTGTGGTCTAATGATTAATGTTTAAATTTTAGGTGGAAATTCATGTTAAACACTTGTATGAATCTAAAAATGATTATTTTTAAAATAATCTACAAAATCATAATAAAAATTAATTAAACAATTAAATAATTAAAAATTTGATAAACAAAATTTAAATAGTTCTTTCCTTGGGCATTGTGTAAAATTTTTACTTTCTCATTCACATACAATTTTACTTTGAGATTGCGGACACTTGATGTTTGTACTCCTAAAGTGTGAGATGACTTGTTGATCGTTATAAAATTTAGGTGGAAATTCTCAACCCCCAATATTTATGAGATCCTCTCCTCCATGATTGAAGGGGTGGTCTCCAGGTATCTAAATTTACAATCATGAGATTGACAAGGCTCAAAGGAATCCACATAAGATGAAGCTCTACAATTATAAGGTATTGTTAAAAACTAATAAATTAAACAATCAATAAATTTACAAATAACTTGAATGACATAAGTATAATTATGATGATATAAAATAAAATATTTACCTCCTTATTGGTTCTAATGAAGGAGACCATCGAGGCATATCAAAGGTAAAGCACTCATCTCAATCTTGATAGTTGACCATCGAGGATCCCAAAAGGTGTGATATTCCTCTACATCATCATGTGTAAATGGTGGACATGTATACTAAGGGGTTTGATCATCTATATCTTATTCGAAAGTTACACGAGTGTGTATAAAGCTATCGTGCCACATGCCATGCAACGACCTTTTTACGATGGAGTTACAAGGTTGTTTGTTTGTTTTTTGTGCCCAATATTAATTTTATAAAATTATGTATAATAAATAATGGCATATGAATAATAACATTTCTATAAAAAAATGATTTTTTATATGATTTTACCTATAATTTACACTACAAAATTTGTCGAGCCTTTTCATGTAGGGTTTTTTGTGAGGTTTTTTAGGATTTTTGTTTACATTTTTTTCCTAAAGTTTTTATTTTTCAATTTTGATAGCAATTTTTCCTTCAGTTTCTAGTTAGGTGTTTTGGATAGGGTATTTCCTATTTATACTGGGATTTTTACTACTATTTGTTGGGATTTTTTGGTATTTTTATATGATCTATGCATGTTCTTTTAAAAATTATTTTTAGGGTTTCAAGACTAGTTTTTTGGATAGATTTTTTACATGGGATTTTTTACTTTTTAATGATCTAAATTAGATCACGAAATTTTAGCTTTGATGGCTAACTAATCCATTAATCTTGAGAAGATAAATATGTAACTAGTATTCTCACTCTCTCAATCAGTTTCCATTAAGATGTTGTCAGTAAGGCAAGCTCAAGGATCTTTTGTGGTCATGTTTGAGGTGGTTCAAACTCCTCAACTGGATTAGTGTGTAGGTCTCTAGTCTAAAAGGATGAGGTAGCTCTTAAGAGATTCTTAGGAAGATCAAATAGTTTGGTGGGGTATTGTGATTACCTAAATTTGGACCAATGACTTTTGGTAATCAATCCTTAGCAAATATCTTAACCCATGAATAATTGTGCACTTAAATAATTGGTTCATATATGAATTTCACTCAATTATCACTCCCCACCAAGTCACACTTATTACTCATCATAGATAAGTGAAAAACCTACTCACTAAATATATAACATGTCTTCAGACATCTTTCTACCATATCTAGGTGACATAGTGAAATTTACACCTTACCAGGGTGAAGTCCAATATGACATACAAAGACATTTGGGTGGATTGGTCTTGAGCCATTGACGTCATCCTTAAAATCCTTAATGGTAACTTTTTCAAATTCACAAGTTAGCCTAGTTGGCTTAATTTTAATTACGTGAGAAAACCTTTTACAATAGTTATTTATAAAAGAACAATTGTAATACTCATTCAAATGGCCTCTTATCTCACATATTTAGGGACTACCTAGCAAACAACAATAAAACACCCAGTTGCTAAATCACTCTCTCAAGTACATCAACCAACACTAAAACTACATACATTTTACATGGTTGTATGAGGCCATTTTGGAAAGCTACATCACACACCAAAGATCATTTCTAAGTGTTATAGGTCATGTTGGGGTCTTTACTGCCAACTTACATTGGTACCATCTTGCACACATTCATCATGTGAGGAATTATGAGAATTTGATGCCTCTTTGGAGTATCACTACCTATGCATTATGAATGAAACTCAATCCAATCAAACTAACCCCTTTTCAACTCTTAAAATAGAAGAGCTAAGGTTTGAAGAAGAAAAAACATGTAATGTGAGGCTAAAAACATATAGGATAACATTTCTAGAGGTGAGATTCAACCTAACACTATAGTAGACAAATATTTCCATACAGGATAAAGTCACTTAGGAGAATTTATCTAGCATAAGACACTTTGTCCTCCTCTTAGATTCAGGATCCCAATTTTGTTGTGCCCTTAACCCTATATGTTACGTTAGATGTGTATGGTTGACTTATGGCTATCATATCTTCTTATCATGTTGTATCTCTTTCATATATGTTATAATGTCATTAATGAGTCGATATTGGTGATGGCCATAACATACAAATAATATATATATATATATATATATATATATATATATATATATATATATATATATATATATATATATATATATATATGAATTAGAATGTAGTAGTTGATGATCATATTGAGCATTTGAGTCTTATTGTATGGTTTGGAGGTTGCCCCTAGAAACTTGACTGAGTTATTATAATTGCATCTTGTTATAATTTATCTACATTTTGGTGTTATTTGGTTTTATATTGTTACTAATATTCAAATCTAAGTAATTTCATTACAAGTGGTATCATAACTTGATCTCGGCCAGAGCTGCATCAAAACCCTAATTGTGAAGACTCGGATATATCTCCAAATCGTTAACTAATTTTTATGCATTTTTTTTGGGTTATTGATAAATAAGTAAAGTAAGATCCTCTCTAAATTTCAAGATATTTTGATTTATTTTGCAAAAGTTATATCAATTTAGGGTTTTAATAAGTTTTCTCTATAGATTGAAATTATGGAATTTTTCCAATTCATTTACATTTTAAGAAAGATGATGAAAATTAGTTTGAGTTTTTTCTGTAAGTTTTTTCATATTGGGCCAAATTCCTATCGAAATCCCAAACCCTACATTTTGACCTTGATCCCTAAATCCTACTATTTTTGGGCATCATGGTGGGGCCTTCCACAAGAGGAAAAAAGAATCTAGTCATTCTAAGTAAAAAACCAGACAAGGATGAGCTAATAGTTGAGGAGTTGGATTCAGACAAGGATGAGATGACCAACAAATAAAATGTATAAAAGATTGGAAAAAAATTGGATGATTTCATGTAACAAATCAATAAAATTATGAAGGGTCGTCATCTTCTTCCAAATCAGCCACAATATGATCATACTCATATCAACCAAGGTGTATCTTTAGGTCAAAGTAATGGACAAACTAGCTAGGGTGGATCTTCAAGCCTTCCCAATCTAAATAAAAATAATTTGCATGTTTGTACATGGTGCCTAAAGTGGAAATGCGTAAGTTTGATGGAAATGATCCACTCAATTGGATTAACCAAATGGAGAATTTATTTGGTCTACAACAAATCCACTAGGACAAAAGGTGACCATAGTATCCTTTTATCTCAAACTTGACCAATTCATCTAGTATCAATGGTTATGTGCTCAACGGCATAAGAATGGTCTCAATGTCACTTGGAATTTTTTTATCGAAGAGCTGCAATTGCACTATAGTTATAGTGTGTCAGAGAATTACTTCAACTAATTAGCAAAGGTATGACGAACATGATCAATTAAGGATTATGTTCATCTGTTCTAAACCTATCATGTGTGTGGATAATATTACGAAAGGGAATCTAAATGACCTATATCTTGGGGGTCTTAAGGACCACATTGAGCATGGCATATGTATGTTTAATCCAATTAAGGTTTTTGATTCTATTATCATGGCATGTAGGGCAGAGGAAAATGTATGTCTAGTAGGATGGAAAAAATTTCACTAATATCAGAGACCGTAGCAAACCAACACCATTGTTCCCTCATCTAATTTGACTAACAACTCAACCAAATTGAAAAAAAGAGAGAAAAAGGGTTATCTTGTAACTGTGACAACAAATATTGATCGGGCCATAAGAGAATTTGCTCTATATTGAAGGACCCAATGAAGGAAGAAGAGAAGGAAGAAGATGAAGAAGGTAGAGGTCATTGTCGAGTAGAGGAGGAGGTTATAAGATCCCCAACAAAAGATATCATGTTATTCAATTTTAGGTATTAGCACCCCCAAAACCCTCAAAGTGGTTGGATTCTTAAAAAGACAGAGGGGTGATAATGTTAATTGACTGGGAAGTAATCACAACTTCGTCAATCATAAGTTGGTGGTGCACCTTGAACTGTTTGTTTATCCCGCTCCCGAATGTTCAAGTAATGATCATTAATGGGGGTATTATTAGTTGTTCAGGAAAATGTCATAACATTAAACTCACCATAGGAGATTACTTGTTAAATAGCCCTATGTATGCCATTTCTAGGGGGGAACAAACATTGTATTAGAAGTTCAATGATTACCTCCTGTGGGAAACTATTGAGATGAACTTATAAGACTTGTTCATTGTTTTTAATAAGAAAGGGGAAATTTTGAAATAAGAGGATTAAGAGAAAGTCCCCCATAGTTGGTGAGTTCTCACTAGATGTAAAAAATGTTTTTAAAAAGTTGCAAAGGGTTCATGGCACAACTATTTTCGTTCGAAGCACATTGGTCAAATGTAGTTACCATCATATATGTAAACATTTATAGATGAGAACTCAGTGTGTTTTTAAAGATATGCCAAAGGGTTTGCCCCAAAAAAAGAGACCATGATCATACCATCTAGCTAGCACCAGGGAGCCAACCACCCAACATCAGACCTTACTAGGTACCCCATATGTGCAAAAGAGTGAGATTGAGAAGATAGTACAAGAGATGTTTAGAAGTAGGAATTATCTGTCATAGTCAAGTGTTGATTCTATTGGAAGGTACAGACCACGTAGAGGGGGGTGAATCAGTTTTTGTACAACTAGAAAAAAATTAAGGGTCCCTCAGAAAAAAAAATACTTAGAAAATATTTGGCAACAAATTTTGGAAAAAAATCCTTTCGCAGTAGGGCAAATCATAGCGAAAACGTTGTTTGTGCGCAAGGTGATTTTTTAGATAATTTGGGACAGTAGTACGACAGAAGGACAATATTTTGTCCGATACCAGCTGACGATAACATGTAAGAATGCTACCATCTAGTAGCATAGAGAATGCTACGGCTAATAGCATTCCCATTGATACCGAAGACAATATTCTCCATGTGTCAGTGGATAGCATGGAATATGTATCGGTTTGTAGCATGTAAGTTGTAGGCCGATAACATTATTCATGCTCCGGCCGGTAGCCTCGAAATAGGCTACAGGTCGGTACATGTAGTCGAATGCCACAGGGAACCGGGTGTCGTTTCCATACAGTCAAATGATTGTAGTATTTTAAAAAAAACCTATATATGCAAGACACGTTGTCATTTTCACTTTCACAAAGAGAATAGCCATAACATATGAGATAAAGCCTTAGGAAACAACAAGCTGATCTAACGGAGTCCAAATAGGAAGAAACAATTAAAGGAATATAACTATAGGGAAGCAAGAATAGAATTTTGTAACAGATTGCAAAATGCCAAAGAGAAAAGGACCATTCCAATCAACCAAATGAGCCCAAATGCGTGTCAGCATGAAAATATGGGAATTTTTCATTCAAGACCTAGTCTTACCTCAACTATAACATTCTCGAAGATCCTACCGACATTTTACCAATGAAGTTAAGCAGTAGTTTTTCAAAGGGTTGTGTATATGCCCAATTTAAACAACCAAAAAATACCAATAATATGCAGCCACTATGACACTTCACTTTCACCGTTCTATTCAACTTCAATCTCCGGCACAGTAATTTAAAAATGTCACCTGAGGACATTGAGCATTTGACAAGACTACCACCCAAGGAAAGAATGCGGATCCTGTAACGACGAAGGTTATTTTATCAGATGAAGATTGCAAGTATTTGGGTCTCACTCTTTGAATTATCTATTGATATAATTGCAACTGATATGCTAGTAAGTTTATTTCAATTTTACAAACATTTTGATTTTGATTATTTTCATTTCACAAATTTGATTGTCGTTTTTAATCGGTATTAATTAAATTGTCTTCCTTCATTTACAACTGCCCAAAACCCTTCAAAAGGGAATTCAACTCAAGTATTTTAGTCACCCATTTGTTTTCTTCAGGCAGTGGTACAGTTCTTCCAGGCTAGAGTTATATTACAAGGCGATATACAAATATTTTCATGGTGGCATTTTGGCTCTTAACCTTTGCACCCTAAGTAGGCAGAAAATTTGACTGGTGCAGTTTCTTATCCCTCTAGGATAAGAGATGGATTTGGCTAACATTCATTTGAACGAGGAATGTTACTTCAGCTCAAAAAAAAATTATTCTTGGTTTATATAGAATCTCTTTATAAGTTATGTGGCAACCCCTTCGACAACAATTACATTCAAAGCATCAATTTGTCATTAACAGTTTCAAGAGCAGGAGGTGTGTCCCAATTTTTTATTATTTTGGTTATTAATTATTATATTTATTTTGTAATATTTTATCATGATATGTGGTATTAATAAGCACTTTACTGTGAATTATAATTAGAAGATAGCTGAGTGGATGCATCATGACGGGAAGCTGCTGCTATCAAAGGTCATTTCCCATAGGGTCTAGAGATTCGTTATTTTTGTTTGAACGAAACAACACCACAGAGGAAGACACCACTCAATAAACAATCAAAACTGACACATCCAATACCACCTACATTACCACCATATATTATATGTATATTGTTTTGATTCGTTTCCTATTATATTTGAAATAAAGTAATAATACACTTTAAAAACTTGTATATGTTTCAAAAAGTACTTTTAACTTATATTCCTTTGATGCAAAAAACCTCTAGTAACACACGATTATATAGTCGGGTCTGGTTATAGCCCATAAAAAAAGGTTATATGAATTGATCAAAACACTGGATTTGCAGAAATATCTTTGGTACCTCACTCTTGACTCCATGTATGAATCTCATTTGTGATTTTTTTGCTTATATTTTTTTAAAAAAATTCAAACAAGGCTCATACACGTTAATGCTTAATTATGTTTTAGATCAAACTTACTAGTACAACTCCCAGACTTTCAGTATAATTTCTCTCCGATACCAACATTCAACTGCACAACCGGACGAATTTACACCTCAACGAGAATCCACTCAACTAAGTATTTTGAATCATATATGAAATATGTTTTATATTATTATTATTCATTTCACTATTATGTTTGTCATTTGAATTTCCTCATTAATTATTTACAAAATTACAGTGATTATGTCATGGACTCTCCATCCAATTCAATACCTTTGTTACTATGAAGAGGAAGATGCACCTTCGCCACCTCCAACAATAAAACTATCAGGATAGGTTTTAGTGGCAAAAAGCATATTTATTGGTTCCTCCAGCTTCAAATAGGGAACCCTGAATTTTCATGGAGTTCCCCACATTTCGTCTGGGCAATGTTCCTAGCGGAAGGGCGTGTTTCGTTTTTGAACAAAATTGGCATTGAGGAAAAGGAATGTCTATGGATGAAATAGGGGGTTCAGGCCCATGGAACTTTCAATGCCCAAGACTATGTTAATGGGGGCAAGGACAACCTCTCCAATCAAGAGTGGATAAATCAAGCAACCTTCTCTAGTAAAGACTACCTCAACTGATGACCAACAAACTACTTTTGCACTTAATGCTCTTTTAGCTGACCAGTTGTGACGCAAGGTTAATGATGTTTTTTGAAGGATATTGAGAAAACAATTAATATTGTGGTAGTTAGGGCCAAAGTTATGATAAGAAATGAAATTCTCGTTTTAAAATCACTACAAAGACATATAGTATTATCAGTTCAAAAAAGAGCCAGTAAAGCTCTGATATTTTATTGAATCAAGTTGTGCTCTGGTTATGTATCTTTTGAAACTAATTATGATGATGAAGTGTTGGATATATCATGGTGAAAGAATTGGAATTTAAATGCAGAAGCACAAGCCCCTAACCACAATATGTGGTCGAGAGACAAGGGCATTGTAGTTAATGCCAAAATGCGGAGGAAAAGATAAAGCTATTAGTAAGTCTTACTAAATTTTCAAATATTATTTACAATTTTTGAAACTTTATTAATTATTTTCGTTTTGAATGCAGTGTCAAAGTATGAAATTTGAAAAAGAGCTACGTCGCTTGAGGTGTATTAAAAAGTGTCAAGAAAAATATTAAATGTCGCAACTGAATTGATAGTAGAAAGCTTGTTATCTTCAAACACGTAGAATAATACCTACGAAGGATAATAAGGAAAATGGAATAGATCCAGATATATTGTTGAAGAAGAAAACAAACACAGGATCCAACGTTATTGTCATACTGGTGATGACAACAAATCCCACAGCGCGAAATTCATTTGAATATCGAAGCTGCAGCAAGGATCTTGTTCATTCGGGTGTGTAACCCCCAAAGAAAGTTTAGTGGCACAGGAGACAGAAACACAAACAAAATAATCTTCTTAAGGATGAAGCTACAAAATATAAAAGTGTGAATTGTTAATTGTCTTTTCAAATTTGTTGTAAAACTGTTTCATTCAAAGTATAAATTATATACTTTATCAAAATATTAACAGTTTCAAAATTTTCAATCGAGTGTGGCACATTTTAATTTTGTTAAATAGTGCTATTAAGCTCTTAGATAGATGTTAATGTGATAATTATTCCAATTCTGTTTGGTATTACTAGTGACATAATACAGTAATAATTATTATCATTTTTTTAAACTTTTAGGGACATAACGAGAAGTTGTGTTCAAAGAAAAGTTGTAGAAGCCATGAATTTGGGGTAAGCAATTCCTAAAGAATTCCACAGGCTTCAAGCCACAAATC